>CM066031.1:1509823752-1510423752 GCA_033557465.1 Ichthyophis bannanicus
GCCCGGGACTCTGCTTCACCTAATCAAGCGCAGCTGAAGAAATGTGTAGTCAGAAAATACATTGATAAAACTGACTAACCAAACATTTCAGTGGGAGGCTGCCTGGTAGGGAGAGGCAAGCTTGTAGTGATAGGCAAGCTTGGAGAATTCGCCTACCTTGGCGTGAAAGATTACCTTGTAGTGAGAGGCTATCTTGGAGTGACAGGCAATCTTGGAGAGAGAGGCTACCTTCGAGTGGGAAGCAAGCTTGGAGAGAGTCGTCAAGGCTTGGAGAGAGAAACAGCCTTGGAGAGAGGCGTTCTTCACAGGCAATCCTTGAAATAGGAGCCTAGTAGGCAATCCTGTCGAGAAGAATTGTGGAAAGAGGCCGGAGACCTGTGTGGCTCTGATAGAAGGCAAGTGAAATCTAAGACAACTACATCATCTATTCAGGGGCAAAGAAGGGATAGAAGGGTCTATCTGCCGTCTAAAAGAGAAGAGTCTTGGTGGCAGAAAACTACCCTTTATAAAGCCTCGACATTCAGAGGCTGATAGCAATTTTTCCTCCTGTTTCTAAATGTGTTGAAAAAAGAATGGAGTTTCACCTACCGAGAGAAGCAGAGGAAATTCCCTTATTACAGTTAACTCCTAGCTCCAATAGAAACTCCGTTACACATTTTGCAACTCGGGTACAGCTGAATCTTAGATCTGAGGCAGACCCAGCAGGGAGCGTATCCCCATTACTCAGCTACCAAGCTAAGTCAGTGACCTAAAAGCTATCCACTGAAGCACCAGCGGGGGTCAGGGTTCTAGCAAACAGCATGCAGAGTTTGGGGACCTCCCCCAGGGAAGCCGCGCTACTCAGATGAAGAGGAACTCCCTAACTAATGAGGCAAATCTGCCATACTTTTAGTCCACATTAGAATTGGGCAATGTGCAGAATGCCTCCGGAGCCAGAGTTGATGGAATATGAAGATTCTGGTACAGTATCATATACCGGAATTAATGGAATGTTCTCTTACTATAAAAGAACCTGAGTACTAAACCGTAAAATAGTAAAGAAAAGTTTATGTGTAAAACCTTAATTCCTATGTGCAACAATGGGTATGCAAAGGCTACAAACTCCCTCGCTCTCTCCCTAGCCAAAACAGACAAAGTAAGGGCTGTTTGTTCCCTTTTCTTTTGTTTGACGTTATATGCTGGGAAGAAAGCTATATGTTTTATCCATTTACATTATGAAATAAGCCAAGTTATTCTATAACTTTCTGTAGTAAAAGACGAAAACCTCAAAGGGACGGGGAAAAAACCCCAAACAGATGAAACAAACTTATGTTTGCTATGTATAGATACAAGCACGGCACAACTACCACCCTCATGAGCCACACCATACCAGCAGTCACGGCTGGGGCGGGTGAGGTGTGACACGATGCTGAGTGAGCACACCTCATGCACAGTCCTGCTGGATGTGACTGGGGCATTTGGCAACATGGAAATGGCAGCTAAATATTTCAGACTACACGTGTTTATTATATTTTAATAGACATATGGAGGTTTAACATAACTACAGACATTATGTGGTTCAGTGTGTTTTTTGCAAGCGACAAGTATGTGTCGCTGTAGTGATTGATAATTGATGTCATTATTGCGTCCTAAGATCTTATTCAAATGTTACCATCTACACTGTTGGCTCTCTTTCCATTGTTGACTTGTTTGTCTCGGTTTTTAATGTTTCTCCTAATGTTAGTGTGGTTTGGTAGCTGGTGTATTATGTTGTATGGTTGTCTTTTGAAAGGCAAATGAGGGCATTTGAGTCTCTCACTCAGAACTGACATTGTCAATTGCTACCATTCCCCAGTACGTTCTGTAATGTCCTCTGTGATATTGTCAGTGTTGTGGTTTTGCAAGGTTGTGTATGGTGATATCTGTATGCAGGTATTGGGGTCAGGATACAGTGTGTATGATCTTGCCTCTACATGTGCAGGCGTTGTAGATGTTCCACCTGTGTATTGTCATGTGCCAATACATTAGTCCTCCTTTGTCACCATGTGCTCATTCATATGCATGTGTCATACTCATCATTGTATGGTTACATACACACCCATGTCACGTTACCACCTATGATAATGTGACCATCACAGACTAATGACACATAGACCCTCAATCAGACTGGGATGTATTTTGTTTCACAGCGGATGCGATTAGGTGATGGTTTGGTGGGGTTGCTGACAGGGAACATGTTTATGGGCTTGACTGTGTGCAATTCAGTATATGTTATTTTTGAACCTCCCTGGGAAATAGCACTATGTGTTCACCCAAAACAAACAGATATAATAGGTTGTATGATTAATACACCTCTGGGACACCTTGTATATGGGTGACCTTACGCATTTGATGAGATCGCTGCATATGCTATTTGCCCCTTACCTGGGAAGCCAGATTGTGGGTAATGTTGGCTTTGTGTGGTACCATCACTGAGGAAGGTTACATTGACTTTATATATGGTCTTTGTTTTGGTGACTATGGGTTATTTGTCATACTGTTGTTTACAAGACATGTGAGTGTCCTGCAAAGAGGCATACTGGTGTCAGGCCAATGTGTCTGCATCTCGTAATTAACTGATGACCTGCTGCAACGTACACACCATTGCTCCTAGGTCTGCATCTGTGTGTCTCACCTGACCGTAGGCTGTTGTGATTTTACAACATGCTAACCTCATTTACTATAGGCCAGAACATTTCTTCCACACATGTCCCATATAAATGACCCATACATGTAACACTGTGTACAGTAACGTAGCAACATCCAGCACACAAACCACAACTACAGATTAGTGCTGCTTGTGTTGTGGTTGTGACAAGTCATTTTTTTACCCACCGTCAGCATCGCGATGTGTTGATGCACCATAGGCCCTCATCTCTGCCCTCATCATCTCTGGGACAGATGTAGCTGTGGTCTACGGACACGCTGGGTTGTTGCGTCTGCTCGATTGCTGCAGCCCCCAGTGGTGATATGGTGTGGATGGGTTGATCCAGGGACTCCGCACCTGCACTTATGCTGCCCCCTGAGACTGCAGGTTCTGCCTCGAACAGACTCATTGGGATTGGGATTGGGATGTCCACCTGCTCCTCCTCCTCCAAAACATCCTCCCCCTCCTGCTGCTCCACCTCCTCCTCCTCAGCCACCTTTCACTGTAGTCACCTGTATTGTGAACAATCAGAGAGAGAACAGCTATGTTTAAGCAAAACACATATGTGTACATGTGTGCTACAGACACCACAGACATGATGTGTTGGGTTGGCGCAATTGTGCTGCATACAGTACCCAATACACCATCCCATACGCGTGTTTCCACACCATGTAGTTGTTCCTGCGGCACATGTGTAATGCTTTGGCTTAGCATGATTGCATAGTTTGCCATGTTTCTGGTCATGTTTCCATTCCACATGTTTCACCATCCCCTCCATTTCGGCATCTATGCCAGATATGCAGACACATGCCTGTGGATGCCCACACCCTCACATCTGATTTTGCCATACACTGTATGTCTGCCTTGGATAGTGAATATGGCACATATGTTTTCAGACATGTTATGTGCTCATTGCTACATGTGATTGACAGGGACCCATTGTGCAGCGGACGACAGGTGGCTTGCTCCTCTGCCCCACTGAGATGCACATGTTGCACTGTGTTGATACAATGACACACAAACATGACATGATCAATGGCCCCCACACTCATACAGGGATGGCAATCACAGGTGCGTTGTTGGTGTGGTCACCGGTGTGTGTGGGTTTCATAGTTACAGATGTGTAGGGGATGGTTTGTGAAACAAAGTGTTTATGTTGACCAGGGACCTGTCAAACAAACAGGTTGGAGAAGGCTTTTTCACAAACATGTGCCACCGGGATAGCAAAATGAGGTTGTATTTGTCACACATCTGTAAGTGTCTGTGCAGATGACAGATCTCTGAGGAATGCTAATAGTTCACCTGAACCTGTAGGTGACACTTAGTGTACATACCTGCTCGAGGATGTGCCGTATCTAGGGCCTCAGGAAGTCCACGCAGGTACATGTGTCCCAAACGTGTTGCCAGCTCTTGTTCAAGGGGCGACAATGTTGGTATAAAGGGGCCCCCCCCACCTGTGCCCATAGCGTGCTGTCTCTCTGCAAGCATGTGCTGACGTACCCCTCGTTTGATATCAGAGTACCTTTTTTTTAGACCTTCCACATCACGTGGGGGACACCCTGCCTCAGACAGTGCCTCGCGTACATCCTCCCACACTGCCATCCTGGTGGCCACTGGTGTGCGGCTGCTTAAACGCCCAAATAAGACATCATAGTTTTCTATCACATGTGACAGTAAAATATGGTTCTCCCTGTCACTGAACCTTACAGCTCTCTTCCTCTGTGTAACAGCCACAGGTATCCTTTTTCCTTTTGGCCGTTTGCCTGTACTCTACCTGCTGTGGCCCAACAGATGGTCCTGGCTGTTCCTGGCTAGGCTGTGAGGTGTTGTGCCCTGGGTGTCTCACCAACAACTTGCTGCCCCACATCCTCCACCCCCTCACCCTGATCCTCTCTGGCGCTTGTCCCTCTTCCATCTCCCTCTTCAGCACAGGATCCTCGCAAATAAAACAACGCACCTGAACAAACAGAACACAGATGGAAACAGAGGGGACAAGGGCAGTACAATACAGCACAGAGTCCAGAACCAATAGCACAGGTAACCTTAAAGGCCAAAAGGATATATTACAACACCCAACAGTAATGGTAACAATTAGTCTCTCTGTCTTGTGTGGCCTACTCCTATGGCAAACCGTCCCCTTCTAATTCGCTGTACCTCTCTATCTCCCTCCTTTGCCTGAAGCACGTTCAGCACAGCTTCTTGCCCTATTAGTCCCTGTGACTGTCTATCTGAACCCTCCCTGTGCAGCACTGCCAACACAGGCTCTCTAGCTCTCTCTGTAACTCTCTGTCTGTTTGTGGAACTCCTCTGACAACCCTCAACGTCTGCCACGTGCGCAGCCTTATTTATAGGGTTTTTCCACGCTTTTCTCTTTGCACATGCGCAATTGTGCAGGTATGGTGCTCGTGCGCCGTCCTCGTGCACGCTTACGCATGGGCGCCGTCCTCGTGCACGCTTACGCGGACATACGCACATGCGCCCTGCGACACCTATTGACGTGTGACGCATGGGCGTCTGTGTGCGTTTTACGCATGCATGTGGCGATGCGCATGTGCGTGAAACCAAGCACAGGCAGACAACCCATGCGTAGGTTGGCGCATGTGCACCACGCAACGAGAGACGTATGCGAGCATATGCACATGCGCGTTAGACGGTAGGGCAAAAACACCAACCCTATAAATGACCGTGCCATGCCTCTCCACGTTGTGGGTTGTAGGCGAGGAAGAGTAGGAGTGTGTTTTGAGACAGAAAGGAGGTGCATCCAAACAGGTGTATTTGTCAATTCTGTTCTTGTTGTTTGTAGTAGTTATTGTATTTCCCTGTCTGTGTATAGTGTTGTGTGCTTTTTGGTTTGTAGACTGCTTAGTTTGATTTGTCTGTGTGTCTGAGTGTGTTTGTGTAGTTGGGCGGGAGGAGTTAATGGCACATATCTTTCTTCAGTCATGTGTCCTGTGTAGTGGGCAGATGCTGCGGTTTGCCGGCCAGGGGAGATGGTGTCCATGGAGCTGTGGCACAGGGCATGGGTGTAGTCCCGCAGCAACTCAGTCCTGCAGCAGCTGTGGGGGCTGTCCAAGCTGGTGCTGTTCGTGCACGGCGCAGACGGCGTGCCGAGGTGCAGGCTCGGCAGGAACGCCTCTACAGGCCCAGGGCCCAGCTCCAGGACATGCGAGAGGACCAGGTCATCTCCCTTTACCGACTGAGCACAAGGGCTATTAGGGAGCTGTATGAGGATCTCAAACCTGACCTCCAGCCCCTGACAGATCGGTCCCATGCCATACCAGGTTTAGTCAAGCTCCTTGCTGCTTTACATTTCTTTGCCTCTGGCTGTTTCCAGTCATCTGTGGCCGCAGTAGGTGGTATGAGCCGCCCCACCTTCTCACGCTGTCTCCACCAGGTACTGCGTGCCATGGTTAGCCGGGTGGGGAATTACATAGCCATGCCCCACACTAGGCAACAATGGAGGACCCTGAACCAGGCCTTTGAGGCATTAGCCGGGATACCACACGTGATGGGAGCTATTGATTGCACACATGTTGCCCTGGTCCCGCCTAGAGACAGGGAGGTAGCGTTCCGCAACCGCAAACACTACCATTCCCTGAATGTTCAGGTTGTATGTGATGCAAATCTGCATATTCTGAATGTGGTCCCTAGGTTTCCAGGGTCCACCCATGACTCCTATATCCTGCATCACTCGGCAGTATTCACACAATTTGAGAATCACCGTTACGGGGACTGTGTATTGCTTGGTGAGTATGTCAGGATCACCTATTGGTTTATGACTTTCTACATGTGTGTATTTGTAGTACCATATGATGCAACATGTTTATATCAGAACATGCAGCTAATATTTGAGATATGTTTATAGAGGACTGCTGTACGTTTCAACTATTACAGCCGTCTCTAGGTCCATGTACACTACAAACATGAACCATTCACATGATCATCCTAATAGTATATGATCATAACATGCACATGGTGTACATGTGAAGACACCCCTGTGCTTATGGCCCTGGTGTTGCTGATTTCCCCAAAATGTGTTTTGGAGGCACCAGCAAACATGTCTTGGGGGGGGGGGGTGGTGGCCCCTCACATACACCTGTGATACTGTTTAATAGTTGCCACCTAATTTTATGCCATTTAAAATTGATGTTGTTGATAAACAAAACAATAAACCCGTTTCATTTGTGTCTTAGTTTAACCAACACACACTCTGTAATGCGTTGTCACCCTGAAAGCCAAGGATAACATGAGGGGGTGTAGAGCAATATCTTATGGGTGATTTTTAAATGTTCTACAGGCACAACATGTGTGCATATCTCTGTCCACACTTCTTGGCTATGTCACAGCTGGGTGGAAACACAACATAGGTGTTAACGTACCTTTGTGCACTGTAGATGCGCACAAGTTAGTATCATCTTGTCTGGACATCCTCATATATGTTAACATTATTGATTTGTGACGGCTAAAGCAAGGGCAATACGTGGGTGCATACAAACAGGTTACACAACCAGCTACACAGGAGGCTACTTTGCGTATGTATATGTTTTTGGCCCTCACTCATGAGGGGTACAGTATGCATGTTTTGACATCCACAACTTCCTAACAATTTAGACAAAATGGTTAAACAGCAAAGGATGGCTATTACAGTGCTTTGCCACCAACACTGCATGTGGGAATGTACTGACACATATGGATATTTGTACCCTACACAACATGATGTGTATAGGTGATATTGCGTACATTGTGCCATAGCTCCCTGGCATACATGTTGGGGGGTGGGGGTGTCGGTCACGTAGATGTCAACATGTTTTACAAGGGTTACAGTTCAGACATACACTTGGATTATGTGATTTGTGGATTGCTGTTGGAGTCTCACAGTGGCGGTGAGGCCGATCTGGACAGTAACTGCATGACAATATGCATGTTACACACACCCACACACACACACAATCTGTGAAGGGATAGATGGACATGTTGTTTTATTTGTGATGGGTGTACGTGCTCGAGAGGCCATGTGCTCATTTTAAGTCATTTTCTGTCACCTTTTGGTTTTTCCTTTCCAAATATACTAGTTGTGGTGTTGTATCGTTCAGTCAGAATGTGTTGTGCATTGTTTTGTCACGTGTATTCAGGTGGAAGTAATGTTTGAAATGAGCTCCTGCATTCACATGCAACATTTCTTTCTGCAGGTGATGCAGGATATGGGTGTCGCCCCTGGCTGCTGACTCCTGTGCGTCAGCCACGGACACGTGCAGAGCGGAGGTACAATGAGGCCCATGCCTCCAGTCGCTCAGTCATTGAGCGCACCTTTGGCGTGTTAAAGAGCCGCTTCAGGTGTCTGGATAGGACAGGATGGGCCTTACAATATAAAGCACACACTGTTGCCGAGATAATCATAGCCTGTTGCATCCTGCACAACATTGCTCTCAGGCACGATATCCCTGCAGAGATTAATGAGGATCTGGAGGAGGATCCAATGTGCCCCCCTGAGCGTGCCAGTGCTGACACACGGGAGGGCACAGCAGTCAGGAGGAGGGTGATTGCAGACATCTTCTCATGTACGTATTGGTTATCTTCCCACAATAATGTTTTCTACTATGTGCGTAATGGTTAGTGAGTTTGATGTTTTTCTAAAGCTAGAATGTTGATGTCACACTCCATGTGCATTAGAATCTCAATGCCAACATCACATGTAGGCATGAGTGTGACACAATGAATGTGGGCAGGGCTCAGCAGCATTTGTTGGCAGCTGATGTGTGTGGTTGTTGTTCTTTTTTTGGGAAAGTTTAACAGTCACATTCCCATCTAGTGTCCTGCTTCTGGGAGATGCAGCTGTTGTGCACATGCAGGTTTTTGGTAAGATGCTATGGTATGAGCACAGTATCTGCCATATGGTGTGCTTTACACGTTGTGGGTTTGTCTGTGTTTGTGAACATTTGTCCTTTGGGGAGTGTAAATATAACAACAAATAGTGTGGGTTTGGTGGTTGTTCAGCTCCTCTGACATGCCTATGTTTGTGTTCTCCTCATGTGTGTGGCACAAAGTCATACATAGCAGAGTACACATGCTTAGTGCAACTATGTCTGGATGGTAATAACTATGTCTGCGGACTGTAAATGTAAACCCTACAGTGTGTACACATGTACTGGTAAACAAGTAGACATGACCTGGATCTGTTTAGGGATGATGACCTGCCATTGCCCATCACGGGGTGGGTTTGGAAAATGTTTCCATTGAAGAGTATACCGTCACTGCAGTGATGCATGTCTACACACATGGTGAGATGACACAGGCCAAAACAGCAAGGAGTGGGTAGTGGTAGCCAATCTGGGCCATATATGTGGGAGTGGCTTGTGTTATTACAGGTTTTTAATTGCGTACAGAAAATATCTCGCTGATGCTATCACAGCATCTGACATCATGCATGTGCTACAGGCTGTGTATGTGTGTAGGTCAGGGGAAAAGAGTCTATATGAGTAGATACATTGCAAACACGAGCAAGTGTCGGTTATGATGGCATAAAACAAAAGAGCTAGGGGACAGGTATTTCTCTGGCCTACACATCTGGGATATGCATGCTTTGACATTGTCATTGACACACAGTGGGATGGCATACAGCCATCATGGTTTACTGACAGACAGACATGTGTGTGTGTTGTTGCCTACATGATGGCAATTTGGCAAACTATTTGGGCATGTCATCTGAACATAGGTGTCATTATTACTGCATGTATGAGATGTACGCAGCAGGATATGTATTTGAGCAGTGGATACAGGAGGTCCACCTGCATATTTCCTATGTGTTGTAGCAATTGTCAGTGGGTTAACATACACAATCTGGTCACCATAAAACAGGGACAGGGGTCAATGTTGGCAATATGGTGGGTCACTGGTATTATTACGAGCTTGGCATGAGGTCGACCCATGCTGGTAGCACACACATCTATTTCTGTGTGTGTAAACGGACAGAGAGTTAACACACGAAAGTGAGTGAGATTACGGACAACATAGAGATAGCCTACAACACCTCCATGATGCCTATTACATGTGAGACATCTGTACATTGTGATAGACAGCAGTCACTCAGTGTGTGATGTTGTGGGGTCTGACAGCTGGGGGCATGAAGGTGCAGTGTCTGATACACAGCTTGACCATGACATATGTTGGCTTCTCTTGTGTCTCCAAATGCACAGGACATACTTTGTACGGATACTGATTTTGAGATGCATTGCCATGTGACTCTACCTCCTGGAAGATGCAGTGATTTTGGGTAGGTCAATCTACATAGACATTGTGTGTGGCTGTGGTCATGTGAATAATATGTCTTCTGAGATTTCTCATATTGGGCAGATGCTTGTATTTCATATTTTCAAACCTGTGCCTCACTAACCCATCTCTCTCTGTGTTCAATCATATCCCCATGTGCTTGTGTTCAGCATGTCCTCTGGCACTGTCTCCATGCGACATGTACAACATACATGCATGTGTGTGTAGGTTGTGGTTTGGTGTAGTTTACCGCCACTTTCAACGTCCCCAAAAATGTACTATCAGACAACAAAACGCTCTCATAACATGTTTCCTGTGTATTTATATCTACAGACATCCACATGTGCACATGCAGGCCATGTGTTAGAGATGGGACGCTGAACTTTACATACTGTGTGTGTGGCTGGTTTTATAGGTTGCATGTGTGATGATGGATTGATCAGACATAGTACATTTTCTTCTGCTGTGAGGGGTCTGTGCACCTTCACATAATTGCCAGCAGTCATAACTCATACATAGGGGGGTTTGCCCTGTGACCATTATCTGCATGTGTTGTGTGCTGTGCATAGACATGTGTCTGTTGTTTACAGTAAGCACTGGTGTGCAACTTTGGTGCCTTTCAGATATGAACATGATGGTGACATGTATCAACAGTGGTTTGACCTTGTGATTCTACTCCTTTTGATGACATTGTCCCCTTTCATTGTGATGTAAGCTGGCTGTTTCGGGGCTCAAGGGCTTGATGACGTACACCTGTTGCAAACACACGGTGGGTTTCACCTTTGTGATTTTGATTTGTGCAGTTGTATCTAACTGGTGATGATCTCATGTGTGCCTCCTGTGTATGTTAGATTTCCTTTATGCTCACATTAACAGATGCATATTGTGTGTAGCTATGAGACACTTGTGTGACATGAGCATGGACATGACCATATCCATGTGCCACCCGTGTCTATGGTTACCATTACTTATGTTGGCCACAACGTTTGTTTTAGTATTGATATCAGGTCATGTTTGCCTATGTATCCCTTTATTAAGAATTTAGTATGGTGTGACAGTCTGACATTTGTGTTGATTTTGAAATGTGTCAAACAATAACATACTTATCCTCTCCTGACACAGCACAGAGGACATACCAGACACATCTCTTACAGAGCATCTGTTGTCACCAACAACCACCTGATGGATGACAGAGCACCATGCAACTCTTTACCACAACATTTCCCCAGTGGATGTTTGAGCTATGAGAGTGGATCACATGACTGCGAAGGACAGTATTACTCTTTAACTGCTGATTTCCCCATGACAGAGGTGTCGAACGCAATGTTGATGCTATGGCTGGGTAGTGAGTGATGCTCAATGTAGTGGACACACATATACTTTGAAGGAATGTGCCATATTGCACACTGACACGTGACTATGCATGGCCAGAGTTGATATTAAACTGTTAACGTAACCTGATGAATTGCAGATACTATATTGACTTTGGACACTGATCCGCCCTTGTGCAGCAGCAACTGACATGGACAGTGTAGGTGCTACATTCAGACACAGTTGAGCTTTACAGGACTTTGTCCCAAGGGTGTGTCATAGCACCCACGATATGATGCTGGTTTCCTTACAACACCCATGTTTTTGGCATGTGACTGATGATGGGCCACTCCTCTTGTCAACATCTACCTGCTTTCCACCTGCACATGATACCGCCTTTACCTCCACAATGCTTTCCGAGTACACCGACATCTTGGACTGATGTTGTCATTGACCTAATGGTTTTGAAGGGCATGTGTGTCATCACTGTATCATGTTCCAATGTGACTGTTGCTTGTGCATATGACTGACTGTTTGTGAGACACAGCATGTGGGGCTATGACTTATGTGTGGTTCACTGTAATATGTTTTTACAAAATGTCCTTCTTCACATGCTACATCTTGTGTTTGTTTACTGTGCATACATGACAGTGTGCATATATGTACAGACCTTCCATTTGCCATTTACACGGGCCAGATTATGCCATGTGTTAGGGACACTCACATTGCCACATTATGTTTGTAGTGTGGCAGTGTGTGTGGCCATTCAACTTCTTCACTTGTGCATTCCATGTATCATGCTATATGTGACAACACAGTGTCTAACCAAAATGAAAGGGCAGGGTGACCTCCTTGATGGTGTTCTATGTGCATTGTTCTGCAGGATGTTTATTTCGGATTATTTCTGTGTTCATGTGGCTGTGCTACCTGTTACCATATGCTAATTGTGATGTTTATGATTGGTTTTGGCCACATTCTGACTGGTTTTTTTCGTAGATCAGCCATTATGATGAGAGCTTACTCATTACTTGTATTGCATGTTTAGTGACATGTAAAACATTTGCCAATATAGGTTTGGATGAGTGTCTGACTCCTGTGTGGTCAGATGTGTATGGTTTGAGGGACAGATGAGGTGTGTTGGGTCCGCAGCATGCAGTGTCTACTCTGTACCTGCACTCATATGTTGTTAACACATTTGCGACAAACAACAACAGGTGTGGGCAGGGGGGCTGCTGCCGGGTGCTCAGCATGCACCTGATGCACATTATATCTTGAGCCTTTAATGTGTGGTCAACAAAGTAACCTTACTGTAGGAGGTGGATTTGTGAGCTGCTAAGGGTGTTTCCCACTTTCACAGGGGATACGGTCAGCCTTCATATTATGATGCCACTGTCTACACTGTTTGTGATGTGTTACGAAAATAAATAAATGTATTTGACAGACATTTTCTCCATCTGATGATTGATCATGGTGACAGACCTGGACTGCAATGTGTGCCTTTGTATCAGTCCTGACTCCTTGTGACCCACAGAGTACATTGTTCTCTTGTCAATGTCACTGTATGTAGATGATGTGGTATATTTTGTCACACCTCCTCCGCCCCAGCCTTGACTGCTGGTATGGTTGGGCTTTTTATGAGGGTGGTAGTTGTGCCTTGCTTCTGTATATAAACCACGCAGATGCACTTTCTTTCTTTTAGGGTTTTATTCCCCGTCCCTTGAGGTTTCTTCTTATAACAACAGAAATTAACAGCATAATTTGGCTTATAACATAAAGTAACTGGATAACACAAATAGCTTCCTTCAGCATATAACGTCAAACAAAAGTAAATAACAAACAGCCTACGTTGTCTGTTTGGCTGGAGAGAGAGAGAGAGAGATGTAGCGTTTGCCACTTAAATATGGGAATTAAGGTTACACAAACCTTTACCTTAATGAGTATTCAGGTTCTTTTGTAGTACGGGAACATTCCATCAATTCTGTATCTGCTAATGCTCCTGATTCTTCATATTCCATCAATTCCTGTCCGTTGGAATCTGCATTACCCCCTTCTAATGTGGAATAAAAGTATGGCAGATTTGCCCCGTCAGTTAGGAAGTTCCTCTTCCTCTGTGTAGCACTGCCTCTCTGGGGAATGTCACAAAACTCTGTATGCTGTCTTCTAGAGCCCTGCCCCCGCTGGTATCTCAGTGGATAGCTCAGGTCTCTGTATGGCTTGCTAGCTGAGTAATTGTGATACACTCCCTGCCGGGTCTGCCTCAGCTCTCCAGGCTCAGCTGTGCCCGATTGCAAACTGTGTAACGGTGATTCCCTTGGAGCTAGGCGTTCACCGTAATAAGGGATTTCTTCTGCTTCTCTGGGTAGGTGAAACTCCCTTCTTTTAAGACTTTTATAAACAGGAGAAAAGTTACTATCAGCCTCTGAATATCCAGGCTTTTTAAGGGTATATTTATGCCTCCAAGACTCTTCCCTTTTAGATGGCAAATAGCCCTTGTATCCCTTCTTTTCCCCAGTACCTGCTGTTGCAGCCTTCTTATATTTCACTTGCCTTTTCTCAGAACCACACAGGTCTCTGGACTCTTTCCACAATTCCTCTCTCCAGGATTGCCTACTCGGCTCCTCTCTCCAAAATTGCTTCCTTCTCAAAGGTTCCCCCTCTCTGAATGTTTGGTAGTCCGTTTTATCTATGTGTTTTCTGACTCCACCTTTCCTCAGCTGCGCTCCATTAGGTGAGGCAGAGTCCCGTGCTTTACTCCCTGGGTGTGTCTCTCTGGGCTCTGGGCACGTGTGCTTTTGTTGTCCCTGGCAACCATCAAGCATTCTTCCATTCATCCTGTCACTTTTTCCTTGATCATTCACACTGCCGTGCATTTTCTCATGCTGCCCTAGGTCCACCCTGTGACAATTTTCAACGTAAATGGGGGGTTCCCAGACTTGCCCTATGACACAGGGAGTGCTAATGTGACTTTATCACTGGTTGTTTGGGGGCAAAGCCACTTTTCTATTCCCCATGTTACTTCTAGACTATTTGATCATACTGTCCCTTTTTGGGGTCCTTTACTGGTCATGTACATGGTGCACATGTGCTCACATCCTTGCACAGTGCCAGCTGTGTATGTGGCAGCCATATGGCACATCACTGTGAATGAATGGTTGACATACACACACACCCTTTGGGGTATTTGTGTTACAGTGTGCTCATTTTGCAGTTTGTGGGATTGTGTACAGTAATGTGTTTGAACTCTGTAGTTTGGGGTTTATCTTCCGCTTGTTTGGTTCTTTGGCACACTGGCTTAAATGCACCATTAGGTAACAACAGGTTCCTCACCTCTACACACACCCTTCCCTCTTTGCACTGTACAACAGGGTGCATCCTGTGTGCTTCATCCCCTTAACATATTCGTTGTTACATAGGTCTCTTACTTTATGGTTTAAACATGCCAATGCACGTAGTGATTTTGTTTGGCTGTGATTATGGTGGTGTGTGTGGTGCACCTTATTGCATGTTGATCTTTATCACGCCACAATCATCATTAGTCACCTGATCCACAGAGCGTCATGGGATGCCATGGTTTTCCTTTGTTATGGATTTTACATGCTGTATTCACTACAAAACATTCCCTTGTGTTGGTGCAGTTGTCCCCGATGCCACATACAGAGTGGACATAAATATGTACATGGCAGATGTGCATGTGCATTTGCTCATTATTTATTTTGGTGGTTTGCTTGTTCTGACACCCAGCAGGCGTTTGGGGTACTGATATGCAGTGTTTTTGTATGCAGCTTTTGCTAATGTGCTCAAATTGGCGGTTTGGCCTACCGTTTTAGGCATGGCCATTTGTGGTGGGGGTAATCGGTGTGCTCCCTGTCTGCTGTCTTGGATTTGTATGCTTGTCCTGCATTGGTGCGTTTCATTTGTCTGTGTGTCATATCTGTGGTGATATGTGGTATGACCACATAGTACCCTCATCTGAGTTGTGATACATCCTTGTGTCCATCCTCTGTCTGCCAGCTGTGCGCCATCTTACCCAGATGTGCATGCTGCTTCCCCACATCGTGAACTCCATCATATTCATGCATTGCAGCTCACCCTGCTTGCCTCCCCTGTGTGTGCTCAGCCTAGCACCTGTACTCCACAGTCATCCTGATATTTCAGTTATCCTGCCATTGCAGCCACCTCTGCTGGCCACATCTTCCCATCCTCTGTCACACACACAGTCATTACAGCATGGCACATTTCCATCACTCTGTGCATGGATCTCGTTGGCCACAACATGTTTGTCCATTTTTATGGCTGTCACATGGACTGAAGCTGATATCTGCATTCCATCAACTTATCTACGTCGTTCTTTTAGTTTAATATTGTCTATGTTCCCTGCTCTGTGCAGTGTTCATGTTACATGTGTGTTTGGCACATACGTCTTTTAACATTCAAATTGTGCAATGTTGCTGTTGTTGCCTAACATTGCTGATTTCACCTATACATCCTTAGGGCATCTTCTGCCACACCTTGGATTCACACAGCTTATGGGGTGCCTACGATAGTGCCTTGGGAGTTGGCAGACTTTAAACATGGCCTCAGGTAGATATTAATGGTTTGCTTTGCTAACGGGATATGTAGAGGATGTTCCATCTGATGCACCGTAATCTGGCCAATAATATATGGCACAAGGGTGTAGTTCTCTTTAGATGGACGCACGGATTTCTGTACACTTTCACACAGACATGGAACATAACTCAGCTAACCTGCTGTCCAGAAAATAGTATACCATGACCCCTGCAACATCATTGACTGTCTTCAACAGTTGTGAGCATACATTACATAGGGGTATGTTGTTTTTCACCATACCTTGTATGTAATGGGCCTATGCTAGTTTTGGGATTTCAATATGCAAAGGGAATAGGGCATTTTCCCCGATAATAGTGACTCTGATCCCCTGTTCATATCTGTCCCCGGGGCCTGTTTGCAGCACCTCCTAGCTAAATCAGTAATGGCAGATGCAGGTCTGCCATTGATGATTTAGCAAGGAGGGGGGGAGGGGCTGCAGACAGACCCAGGCGACTGCTTACAATGACATTCACTCGGCACCCCTGTTAATATCAGTCACCAGGGGCTGGCTACAGCCCCTCACTACTAAAACAAGGAAGTCAGACCAGGGTCAGCACACCTACTTACCATTTCCATACATCACAATGCACAGTGCTGCCATCAGAAACAGTGCTGTGACCTTTACCTGCCTCATAGGGCACCCTACATGGCGCTCCATCGGCCACGCTTTCAACAACATTGTACAGTGCCATGGCGGACAATCCATTTACAAATGTGTCATTTGAGGTAACCTCAGGGGCATGTTATGTTACAGTGCTGTGACAGTACATGTGCTTGAATAAGCTATTGCACAGATATACGAGATGTGCCTCCTAATGCAATATTGACCCTACCAGGTACGCACTCAGCAAGCCATGTTCATTTGCCATTGTTGGGGATTGCACCCCTAACCATTGCGATGTGATTCTGTTTCTGGGCTTGCACATCAGCGCACCACCATATGGCTTACCAACATTATTATGCTTCCAAACTATTAGCACACACCCTTATGCCCAGCAGCACAACGCCTTATGCCACACATACTTTGTAAAAGAACACCACAGCCAGTTTCCTTCAGTGTGCACTGTGGGTTATCGAACCCATGCTCCCTGCACCTTTGGTCAGTGTTCTAACCATTGTGCTGTGGCTCATCTCTTCTGCTTTCATATCACTGTGCCACTTATACCTTCCGGGATTCACAGGCCTCCAAAAACAATCGCGCGCCGCTTTAGGCCCAGCAGCGCTCCGCCTTCCGCCACCCATTATTTATCTGCCTCCAAAACTTACGCCTCAGACAGCTATCTTCATTGTGCACTGTGGGGGATTGAAACACTGAACCCTACACCAGTGGTTAGTGGGCTAAACATTGTGCTGTAGCTTTGCTCTCATGATTGCACATCAGCATGCCACTTATTCCTCCCGTGCAGCCACTTCATGTGCTAATGTGCAGGGCGCATATGGGCGGCCCGCACCTTACCGCATATGCAAATCACGCATTTCCTTCTTCAGCGCGAAACGCCCACTCCTTATATGGCACCCGCACTCTACCGCGGCCCGCACTTTACCGGGATCTTAGTAAACATCCCCCTTATATTTATTAAATGAAAACATTTGTAGTATCAAGCTTAGAAGGAAGCAACAAGTTTGTAGATTATCTACATAGTGATGGGGATATGGAGGGAAATGTAAGGCAGGGTAAGCATAGATATCAGCTGGGCTATCATCTAAGCACAAATATGTACGTTGACAGGGGAGAAATGACAAGTATGGGACTTAAATGAATTTAGAGATTGAAGAATCATGTTGGGATGGTGTTTGGGGGGGGGGGGGCCAAGAACCCTTCCAAGGTGCTCCATAAATAGGTGAGTTTTGAGTTGCGTCTGAAAGGATGTGAGGTCTGATACGCTTCTTAGTGAATCGGGAGGGAATTCCAAAGTGTCAGTGCATAGAACGAGAAAGCTCTCCAGCATGTCAACTGGTTACTCTTTCTGAATTATAAGTGTATTCTGTGAATTGATTCTTTTTTTCTCTGTTATTTGGTATGTTTTCTAAGAGTGATTCTAGATGTGTGACTGTGTAATCCCTTGAATGTGATGGTAGTACTTTGAATATGCCTGCTAGCTTTTGGAAGCCAGTGTAATGAGTGTTAGATCGCTGTAATACGGTCATATCTTGGTGCCTTCTAGATGATTCATGTCACAGTGCGGAGGGCCATCTGGAGCTGGTATATGGCTTGCTTTGAAAGACCCTACGAGATCTCTATTTTGGAAGCCCAGACCAACTGTATTCCATGCTTTAAGAAAAGTGGAAAGAAGTCCTAAAAACTGCCAGCATGGTTTAAAGGTGAGGTCAGAGAGGCTGTTCTAGCCAAAATAACATCTTTCAGGAAATGGCAAAAGGAGCCAAATGACAAAAACTGAAAATAACATAAACATTGGCAAGTTAAATGCAAGGCATTAATAAGGCAGGCAAAGAGAGAATTTGAGAAAAAGCTTGCTGTGGAAGCAAACACAAATTAAAAAAAAAAAACCTTTTCAAGTACATTCATAGCAAAAAACTTGTGAGAGAGTCAGTTGGACAACTGGATGATAGAGGGATAAACGGGGCACTAAGAGGGGACAAGGCCATAGCAGAGACTGAATGAATTCTTTGCTTCAGTCTTTACTGAAGAAGATGTAGAGAAGTTACCCATGCCTGAAATGGTATTTAAAGCTGATGCAGCAGAAGAATTGCAAGAAATATCAATAAACCAGAAAGATGTATTGCAACTATTTGATAAACTGAAGAGTAGCAAATCACCTGAACCAGATAGTATACATCCAAGGGTGCTGAAAGAATTGAAGAATGAGATTGCAGACCTACTATAACTAATCTGTGAACTATCACTAAAATCATCAGTAATACCTGAAGATTGGAGGAGGCTATTATAATGCCAATTTATAAAAATGGTTCCAGAGGTGATCCGGGAAACTACAGACCAGTGAGCCTGACATCAGTACCAGGAAAAACTGGTAGAAAATATTATTAAGAACAGCATTTCTGAACATGTAGATAGTCATGGTTTAATGGGAGACAGCCAACATACTTTAGCCAAGGAAGGTTTTGTCTTTTTTTGAAGGTGTAAATACAAAGGTAGACAAAGGTGAGTTGGTCGATGTAGTGTATCTGGATATTCAGAAAGCCTTTGACAAGGTCCCTCATGAGAGACTCTTGGCAAAATTAAAAAGTAATTGGATAGGAGGCAGTGTACTATTGTGTATCATGAACTGGTAAAATATAGAAAGAAGAGGGTAGGACTAAATGGCCAATTTTCCCAATGGAAAAAGGTGAATAGTGGAGTACCCCAGGGATCTGTGCTGGGTCCGCTGCTTTTTAAAATAATAATAAATGACCTGGTAAAGGGAATAAAGAGTAAGGTAATCAAATATGCAGATGTCACAAAATTATTAAAAGTTGTTAAAACCCAAGAGGATTGTGAAACATTGCAAGACTGGACGTTCAAATGGCAGATGAAATTTAATGTGGACAAATGCAAAGTTATTGTATGCACCTAGGAAAGAACAACCCAAACTATGGTTACACGATGCAAGGTTCCACATTAGGAACCACCACCCAGGAAAAAGATTGAGGCATCATCATGATTAACACGTTGAAACCCTCTGCCCAGTATGCAGTGGCATCCAAGAAAGCAAGTAGAATGCTAGGAATCATAAGGAAATGAATGGAGAATAAAACAGAGAATATTATAATGCCTCAATATCGTTCCATAATGCCTATATCAAATCCTGGTGACGTATCTTAAAAAGGATATAGCGTAATTAGAAAAGGTACAGAGAAGAGTCACCAAAATGGTAAAGGAGATGGAAGGAGACCCCTAAGAGGAGAGGCTAAAAAGATTAGAGCTGTTCAACCTGGAAAAGAGATGGCTGAGGGGAGATATGATAGAGGTCTACTAATTAATGAATGGAGTGGAACGGGTAAACGTAGAGCGATTGTTTGCACCATCAAAATGTAGAAAGATTAGGGGACATGCAATGAAGCTACAGTGTAACCTATATAAGACTAAAAAGAGAAAATATTTTTTCACTCAACACGTAATCAAACTCCGGAATTCATTACCGGAGGATGTAATAAAAGCTGTTAGCGTAGCTAGGTTTAAAAAAGATTTGGACAAGTTCCTGGAGGAAAGGTCCATAAACCATTATTAAAAGGGACCCAGGATATCACTGCTTGATCAAATACAAGCTTTGAGGAACCTGTGTCTTTTGGGGAGACTGCTAGGTACTTATGACCTAGATTGGCCACTGTTGGAAACAGGATACTGGGTTTGATGGACCTTGGTCTGACCCAATATGGCATATCCTTTTGGCATTCTTTAGTCTTCTCAAGGATCCATCTTACCTCCGGGATGATGATGCTCGTTCCTCGCCCTTTCCTGAACCCTCCTTGCACTTCAGGTAGTTCTTGTTCCAGGTATGGTTGTAGTCTCTGTTGAATAATCTTCAGTAGAATCTTGCTGACATGTGGGATCAGGGTGATTGTGCGATAATTTCCACAGTCAGTTGGATCACATTTCTTTAGTATTGGTATAAACACAGATCTTATCCAGTCAGTTGGCCATGATGCTGTCTTCCAAATTTCCTGGCAAAGCCTTGTAAGTATGGTAACAGCTGTATCAGATTGCTGTAATACCTCTGTGGGAATGCCATCAATGCCTAGTGCTTTGTTCTTTGATAAGCTTTCAATGCTACTTTGACTTCTTCTTTCGTCACCAATGGTTCAGGATCATAAGGTGCAGGTTGAAACGGCTGTTGGTCCACTTGATCTTTATCATATAAAAACTCTTTATATTATTTCCTCCTTTTCTTGATCTTCTCAGCATCATTCAACATAGAACCTTGAGCATCTTATAACATTCCAATTCGAGGCTGGAATTTTTTCTTTAACTCTCGTAGCTTTAGGAAAGCCAATCTTGTTCTCCCTCTAATAGTTTCTGCTTCTATTTCCTTGCATGAGTCATTGTAGTACTTTTCCTTGTTCTGTCTTGCTGCACATTGGAAATCTCTTTTGAGTTCTGTGATTGTCTTTCTTTCTCCTCAGGCTTTAGCTTCTCTGCCTTTCTGGGAAATTTTCAGAGTTTCTTCCATCATCCATTTTGGCCATTTTTGCTTTTTCTCCTTTTGTAGAGACTTCTCGCTTTCTTCCAATACAGCCTTTTTGATGTCATTCCATAACTCTTCTGGAGCTCCTTCATTTGTATCTAAAGCAGAAAATTGATTTTGCAGGCAGTCTTTATATTCCAGTGGTATTTTCTCAAGGTCATATTTTGCTACATTCAGGAGTGGCTTGCTCTTTTTCAACTTTAGGTTGAGTTTGCATACTAGTAGTTGGTGATCTGTACCACAGTCAGCTCCAGGTTTTGTCTTTGTTGATGTTATAGAGCTTTTCCATCGTTGACGTCCACAGATGTAGTCAATTTGATTTTTGTACAATCCATTGGGTGAAGTCCATGTGTACAGTTGCTGCTTATGTTGCTGGAAGAAGGTGTTTGAGATGAACAGATCTTTGGTCTTGCAGAATTCTATCAGTCTTTCTCCAGCTTCATTTCTGTTGCCAAGTTCATATTTTCCAACCACTTTGCCTTCTTCTTTGTTGCCAACTTTCGCATTCTAGTCACCCATGACTATCAGGATATCCTGTTTGCATGTTCTGTCAATTTCAGCTTGTACTTGTTCATAGAACTCATCAATTTCATCCTCTTCTGCAGCTGTTGTTGGGGCATATACTTGAATTATAGTTGTGTTGATAGGCATTCCTCGTAGATGAATAGAGATTAAGCGTTCACTGACTGCATTGTATTTCATTACATTTCTTGCAGTTTTCTTCTTTATTATAAATGCAACACCATTTCTTCTTTGTCTTTCATTTCCAGCATAGTAGACCATGTGATCATCTGATGCAAATTGCCCGATGCCAATCCATTTCAGTTCGATGACACCCAAACAGATCAAGTTGTACACGTTCTATTTCATTTTTGACCACCTCCAACTTCCCTTGGTTCATGCTTCATACATTCCATGTCCCAATATGTAAGACATCTTTACAGCTTCTGACTCTCATGTAAAGATGTCTTACATATTGGGACATGAAACGTATGAAGCATGAACCAAGGGAAGTTGGAGGTGGTCAAAAATGAAATGGAACGTGTACAACTTGATCTGTTGGGTGTCAGCGAACTGAAAAGGACTGGCATTGGGCACTTTGTATCTTGGGATAAAAAGTTACAGTAATTAAATACAGACTTGCAGTATGGATGGATGGATTCGGATCCATCATTGTTTCTGTGATCTCATGTATCTTGGACAGAAGTATAATGATTTTGGGGTGTATCCTGTGAGTTCCCATAGTACTCAGTAAATAAATGTGGTTTTTAGTTCCTTGTGGAACTATAGGAGGTCCTTCAGGGCTTTTATATTGTCAGGAAGAACATTCCATAGCACTGGTGCAGTGTATGAAAAGTTTCAGAGTTACATGTGTATAATCAGGCATATATACATGTGTAAATTGTATCCATGTGCAAAGTAGCCACTTTAGAATGGTCTGATCTACACATGGATGTCCTTGGTATGTGTAAGTTTCCAGGGGACATATTGGGATATGTTCTGGGTGTGACATGGGTGGGATACAAATCTAAATGTGTATTCCCCATTTCATATAGGGAATGCACATGAAAACCCACACTTTTCCATGATGGGATTTACACATGCTCCCTGTGCATTTCAGTCTACTCTTTAGAGAAAGGATTAAAGGGGTTATCCTCCTTAATCCCCCCTAATTTATTTCCCTTTCCAAACTGAAATGAGTTATAAATAGTGCCCTTTAGTTAATAAATAGCATCTACAATAAGTTTGCCGAATGGCTCACATAGACTTGTAAGAGCCAACATTTATATGTGCAAGTTGCCAAGTTTCATCTATTGATTTTCCCCTTTCAACAATGACAATGCTGCAGATGTATCAATCCACAACACCGACAATATATACCATGCAGCCCCCTCTTCAGCAACGATCCACATAGGGAACTGTGCGATCGGCTCGGGATCCCCCTCCCTCCTTCCCTTCAAAAGCAAAAAATCTGGCTAGCCAGTCAGCCTATTGGTGGCCCTCTGCCCCCCCCCCCACCTCAATCCCTCCCAAGCCAAATGTGTGAAATGGCTCCTCCTGCAGTCCATGCACATTCCTGCGCTTCCCTCTATCTATTTTACATAGAACTACATTTGGCAGAGCTGTATCTAAAATACCGTTGGAATTGAGTATATTCCAACTTCGACATCTCAATTCCAGTCTCCGCGTGCTAGGTAAAATATACCTTCACATGTATGTGGATTTTCAGAAGGCACTTGACAAAGATCCTCATGAGAGACTCCTCAAAAATTAAAGGGCATGTTTACTAAAGGGCGTTTCGGCTTGCGCCTTCTTCGGGGGACATACAGCAGCGCTGTGTCAGATGGAGTGTCTCATTAAGACAGTTTTTTTCAAATCACTCTAATGATAGTTTTTATAAGTCACAAGGACTTATATGCTGAGTACAGGCACAGTGTGTAACCTCTTAACTGGTTACACACCGTGCCTGTACTCAGCATATAAATCCTTGTGACTTATAAAAAAGATCATAGACGTTGTATCCACGATAAAAACTATCATTAGAGTGATTTGAAAAAAACTGTCTTAATGAGACACTCCATCTGACACAGCGCTGCTGTATGTCCCCCGAAGAAGGCGCAAGCCGAAACGCGTAGGGACTAAATTACAATAAAGCAGTCTGGTTCCAACCCACATCTCTTGCTCTGTTCGTTCTTACTAAAGGGCATTAGCCTTTTGCAGCTAGTGTGGGGCAATGTCTGCAACAGCCCCACGGTAACAGCAAAAGACCCATGGTATCTGCAGGTGGCATGTCCAGCTTTCCTCCTGAAGATACAGTGGACGTTTTGCACCCTGCATCAGCAGGTAGTGCAGGAAGTCCTGCAGGCTGATGCAGAGATTGTGGGATCTGTGATAAATGCAAGTGGAGAACAGGTAGGGATTGGGTGAACAGAGCTCTTACTGGCCCCCTGACCTGTCAACATTGCCAATGCTGCAGATGTACTGATCCACAGCACAGACAATATATACCATGCAGCCTTCTCTTCAGCACCGATCTCTGCCGGACAGTTTCCTATCCCCATAAGGAACTGTCCATGGGGGATCGGTGTACCCCTGACAAAGGAGTAAGTCCTGGCTAGGCAGTTCAGCCCCCACCCTGTCTCACACTCACACAATCTAAATGTAAACATGTTGGCTAGCCAGTAAAGCCCCATTCCCCCAATCTACCTGTACAAAATCACAGAGTCAATCAGGCTCTTGATCCTCCTCCCTCTTTCAAAAGAAAAAGATCTGACTAGCCAGTCAGCCTAGTGGTGGCCCTCTGCTCCCCTCCCCCCGATCCCTCCCATGTCCTTAACTTTAAGTCCATGGTGGTCTAGTGGCTACAGGGGGCAGGGGTGGTCCTCCCCATTCCTGCCCTCAGTATCATAGCTACTCAGAATGACCACAGTCTCACAGTACTGCCCCCTAGTGTCCTTATGATAGGGGGCAGCACCATTAGATCGGCACCATTTTGAGTAGCAATGATGCTGGGGCAGCTCTTACACATGTATTAAGGTCATTTGGCAAATGGAGACTTTCAACTGCTCTGAGTCACCTACTGCAGCATCTATTCATGTAGTGTTTCAAGATGGAGGTGGAAATAAATATTAGGGGATTAAGGGGTATATCCTCCTTCGTGCTCCCTGTAAGAGGCTGGTTGAAATAACTTTTTCAATAGCTATTCATATCAGAGAGCAGGCATAAATCTGGACAGAGGTACTGTCAGAATTACATGCATATACACTATATGAATATGGGATCCAGTTATCGAGTTTGCTTCATCTGGGCAATGCCCCCGGCACTCCCCCAGAATGCCTCTATGCATTTTCGATGATGTATAGTTACCCATGTGTAATTAGGTTTATTACTAAAATGATCATTTACATATGGGCTTGATTTATACATGTATATGGCCAATTATACATGTGTAAATCATGAATAGGGCTTCTAAAATAACACCCAGATCTTATACATCTAAGCAGAAATATTCAGCTGCTAAATGATATTCAAAAGGACTTGTCCATATAGCAATCACTGCAGGGTAATTTCAGAAGGGATGTGGCTATGCTATGAGACTTGCATGTCCTGGACTGCCATTACAGGTATGGGGCGGTGGGCAAGCAATATGTTTGGAGTATGTATTTACATGCAGGTTTCATTGGGCAGGAAATAATACATGTGGTGATGAAAGTGTATTATGCCCTTCTCCTGGAAGCATTATATCCATGAAACGAGCATTTTTTCACGTTATTTGTGGTCAGGAGTAGGTGTAGGCATGGGCACATCTAGTTCAAATTTCTACTACTAACTAAAAGTGCCTTCATTCGGCTGCTCCTCACTACCTTTCCTCTCTTACCTCAATATACACCACTCCTCAGTAACTCCACTCTTCTGGCAGATCCCTTCTATCTCTGCCCTTCTCTTCCACTGCCAACTCCAGACTTCTATTTTTCTACTTTGTTGCTCCTTATGCTTGGAACAAACTAGCTGAGTCGGTACATAAGGATCCATCCGTGGCCCAGTTCAAATCCAGGCTAAAAACTCACTTCTTCAAGACTGCTTTTGGATCCTGATCCCCCTAGTTCACCTCCTATGTGTTTCCTTACCATTCCTCTAGATATATCCTAGTCCCCAGTTGTTGTGTTGTTTCTCTTAACTAGACTGTATGTTCTTATGACCAGGGATTGTCTCTTACATGTCTCTGCACAGCATTGCATACTCCTTGTAGCGCTATACAAATGATAAGTAGTAGTAGTAGGAGGAGGATGTCTCAACAACCAAGGCCAGATTGTGTGTGCTGTTCCTGGAGGAAAAGTCCATAACCCATTATTAAAAAGGACCAGGGGAATCCACTGCTTACCACAGGATAAGCAATGTGGAATCTCTGTACCTTTTTGCAAACCTGCCAGGTACTTGTGACCTGGATTGGCTGCCATTGGAAATAGGATACTGGGCTTGATGGACCTTGGTCTGACCCAGTATGTGCATATCTTATGTTCTTATGAAATGCCACCATGAGCTTGCTCTGCCCAGGCCACGCCTCCACAATGTGCCCCTGCTACATGGATGTTATCGCACTTTGGGGACTATATACCCAGTTTCTAAAATGGCCCCAGGGACGTCTCCATGCTTTGACATCTAAGTGCCCATTTTCAGATGTCCAACTCTTGAATAGGGCTTCTAAAATATTCGCTATCTGAATATACATGGATGATTTATATGCCTGGATTTATATGCATGGATGATTTATATGCCATGGATGATTTATATGCATGTCCTGGACTGCCATTACAGGTATGTTGCAACCAGCTTTAAAAAGAAACATTGAGCATGGTGTTTGAATATTGACCTATATGTATAGAAAGAGAGGGACTGCTCTAAAAACCTAGTATAACTTGAAACATCTGACTTTGATACCTACACACTGAATATATGTATGATATTCACTGAACATATATATGATTTGAAACATCTAAATATATATATATATATATATATATATATTAAAGAATTGTATACCATATACATTTTTGAGATAAATATTCAGCAATTTGGTCAGCATACAATCCGAAATGTCTAATTTAGATGTTTCAAATCATACATATGTTCAGTGAATATATATTGCTTCTGTAGGGTAAAACATAGATCAATCAGATTAGCAGAGGCATTAACAGTGAGACATAAATTATCCAGATAAATAGAGAAAAGTTGATTTTTCACAACTGTAAAAAACTTAAGAAAGTCAGATCCATAAATACAAATTACTCATGAAAAAATACTTTTCTTGCATGAACAGATTGATTTAGCGTGTAGGTGTATTTTTTTAAATATGAAATTAATCTGTTTTGAAAATTCAAGCTGTAAGCATTAAGTTATTAAAAAATTTGTTTTCTTTATTTATAAGCCATTGTGCATGTTTAATTTATTCTGTAAGATCATGCGTTTCCAGTGAAGTCCTATATAAATGATCTCTTTTGTATCAAAGATTCTCAACATTAGCCCTCAAGAGCCACAAATAAGTTTGGTTTTCAGAATAACCTGATTGAGTTCTTTGATTGGGTGACCAGAGAACTAAATCAAGGGTTTGTGATGGATGTGATCTACTTTGATACTGTTCCTCACAGGAGGCTTATCAATAAACTGAACAGCATGGGGATGGGTCCCAAGGTGGTGAACTGGATCAGAAATTGGATGACTGACAGACAACAGAAAGTGATGGTAAACAGAACTCACTCGGACGAAAGGAAGGTGATTAGCTGCATGCCCCAGGTATCAGTCCTGGGACTGGTACTGTTCAATGTATTTGTGAGCGATATTGCTGAAGCACTGAATGGAAAAGTCTGTCTTTTTGCAGATGGCATGAAAATTTCCAACCGAGAAGACTACCCTGAGGAAGTGGAAAGATCTACAAAAGAAGAAAGAATGGTCTAATGCTTGGTAATTAAGATTTAATATGAAGAAGTGCAGTGTCATGCACTTGGGATGCAGAAATACAAGGGAATATGTGATAGGGGGTGAGAGGTTGATGTGCATGGACCAGGAGAAGGACCTTGGAGTGATTGTTTCTGAGGATTTCAAGGTGGTGAAACAGTGTGACAAGACGGTGGCCAAAGCCAGAAGGATGCTGAGTTGTATACAGAAAGGAATTACCAGCAGAAAGGAGGAGGTACTAATGCCACTTTACAAGTCACTGGTGAGGCCTACTTGGAATATTGTGCTCAGTTTTGGAGACCATATCTCACAAAGGATATAAAAAGACTGGAAATGGTTCAGAGGAAGATGACCAAAATGATTTGGTGCCTGCGCCAGAAGATGTATGAGAAGAGACTTGAAAACCTAAATATGTATATTCTAGAGAAGAGGAGGGACAAGGAAGATATGATACAGACCTTTAAATAGTTAATGAGTATTAATGAACAAACAAACCTTTTTCAAAGATGGGGAAACTGTAAAACTAGAGGGCATAACAATGAAACTGCAAGGGGGTAAACTGAAGGGCAACGTCAGGAAATAGTTTTTCATTGAAAGGGTGGTGGAATGTCCTGCCAATGGAATGGTGGGAGCAAATACAGTGACAGAATTCAAAATGGCATGGGATAGATGCAGTGGGTCCCTTTATAGCAACAGGATAAAATCAAAATAAACTTAACTATTTCTTATATCTCAACAAATAGAGGTGACCTACACGGAGCAGCGGGTACATCCCTAAACAAAGGCATGGGGAGGAGTGACCTGCACGGAGCAGCAGGTGCACCTTTTCTTGCCACCTTGCTGGGCAGACTAGATGGACCATGTTGGTCTTTATCTGCCGTCATATACTATGTTACTATGTTACTGTGTAATTGTACTCTTAAACTATATGGAAATGCATCTGATAAATGTTCATTGTGGATATCCTATTTTCAGTCCTCACTAAGAATCTCTTTGATATGATGAGAATGGGAAAATGTGGAAGGTATAGTCTTCTGAAGATCTCTATAGATTTCATTGGAAAGAAAGGCTTATTTTATTTACATCACAACAAATAAAGTCAAGATATTGTCAAATTAAGATCAGTCATATTCAATTGCAATTTTATCATTATTTTCAAGTTTGTGTTTCTGCACACGACAAATGTTTGGGGTTTTGTTTTCATTTCAAAAAGAAAAAAATAATTTTGGTCAGTCTTTAATCAAGAGTCCTTTTCTTCTCTATTTCCTGCCATCCTTGGTCTTCACCCTCCCTTCTCGCCTCTTTCCTACATTCCCATTCACTTCTCCCCATTGTCTACTCCTGCTGTCCCATCCCTCTTGCTCAGCCTTCTGTCCCCTTTTCTATCTTCTTCTCCCTATTCCATCTTCTTTTCTCGTCTGTATCCACTCTTATTCCCCCATTTCTTCCCCTCCGTTCCCACTTTTCCTCTACCCCTCCCCTCTCCTCTCCTCTCCTCTCCTCAGACTCTTGTTCTCCTCTCTTGCTCTGGATTACTCCCATTCTCCCCCACCCTGCTACACTCTTGCCCTCAAAAAATAGCATGACTGATGGATTGAGGATTAGGGATAATGCAGGGTCATCAGAAATGGATACTGAAGTCCCATAATAAGGTGATTAGAAAATCTCGAGGCAGCATTTGAGATAGTCTTCAGCAAGATGCCTAATAAAGCTCGAGCACTGAAGGGAAGCTGATACAGAAATAATAAATTCAGGACATGCGGAAACCTGAAAACAATTGGATTCTGCAGAAAAATGGGTGGATAACTCATGGCAAAATAGTTTAGAAAAGTCATATGATTGCCATACATTCCACCCTGCTTATGAGGTAAGGTCTACATTGGTATGAAGAAGGAGTAGTCCTGAGGAAAAGCAGCAAGAAGAGATAAAGATCTCCTTCTTTTAACCATATTTCTGTGAAGCAACATATAGCCAAGTGATGTTCCTTGATTAAGTCCCAAATTCAAGTCACTTTAGACCTGATAGAGCAATGTTTTCCAATCTGGAAACCATGGGACCTTCACAGGGAGCCTGCTAAATGGCTGCTGAATCAAAGAGTAAGGAACTCTATCCTATGGCTGATGCTGCCTTTTTCCATGCAGCCCCATGAGAGGAAGGTCACAGGCTCAGGTAGTCCAAATCCATGCAGAAAGAAGGGGGAAGTGCAGCTGATTGCTGCTACAGAAACCCTGGCTTGGCTCCTCTGAGAAGAGAAGGAGAAGATTACACTCAAATGTAGTGGCCTTACACAACCCTCCACCTCTGAGATTTTCATAATTACACCCAGCAACTATGATCATTCAACAATCCTGTAAAAATGCATAATTGAGCATAATACATTAAAGTATCAGGACCTGCTATTTGAAAGAATTAACGCGGTTTGTATGTGTGTGTGTGGTATGTGTGTGTGTAACCATTCTCCTGCAGATAAAAGAATTTGCTGAAGGTTCTTTATGTGGCTCTTAGGATCTATTGTTTTGCTTCTACTGCTGCTCCTTAGAAGCTTTTCTCCTAGGTAGCTGCCTAGCTTTTAATGAGCACGCTGAGATTTGTATGGCAGAGAGATGTATGCTGCAATTTGTGGGCTTCCAAGATTAAACTGCAATTTTTGTTGCGTTTTTGGAAAAGTCTGATAAGAAACTACAGAATGGTCATTCCCTGAAGCAGTGCATTGTGAAGCACTCTCAGCACTGGAGTGGTTGAGATGACAGTTTAAGAGTAGCTTTTGGGAACAAGAGGAAGAGAACATGAATCAATGTGATGAACACTGAGAAGCTAAGTTTGATACCGGTTTGCTCTTATGTAGACATGACTTTCAGAGAAAAAGAAAGATTCATCAGCATATAAAGACAAGCATGCAAGGACTGGAGTAGAGGAGTAGCCTAGTGGCTAGAGCAACACTGGCACTCCTTGTGACCTTAGCTAAATCACTTTACCCTCTATTGCCTGGGAAGAAAAAGCCTGGTAATCTACTTCTGGTCATATCTTTCCAAGAAAACCCAGGGGCTGCAGAGTCAACATCGACTTGATAGCACTCAAAAAAAAAAAAAGAACTAAAAAGTATATTCCCACCCTGTATTAAAGAAGTTAAAATTAAAAAAAAAAAACAAACCTAAGGAGATTACAGTATATAAGAGAAGTTAATAAAATAGAGATACATGTCTGTCTTAACATGGAGGGTTGGAGGGTTTTGACCATTGATATAATCTATTGAGCACCTCACATTAGGCATAAGTTGAGCCAGTGATTTTACTGAGATATTTTCTCCTCATAATAATAATAATAATAATAATAATATTTTTATTTATTTATTTTTATTTTATTTATTTACATTCTCTTATATACCGCGCTATTCTGCATCAGTGCAGTTTACATTGAACAAACTGAAATTACATTGAACAGGGCATTATAACTTGGAGATAACTATTTTACAGGGAATTTTATTTAATATCTATTGGTTAGTGCATATTTTGAAGAAGACGTGCAGTTCTTGGTTGTTTTTTGTTTTTTTGGTGATTGATTACTCAGAATCATTAAGGGTATTTTGAATTCATTGCAGCTGCCTAGTCTTGCCTAAAGGTTGGGCTGGCCTTGCATGATTGCCTCCAGGCATGAGCCTGAATCATCTTTGAGAGGAGGTGTCCATTATTACCACCACCAGCAAGTAGACACGAGCTTGGATGAACATGCAGATAATCATGGTTTAATGGCAGAAAGCCAACATGGATGTAGCCAAGAAAAGTCTTGTCACACTAATCTCTTACATTTTTGCTGAAGGTGTGAATAAAGATGAGCTGGTTGATATAGTGTATCTCAATTTTCATAAAAGTCTTTGACAAGGTACCACATGAGAGACTATTGGAGAAATTAAAAAGTCTAGGGATAGGAGACAGTGTACTATTGTGGATTAAGAACCTGTTAAAAGATAGAAAACAGAGAGTAGGGCTAAATGGGAGACCGGGCATCCAAATGACAGATGAAATATAATGCGGGCAAGTGCAAAGTTATGCACTTAGGGAAGAATAGCCCAAACTACAGTTACATGATGCAAGGTTCCACATCAGGAATCACCACCCAAGAAAAGGATCTAGGCATCATTGAGGAAAAGATGCTGAAACTCTCTGCCAAGTGTGCAGCGGTAGCCAAGAAAGCAAACAGAATGCTATGAATCATAAGGAAAGGAATGGAGAATAAAACCAAGGATATTATAATGCCTCAGTATCGCTCCATGGTACGACCACACCTTGAATATTGTATGCAATTCTGGTGCTATATCTTAAAAAGGATATAACAGAATTAGACAAGGTACAGAGAAGAGTCACCAAAATGGTAAAGGAGATGGAAAGACTTAAAAGGTTAGGGTTCTTTAGCTTGGAAGAGACGATGAGGGGGTGATATGATATGAGCAGAGTGGAATGGGTAAATGTAGATCAGTTGTTTACTCCTTCAAAAATTAGAAAGACTAGGGGGATACGCAAAAAAGCTACAATGTAGTACATTTAAGACTAACAGAAGAAATATTTTTTCATTCAACATGTAATCAGATTCTGAAATTTATTGTTGGAAGATGTAGTAAAAGCTGTTAATGTAGCTGGGCTTAATAAAGGTTTGAATACTTTCCTGGAGGAAAAGTCCATAAACCATTATTAAAGAGAACCAGTGAAATCCACTGCTTACCCTGGGATAAGCAACTTGGAACCTGTGTACTTTTTTTGGAAACCTGACAGGTATTTATGACCTGATTTGACTGCTGTTGGAAACAGGATACTGGGCTTAATGGACCCTTGGTCTGACCCAGTATGGTCTGTCACCGGGAACCTGAAGCCCTCCTGAGAAGTATGGGAAACCATGCTGCTGACACCACCTTCAATGGCTGCTATTCCTCATGACTGGAAGAGATGAGCAGAGTGATAAATCGAAGAAGTATTTCTGGGCACTACTGCAAGTATTCTGACTGCTCTACTGACCTGAGAGCAAGGGAAGAAAGTTTCACTGATTGAGTAATATGGCCATGGTCATGGGAAGGAGGAGGACAAGGTAAGCAATAGGGTAGTCCAAACTTCTTTTTAATCCAGCTACACTAACAGCTTTTACTATATCCTATGGCAATGAATTCCAGAGTTTGATTACACGCTTAGTGAAAAAAATACTTTCTCCAATTAGTCTTAAATGTGCTATATAGTAGCTTCATTGCTTGTCCCCTAATCTTTCTACCTCCTGAAGGAGTAAACAAAAAATCTATGCTTACTCATTTCACAGACCTCAAAGCTATGTAGAGTGTGTGGACATTTATCCTCTGGCACTGGAAGAGATCTTCAGCTGTTCCAGTGTCATAGAGGTTCTGGTGGAGAGAGAACCAGAAGGCCCGACTGTCAGGTTCACTGAAAAACGTCTAGAGCACAATGCACTCATGCAGAAAGACATCTCAGGCAACAGGGACGAATTGAGAGCTTTTGTAGGAGGATGGAATGCCTCTTTGTGAGGTAGTGGTGCTCCATCTGTCTCCTGCTCACCCCTCCTCTCTCTCCACACACTCAGTCTTGCTAAGAAAATGGAAATTACACTTACCTGGTAATTGATGTTCCTGGAGGAACTCCAGTTTAGTCCACACTTCTGGGTTGTGCACCTCCTCCTGCAGCTTGGAGACTGGGCATGTCAAAAAATTGACATCACTGGATGTAGTCTGCTGGCGTCTCCCATCAGCCCCAGTGAACTATTGACAAAGCACACTTAAAGGAGCAACAAATAAGTAGTGTGACCAACTCTCCTTTAAAACCCCCAGTATCTATAGGTAGGGTTTAAGCGAGTGGTTTTTCCCCACTGAACAGCTACTTTCACAAATCCTAAAGCAGAGCTTCTTGGGAGATGTAGTCCCTTCGCTGACCAATGAGGAGCAGTTGTGGACTCAAAAGTGGTTCAAGCAAACAAAGGATTTATTTCCCCTCCCGGGTTTGGATTTTTAACCAGGAAATAAGGTAACACAAAACCAGGTACTTTCTGGTATAAGGACAAATTAAAGGTTTTCAACATAAAGGCTTACTTCAGCATAAACACATTAATTTCCAGCATTTCAAGGTAACAGTTCTGTTTCTTCACAGCTGTATGCTTTTAACTCCAAGCAGTGCTGCCTTTCTCTTTAAAGCACGAACTCAACGTAATGATATTATCTCATTAGAAAGAGTTATCGTACAGTCCATTACTTCTTCCTTATTATTTACAAGCTCTGGCTCAATGTCCATTAATTCTTCCTCTAAAACAGGAAATGTTTGTAACTGCAACCCTGGTGCCACGCCTTTCCTTACTGCTCCAGGCTTCTTGTGATACTCCTGAATTAAATACTGGTTCAGATAAGCATTCTCAGTACAGTCCTTCTCTTTACAGCCCCAACTCTCTGGGTAAATGAAATCACTGTAATCATTAGCACCCCAGCCTTTAGGCTTACATTTAAACCTAGCTGGTAGAGGTTTTCTCTGTGGCTTGGAACTGGCTGTAGGTTCCCAACCTGAGCTGTGCACAGAAGCTTTCAATTGCCTTCCTGGCTTTCTTTCTTTTCTGTACTCCCCAGAATACGGCAGGTAATCCAGACTGCCTTTGCTGTATCCTTCCCTTGGGGTTTCTGTTCTCTTCCTGAAGGGAAATTCCGTTTCACCCTTCCACGGAGACTCTATCCTTCTCCTTTCACTGCTCTCTTCAATGCAGCTCTCGTAGCCCACCTGGCTGCCTGCTTGGCTGCTCGTCTCACCTCCTTCACCTCCTTCGCCTTTGCCTAACTCACCTAACTCACCTCTGCCTAACCCCATAGGCTCAACTGTGACCTCTTTATTAGAGTGAATTCTAGGGTAGAGCTTGACTCCTCCCCCTAACAGGTGTGCTGAATCAACTTGTGACTCATTCTCTAAGTGGTAGCATGGGCATATCCCTTTCCCTTGTGCTTGGTTTCTGTGGTAACCAGAAGCCATATGCTCTTGTTTACATCTCAGCACTGCTCCTGTTTCCTGCTTTTTAGCTTCTTCTAACGGGCTGGAAGGACTCACTATGTCACAGTAGCCAACCATAACCAGTTAACTGTATTACAACTATATACAAGAGAACTTCCTTTCGTAAAAAATAGGACTTCTTCCTTGTGCCACTTCCTTGCACCTCACCAGAGCGACAGACTAAAATAACAAGAATAGACAGAAAATGAAAGAGATAGGAATACCTACCGGTTATCCAAGCCTTCTTCCGACAGAAGTTACACTGCTAACGTACGATCCCAGGCGGGAATAAGGACTAAACTGGAGTTCCTCCAGGAACATCAATTACCAGGTAAGTGTAATTTCCATTTCCTTATCGTTCCTCCAGTTTAGTCCACACTTCTGGGATGTAACAGAGCAGTACTTATTGGGAGGGACCTTTATTTATTTATTTATTTATATATTACAATTTCTTATATACCGCACTATTCTGCATCAGCGCGGTTTACATGGAGCAGAAAAATCAGACAGGGTAACATGTGTCTGAGTTTACAATTAACCGGACATCAAAACTTGGATAACAAGGGAGATTTACAAATAACAGGGTAGCAAACTTGGAATACATAGGAGAAACTGCAACACCGCCAAACCAAATACAGCATCCTTTGCTGACAAAACATCTAGGCGGTAATGTTTACTGAAAGTATGCAAGGACGACCATGTAGTTGCTCTACAAATTTCCACAGGTGGAACTGAAGCTGTGTTCAGCCCAAGAAGTCGCTTGCACTCTGGTAGAATGAGCTCGCAATCCAGATGGAACCTGTAGACCTGAAAAGAGATATGCTGAAGCAATCGCTTCTCTAATCCACCAAGAAAAAGAAGCTTTCGCAGTCGCCTCGCCCTTATGAGGACCTCCGAACAAAATGAACAGATGGTCCGATTTACAAAAGCCTCTGACACCTTTAAATAATGCTGAAGTACTTGCTTAACATCCAAGCGGTGTAGCCCCTGGTCCGCTGTGTCCCCACCCAGGGAACCCAGCACCGGAAGAGAAACTATCTGATTTAAATGAAATGGGGAGACTACTTTAGGCAAAAAGGACAGAATGGGCCGCAACACCACCTTTTCACGAGAAAAAGACAAAAATGGCTCCCTGCAAGAAAACGCCTGGAACTCCGAAACATGCCTTGCTGAACAAATAGCCATCAAAAACACTGTCTTCAGAGTTAAATCCTTTATGGATGCCCGCTGTAACAGTTTGAAGGGTGCCCTAACCAGCACTCCCAAAACTAAATTGAGATCCTAGGGAGGTACCAAAACTCTATGAGAGGGACGCAGCCTGGTGACTGCCTTCAGGAACCGCAGAACATCCGCATGCACGCCGAGCACCACTCTCTGAACCTTGCCTCTATAGCAAGACAGTGCCACCAACTGAACTCTCAAGGAACTGGCCGCCAGGCCCTTATCAAAACCCTCTTGAAGGAAACTTAAGACTCTTGGCATGGACACCTTTGCTGCCCGTACTTGTCTCCTCGAGCACCAGTCCTCAAATATACACCATATACAAACATAGGCCAAAGACGTAGACGTCTGCCTTGCTTTAAGCAAGGTAGCGATAACTGCTCCAGAATAACCTTTTCTTCTTAGCCTTGCCCTTTCAATGGCCAGACCGTAAGCGAGAACCGATCCACCTAAGGCATCGGCAGAGGCCCTTGAAGCAACAGACCCTCAGAGACCGGAAGCCTCCACGGCTCCCCATCGAGAAGACATATGAGATCGGCGTACCACGGATGCCTTGGCCAGTCCAGAGCCACTAGCAACACTCTCCCCAGATGAGCTTCTATACATTGAACCACCCGACCTATCATCGCCCACGGTGGGAATATGTAGAGAAGACCCGACACCGGCCAACTCTGCATTAGAGCATCGATCCCTTCTGACATCCGTTCTCGGCAACTGCTGAAGAACCGACTCACTTTCGTGGACCAGAAGGTCACCATGAGATCCATGATTGGCGGACCCCATCGATGCACCAGTTGCGCAAACACCTCCAGATGTAATTCCCATTCTCCGGCATCTACTTGAACTCTGCTGAGGAAATCCGCCATCGCATTGTCCTTCCCAACAATGTGCGCTGCCGAAATTGCCAGCAGTCACTGTTCTACCCAAGCGCACAGCGCCTCTGCCTCTTCTTCCATGGCTTTACTCCCTGTACCACCTTGCCGATAGATGTAAGCTACTGTAGCGGAATTGTCCAATAGAACTCGCACCGCACGACCCTGCACCATTGCTTCAAACACGTGCAGGGCTAACCGCACCGCTCGGAGCTCCAACCTGTTGATCGCCCACACGGTCTCCTGACCTGACCAAAGAGCGTGAAGAGCTCTCTGCAATGAGCTCCCCATCCCACGAGAATCGCGTCTGTCAACAATGGCACCCACTCTGGTTGTTCCAGAGGCATCCCGGCTGAGAGAGAACCCGGACGTAGCCACCATTCCAGCACCTGCCTGACCCCGAGAGGACAGGGTAGAGGTCTGCTCAACGAGTCGGACTGATGAGATCACCGACAAAGTAATGCCCGTTGCAGCGGCTGCATATGAAACCTGGCCCAAGGCACTGCTTCCAAGGTCACGCCATTGTTCCCAGCACCCTGAGGTAACTCCATGCCGAAGGTGCTGGATTTGCCATGAACTGGTGCACCACTTGCCAAAGAATTTGGATTCATTGATCCAAGAGGAACACAGCTCCCCCTGAGTGTCGAAGTGCACATCCAGATACTTGAGACTCTGGGATAGGCTCAGGTGGCTCTTTGCCATATTGACCACCCAGCCGAGCCCTCCAAGAACTTCACCACTTTTTCTGTAACTCTTATGCTTTCGTTCTGGACTTTGCCCGAATCAACCAGTCATTGAGATAGGGATGTACTAGAATTCCCTCCTTTCGCAATGCTGCAGCTACCACCACCATGATCTTGGTGAAGGTCCGCAGCGACGTTGCTAGCCCAAAGGGCAATGCCTGAAAATGATAGTGTCCCCACGGCAGAGGCCCGCTCTGATCGGGATATGTAAATATGCTTCTGTAAGGTCGAGGGACATCAAGTACTCCCCCTGATGCACCGCTACAATGATGGACCACAACGTTTCCATCTGGAAATGCGGTACTCGGAGACACCGATTTACTCCTTTCAGGTCTAATATTGGGCGAAGAGCCCCATCCTTCTTTGGGACCACAAAATAAATTGAGTATCGACTCCTGCCGTAATCTTCCCTGGGTACTGTAACAATGCGTGGATGAGACAATGGTGCAGAGATGAGGGTTTTGGATTTGTTAGGAATTGGGGAACATTCTGGGGAAAGGAGGGGCTCTTCCGAAGGGATGGGCTTCACCTTAACCGGGATGGAACCAGGCTGCTGGCATTAACCTTTAAAAAGGCGATAGAGCAGCTTTTAAACTAGATATTAGGGGAAAGCCGACAGTCACCCAAGAGCGGGTGGTTCGGAAGAATGTATCTTTCAAGGATACTACCAAAAGCAGAGAGGTTCCACAAAAGAGTAAAGTAACCCAAATGCCCTCAAGTATGGAGCAGACAGAGCTTAAAGATCCCAAATTACTCATGTCTAACAACAGCCAAATTAATAAGAATAAAATACATACTCTAAAATGCTTGTATGCAAATGCTAGAAGTCTAAAAAATAAGAGTTAGAATATATAGCACTAAATGAAAGGTTAGATATGATTGGAATATCAGAGACATGGCGGAAGGAGGACAACCAGTGGGACACTGTGATACCTGGGTACAAACTATATCGTAATGATAGAGCTGATCAAATTGGTGGAGGGGTTGCTCTCTATGTTAGAGAGGGCATTGAGTCAGAAAGGATTAAAGTTTTGCAGGAATCAAAATCTGCTGTAGAATCTATGTGGATTGAAATTCCATGTAAAAGGGGGAAGGCAATGGCAGTGGGGGTGTACTATCGAGCGCCTGGCCAGAATGACCAAATGGATGATGAAATGCTCAAAGAAATCAAGGAAGCTAACAAAAGTTACAGCACAGTAATAAAATGGGTGATTTCAACTACCCCGGTATCGACTGGGTCAGTGTCATGTCAGGACATGCTAGGGAGATAAAGTTCCTAGATGAAATAAATGACTGCTTCTTGGAGCAGCTGGTTTATGAACCAACCAGAGGGGAAAGCCATATTAGACCTAATCCTTAGTGGAACACCAGATCTAGTGCAAGAGATAAGGTTGTTGGGGCCACTTGGCAATAGTGATCATAGCATGATCGCCTTTGATTTAATTAGTGGAGGAGGGATAGTAGGGAAATCCACAGTACTACCTTTTAACTTTCGAAAGGGAGACTATGATAAAATGAGGAAAACAGTTAAGAAAAAACTAAAAGGAGCAGTTGCAAAGGTTAAAGACGTACATCAGGCTTGGCTGTTGTTGAAAAATACTATCTTGGAAGCCCAGACCAGCTGTATTCCACGCTTTAAGAAAAGTGGAAGGAAGTCCAAAAAACTGCCAGAATGGTTTAAAGGTGAGGTCAGAGAGGCTGTTGTTGCCAAAAAAGCATCTTTCAGGAAATGGAAAAAATAGCCAAATGACGAAACCTGGAAACAGCACAAGCACTGGCAAGTCAAATGCAAGGCATTGATAAGGCAGGCAAAGGGAGAATTCGAGAAGAAGCTTGCTGCAGAAGCAAAAACGCAAAGTAAAGACCTTTTCAAGTACATTTGTAGCAAAAAACCTGTGAGAGAGTCAGTTGGTCCATTAGATGATAAAGGGGATAAAGGAGCACTAAAAGGCGACAAGGCGATAGCGGAGAGACTGAATGAATTCTTTGCTTCAGTCTTTACTGAGGAAGATGTAGGGATGTTACCCATTACTGAAGTGGTATTTAAAGGTGCGGAAGAATTGAAGGAAATATCAATACATCGGGAAGATGTATTACAACTATGAGATAAGCTGAAGAGTAGCAAATCACCTGGGCCTGATGGTATACATCCAAGGGTGTTGAAAGAACTGAAATACGAGATTGCAGACCTGCTATTAGTAATCTGTGAACTATCATTAAAATCATCTCTAATACCTGAAGATTGGAGGATCGCCAATGTAACACCGATTTTTAAAAAGGGTTCCAGGGGTGATCCGGGAAACTATAGACCGGTGAGCCTGACATCAGTACCGGGAAAAACCATCATAAAGAATAATAGTCATGACCTAATGAGAGACAGCCAACATGGCTTTAGACAAGGAAGATCTTGTCTTACTCATCTGTTATGTTTTTTGAAGGAGTGAATAATCAGGTGGACAAAGGTGAGTCGGTTAATATTGTGTATCTGGACTTTCAGAAAGCCTTTGACAAGGTCCCTCATGAGAGACTTTTGGCAAAACTAAAGAGTCATGGGATAGGAGGCAGTGTACTATTGTGGATCAGGAACTGGTTAAAAGATAGAAAGCAGAGGGTAGGGCTAAATGGCCAATTTTCCCAAAGGAGAAAGGTGAATAGTGGTGTACCCCAGGGATCTGTGCTGGGTCCGCTGCTTTTTGACATATTCATAAATGACCTGGAAAGTGGAATAACGAGTGAGGTTAAAAATTTGCAGATGACACAAAACTATTTAAAGTTGTTAAAACCCAAGAGGATTGTGGAAAATTTCAAGAGGATCTTGATAAATTGGAAGACTGGGCATCAAAATGGCAGATGAAATTTAATGTGGACAAGTGCTAGGTTATGCACCTAGGGAAGAACAACCCAAACTATGGTTATATGATGCAAGGTTCCACATTATGAACCACCACCCAGGAAAAAGATTTAGGCGTCATTGTGGATACCATGTTAAAACCCTCGGCCCAGTGTGCAGCGGCGGCCAAGAGAGCAAATAGAATGCTGGGTATGATAAGGAAAGGAATGGAAAATAAAACAAAAGATATTATAATGCCTCTATATCGTTCCATGGTGAGACCGCACCTTGAATATTGTGTGCAATTCTGGTCGCCGTATCTTAAAAAGGATATAGCGATTTTAGAAAAGGTTCAGAGAAGAGCCAACAAAATGGTAAAGGGGATGGAAGGATACTCCTATGAAGAAAGGCTAAAAAGGTTAGGGCTCTTTAACCTGGAAAAGAGACGGCTGAGGGGAGATATGATAGAAGTCTATAAATTAATGAACGGAGTGGAATGGGTAAACGTCGATCGATTGTTTACCTTATCAGAATATAGAAAGACTAGGGGACATGCAATGAAGCTACAGGGTAAACTATTTAAGACTAATAAAAGAAAATATTTTTTCACTCAACGTGTAATCAAACTCTGGAATTTGTTACCAGAGGACGTAGTAAAGGCTGTTAGTGTAGCTGGGTTTAAAAAAGGTTTGGACATGTTCCTGGAGGAAAGGTCCATAAACCATTATTAAGAAGGGACCCAGGATTTCAATGCTTGAACCAATGCAAGCATTGTGGAACCTGTGTCCCTTGGGGAAACTGCTAGGTACATATGATCTAGATTGGCCACTGTTGGAAACAGAATACTGGGCTTGATGGACCTTGGTCTGACCCAGTATGGCATATCTTATGTTCTTATATAGATGGAATATGAACAGTCTCAAAAAATTCAGTCTACTTGCATGCTAATTAACTTAATACACATTGATTTGTAGGTTAACAAGCATTAAATTGATTTAGCCATACTATATTTTCAAAAGTACCCTAATGAACAGAATATGTGGTAAGGAATGTGCATCCCTAGAAAGCAATATATTGATTGGCTCTCCTGCGAAAATCACTCAGATACAGATACACAGAGTGAGATGGCCAACTTGGTTATGCCTCTTATGGCCCCAGGTGTGCTGTGGTGATTTTCTAGTATACTAACCTGGAGTGTTCTCTGTTAGGGAAATCAGAATCCTATATATATGTCCTTTGTAATAATAATGCTTAGTTTAAGTGTATATACAAGAGGCCTGCACAAGAGAAATTGGAATCTTATAGAAACCAGAATCCTACGTGTGTGCCCTTTGTACATTCTGGTGGGTTGGAAAAAGGAATGTGCTGTGTAAGCTTAACTGATTTGTTCTACTCAAGGATGACTTGTTTTTGTATTAGTTACTGATAAACTATAGTGGGCCCCCAGAAGATGGGTGGATGACGTATGACTATGTCTCTGATAATGTATAAAAGTACTGACAATCCCTCCACCCTTTGGAATAAACTTGCATACTGTCCTTCAGTGTGGTCTGTGAGATTTATTCCCCTGGAGTCCTGCCAGCCGGAGCAGTACACCGCAGATGAGGGTTCGGGGTTCCCTGGCCTGGAGTGACCCAACAACACGTAGACCCTCAACACGTAGACCCAACACGTAGACCCAACAACACGTAGACCCTCTTCATTCTACATTTCCAAAGCACATCATCAACCCTCTAACACTTTCAGATAAAGTGTAACCGCCCTATTTAAGATGATGAAAAGAAACTCTATCCCGTGTATATAGGTCCTATACATGCTACAAATATGTACATAGTTTCCCTAAGTTATAATCCCAGTTGTATATTTCCTGTTATATGTAAGCTCACCACAGTCTGTTGATTGAAATGAGTATTCCTGTTTAATGTAAACCGCGCTGATGAAAAAGAGTGCGGTATAGAAGAAATACAAATAAATAAATAAATAAATTTGGTGTCAGAAGTGGGATTCTCCCGTGGCCAAAGGATCCCTGTGCTTTGGTAGCACGATTTAAATTAAAACTGGTATTCTCCCTTTGGTTGGGAGGATCCCTGTGCTTTGCTAGCACGGTTTGAATTAAAACTGGTATTCTCCCTTTGGTTGGGAGTGTCCCTATTGCTTTGGTAGCATGGTTAAATGGTAATTAAATGGTAATTAAGACTTTCCTGTTCCCTGGGCGGGAAATCGGTGGGAAAGCTAGATTTATTTTCTCTCTCATCTGCGGCTGCTGTGCAGGCTGTGTGCTTGTGTGTCTGGCCAGCTGTGTGTTTGTTGTGAATCAATTAGAGGATGGGGGGGTCCCAAGGTGAGGGGACCACTCCAGAATCCGCGTGTATGTATGTTCTGCACCGGAATTCTGACTGCTTTAAGACTCCTCGAGGACACCACCCACAAGGCCTGAAGAACATGAACCTTGCATATTTATGCCTCTGAAGAGACATGACTAGGTAGGGGGGAATAGGCCAAGAAGAACCCGAGGAAAGCCCTGAGGCCCAACCACAAATGCCTTGAACCTTCTTAGGCCTCTCATCTCAAAAGGATCTCTTAAACACCATGATTAGTGAGCAACCTCCACAGATCCTTGTGGGCACCGCGATTATAGGATCAGTCCTCAAATATTTTTAAGTTTCCACAGCACTCTCACCGGGAACCGGGTATGAGATAGACTTTAGTCACACCTGAGAGATTATGTGGCTGCTCTGTTAGAAGTCATACTCCTTCCTATTGGGATGTTATAAAATGCCGTGAAGCACTAGTCTATATTGTAGGGACTTTATCTATATTTTGTTTAGGCAGTTGCTAATTAGAATGAGCATTGTTTACTCATATTATTATGCTTATTGAAAAGGATCTACATTTATATTTTATATATACCTTTGTTTACAAAAATACTAAGTTTCTAACAATTGTTTGATGTTCTTAGCAGCCTTGCCAGATAAGGATACACTAGTATGGTATAAAAAAAAAAAGGACAGAAGGACCTAGCATGTAGTTTGATGGAATGATGTAAGTGAAAAAAAAAGTGGTGTTGAGAGGAGTGTGATGGAATATTCATGTTGGAAAAGAGAACTTAGATTAACATTATAAAATGGTGAGGGTAATTTGAAATGTGAAATGATGTATCCGATGTATCCACCTAGAAAGAAAACTGACAATGAATACTTTACAATATTTGATTATGCCATCCCCATTAACTCCAATTTTGAAAGTCATCTAGCCCAGAGATATACCCAATAATTGGAAATAGATACTTGGAGATAGGCTGAGTGCACGTTTCATCCTAATGAGCTTTGGGGAGACCCACACTGGCCACGTGGTGCTTTTCAGATGTTTTTATACCTTTTTGCCTCTATGTGTCCTGGCCCGACACATGAAGCTAAAGGAGGAAAGTTACTTACACAAATTTTTACAAATTGGTATAATTCTAAAATTGTGAAAAAATTTGAGGAAGTGTGGGCATCTTGTCAAAAATGTATTAGCTAAATTGAGTTGCTTAGGATTGGCTGTTGTATGCAAGCAGCAATCCACGAAGGGGGGAACCTCCGAAACCTTAAAAAACTTTGTAAAGACACTAAACTATCTTGCCTTTGACTCTGTTCAACAAACAAACAACCAAACAAATTGCCTTAAGGGAGTAGACTGAACTTTTTCTCCCTCTGAACTGTTATATGGAAGACTGCTTACCTTTTATACTCCTGAGCCTCACATTTGATCTCTTGTATTTCCTAGCAGCAGAGGCAACTCTCTTCCCTCCACAGGTATGCTCAGCACGTCCAGTCCTTTCTGCTGGATGACTCAGCTCTTTTCTTTCAATCCGGAGACTGGATTTTGGTAAAGACATACCACCAGCACATAGTACAAGCCCCTTTTCCAGTATGGGACCGTTTCAAGTTCTTCTGATAACATCGAATACAGTGAAGGTGGCGGCTAAAAGATCCTGAAGCCATTGCCCTCGCTGGAAACATTCTCCGTATACAGATCAGGCTTCAGGACCAGGATGAGAAGTAGCTGACGCCGGGGCAGCCAAGGCCCTAGCAACTGGAGAGGAGAGGAGAAGACTCCTGAAGAAAGGCAGCTTTCGGCCTAGAGGTACCGAACCAACGTATCCCTTCAAGGTTGGTGACAGGTCAGAGCACCTCACAAGCACGGTACCTTAGACCCGCTCTACGGACCTCCAAACTACAGTGATCGTTATCACATGGTCAGCCATCCTGTGTGACCCCTCCCCTTCGTGGATCCATGCGTCAAGAATCAAGCGTGTATCGTCTCCACTGACATCTTCGGTTCCAGCCTCCTGACCATCACGCACAAGACTGTGTTGACTCCTCCTACCACTCATGTGGTGCCTCCTTCAGTCCATTTCGGGAACTGTTAATACGGCAATACTACTTGCCCAGACTGCCTTATTTTTTTGTGTGCGCAGCTCGCTACAAATTGAAGCTTTTCTCTCAACATGTCTCAATCTGTGTGAAGTGTAGAAGTTTACTGTACTTGACAATTTAAACTGCACCCAGCCCCATGTTTCTTTTTCTACTTTCTTGTATAACATTGGTGTTACTCGCCTCTCTTTGGGATATGACTAGGTCCCTTGCTCATTGTAAACCGTCTCTAGTTTTAATGCTACGGATTGTTTTATTGTCTCTGCTTTTAGCCTGTCTAATACTGCTCTATACTGTTCTTCAACTACAGGGAAGTTTCTCATGATTACTCTCTGATGTATTTTTCTTTGGGGTGGTCTCAAAGGACTGCTTATTGCCCTATTGAACGGTTTTATAATTCTTGTTCTTTTTGTTGTATATTCATTTATTCTTGGCTGTTGTTGAAAGGCCCTACAAAGCTCTACCACTTTTATGTATTCTTAATACTCCTGCTTTTATGGTGGCTGATGTATCTGAGCTGCCACATCCATTAATAATGTCTGTTTAGTTATTTTGTAGTAAATTGTTAGGCTGTTCTTATAGTGGGCCTATGCAGGCCCAAAGGGGGGATTGTTAGGGAAATCAGAATCCTATATATATGTCCTTTGTAATAATAATGCTTAGTTTAAGTGTATATACAAGAGGCCTGCACAAGAGAAATTGGAATCTTATAGAAATCAGAATCCTACGTGTGTGCCCTTTGTACATTCTGGTGGGTTGGAAAAAGGAATGTGCTGTGTAAGCTTAACTGATTTGTTCTACTCAAGGATGACTTGTTTTTGTATTAGTTACTGATAAACTATAGTGGGCCCCCAGAAGATGGGTGGATGACGTATGACTATGTCTCTGATAATGTATAAAAGTACTGACAATCCCTCCACCCTTTGGAATAAACTTGCATACTGTCCTTCAGTGTGGTCTGTGAGATTTATTCCCCTGGAGTCCAGCCAGCCGGAGCAGTACACCGCAGATGAGGGTTCGGGGTTCCCTGGCCTGGAGTGACCCAACAACACGCAGACCCATTACATTCTCTACAAGTTGAAGGCTGCGGCTGAGATTCTAACTGGTGGCATAAACTCATGTGGGTGATGCTTCTCCAATCAATCCAGGAAATTAATCTGTGGCCTGTAGACCCTCTGGAAAGGGTACTTCTTCTTCCTATTGCCGATCCCTCTTCCAAGCCAGAGCACACAGATTTCACTGGTTTACAGCACTCATTTAAGAAAGTACCACTACTATTTATCATTTGTATAGCACAACAAGGCATATGTAGCACTGTACAGAGGCATGTAAGAGTCCCTGCTCTTAAGGGCTACAGTCTAATTAAGACTGATAACACAACAGTTAAGACAGATAACACAACTGAGGACTAGGATATATCTAGGGGAATGGTAAGGAAACATATAGAAGGTGAACAGAAGACTAAAGGGATCAGGATCCAAAAGCAGTCTCAAACAAGTGAGTTTTTAGCCTGGATTCTGAACAGGGTCACAGATGAAACCTACACACTTCCAGCAACACAGTCACACTCACATTCACACCCACAGACACACCTAGAGCCACAGTCAGCATTCTCAGAGGCCCAGAAAAGACACAGGGAGAACCAGACACATCAAAGTTGCAAAGAGATACACAAAGAGTAAACAGACAAAAAGAGAATTGAGGTGGAAAAGGAGTAGTAGACGAAAAAAGAGGGTAGAAGATGACAAAGAAATAGATAGAGCAACAATGAGCGATCGCTAACTTGCAAGCAACCTCCAGCCACCACCCACTAGTCTATACACCAAGTACCAAAAGACAAGAATTTTTTTGTTAGGTGTTTTTTATAGGAGGTGTAAAAGCATGTGATCACTTCTCATGATGGATGCCAGAACTTGACAAAGTTTCTTAGACTTTAGGGGCCAAAAAATTTAGAAACCAGCTGTAGAGACTTCTGTCACAGTGCACTCCTCACCCCTTCCCCCATAAGTTGAATCACAGCTCCTTTTTAGAGGCCTTATTTACTGTTTTCCCATTTTCTATAGAAAAATAAAACTAGGCCCTTAACGTGCCATTACATAGAACCAACAGAAGGCAGCATCCTTTCTCCTCCCCTCTCCCACCAACTTTAATACATACATTGTCAGCAGATTCCTTTTTTGCTTCACATATGAGGTGTGATCAAAAAGTATTGAGACTTGTTGTGTAGCTGCATAACAATACGTCACACTATGATGCTATTAAGCATGCAGTGAGCTAATTATGTGCTCTGCATTTGCAGAGTGTAGCATGGCTGCAGCACACCTGTACTTTTTTAAATCACGTGATGTTTGGTATCATGTAAAAGCAGTTTGTCAGATTTACAATGAGTGAAAAAATTGAACAGCGAATTTGCATTCAATTCTGCCAGAAACTTGGAGATTTGTGCAGAGACTTAGGCAAGTTATAGCAAGTGTATGGCGATGATTGCATGAGTCATGCTCAAGTTTATGACTGGTGCAAACATTTCCAAGGGGGTCGCCAAAGTGTTGACAGTGACTAATGTTCTGGAAGGTCATCCACAAGCAGGAATGAAGACAAAGTTGAAGCAGTGCATGCCATAATATGCTAAAATCATCGATTGACTATCAGGGAGCTTGCTGAGGACAAGGACATCAGTTTCAGGTCAGTACAGTCCATTCTTACTGTTGATTTGGAGATGAGACGTGTGTCTGCAAAATTCGTGCCAAAACTCCTGTCCCTTGGCCAAAAAGAAGATTGACTGTCTGCAGCCAGGGAGTTGTTGGAATGCTTTGAAATTGACTCAGATTTCATCAAAAAAATTATTACTGGTGATGAATCATGGCTTTATGGTTATAACCTGGAAACTAAGGCTCAGTCCTCACAATTGAAGACTCCAGGCTCTCTCAGAGCAAAGAAAGCCTATCAGGTGAAGAGCAATATCACGGTCATGCTCACAGTTTTCTTTGATTACCGGGATATTTTTCATCATGAGTATGCTCCAAAAGGCCAAGCCATCAATATGGAGTACTACATCCAAGTTCTCACTCGTTTGAGAGATGCAGTTTGTCATAAGAGGCCAGAGTTGCACAGGAATTGTGAATGGTTGCTTCATCATGATAACATCCCAGCTCATGTATCACATCTTATTTAGCAGTTCTTAGCCAAACATCAAATCAAGTAAGTCCATCAGCCATCACCTTGCACTCTGTGACTTTTTCTTGTTTCCAAAACTGAAATTACCACTGAAAGGAAGGAGATTCAATGACTTGGAGACCATTAAGCAAAATTCTACACAACAGCTTCACAGCATAATGAAAAAAGTATTTTAAAATTGTTTTCAGCAGTGGCAGGAATGCTGGAGGAAGTGTGTTTTATCAAAAGGGGACTTCTTTGAAGAAGACTGAGTGCAATAACTGTCAGTGTTAAATTTCTTGTGCTATTGTACAAGTCTCGATACTTTTTGATTGCACTTCGTATCACCATAGCTTGGTAATATATGAAGCAAAAAAAATCTCCCATAGCTTCCATACCCTGCCTTGACCCAGTCTATCTCCCTTTCACACATAGCCTCCTACAGCCTTCATCCTATTCTTTCATAGCCCCCAACCATCATCAGTCTTTCTCATAGCCCCCAGCCTTCACCCAGTTTCTCTCTCTCTCTCTCACATAGCCCCCCCACAACCATAACCCAGTTATTCTCTCCCTCATAGACTCTCCAGCCATTACACAATATCTCTCTCTCTCTCATAGGCACACACAACCATAACCCAGTCTCTCTCTCTCTCTCCTCTTACTTCCCCAGCCATCACTCAGTGTCTCTCTCTTTCTCTCTCACTCTCTCATAGCCCCAGCTATCAATCAGTGTCTCTCTCTCTTAGTCCCCCCAGCTATCACTCAGTCTCTCTCTCTCTCTCTCTCTCTTTCTTAGCTCCTCAGTCATCAATCAATGTCTCTTTCTTTCATTGCTCCTCCTAAGCATCACCCTATGTATCTCTTAATGCGCCGTCCCCCCCCCCCCCCGGGGCTATCATATCTATCATTGCTGCTGCACTGAAAAGGCTTCCCTTCCTGCTCACTGTAATTGGTACTCTACAGAGAGGGAGAGACACATGGCGCAGAACATTTGGCTGATCTCACCATTTCAAGTTCTCCACCATCCTCCAACATCCATTTAAAGACTACTACTACTACTACTACTGTTAATCATATGTATAGCACTACAAGGCATACACAACACTGTACATATAGATGTAAGGCACAGTCCCTGCTCTCAGAGCTTACAATCTAATCAAGATGAAAAACATCACAAAATTAGAGATTAGAGTATGGTACATAAGCAGTGAACAAGAGAGTGAGGCACATCAGGATCCAAAGCACCCTGAAAGAGGTACATTTTAGCCTGGATTTGAATATGGCTAGAGAAAAAGCCTGACACACTAACTCAGGTAGTTTGTTCCAGACATATGGAGCAGCGAGGTAGAATGAACAAAGGGCACAGATAAAAAGGATCTACCAGGGGAGAGGAGTTCCCAAGGAGGGGTATAGAGTGAGATAAGAGAGGAAAGATCATGAGGAGACACAAATGAATGTACTTGTAGGTTAATAGGAGAAGTTTGAACTGGATACGGAAACAATAGGGAGCCAGTAAAGTGACTTGAGAAAAGAGGTTACATGAGCATAGTGACACTGGTAGAAGATAATGTTTATGTTTATTTATTTGCTTAATCGCTCTTCATTGGAAGCAGAGCGGTTTACAATAAAATCAAAAACAATAAGGCACAAGGCCGGAAACTGGAAAGGAAATTACATTGTCAAAAGAGAAAGTGACAGAGACAGGAGTAGATAGGGCGAAAGGAGGGAGAGAGGGGGAGGCTAAGGGGGAGGCAGGTCAAAGGCAAGGGAGAACAAGTAGGTTTTAAGGGAGCGTTTAAATGTAAGGTAGTGGGGTTCAAGACGAAGAGGAGGGGGAAGGGAAAACCATAAGGCAGGGGCTACAAAGAAAAAGGCAGAGGAACGCGTGGACTGAAGGTGAGCATGTGAGGGGGATGGTAAAGCCATGCAGATGAATTTTGAACAGATTGAAGAAGAGAGAGAGGATTCAGAGACAGACCATTGAGGAGTAGGTTAAAATAGTCAAGACAGGAGATGAATAGAGAGTAAATAAGGGTCTTAGTAGTGTTCATAGAAAGGAAAGGATGAATTTTGCTGAGAAAGAAGTGACAGGTTTTAGCTATCTGTTGGATTCATGCAGAGAAAGAGAGAGTCAAAGATGACCCCAAGGCTGCCAACTGAGGAAACAGGTAGGAGTATGGTGTTATCCAAAGAAATAGAGAAGGGAGGAAGGGGGAGGTAGGTTTAGGGGGATAGAAAAGGAGCTTAATTTTGGCCATGTTCAAGTTCAGACAGTGGTGATCCATCCCGGCAGTTATGTCGGATAAGCAGGCAGAGATTCAGGCCTGGGTTTCTGGAGAGATTTCATGCATAGAGAGTTAAAGCTGAGAGTCATCAGCATAAAGATGGGACTGAAAACCATGGGAGGAAATAAATGCACCAAGGGACTGAGTGTAGAGAGAGAAAAGGAAAGGCCCCAAGACAAAGCTCTGAGATACAGCAACTGAAAGTGGGATACAGGAGAGGATGACCCACCAGAACATACACTAAAAGTGTGATGGGGAAATAAGAAGAAACCCGGGACAGAAAAGGTCTCTAAATCAAAACAAGGACAGGGTATCAAGGAGAAGATGGTGATCAACAGTGTCATAGGCAGCAGAAAGGTTAAGAAGAATGAGGATCGAGTAAAGGCCCTTGGATTTGGCCAGGAACAAGTTGCTGAAGACTTTGGCAAGAGATGTTTCTGTGGAATGTAGAGTACGAAAGCTAGATTGTAGTGGTTCTAGAAGTGCTTGAGAAGAAAGAAACTCAAGACAGGGGCAGTGAACTGCTCATTCAAGTAGTTTTGAAGCAAAGGGGAGGAGAGAGATAGGTTGATAATTAGAAGGACAGGTAGGATCAAGTTGAGACTTTTTGAGGAGAGGTGTAACAACAGCATGTTTGAAGGCCACAGAAACAGTTGCAGTGAAAAGTGATAGCAGATGAAAGGGATGACAGCAGAGGAAATAGAGCTTAGTAGACAAGTGGGAATGGACTCAGAGGAGCAGATATTTAGTTTGTAAGAGAGAAGATTTGCAGTTTCCTCCTCGGTGATTTTAGAAAATGAAGTAAGGGTGAGAGAAGGTGAGGGAAAGATTTAGGATTGAAGGAGGTAACCCTATGGAGAATTCAAGGCTAATCTTCTGGGCTTTGTCATGGAAATAATTAGCTAAGGTCTGGGCAGAAAGTGAAGGAGGGCTTGAGGGAGGAGGGACCTTGAGGAGAGAGTTGACCATAGCAAAGAGACAGTGAGGGTCAGAGGCAACAGAGTTAGTCAGATGGACATAGTACTCTTGTTTGGCACATGCTATGGCTGACTAGAAAGAGGTTAGCATGAATTTGAAATGTAGGAAGTCAACAAGGGTACATACTGGAATTAAGCCAAAGGCACTCAGTTGAGCAGGCATAGGAATGTAGGTAGAAGGTTGTTGAGAACAGCCAGGATTGAGTTATGAACATAAGAACATAAGATATGCCATACTGGGTCAGACCAAGGTCCATCAAGCCCAGTATCCTGTTTCCAACAGTGACCAATCTAGGTCATAAGTATCTAGCAGTCTCCCCAAAAGACACAGGTTCCTCAATGCTTATATTGGGTCAAGCAGTGATATCCTGGGTCCCTTTTAATAATGGTTTATGGATCTTTCCTCCAGGAACTTGTCCAAACCTTTTTTAAACCCAGCTACACTAATAGCTTTTACTACGTCTTCCAGTAACAAATTCCAGAGTTTGATTACACGTTGAGTGAAAAAATATTTTCACTTATTAGTCTTAAATAGGTTACCCTGTAGCTTCATTGCTTGTCTTCTAGTCTTTTTATATTCTGATGACGTAAACAATCGATCTACGTTTACCCGTTCCATTCCATTCATTAATTTATAGACCTCTATCATATCTCCCCTCAGCAGTCTCTTTTTCATGTTGAAGAGCCCTAACCTTTTTAGCCTCTCTTCATTGGAGTATCCTTCCATCCCCTTTACCATTGTGGTGGTCCTTCTCTGTACCTTCTCTAATAACGCTATATCCTTCTTAAGATACGGCGACCAGAATTGCACACAATATTCAAGGTGCGGTCGCACCATGGAACGATACAGAGGCATTATAATATTCTTTGTTTTATTTTCCATTCCATGGTACACTTCACAGGGTGTAGAATGGGAGGAGCCATTGCATCCAGAGCAGAGGAGAGTATAGTGTTATAAGAAGATACTGCCTCGTCAACAGGCTCAGATGACATAGTGCAGGAAAGATGTGATAAGACAGCAGTGGAGAGAACTATAGGGCTGATAATGTGAAGATTCTTACACATGTTGGTGGAGATCAGGCAAGACCAAGATGGGTGATGGTTAAGGGTGAACGTCAGCAGGTGATGGTTAGATAAGGGAAAAATTGAGGTGGAGAAGTTGGAGGGTGAACTACTTGCTTTAAGGCATAAGGGTCAGAAGGATCATCAATGTGAATGTTAAAATCCCCTAGAATAAAGGAAGGGAAAGCTACATTCAGAAAGGAGGAGAGCCAGGAGTCAAGGTCAGTGAGAAAGGTAGAGCTGGACTTGTTGGGGGGTTGATAAATAGCAGCTACCCGGAAATGTAGTGGAGTAAATAGGCAGATGGCATGGACTTCAAAGGAAGCAAAGGAATTAGATGGAGGCAAAAGGAGAGGCTGAAATTGGTAGGAATGAGACAGTAGAAACCCACCATCATCATCTCCAATGGGCAAAGGTATATGGGAAATTAGGTAGCCTCTTTGACAGAGAGCAGAGAGAAATGAAGCTTCAGTAAGATCCAGGAGATGCAGAGTATTAGAGATGAAGAGGTCATGAATGAAGACAGGTTTATTAGAGACAGAATGTGCACTCCACAAGGCGCATGACAAAAGGGAGAGAAGAGGAAGAAAGAAGAAGGAAATGAACAAGGTTTGAGAGGTTACACATTGATCTGCCTTGGGAGTGTGAAAAAAGTCTAGTGGATCCAGGGTTAGGGTTGTCATCTCCAGATTGGAGAAGAATGAGCAGGAGAGAATGGGAGAGAGAGAAGGCATGGCAGAAGTAAGGGTGAGGTTCCCTCAGCAAAAGTAGATATGGCTGAATAAGAGGAAGAAAATGGCGAAGCTCAAGGGCAGATGATAAGTTAGATGACAAAATGGTAGGGGAGATAGAGGCAGTAAGGAGTGGGTAATGAGAAGTAGGGCATGGAAGAAGGAATCACAGCACTGCAGAGAGCAGGAGCTGGTAAAATACAGAGAGAAGATAAGACACACATTGACAATATAGAAATAAGGAACAATAAATAAATAACAAGCTAAATTCTAAATGGGCACAGGAAAATCTGAACAGAGCATATAAAGTTAGCAGAAGCTCAATGAGGGTGCTCTCACCAAGCAAGAACCTGTCAATCGTGGATGAGTAAAGTGCGCTGATAAGGCAGCACCAGGCTCGGTGTATAAAAGATACTTTCAGGGCCTTCAGATTTCGAGTGACAGCATGCAATTTGTAAGCACCATGGTGACCTGGTGCCTGGGATTTTTCAAGCCTTGATGTAGGCACATATTGACATTATAAAAATGAAGCAGGCACTTACATTGGCATCATGCCCAGAACAAGCCCACATCATGCCCCTTTTATAGGCATTCACAGTTACATATACCAACTTATGTACATGTAGAGACCTCTAAGGTCCTCTCTATCCATTTTACCAATACCACCAGTGTCTCTACTAGAGATTCCTTCTATTTCTAGAACAAAAGGGTGTGTTCTTACCAGTCATATAATAATGCTCCCCAGTGAAGTAGTGCTGGGAGTGTCCTTGGCAGATGATACAGTAAAGAAGGAGGAGTAGTAAAACCCATGGGAACTTACAGTACAAGGAGTATAAAGACTAAGCCCAAATTCAAATCCTGGTCTTTGGTTTCACAGCCTTGGGCGAGCTCCTTGGGGTGAGTTCGAGGGCGAGTGCCAGGGCCCATTGATTCCCCACCCCTGCATACCCCTGTTATACCCCTCACACGGACCCCCCTCACAAGGTAAGTCCCTCTGGTTGTACACCCTGGTCCTGTTCACTGCTTTGTGCTATTTGTGCATGTGCATGTGCTCCATCCCAGTTCACTGGGGCTATCGCCCTCTGCCGAGACTTCATTTTTCATTGCACAACACTAACGTTCCAATATCGCCTAGAAATGCTCTCAACCTCATTCCTTGCTTGCCATTGTCCAATCATCTTCTCACCACTCCTCCTCCATCCCCGATTGCAGCTCTTTTTTACGCGCTTCACAACTGCCGCTCCCTACGCTCCAAAACTATTCCTGTCCATGATTTACTCCTCCACCACTCACTTGATATTCTGTTTCTTACAGAAACATGGATCAGGGATGGGGAGGAGCCTCTCCTCAATCGTTGCCTTCCTCCGGGCTACTCGGCCTTTTCTATCTCCTGTCGTGGCAGAGCCAGCAGAGCAGTTGCCATCCTCTGCCGCTCTCACCTCCCTGTCCGAGAACTTTCCCCTCCATTCCTCCACTACCCGGAGTCTCTTCTCCTTCACCTCGGCACTTCTCCTGCACTCCATTTCCTTTTGATCTATGCTCCTCCTTCCCTCCAGCCCCACCTTTTGGACTTGCTTCTTCTTACTCTCACTGAGGCCTCCCTCCATTTCCCTCACCTCTTGGTTCTAGGTGATTTCAACGTCCATCCTGACTGCTCCACTAGATCCCGAGACACCTCTTTTCTCACTCATATTGCTGACCTTTCCCTTCAGCAACATGTCTCTATTTCTACTCACTCGGATGGTCATACCCTTGACTTGGTTCTATCTCCCCAGACCTCCCCTTTTGCCCCTCATGCTTTTCGCTCTCTTCCAGTCCCCTGGTCCGATCATCACTGTCACTTCTTTTCCTTCCAATCCCCCTCCCCTTCTCTTTCCCATTCCCTCGCCTCTGGATCTCCCCCATCCCAGGTCCGCCGAGTCACTGCCTCAACTCTCTCACGTTTCCCTCCCTCTGACACTCTTTTCCCCACTGACTTTCATCTTCTATCCCCCAACTCCCAAGCCCAGCTCTGGAATTCCACTCTTTCAACCACCCTGAACAATCTTGCCCCTCTTCAGCCCCTCTCCAGCAAACACCTTCCCCGTTCTCACCCTTGGTACCACCCCGGTCTCTGTCTTCACCGCTCTAACCTCCTTCGGGCCAAACACCTCTGGCGTAAGTGCCGTTCCCCTACTGCTCTCGCCCACTATAACGCATGTCATCGCCATTACCGCTCTCTCTTGCATTCCAGCAAATGTGCCTACTTTTCCAATCGCATTTCCTCCACCTCTAGCTCCCTCTCGCCAGCTCTACTCCATTGTACGTTCCCTCTCTAACCCCCCGGTCTTCTACTTCCACAGCTATTCCCCAGCCTATTCCAGATCCCGCCCCTCTTGCTTTACATTTCACTGATAAGGTCCTTACCCTGCGTTCCTCCTTCTCCTCTTGCCCCCCTCCTCTCTCCCCTTCCTCTTCCATCTCCCTACCAGCCTCCCCCTCCCCTGATCATGCCTGCCAAATCTTTTCTCATCGTTGGTCATCTTTCCGTCCCATCACCATCCCAGAGCTGACCAAGACTCTTGCTTCCACCCGTAAGACAACTTGCCCCTCCGATCCCATCCCTTCCACCTGGCTCCCCGAGTCTTCTTTGGCCCTTGTTCCCCTCATTCTTTCCATGTTCAATTCTAGTCTCCTCACCAGCTCTTTCCCTTCTCTCTGGAAGCATGCTTTGATCAGGCCTATCCTCAAAAAACCCACCTTGGATCCCTCCGTCCCTGCTAACTGGCGTCCGATCTCCAACCTCTCATTTCTTTCCAAACTTCTGGAAAAATTGGTCTTTGTTCAGCTTTCCTCTCACCTCGATGCTACCCTTTCCCTTCATCCCCGTCAGTCTGGTTTCCGACCTGGGCACAGCACAGAATCTATTCTTCTTTCTGTTATGAATGAACTTCACTCTGCACATGATCATGGTTCTGTTTCTATTGCTGTTTCCCTCAACCTCTCCTCTGCTTTTGATCTCGTCGATCATCGCACTTTGCTCTCTCGTCTCCACAACACTGGGATCTCTGGCTCTGTTCTCCACTGGTTCCGTTCTTTCCTGACTAATAGATCTTTCTCTGTCATCTCTGGTTCCTCTTCTTCTCCCACTCACCCACTTACTTGTGGAGTTCCTCAGGGTTCTGTTTTGGCCCCTCTTTTGTTTAAAGTTTTCCTTGCCCCCTCACTCTTTTGGTGCAGCAATTTGGTGTTTCTGCTTATTACTACGCGGATGATATTCTCCTCCTTTATCACACCAACCCGCTCTCACCTGATCTCTCCCCTCTCAACTCCTGTCTCTCCTCCATTGCCTCCTGGATGTCCACCAACTTTCTCCATCTCAACCCCTCTAAGACTCAGGCCATCTGGTTCACCCTCGGTGGACCTATACCATCTATTTCCCCTCTGCTCTCTTCCTCTCCCATCCCCATTGTCCCCTCCTTGTGCTACCTCGGGGTTGTCCTGGATTCAGCTCTGTCCTTCCACGAACATATTTCCTCTGTAGTCCAATGTTCTTTCTTCTCCCTTAGACAGTTGCGTGCCATTCATCCCTTTCTCCCCGTCTCCTCATTGACCACATTACTCCTTTCCTTCACTCTTTCTTGCTTAGACTACTGCAATATCTGCTTCGCCGGACTCCCCGAATATCAAGTCCGGAGGCTGCAGCTTATCCAAAACACCGCAGCTCGGCTTCTCACTCATGCTTCCCGTTACGACCACATCACTCCCCTTCTTATCGGTCTCCACTGGCTTCCTATCTCCTACCGGATTCATTTTAAAGTCCTCACATTTGTCCATAAGGCAATACACACTGGTGTCCCTCACTATCTCTCAGACCTGATTCGTCTTCATGTCCCTCAACGTTCCCTACGTTCTATTCATGCCAACCATATGTTTCTTCCCTCTCCAGCTTCTGCCCACCTTGAATCCACCCGTTCCTCTGCCTTTTTCTTCCTTGGCCCCAGGCTATGGAACGCGCTCCCCCCCCCCCACCCTCCGTCTTAAGCTATCCTTTAGCAAATTTAAAACTGGATTAAAGACCTACCTTTTTTGCATGGCCTACGATCTCACACTCCCCTCCTCCATACCCACGGCCCCTCCTTAGGCCTGTCTCGTCTACCTCAGTTTGTCCGTCCATTTGACCTCGACCCACTCATACACTCTCTGTCTTTCTCTACCTCTGTCCCTTTCCTATCACATTAATGGAGTTCTGTTTCCTCTATCCCTCTTCTTCCTGCAGCGATTTTGTTCTGATCCCTGTTTTTTGCTTATTGTAAACCGCTCTGGTGCCCATGGTGTGGGCGGTATATAAAGAAACAAATAAAGATAAAGCCACTGCACCACAGCATGATGCCTCTGGCTGTTGGGCTAAGTAATGATGGACTTGCATTGTGCTACTGGGACATCTTTAAGTTCCAATAAAAACACACTTGCGTAATAATTTTACAAATTAATCAATATCACTAAACATTTATTCGATTTATTTAGTAGTATTTAGCTCACGCCTTTCCTGTAGTAATTCAAGGTGAGTTACATTCATTGTCTGAAAATTCATTTGAGCAGTATATAAATAAAATTATCTGACAATCACTTGTAGCTTTCTTAATAAAAAAACAACAACATTGTTAGCAAGACAGCAAACATGCCTTTTAGTCTATTTTTGCATAATCCTTAATTATGAAAGATTTGCAATTTGTAATTTTCCATAGGCAGGCAAATGTTTTAAAATTAATATCCATGTCATATATATATATATATATATATATATAGGGAGAGAGAGAGAGGGAGAGAGAGATACAGTAGATACATAGATATAGATATATATAGAGAGATATAGAGAGATATTAATATAGATATATAGATACAAGTATATTTTGCTGAGTATACTTTAATTACAAGACATTTCATTTTCCCCTGTCTGAGCAGTTTTTATGACATGGATATCAGTGACATCAATTCAGTGACTCTTGTTCTCCTTGTCACAAAATCCATTTTCTCTTTTGTTATCTATCGTGTTCTCTCTTCGGTTTTTACAACTACTTAATTTAAAGGTTTTGCCTTCTACTGTCCTTTTTTTGCTTTTTTGAATGCTAGCTTCTTTGCTCTTACAGTAATCTGCTATCTCCCTGGAGAACAGTATTGGACATTCTCTTCCTGCCCTTGTTAACCTGCCTTGCACAATTATTTGTTACCTTCTCAATATTCCCTTTTATTTATTGCAAGGGTTCTTTCATATCCTTCAGTTATCAACATCCCAACAGGATTAATTCAACATTTACTCTCTTGAACTCAGCCCTCCTGAAGTTCAAGAATCTTAGGGGGTCTTTTACTAAACACCGCTAAGGTTTCACATCTAATGAGCGTTACCAATGCATGTTAAGTGCAACGTTTTTGAATTAGCTGTCAGGGACGTGACCAGCATGTTCGAGGTAGCTAACGTGCAACTGGCTACCATAATGAGAGACCAAATAATGTAGCAATATAGGTGAACCTGTGCTAATGTCATGTTAACTTCACTCACATGCTAATGTGTTCTCTATCCCCACGCTCTGTCTCTAACCCACCCACTGTCCACACTAGCATGTGAGTCCCATTAAAGTGCATTTTAGTGGTCAGTAGTTGGTATGCTCATATGTTAGGGTTCACTATGGCCAGTTACTACTTTCTAAAACTTTTTTGCTCCCTCAGTTTCCTTCAAGGATCAGAACTTAACGGCTTTCCTGGAGGATTCATCTGATGTTATTTTAAAACGCAACACTTTGGTGGTGAAGTTTGGTTCTGAATCCACCAAACTGTGAGTTTTGAGAGCATACTTTAAGTTTAGAGATGTTCCCTTTTGTGGTTATAAGCTCCAGGTTTTCCCTGATATCTGTCGAACTACTCAAATCTGGCAAAAGCAGTTTTTGATGCTGAAATCTTGGATTCTGACTCTGGAGGCAACGTTTTTCCTGAAGTTTTCCTTTTGATGTATTGTTACTCATGGGGGACAAACTTATGCTTATACGTATGTAAAGTCTTTGCAGCAGTTTCTTACTGGGAAAGAGGTGGGTGAGACTTAGTTGGAGGAATTGATATTGTTTTTCAGCTCCCTACTATGGAGTTTTGATACTCTCTATTTCATTTCTTTTTCTTTATGTATGATGTATATTTCATGGTTCTCTCTCCCTTAATGTGGTCTGTTTAATGCGTTATAGGCTTCTCCTTTTGGATAGAAGTTGGTTTTGTATCGTGTCTATTTCTTATTCTGTATATTGTATTCAGAAAACTCTTAAATAAAATATTTAAAAAAACCCAAAATCTTTTGTTAAATCGTTAACGACATTTAGTAGTAGGACCTCTTAGTATGATTCAATTTAGGTCAGGAGGTGTTTGCATTCCATTTGCTTTCCCCTCCCGATTGGCTAGGCAGTAACCATGTGTTTCAGTACTGACGTCAGACGCCATGTCTTTTTAAAAGGCCTCATTGTTTTGGTTCCTTATGCGCACACTTCATAGTCGCGGTGGACTTTAACCTGAAGCAGGGTCTGGAAAGTTTGTGACACGAAATGCAGGACTGTGTCATTTTCCACCACTTCTGATGATTTATGTTGCAGCGCTTGGGACATAGCTAAGTACTTCTTGCTAAAAATTTCTTCAGCAGTTTAAAAGGTTTTCTGCACTTGATTAAAAAGGACGCAAACCGCCAGTTAAGGATTCCTTGCCTGGGGTTAAATGTCTGACAAAAATACAAAAATACTTTATTTGGGGAGGTCTATTGTTATATGAAACCTGTTCTTTTGAATAGTATTGACGATTTGGGCTTACAGTGTTCCCATTGCCCTAGGAATTTTTTTTTATTTAGATTCAATTTAGGTTGAGGCAAAACCTAGATTTTCCCTTACCATGAAGTCAGGACACTTTCTTTATATGTCAGTATCAGATCCAACATATCCTCCTCTTGAGTGAGTTCTTCCACTACTTCCTTGTGAAATACCACTTGTAAGGCACCCAGGACATCTCCACTTGTAGCTAACATTGCAACATGTAGGCTTTAGCCCAAATCTGGTAAATTCAAATCACCTACAAGCAGGACCTCTATGTGCCATCTTGGTGATCCCTCTTATCATATCTAAATCCATCTCCTACCCCGTGCTGGAGATCTGTATAATGTTCCCATTTATATAGACTATCTTAGGTTCTTTTTCCACAGTACTTCAGTTTATTTCTTCTCTTTCTTTATTTCAGTTTCTGCTATTGTGTTCAGAGTATAACATGTTAAATAAGATAGGACAACTAAATAACAAGTTGTAAAGTGCATGCTAGAAGCACTGTAATAGGCATGTTTCCCTTGATCTTTTGGGTTTTAAAAATTACTCATATTTTCCAAATCCAAGTTCAAAGGCAAATTAAAATCAGGTACTTTCTAAGTTTTGACTGAGGCAACAGAGGTTGGAGTAACTTGTCCAAGATCACAAAAGCAACAGTGAGAGAAGCAGGATTCAAACCTTGGCCTGTTTTTCAGCCTGCGGCTTTATCTACTAGGCTACTTCTCCACACCTATGCTTAAAAGTCTGCAAGTATATGTGTGTATATTTGTGTTTATGTGTACAGCACGTATAAATGGGCAGTGTTTATGCGTGTATGTGTGAAGGGTGAGTGAGTGGGTAGAGTAAGTGAGCTGGTGACTGGGGTGAGTGAATGAGTAGATTGGGTACATAACTGGTGAAGTATTTATGCACAAATGACTAGGTAAACATTAGAGGGAGTATGAATGGATAGATGAGTGATGGGGGAATATGTGAATGGACTTTGTGGGTGAGGGGTTACATGGACTGGGAAAATGAGTGTAATTTTATAACAGCCCAGCAAGGGTAGGTGCTATTTTATAAAGACATGTAGGCACCTTGTAATTAGGTGTTATCACTTACACTTGCTAGCAAGCAGGTATATATGTCCCCTTGTACTTTATGCATGTACGCATATAGATTAAGGTATTTTATAATTGACACATATAAATACGAACACCACTTGAGCTCTGTCCAGACCACGTCCCTGGCTATGCCTACCAGCAATGTGCACACCTTCATGTTAAACTGTGTACTTTTACACTGGTCATTTATGTGTGTATGTGGACACAGGAATGACTTTATAAGATTGCCTTGTTTATATGCAGAAATTGGCACTTATAGAATTTCTTACAGATATACATGCATAAAAGTATGCATTACCTTATTGCATAGCATGCTAACTGCCATTTTTAGTGTGCTGAATGCTAAAAAATTGTTTAAAGTGTCTTTAATTTCATAGGCCCTTTTATCTTTTTACGGCACAATTCAAACTAGCACAGGGGAAAAGGTTAAGAATATTAGTACTGTTTAGTTGATTGACTTGATGGATTAATGGTCTTTAGACCATGGCCAACTTAATGGGTGAGACAGTAAGGCATTGTTCAGGGCACTAATGGTACCAAAAATCCCTCCCTCACCAGCTCATCCTTTGCAATTGAAGCACCTGTTCTTGTGTTTTGCAGCTCCTTCTATGCCAGTGAAGAAAGGCAGAGGGAGAAGAGAGGAACTGCCACTGTGCACAGCATTAAGTCAGATACTGAGGCTGGATAGGAAAAGGGATCTGAGGCTTGGGGTGGAGTCGATGCTGGGGCTGGAAAAAAGAGGCTGATGCTGGGGCTGCGACTGGGACAATGCTGAAACTTGTGGGCACAGAGGATGGAGAAGGGGACTATTAATGGCAAATGCTGGGGGGAGTGAATAGGGAGAGAAGGACATATGGAGGATAATTGTATCAACTCCCACAAAGCTACCACGCATATATTTGGGGCCTGTTTTATAAAGTGAAGTACACATGTACCTTACTTTATAAAATAGGGGCATAAGACTGCAAGTCAAACTACTGTAGCTGCGTCGGTTGCGCCTGTAAGTTATAGTAGTAGAACTTACACATGTAAATTTGCTTGCCACCTAAACCCCAACCCAGTGCATGCCTACATTGAAAATTCACACAATAGGACTTTCACGGGACTTGCAGAATAGCAACTGTATAATGCACACTTGTAAGTGTCATTCATGCAAATAATGACTCATGTGTGTAAATGGCATGCATCTTTATATGGCTCCTTATAAAATCCGTCCCATAGAAGGTTCTTTTATAAACTGATGCCCAGTTAATGAGCATTTTTCACACGTATATTTTTCACCTATTTTACAAAGTCAAATATGCATGCATTTTTGACATTGTAAAATTTAGAGTAAGTGTGAAAATGTGTGTGTAAGCATGAACATATGTGCAGCTGTTAAGGTGCAATCACTCTAAAGCTGGTGTAAAGGACTATACCTACTTTTTGCAATTATACACATGAATTAAATAATTTTATAATCCGTGCACACAGTTGTTTATATTGTCCACACTCTGCCCATATTCCACCAGTTAGATGCCCACAGTGAAAGTACACATGATGCAAACTACAGGTACACTTTCATGCTAGTTAGTATTTTATGAGGTCGTGTATATGGCAAAGTCACCACTACACATGTAATTGACTAAATTGCCAGAATTTACTTGCACTGTTAAGGCATAATGCTAGGTGACTCCTTCTAAAATTATCTCCACACTTGGTGGGGAAAAGCAAGGGCATGCACAGGGGAAGGTGGAGACAGAGAAACGTAAGAATGGATGATTTGGTAAGGAAGAAGAAAGAGGGGTAAACAAATCTTAAAGAAGGAAATAGATGGGCAGAGGCCTGGGAAAGGGAGAAGGCAGAATGGGGGCAAAGGCAGAAGGGCAGATACTGGGAACATGGGACTGAGGAAGAGCAGGTACTCATATATATGCAGAGACTTTGGAACTGGATGGAAGACTAACAGAAGAAAGACTCTAAGATCAGTAGAGTTTGGAGAGTGGGGGATTCAGGGTTTGGGTGATAGAGATATGCGGTTGTCAGCAAACATTCAGTTTGTTTAGGCAGATAAAAAATTAATGTATGGTAGTGCCAGCAGCCAAGATGGATGTGATCAACTAGGACTCCAGCTTCGGGCCTCCAAAATATGCTAAAAATCAAGTCGTCTAGCTTCCCAGATCATTACTCTTAGTATGTGGAGAGGAAAGAGTGTTCAAAAACACTGACTTCAGTAAAATGGCCAAGTACCTGAAGGAGGAGTTGACAGGGTTTGAGGGGATAAGGGAAGTGGAATTGCAGTGGGCTAAACTAAAGGAGGCATTAAAAGGGGCAACAGATATGTATGTAAGAAAAGTAAATAAAAACAAGAGGAAAAGGAAACCTATTTTGTTCTCCAAAGTAGTGGCTGCACAAATAAAGGCAAAAAACACAGCTTTCACAAAATTCAGAAGTTCGCAAACAGAGGAACACAGAAAAGAATACAGGATAAAACTAAAAGAGACAAAAAAAAGAAATAAGGATAATAAAATCCAAGGCAGAAGAAAAGATGTCTAAAGATGTGAAGTTTTGGCAACAAAGCTTTTTTCAGGTATATTCGGGAGAGGAGGAAAATCAGAGGTGGAATTGCAGGGCTCAAAAGTGTTGGGAACAGATTTCTTGAAAGTGACACTGAGAAAGCAAAAATGCTAAATGAATGCTTCTATTTTTGCGAAAGAAAATCCTAGAGAAGTGCGACCTGTGATTGACAAATATACAAATGAGAATGGAGTAGATACCGCACCATTCACAGAAGATGATGTGCTTGAACAGCTTGCAAAACTGAAAGTGAAAAAGGCCATGGGACCAGATGGGATACACCCCAGGATACTGAAAGAGCTCAGAGAGGTTCTTGCAGGGCCTTTAAAGGATGTTTTTACTAGATCCTTGGAGACGGGAGAAGTTCCACAGGACTGAACAAGTGACGATGTGGTACCTGTACGTGTGGGTTACTCCTTTCCCAGCACTATATACCACCTACCCTCGGGACGTCTGCTAATCCCCTGGGCAGAGGAACCACCTTACATTCTCTGTCTGGAATTCCAGGGGAACAAACATACACACTCGCATATAAGTAGTATGTAAGTTTATTCCACAGGTTAGAGGGGATGTCTGTCTTTTATACATTAACAGAATACATACATCATCAACTCATCCCCTGATGCCCACCACAGCTTATCAGTAACTTCACAGATGTTAGTCGTTTCCTTGCAGAACAATCAATTTGTCTTAGCACAGCACATTCCTTTCCATATATAGATGTGTACAGGATTCCCATTTTCCCCTGCAGGCCTCCTAGTCCTCCTGTACATACACACTTTAAGTCTTATTTTCCCCTATCAATCCCCCCTTTGGGCCTGCATAGGCCCACTATAAGAACAGCCAAACAGTCTTCTGAAGGACAGTTAAGCAGACATTATTACCTGGAGGTCGGTGGTGGCGTGCTCAGGTACATCAGCTACCGTGGAAACAGGTGTATAAGAGTACATAAAAGTGGTGGAGCTCTGCAGGGCCTAAATCCAAGTTGCATTGTTCTTTGTCCGATGTGCCTGCGTCCAAGGTCCTCATGGCTGGGGCGAGTCAGGCGTCTTCCAGGAATCCTCCGGTGCACTCTTGACGCGTGAGGCGTGTTCCCAGGTCGGATGCTTATCAGTTAGTACGGCTGTGCAAGTAACTGCAATAATCTCCTCCAGATCTCCAAACGGTGGGTCCCACTGGCCCTTCTTATGAAACAGCTTTACCAGCCCATGGTCTCCCCGGCGGAACGGGTGCATCGGTTCAGCAGAAGGAAAAGGAAACGCATTATACACTTGTTCAGACACCGTGCAGAAATATTTAGCTAACTGTGTGGCATATTCTTCCTGCGCTAGCAGCAAGTCATCCACCATTATCACTGTTCCCTCGGGCCATTTCCAGGGTAAGGGGAAGGGCCGTCCCATCAGAATTTCAAAAGGAGAGAATCCAGATGCCCCGGGGGTTAGCCTAATTTTTGCCAATACAGCTGGCAGATACACTGGCCACCTTCCTGGGGCGTGTTGTGTAGCCTTTTTTAATTTTTCTTTAATTGTTTGATTCATTCGTTCTACTATCCCTGATGATTGTGGGTGATATGGGACATGAAATTTCCAATCAATGGCAAACATTTGAGTAATCTGTTGTAACACCTTAGAGGTGAATGCTGGTCCCTGATCAGAATCTATAGAAAGGGGACACCCAAAGCGGGGAATAACTTCCTTACGGAGAATTTTTGCTACTGTTCTAGCATCTTCCTTAGTCGTGGGAAAAGCCTCTGGCCACTTGGAAAACCTATCAACAATGACCAACAAATACTTATAACCCCCTATCGATGGTGGCATACATGTGAAATCTACTTGTAGGGCCTGAAACGGGCCTTGGAGTGGGGGCAAATGTTGCAATTGTCCTATTGCTTTTCCCTGCTGAACATTATTCCTAGCACATACTAAGCATTGACTCAGGTGTGATTCCACTAAATGAGGCAAATCTCTGCAAATATTTCCTGTAACTCCTTAAGAACCGTCTTCCTGTTTTTATGCCCTACCCCATGTACTTGACCAATTCAGAGAGGGGCTGCCGCTTTCGGTAGCCCTCTTCGCCCCCCCCCCCCGCCTTTTTCCTGCCAAATCTGTGCTGAATTTAAACTCATATTATGTTGTTCCCAATACATAATGTCCTTGGGATTTGCAGCAGCCTGCAAGTGGTGCACGAGGAAAGAATGCTCAAGAGGGGAAACATAATATTCAGAAAATGGAGGATCAGACAAATAGTAAGAAACTGTTGGCATGTCCTGAGAGATATTATGTCAAACAAAAAAATATCACCGGGTTTGTGGGAGCAATTAGACTAAACAAAACAAAGCAAAATATTACTCCACTCTCTTACTAATCCCAAAAAATACAAGAGATTTGGGGAACAGGTCTCAGACTGTGTTAGGGATGGAACCCAGGAGGTATACCTCTGCTGCGGTTACCAAACCCCTCAATTGCATCAAGGACCCCGTTTATTCCCTCATCTTGTTTCAAAAACAGAACTATTCAATGTTGTTCTTAACAATATATTAATCCTTCCAAATCTTTTTTAAAAACCTAGCAGCAGAGTTTATGCCTCAAAAGGACTTACATTCAAGCGGGAAGCTATGTTTTAATAGGTTCATTGATGGGACTGAATTCTGTCTTTAAAAAGGATTTAAAAAAGATTTGGAAGGATTAATATATTGTTAAGAACAACATTGAATAGTTCTGTTTTTGAAACAAGATGAGGGAATAAACGGGGTCCTTGATGCAATTGAGGGGTTTGGTAACCGCAGCAGAGGTATACCTCCTGGGTTCCATCCCTAACACAGTCTGAGACCTGTTCCCCAAATCTCTTGTATTTTTTGGGATTAGTAAGAGAGTGGAGTAATATTTTGCTTTGTTTTGCTGAGAGATATTATTACTACATAAAAGTTCAATTTGGGCTTGTGCACACTGTTTGGCTGCAAGATCAGCTAAGGCATTTCCTTGAAAGGCAATAGAAGTGTCATATCTGTGTGCGGCACATTTAATAACGGCGACTTCTTTGGGTTTACATAAGGCGGCCAGCAGTTCATTAACCAATTGTGCATGAGAAATTGGTTTACTGTCTGCCGTTTTCCAACCCCTACTCCCCCATAAGAGACCAAAATCATGCACCACCCCAAAGGCATACCTGGAATCTGTATAAATGTTAACACGTTTATCAGTAAATAATTCACAGGCTCTAGTAAGCGCTACCAATTCTGCAGCTTGTGCAGAGCCATAAGGTAATAACTGGGCTTCATGCAAAATATTTGGGAGTTCTACAATGGCATAAGAAGCAATGTAGGCGTTGTCTGCAGGATGGACACAGCTCCCGTCCACAAATAAATGTGGAGCGTCTGGTAGCGGGGAGGAGGACAAGTCGGGACGTACTGTTGTCTCAAAGTTAATCAACTTTAAGCAATCATGTTCTTCTTGGGGCAACTCGGAATCATCTACTGGGCGCATTAAGGCCTGTAAGGCCAGCATTGGGGTAAAGGCAGCGGATTGCTGTTTAACCAACAACCCTTCAGTAGTTGTTAAAATTACCTCATCTTCACTAAGGCGCTAGGCTGTCATGTGTTGCGTAGTGAGGTTCTTTAACACATTCAAAACAGAGTGGATAGAAAACAGAACAGTCTCATGAGACAGAGTAATTGGGATAGTCACCTGTACGGCAATAGACAAAGCCGCCAGGGCTCGCAAACATGCAGGCATACCCTGTACCTGTAGGGGCAATTTTTTCACAAAATATGCGACTGGGCGCATTCCCCCCCCCCCCCCCATGTTCTTGAGCCAAAATAGCTGCCATAGTTCCTCCCTCTTCCCTTACATATAAGTAAAACATTTTCCCATAGTCGGGTAGTCCAAGTGTAGGAGCCGAGATGAGCAGCTTTTTCAAAATAGCAAATTCAGAAAGCATTACTTCGGTCCATTCAATAGATGCAGAGCCTAGTAACTGCAAAGTAGCCCTTCGCAATATGGAATCCCAATAAGCACAGTCTGGGATCCAAGCGCGACAGAAGGATACCAATCCAAGGAAAGCCAGCATTTGTGTCACTGTTGTTGGAGGAGATAATTTTATAATTGCCTGTACTCGGGCAGGAGAGAGTGCCCGGTTTCCAGGGGACAGCACAAACCTCAAATAGGTAACACGCTCGCAGCACCACTGGAGCTTTTTTAGAGAAGTCTTATGTCCATGGGAGGCTAAATGGCAGAGCAAGGATACAGAGTCATTTTCACATTCTGTGATTGTTTTCGACCATAACAACAAATCATCCATATACTGGAGAAGGGTGGAGGAACAAGGCGGATGCCACATTTCAATTGATGCCTTAAGAACAAGAGAATACGCCTCCGGGGAATCAATGTATCCCTGCGGCAGGCGAGTCCAGGTATATTGTTTGCCTGCATGTGTGAAAACCATAAGAGGCTGCGTGATGGGGTCCAGGGGTACAGTAAAAAAGGCATTAGCTAAATCAATAACCATAAAGCATTTGGCTTCCGTAGGAATAACAGTAAGTAGCCCGGCGATATCGGGCATCACCGGTGCCAGCGGGACAACAAGCTGATTTATGGCCTGTAAATCCTGGGTAAAATGGAACCCATCCCCCTTAGGGACAGGAGTCACGGGAGTATTATAAGGAGAAACAGTAGGAACTAAAATACCTGCTGCGACAAAATCCTGGATCATGGACTGCAAAGCTGTTTCCTTAGGGCCAGACAAAGGGTACTGTCGGATACAAATGACAGCTTGAGGATCCTTCAAACGTGCTACGTATGGCGTACAGGGGACCAGTCCGGCGTCAGTTGGGGAGATGGCCCAGAGTTTAGGAGGAACCTTAGACAACCCATGCGCCTCTGTAGAAATCATATTCAATAAAAAGGGAGAATGCAGGGCAAAAGAGCCATCTGAATTACTAATAGTTACTGCTTCTAAGTGACACAACAGGTCCCGTCCCAGGAGACTCACTGGACAGGAGGGAATAATCGTAAATGAATGTGTAAACAGAACAGTATTGTTACCAAGCGCGGAGACAGACAGCGGGAGTGTAATCCATGTGGGGGTAGAGGTTCCATTTATCCCAACTGAGGCAGGACCTGGCGTTAAGGGTTCCCTACAAATAGAGGCATGCAACGTAGAGCAAGTCGCTTCCATATCGATTACAAAGGAGACTTGCAGGCCATTAATGCACAATGTACAACAAGGGGGCTCCTTCCATCCACCCGTTAACTGAACCCAGATCGGAACCGTTGCCTCAGGACAGCCCTATGGGCATTGTGGGGGCTGTTGCCATGTAATAGGGATAACAGGGGTTGCGGGGCTACTAGATGGGGGAGGGAGTGGTGCCGATGGCGTTGTGGGAGGGGGCAAAGCCCACCCCCTCTGAGTTGGCCCAGGGCCGCTACCTGCCGCATAAGGGCACTCATTTTTCCAATGTCCTTGTTGCTTACAATGAAAACAAATCTGATTCCTAGATATTCCCTGACCCATTTCTCTTCCACCACCCCGCCTGCCTTGAAACCGGCCCCGCTGTCCCCTCCACCCCCGAGATTGCGACCACTGAGGCCCGAAGGGTTGATATCCCCGGGGTAGGATTTCTGGCAACCAATATCCTGCTGCCAAGCATGAGAAATTTTACCTTTCTTAACATCCATATCTGCAAAGCATCCTGCCACTTCCTTCGTTAGTATTACCTTCTCCAATTCTGCTGGAGTCATGCTAAACCAAGCATCTATCATTCGCTTACATGCTACAGTCACTTCGGGGTGCATAGCCCCCAACAGCGCCTGAATATACATTGAAGCCATCAGGCCTTCCTGTGATAAACCTGCCTCCTCCTTCCAACACTTACAAAACCTTTGCACAAACTGTGAAACTCCTTCCCCTGGTTCCTGCACACATGCAATAGACGCAGCAAGATTCTGTTTTGCCCCAAATAAACGCTCAAACTCCCCTAATATTTCTTCCCACATCTTTTTTTATCACCTCAGGATATCGGAGGGGGTAATTAGAATCATCCGGCGTCTCATAATGGTTCGCTAGTGACTTAACTCTAGAAAAATCAAATGGGGTTTCTTCATCATACCCCAGGACACCCTCAATAATGAGGCAGTAGTCCTGTGCCGTACACTGCAACCCGCGAGTCATACGTTGCAAGTTGTGCACAGTAGCAGCTGGCATGTTCATGGGGTTCGGGGCATGCTGTAAAATAGAAGAAGGGATGGCGGGATCCAGGAGCTTAACAACAAGCTGGTTATCAATAGTTAGAAAAGGGTACTGGGTGTATATATGGCCCTTAAAGGTAGGGTCTCCTATCACTCTATCACTGTTAGAAGTTCTCACATCATTTGAATCCAGCTTATGAAAGGGAGTTATGAGGGCTAAGCCCATCCCTATGAGCCCTAGCCCTACTCTGTTCCTGTTCCCCCACCCGATCTTCAGTTGAAGGCATCAGAAGGGGGGAATTAGGGGGGTAATGAGGGACTCTAGCAGGGCAAAAGGGACCAGGGAAGCAGCGGACCCTCCGGCCCCTGCTCGCGTCCCCAAACCCCCGGTAGAGACCTCCTGAGATGTCTTACACAATTGGCGATACATGTTTTCCCTGGGCGTGTCCCGACCAGCAGGGGCGGGCCCAGATTCAGTCAAGCATGGGCTTGAGTGAGAAGGTAGGGCAGGAGAAGATAGCTAGGCAGCGGGCGGCGGTGGAGGCGAACTGGCAGACTCCTCCACCTTGCCACGCACAGCCTCATAAGTGGTACATATCTGATGAAACATTTTATCTACGAGCAATTCCCAGTGGGTGGGGGCACGCCCCACCATTACTACCGAGGGGTGCACGGTAGAAGCAGCCGCCGCCAGAACAATGTCCTCTAATGCATCAGAGTCTCTGGCTGGCTTTACAACGGCGGCCGATCCAACTAGGGAGGGGTAAATGGGCTGATACGGCGGAGGGGCCATGGGCACCCAGGAGGAGGACACCTGGGGTTGGGGCGATTTCGGAGGCAGTTCCCGGGGCGTGTCAAGCCAGTTGTATCCATACAGTACCACATTCCTTCATATAAGATTTTGGCCATTTCGGGTCTCCGGAATAAAAGGGAAAAGCTTTCCTATCCCCCAGACACAATCCCCAAATCATATCTAAATGCCAGGCAGAGAAGCTACCCTTCCTGGGAAAAGGATTTGAGCTACGTAAACCTTCTGTCCACCCCGCCATATTATCCACCCAGGGATTAGTATAATAACCCCCTGCCACTCTGTCTACGCATTCCTTCGGCGTCTCCCCATCTACCGGGGGTGCGCCGGGAGGGACCAGGGTACGGAGAGAATAGGATGCCTTCTTAGCTTCAGTTTTAAACCTTATCACAACATTTGGCTGTGCATGCACTCCCGCAGATTCTGGAGCGGTCCCCTTACCTTGGGACCCCCCCCCCATCCTCTAATTAATATCCAACAATCACACGCTTGGCCACTTGCTTTCTGCCAACAGCCGTCACTAGCACTATCACTTCAGGCTGAGGCAGGGGCGTCTTGCCAAGCTCACACAATCACACAAGCCACAGAGAAGGAAAAGGGTATTACCACGGACCCAGCAGGATGTCCCTGTTATGTATAGCGCTACCAAAGCGCATTCCCGAGACGAGCTACCAAAGCTACGTCAATTTAGGAATTCGGGAAATCCAAGTGCAGCTACCAAAGCTACGTCAATTTAGGAAGTTGGGAAATCCCAGTGCAATGGGGAAATCCTCACTTCTGAAACCAAATTGTAAGTGTGGGTTACTCCTTTCCCAGCACTATATACCACTTACCCTCAGGACGTCTGCTAATCCCCTGGGCCGAGGAACCACCTTACCTTCTCTGTCTGGAATTCCAGGGGAACAAACACACACTCGCACATAAGCAGTATGTAAGTTTATTCCACAGGTTAGAGGGGCTGTCTGTCTTTTATAAATTAACAGAAACATATACATACATCATCAACTCATCCCCTGAGGCCCACCACAGCTTATCAGTAACTTCACAGATGTTAGTCGTTTCCTTGCAGAACAATCAATTTGTCTTAGCACAGCACATTCCTTTCCATATATAGATATGTACAGGATTCCCATTTTCCACTGCGGAACTCCTAGTCCTCCTGTACACACACACTTTGGGGTATGTTTACTAAACTGTGGTAAACGTGAATAACGCACATTGTACGATGTTAACGATCGTTAGCATGCTATAGCGCGCTCTATAGCGCATTAACAATCGTAAACGCGCTATAGCGCGTTATCACGCGCTAACGAGCGTAATGCTCCGCGGCGCGGTAAAACAACGCAGAAGGTGGAGAGAGGGCGGAGAGAAGGGGTCAATGGGCGGAGAGTGGGCAGGGAGAGGCTAACGAGCTGATTTCCAGAGCTGAATTCCAACGCGAATGAAAACCTACCGGTAAAAGCACTTTAAAGGGGAGAGAAACCATTTACGTGTCAGCAATGTACAGCCTAGGCAGGGAAACCAAAAAAAGGTGATACGTGTGATACATGTGCACAGAACAAAAGGGAACAGAAACACCGAAAATGACCCCAACAAACTGGAAAAAAACAACAACCAAGCTGGCCAATACTGGTAGCAATGAGAAACATCAACCCCCCCCCCCCCCCGAGTAAGCTACATAGAACAGAGATAATTCGTGGAAGGGTCCATACTCCGTCCCCATACAAGGTGCATAGGCCCACAGTGAAATAGCGCTGCTCAGGGATTTCCCCACCATCGGACAGGGTTCCTATGGCGTGCACATGTCCCGCAACATCAGGGCGGGCATGTCGGAACGGGCAACCGGGCAGATGCTGGAAAAGGGGATACAGGCGGCACATGCAGTGGTGCAGCTGGGCCACAATGGGGACTAGGGTGATGCTCAGTTGGCCCATAGGAATGCGTAAACAGTAGAGCCAGACAGCAACTGATGAGGGCCCAACATGGGCACGAGTGTGTTTCCCAAAGCGTCACAGGGGAGAGTACCCAACAGCAACCCCCAAGGGCACAGAACACTGGCAGGCGGGGCTGGGGGGGAGTGTGGATGTCTATGCAGGCACCCCTACCCCAGAACACGCACCATAAGCAGCCGCCTACCTGCACACTGGACGGCCTGAGACCATGCACCACCAGCTCCACCAGCAGAAGGGCATGTCAGCATGGTGGCTGAGGGACACTGGTGGTGGAGGGGGCAGTGGCAGCTGCCCGGAGCAGACCGTGGCCTAACACTGTGTAGGTGGGTGGCATGCACTGCAACAGACAGGCCCTGTCTGACCAACAGTCATGATATCACCAGGGAATTCACCATCTCTGTGAGAACATGGTGGTGTAGTGCACAGAACCACTGTATTCAGAAGCTGAAGGTCACAGGTTCAAGTCCCAGCTGTGGTTTCCACCAACCCAGTCCTCATATTTTACCCACTACTATAACGTGCTAATACTGGCAGAACCGTTCTTGCAGATGACGTTAACATGCCCAAAACACCAACATTTTACCCTACAGAGCACAGACACCATAAACATGCACATTACCTAGAGCAGAGCCTCCCAAATGCAGTCCTGGAGGGCCAAACACCATTCAGGTTCCATGCTGCCTCTGATAAAGATGCCTGTGCTGCATTTCTATGCGCCACCCCCATGGTATGCAGATGTATCTCATGCATATTCATGAGGGACAGCATGAAAACCCAAACAGTGTTTGGCACCGCAGGACTGGAGTTGGGAATCTCTGCCGTAAAGCAGCAGCCAACAGGGGCAGACACACCCGCACCCACAGGCCCCATTATCCCAAGCCTCCTGGAGAGGCAGGACTTTGGGCTCTGCGTGCATCTCCCAATACTAGCACTTGCATACCTTAGTAATGCCACCCTAAACCTGGGAATATGGTACACAGCTATTATAAGGTTGCTATGAGTACTGGCAGATAGCAATTCCTAGGTTAAGTACAATGTTCGGAGTGAGCTGCATCATAGCAACCCTTCTGATGTCTGTGGTGTGTGCTTCAGGTCTGGTCTCTGACAGTGTGTACCACCCTCGGGAGTGACCCCCACCAGTATTGCGTACCATATCCATGCCTGCACTGTGCCCAGGACTGGTGTGGTGGCCAGGGCTGCTAAACACCTCTATAGTAGCACAATGCTGGCCTAGGTGTGGGAGTGTGTGTCTGTCTATCCAGTGTGTGGTGGCTGCAAACACCCTCCACAGCCCACACTGCTAGCACTGTTGCCAGTATTGGCCTGCCAATGTGCATAATGAGGAGCAAGGTACCGTGGGAATAGCCTGGATAGGGTGGCCTGGCCTGGCCGCATCTGCACAGGGCATAGGGCAATGGCCGGACATTGTAGTGCCCGGTACCACCTGCACAGACAGGGTGGCCATAGCATGTCCTGCTGGGAGGTCACTCTCACCCTGACTGAGCAGTGACCATGGCATGGCTAGGTTCCCCCATAGTGCTATGTAGTATTTTTCTTATGTGATATTTATGGGTTTCCTTTTGGGGCCCAATCATTGACTTATCTGCTTGGTGTGTATGCTGATATCCCAGTTCTGGGTACATGCATCTCCTCCAGGACCATGCACTATGGACTAGCTGGCGGACTGTCTGCAGCTGGTATGTGTCTTGCTGGAACACCGTGCAGCGGCTGGAGGCTTGCTGCTGGAGAATGTCAGATAATGGTGGGGGGCAGCTGCGCATTTTCAGACCTGCCATCTGTCTGCTCTTGCCTTATGGATGTGTAGTGCTCTGCATTGCCTGCCCTGTAGGGTGTTTGATCCCGAGTAGGACTGGGGTGATGGTCCCCTCTACTGCCACCATTGCAGGGGGTTGAAAGTGGATCTGTGGGCGGGAGATCCTGTCCCCCACCCTGAGCCCTAGAGGGTGCGTTGGGTGGTGGTATGTAATCTCCCTGGTAACCACAGCAGAATGTAGGTGTGGTGCTTTGCAGTCCTCCTGTAGCCAGCCATGTGTTTATTAGCAGCTCTAGCCCACTGGTTACTTCACTGCCCATGGAGCCAGAGGTCATAGGTTCACAACCCACAGTGGGGTTCATTGATAGGGCTGTCTTAGGCATTGTCTATTTTTACTGTATATTAGTGCTGCCAGCAGAACCACCCTCAGGGTACTGTCACCTTAGGGTAGCTCAAAAGGTGCCCTATAGGGCGCGCCTTCCACTTCTCCCTATAGGGAGTGCCTAAATATTCCTATCAAATGAATATAATACATGACCATGTCAGAGAGAACGTCACTATTGGAACATATTGCATAAGACGGGTACAATTTTCCTGACATATGCAAACTGTAACCCACCTGCAGATTAAAATATTATAGTCGGCTTTCAAAGGGTTACACAGGATGCCTCAGCCAGCCTTTTTCATTAGGCATACTGGGGAATCGAACCCATGACTCTTGTACCATTAGTGTGTGTAGTAACCATTGTGCTACAGCTCTGTTTCTGTTGTTGGGTGTCTGCATGCTGTCTTAGGCGTGCATTCAGTAGCGCGCGCTGTAGCGATCGTTGCTGCGCAGCGCGTAATAACGCGCGCAACTGCGCAGCGCGTAATAACGCGCGCAACTGCGCGTTATCGGTTACGATGTCTCGCCCATATCCTTTTTTGGCTTTCCTTCCACTAACACGGCTCCTAACGCGAATTGCACTAACGCAGTTTAGTAAACATCCCCTTTATGTCTTATTTTCCCCTATCAGTACCTCTTCACAAAAGTGGTAATAGGGAAGAAGTGACAAATACAGGCCATCAAGATCCTGACAACAATGTAGCAGCATAAGCACTTGCATGGAGCTCTGAGATGCCTATCACATGAATTTGGGATTAAGGCCCACTGGATGGGCATAACCTTCCCCACAGACTCTCTTTACAAACCCTTTCAGGACTACCCACAGGAAAACAAACCCCCAAGTATTGGCCAAACTCTAAAGATGAAGGACCATCTGTTAGCCAGCAAAGCTTAAATTTGGCCTTAATTCCATGAGGGTAATTTTATAACAGGATGCCTAGATTAAAACAGTCAAAATGTGCCTAGTTTATAAGGAAAGATAGGTGTCAACTTGTCTTTATAAATTATTAGCGTTAAGTGGCAGAGATAGTGACTTAAGTTAAGGCACAGTCATTTATACCAGCTCTATAGTAGGTGTACAATTCATGAGACTTTGGCCAGGAGGGAGCAGCGCTGCACCTTGCACAGAAGCAGCGCAGCCTCGCAGTAAGCTAGCAAAGACATTAAGGTATGTTTGCCATGCTCCCTTCCACCGTGCGGGCCCAGAATTTTGGCATCCACCTCCAGAATGGCATCTCGGGCAGACCGCACCCACTGCCCCACCCTTGGTATGCCCCTGCATCCAAGAACATGGCTTGACACTCATTGCTGTCTGATCTTCCTTGCTGCTTGCTATCTACTGTCTTTAGCTTGTAGCTTTCTACTCTCCTTCCTTCCTTAATTAAGCCGGAGTTCCTTTCTGTTTCATTTCCTTTTTATTGTAAACTGCCTTGATTTTCTGAAAGATGTACCTTTTTGGGAACCTGCCAGGTACTTGTGACCTGGATTGGCCACTGTTGGAAACAAGATACTGGGCTTGATGGATGGTGAGCACATGACAGCTCACAGGCCTTCTACACAGGAAGCGAAGGACTGATGCGCTGCTATGTGTATAATATATTGGGCTTTTCCATTGTAGATGGGGCATGGGGTGAGAGTGGGAGCTTGGAAGGAGCAATGCAAGTTAGAACACATGGAAGGGTGACAGAAAGAGGAGGGATAAAAGAAGATGGGAAACAGTGGTGGGTCTTTTTGCTATGCCTTGCAGCTTGCTACACTGGGCAACGGTTTGTGCTGCCTAATAGGTGTCACCAGCCCTGGGTGAAGCAGTAGTATGTCTTTTGGCATTAAAAATGTCTGATAAAAGGTCACAGCTGAGCACAAGGTAATCATTAGGCAGCATTATCATTATACTGCTAATTAGTGAAAAATCATTGGATTTCCTGTGGTTTCTGCCTGCTGAGCCATCATTTGATTTTACTTATGTTGACAAACATGCAAATCACCTCTTCTGCCTCATTTATCATTTGACAGGGGCATTGTTTGTTTCTATTTGTTTTGTGTATGAAAAGAGAATTGAAAAAAGAGACACAAATGATCGTGATCAAGGAAGCTAGTTCTTCTTACAGCTATTAAGGTAACAAAACACAAAGTGCCTCTTCAGTGGTCATGATAGCCAGGCTTTTGTCAGCAGCACAGGCTCCGTGACAGCACGTCATGCAAAATTCCAACATGGCAAGGAGTATTCACATCCACATCTTTAATTTATATGCCTCGCTTGTCTCAACAGTTATGAAACTTCTTATTATGCCATTTCTGCTTTTGTTAGCTGTTACAGATCCAATAAACAAACAGCAAAAACCATGAGACAATTCTCCCGTAAAAAAGAATGTTTGTTTTTATTGTATCCACCTAATAGTGGAAAAACTGAAATTATGCTGAACTTGCAATCCAGTATCACAGTCAGAGAATATTATGTCTCCTGCCTCCCAACTGAATGGGCAAACAAACTAACCTCACTCCATATAATTACTCTAGAAGGTAAAGAAGCCTTCTTTCAGTTAAGGCACACATTGCATTACATTGCATGACCTAAAATAATTAAACACAATGGGGGGGGGGGGTATTTTATCTGGAGCCGCATAAAGATGCATGCCTTTTATATGCACAACCAGTTTCCAAGGAAATTGGCATGTGAATGGGTACTTAGGCATATACTTTAGCCGGCCCCTGTTCTTTAATTACATGCAGAAGTCCAATTGAGCATACTTTCACTGAGGCTGTGCACATGGGCAAAGTGTGGGCCGAGCACAAATGTACTCATGTAAGTTATAAAATACTATAACTTATGTATGTTCTTTCAAAATCTAGGCACAGGCATTTATTCTGGTTCTAGAGCTTGTGTAAGTATGCCCTGCCTAGATTTAGTATCAGGCTCATTCCATCCTGGATATACAGCCCCTCTGTACGTCCGGTTTGAACTGGACATACAGAGGGCATCGCAATTCTGATCCTGTGGGACACATCTAGGCCTGTGAGACCATAATCCTGAACAGCCCTGTACATGCAGGCCGGGACCTGGCCTGCACATGCAGGGAAAGCCCGACTAACTCAGTCAGGGCTTTACAATGGAGCCATGGCACCACAGCTCCATTGTAAAGATGCAATCCCGGCCGCCGGCTGAAGAAAGGGTTTCCCCTCAGCCCAACCACTGATCCGGCATGCTAAGGCCAGGGTTGGGTTGTGGGGAATGTCCTTGGGCACCCCTGCCCCATCTGCGCCCTGGCCCGCCGAAAAAAGACGTCAAGGTTAGTTATTCCACCTCCGAGGTGGAATAACTTCCCCGCACAAGTCGCCAGCCCTGGACATACAGGGCTGACATTAGAATAGTCCCTGTATGTCCAGGGCTGGCAACCGCTCACCATCCGCCTTAACTCTTCCCCCTTTCCCTGCCCCCGTCTAACCTCCCCGTACAACCGGCGAGGAGGGCACAAATAGTGGGGATGAATGTACCATTTGGACATCCATCCCCACTATTCGTAGGACAGAATCGGGCCCAATATGTTTTTGGACACTTACGCCCCTTGTTTATAACGAAAAATAGGCACCTGCTATTCTTTATAAAGCAGGCTCAAGAGAGGCACGTACTAGGTGCCAACAACTAGACCCCTGATTATAAAATTACCTAATCCTTTTATACATGTTAAAACCTGATGCCCAACTTGGTCACTCTGCACTCTCCCATACACCAAACTGCTGCCATAAGCAAAAGCACGGGGTCCCAATTCCAGGTGTGCTTGTCTCTGCCAGTCCTGCCCCCTTCTGATGTGAAAGTATTCGTCAGAATGGGATGGGAACGGCAGAGACAAGTGCACTGGAATCGGAACCTCGCGTTTTTGCTTGGGTTTTTTAAATGTCCCTTTTTAAGTTGCCACTGCCACCTGATGTTGTCTCTGCCAGTCCCGCCCCCTTCTGATGAATACTTCCACATCAGAAAAGGGTGGGACTGACAGAAACAAGCACACTGGAATTGGGACCTCGCGCTTTTGTTTGTTTTTTAAGCCGCCGGCACTACTGATACTACTATCGTGGGAGGGAGGGCCAAGGGATGTTTGATGCTGCCGCACCACAGACTCGGAAAAAGTGGTGGTGGTGGCGGTAGCGAAGGGAGCAGGGTTCCCTCAAAAAAAATGTCTTTTGCATGGCCAGTTTAAATACTCTGCTGGCAGCCAGCCTGGCCATTTAAAAAGTGACCAGGCCGGCTGAAAACAGAGCAGTTGGCAATCCTGTCTTGAGATCTAATTTACAGTCTTTATTACAAGCTGTTTTATCCATGGATCTGTCCATCATGTAATATAATATCTTCTCACATTGAGGATGTGTTTCAAGGGTTATGTATACATGAGGGAAGGGTTAGTATGGCCGTTAATTAGCAATTTGATTATTAGGCTAGATAGCTGGGTAGCTGGTGGACATGAGGATCGCCTGGTAGCATGCCTGCCTCGTGCAAAGGTAGAGACCTCATGCACCACCCAGACAAGGTTTTAGATAGTGCTGGGGAGAAGCCTGCTGTCTTGGTACATGTTGGTACCAATAATGTAGGAAAATGTGGGAGGGAGGTTTTGGAAGTCAAATTTAGGCTTTTAGGTAGAAAACTGAAATTCAGAGCTTCCAGAGTAGCGTTCTCAGACATGCCTCCCGTTCCATGTGCAGGACCCAAGAAGAAGGCAGAGCTCTGGAGTCTCAATGCATGGATGAGATAATGGTGCAATGAAGAAGGTTTTGGATTTGTTAGGAAATGAGCAATATTCTGGGTGGAGGGGGAGGGGCTTTTCTGAAAAGATGGGTTCCATCTTAACCAGAGTAGAACCAAGCAGCTGGCATTGACCTTTAAAAAGGAGATAGAGCAGCTTTTAAACTAGATGATGGAGGAAAGCCGACAATTGCCAAAGAGTGCATGGTTTGGAATGATGTGTCCTTGAAGGGAAGTCAAGGCATCCTGATAGAGAGGTTCCAATAAAGGTAAAAGTAATTGATGCCTTCAAGTAAAAATCAGACAGAATTGAAAAATTCCAAATTAACCCTGTCATCAAACAGACAAACTGTTAATAATAACAAATAACAAACTCTAAAATACCTATATATGCAAATGCTAGACGTCTAAAAAATAAGATGGGAGAATTAGAATATATAGCAATGAATGTAAGGTTAGGTATAATTGGCATTTCAGAAACCTGGTGGAAGGAGGATAACCAATGGTACAGTGTGATACCAGGCTGCAAATTATATTTCATTGATAGGGTAGATCTATGTGTTAAAGAGAGTATCGAATCAAACAGGATAAAATTTTTTCAGTGAACAAAATATACTGTAGAATCTCTATGGATAGAAATTCCAAGTAAAAAGGGAAGGAGATAGCAGTGGGGGTGTACTGCTGTCTGCCTGGCCAGAATGAACAGATAGATGATGAAATGCTAACAGAAATTAGGGAAGCTAACAAAGTTTACAACACAGTCATATAATGGGAGATTTCAATTACTCCAGTATTGAATGGATCAGTGTCACATCAGGTCATGCTAGGGAGATAAACTTTCTAGATGAAATACATGACTGCTTCATGAAGCAGCTAGCTCAGGAAGTGACATGAGGGAAAGCTATTTTGGACTTAGACCTCAGTGGAACATGGTATCTAGTTTGAGAGATAACCATTTTGGGGCTGCTTAGCAATAGCGATCATAATATGATCACATTTGATTTAATAAATGGGGGGATCAGATCAAGGAAATTCACTTTGCTAGCATTTAACTTTCCAAAAGGAGACTAAGATAAAATGAGGAAAATGCTTAAGAAAAAGCTAAAAGGAGCAACTGCAAAAGTTAGAAGTTTGCATTAGACCTGGGTGTTATTTAAGAACAATGTCTTGGAGGCCCAGACCACATGTATTCCATGCTTTAAAAAAGGTAGAAGGAAAGCAAAACAGCCAGCATGGCTTAAAGATGAAGTCAGAGAGGCTGTTATAACAAAGATAGAATCTTTCAGAAAATGGAAAAAAAGAGCCAAATTGGGAAAACAGGAAACAGCATAAGTACTGCAAGTTAAATGCAGGCAAAGAGAAAATTTGAAAAGAAGCTTGCCATGTTAGCAAAAGTTCATAATACAATTTTTTTCAAGTACATTTGTACCATTAGATGAAGGAGTGGTCAAAGGTGCACTGAGAGAGGACAAGGCCATAGCGGAGAGACTGAATTAATTTTTTACTTCATTCTTGACTGAAGATTATGTAGAAAACATACCCATGCTGGAAATGATATTTAAAGTGATGCATCAGAGGAATTATAACAAATCTTAATAAATTGGGAAGATGTAATACAGCTAATTGATAAACTAAAGAACAGCAAATCACCAGAACCAGATGGCATACATCCCAGGGTGCTGAAAGGACTGAAATATGAGATTGCAGAACTACTATTAGTAATCTGTAATCTATCATTTATATCATCTGTAGTACCCAGTGATTGGAGAGTGGCCAATGTAATGCCAATGTTTAAAAAGGGTTCCAGGGGTGATCCGGGAAATTACAGACTGGTGAGACTGACTTCACTACTGGACAAAATGGTAGAAATTATTATAAAAGATAGAATTGCTGAACATGTAGATAGTCAGTAATGGTTTAATGGAAGAAAGCCAACATAGATTTAGCCCAGGAAAAACTTGTTTTACTAATCTGTAACATTTTGTTGGGAGTCAAGGTGTAGCCTAGTGGTTAGCACAACTAGCTTGGCAGCCACACAACCAAGGTTCAATTCCCACTAGCATTGTTTGTAGTCTTGGGCAAGTCACTTAACACTCCATTGCCTTGGAAGAAAGGCTTAATAAGCTGCTTCCAACCACACTGCCAAGAAAACACAAGAGCTTCTGGGTCTACAGAAGTCAGCATTAACTCAAAAATTATGCATTGCAATATTTTTTTGAAAGTATGACTAAACAAGTGGACAAAGATGAGCCAGCTGACATAGTGTATCTGGATTTTCAGAAAGCCTTTAACAAAGTCCCTCATGAGAGACTCTTGAGGAAATTAAAAAGTCATGGGATAGGAGGTAATGTACGAGGGTTGTCCAGAAAGCAATGCCCCACATTATTTTTCTCGGAGAGTTTTCATTCAAAATGTATAAAAATCACTCACAGTATAAATTAATGTGTCCTTAACGCATATTATTTTTCTACATAATCTCCATCAACATCTACGGCCTTACGCCAGTGAGAAACGAGGGCATTAATTCCTCCTCTGTACCAGCTCATGTCCTGTTCATGTAGCCATTTTTTTACAGCACGAATCACGCTCATGTCATCTTCAAACCTTGTTCCACGCAGGCCATCCTTTAGTGGTCCAAATAGATGAAAATCTGATGGTGCCAGATCAGGACTGTAGGGTGGGTGGGGGAGCACTGTCCAACTAAATTTGGTGATTGCCTCTTGGGTTCGGAGGCTTTTGTGGGGGTGAGCATTATCGTGTTGAAGCAACATGTCTCCTGGATTACTGTTAGGCCGCACTCGCAAGTAATGCCGTTTCAGTTTTTGAAGGGTTTTGATGTACCTGTCTGAATTGATTGTTTCACCTCTCTCAAGCACATCCACCAGAATTATGCCATCAATGTCCCAAAAGACGGTGATCATCACTTTTCCAGTGGAAGGAGTAGTCTTGAACTTCTTTTTTCTTGGTGAGTGAGCATGATGCCATTCCATGGACTGCCTTTTAGTCTCTGGTTCATAGTGGTGAGCCCAGGTTTCGTCACCTGTGACGATCCAAGACAAAAAGGCCTTGTCCTTCCTTAACACCCCTTTTACCCCTCTATTATCCAATAGTTCAACTGACTCACAGGTGTTTTGCTCAAATATACTTGAAAATGTTTTTATTATGTGTTTTTGCTTTGACAGCAATCTTCTTTTCAAATTCTGTCTTTGTCTGCCTTATCTATGCCTTGCATCTAACTTGCCAATACTTGTGCTGTTTCTGGTGTTCGTCATTAGGCTCCTTTTTCCATTTCCTGTGATTTTTTGGCAACAATAGCCTCTCTGACCTAATCTTTGAATCATGCTGGCAGTTTATTGGTCTTCCTTCCATTTTTCTTAAAGTGTGGAATACATCTGATCAGGGCTTCCAAGACAGTTCTTTTTAACAACGTCCATGCTTGATGTAAATCTTTGTAGCAGCTCCTATTAGTTTTTTCTTAACTATTTTCCTACTTTTATCATAGTCTCCCTTTTGAAAGTTAAAAAGTAGTACTAAGGATTTCCAAGATGTCTTTCTTCCATTTATAAAATCAAATGCTATCATGCTATGATAGCTATTGTCAAGTGGCCCTAAAACCCTTATCTATTGTACCTCATCTTATGTTCCACTGAGGACTAGATCCAAAATAGCTTCCCACTTGTCAGTTCATGAAGCAGCTGTTCCAAGAAGCAGTCATTTATTTCATCTAGAAACATTATCTCACTAGCATGTCCTGCTGTAACGTTGACCCAGTCAATACTGGGGTAATTGAAATCACCCATTATTACTGTATTGCAACTTTTGTAAGCTTAATGCCTAATGATCGAATGCCTAATGATCGAAGCTTAATGCCTAATGATCGAATCACCAACTATAAAAGCTATCCTAACCCTTCTCTGATGGGCACATGGCTCTGGAGAAGCCTCCTTGCTGTGAGAGGACTTTACATCTCCTGGCTGACAGGGTCTAGCTACAGGATCACTTACTGACACACCAGGATGATGGCCTCCTTTCACATGACCTCTCTCTTCCCTGGCAACTGAGAAGCTACCTGATTGGAGGTAGGACTTCAGTACTACATCCGTGTAGGTTTCATCTATGCACCTCTCTGTGTTCCTTATATTCTCTAGGTCTGATACTCTAGTCTCCAGAGATTGGACTCATTCCCTGAGAGCAAACAGCTCCTTGTACCTTGTTCACATGTAAAACACCTCACCAACTCGGAGAAAATTGTACATGTGACACTCAGTGCAAAAGACTGGATAGTCCCCATCTTGCTGCTGGACTGATGTCTGCATCTTAGTTTTAAAGTTTGGTTTCCATTATTTAAGTTGTTTACTTAAATTTGCTAGTGATACTTGTACTGATACAACTATACCAAATACCTTTAAGGAACTTTCTTCTCCTCAAGATTAAGTACGTAACTTCAGGACCTGGTGATGATAATCATCTGAATCTGAAAGTGACTTTGACTACCCTTCCCCCTTTAATAAGTTTAAGAGCCTATAAAGCTAAGATTATACCTGGGGCGGGTGGGAGGGAACTAACACTTAAGGGTATGTTTACTAAACCACGTTAGCAGACTCCATGCGATATCAGAGCTGCGGCAGTCTGCTATGGCAGTTTAGTAAACATACCCCTTAGTAAAGGCTGGCTTGCTACACAGGTCTCAGACCTGTGTCTCTAAGTTAATCTGTTAACAATTTCTTGGGTGATTCACATAGCCCTTGGTTTGATAGAGGGAGCATTTCAAATTGTTCCTATGGCCTTTAACTTGTCTTTAACACCTATTTAAAACAAATTCTCAGATATTTTGCCTCCTAAGTTGAAGGCTGAACGAGTACTCTGCACCCCCCCCCCCTCACCTGCAAACAGGCAGGGCTCTTGGGTTATAGAAATCCGCACACAAAACAAGGAGATGGTTAATTGATCACAATTCTTTGAATAATATATAAATCTGTAAATAATACACAACACACTTGAATCATAAAATCCACCAAAGCTTTGGGAGAGCAAGCTAGGCCTTTGCCTATGTTTACTCTGATATCATAGCTTTAGGCCACTTTGTTTATAGGTAAAGATTCCACTACACAGCATAATTTCACTTTATTATTCTACGTCTCACATCACGTATATTCATAATATACATATTCTATTCTACGCCTAGTGTTACGTATATTCATAACATACTTTTCTATAGGCATGCGCGTCATAGACAATCATGAAAAGACATACATATATTCTCAGACATGACTATGTAGGCCTTAATTCTAATTAATCCTAACACTGACAGTTTGATATCTCTGACCAGAGACTAAGAGACTGAGAAGCTGGGTAAACAACTTGCCTTTTACTTATCTTTCTAATAACAAGACTAATGTTTATGTTATGTAAAACCTTTCACCCAGTTTTTTCTACAGAGTTTTCAAGGATGGTATTAAATAAGGAGCTGCAAATGATATTAACTCTTTCTTAGGGCTTATAGTAATATAATGTTATACACAGGGCCTGACTGTGTATCCAGCCTGGTACAATCAAGCTTTCTTTCAGTCCTTCCTCTGATTCTGTAAAGAATCATTTCACAGATAAGGAAACTCAGACATCGGTATTAAAAATGGATCATAGCTAGCTTCTGGGTCAACCTGTAACATCATTTTAGGGGTCAGTGTCTCCAATGATTTCTTACAGCAAGCAGATATTACAAAAAGAATTATTGTTCCTAAAATGATAATCCCTAATAAGCCAAATAATGAAGCTAATATGCCTTGCAGGGGCCTAGATAATAAATTCCAGAAAGAAGAAACAGAACCAAAAAAATCAGAAAAAGAACTTTCATAACTACTACTTGATACAAACGTACGATTCCTAACCTTATCTACTAGGCCTTTCACTACTTTCCCTTCATCATCAAGCATACTGGAACAGAAATCAGAAATTAGGCCACATACACCATTTTCCTTCGCTAGTAGGTAGTCTAAAGCCATGCGATTCAGAGCTGCATAAGTGGACACCTTGTCTACTGCACCTTGCAACACGCTAATAGCCTCTGTGAGATCCAGGGCTGTAAGTTCAACAACTGCCTGCAATCACATAATCTGGGTACCATATTCTCTAGTGGGTGCTATGGCTCCAAACGTTGAGAGCCAAACAGTACCTGTAAATGCATCTATCTGAGATTTAGTTAAAGGACTTGTAGAGTCTACCAACTGTTGTGCTGCTATTATGGCTTCATCCTGAGGGGAAACATCCCTTTTTCTTCTTAAGGAATTATTCAAGGTTGATAATAAAGTAACATTTTGGTAAGGTAAAAACCGCCACGGGGTATCTAACTGAGCAACATAGCAAGTACCTGACCAACCTCTGGGAAGTTCTGTATATGCGAGATTACCACACACAAAATAGTCTCCCTTTAAAGCCCACTAATCCATTTTCCCAAATTGTCAAGTTGCGGGGACAGACTAGATTCTGTGTACAATTATTCAAAGTCCACTGAGTAATGTTCATTTCCTTAATTCCTGAGTAATGTTCATTTCCTTAATTCCTACAGATAGATTATGTTCCCAGGGATGGTAACATCCTAATAAGGGGCAACTCCAGTTAGGTATGTCTCGGACTGAGTCATTCAAAAGGTAGCCAGAACTATTATACTGTAACAAGTCATAATCATGCACTTGATTCCCTTGAACTTGCATTAATTGTACTACGGAAATATAAGGTTTCTGTACGTGGGCTTTCTTATACCAGATGGAAGAGTTATGTAGCATTAATATTCTACAAACGTTCCATGGGGTGTCCCCTACCTTTTTCCCTGTACCTTGAGCCATAAAACATATTGGAGGGGACTTTAAAGGCATAGAACTAACTACTCTAGGTTCTGTGTTTGTATGAGACCATCGTACAGTAGTTAGATTAAAAGCTGTAGCACGGAACTCTTCAAAGGCTTTGGGTCTAACTTGTGGTAAAAACCCATGTTGAGTAGCTGTCACAGTTGGAAGGCAGACTGCACAACGTGACAGATTAAAATGTTTTGTAACTGAGTGTAAATGTGACTCAAAAATATTTGGATATTCACCATAACTTTCCCAAGATTCTAAATGCAGTACTGCTTCATTAACAATAATATGCCATAGCACAACTAAGGGGTATGTTTACTAAACCGTGCAATTGTGCGGGGCGCACTTGAGCGTGCGCTAAGGTACCTTAGCGCACGCTAATAGTGCGTTTTTGTGCCCCTAACATGTGCGCGCTGCACTAACAGGCCAGCACAAGTGCGCGGCGCGCTGAAGTGCGATAGAGGCGTGGAAAGGCATTCCGAGGGCGGAGGAAGGCTCCCGAGGGGCGGAGGGACGGGGTCAATGGGTGGAGAGTGGGAGGGGAGAGGCTCCCCGCACAGGAGCGGGGCTGAAATTCAAGCTTAAAAATACCGCGAGTGAAAACCTCGCGTTAGAGCCGATTTAAAGGGAAGAGAAACCATTTCTGTCAGCAATGTACAGCAAAACCGGGGAAACCTGAAAAACGTGAGCAGTGTGATACATGTGCACAGAACAAAATAGCAAATAAAACCTGAAAATGACCACAACAAAATTCTAAAAAATTATAATCCAGCTGGCCAATAGTGATATCAATGGGCAACATTAAAAAACACTCCCAGGAAAGCTCCAAAAAAAAAAGAAATGATTTTTGGAAGGGTCTACGCTCCGTAGACCCTTCCAAAAATCATTTCATTTTTTTGGAGCTTTCCTGGGAGTGTTTTTTAATGTTGCCCATTGATATCACTGTTGCCCAGCATGGTTATGTTTTATTTCCCTTTTTTCAAGGTCATTTTTGAGGCTTATTTGCCCTTTTGTCTCCATACAGGGTGAACGAGCCCACAGTAAAACTGTGCAGAGCAGGGTTTCTGACCCGTTCGGCCAGATTTCCTATCTCCAGGGACTGCACTGTCTGTGTGGTGCAGCGGACACAGCCAGTGCCTGTAGGACCAGAGGGTCACAGGTTCAAAATCCCAGCTGGGGCTCCTGCCAACCCAGTCCCCATATTTTACCCACCACTAAACAGAGATAGTAAAGACACTCATTTTTTGCAGAGAACATAAGCATGGTTCAAACACCTATATTTTACCCTACACCACACACACACCATAACAAGGGCCATTACCTACAGCCGAGTCCCCCAAATGCAGTCCTGGAGTGCCACACCTCAATCAGGTCATATGCTTTGTCCAAGATAAGGACATGTCAGCATGTTGGCGGAAGGGTACAAGTGGTGGGGGGGGCAGTGGCTGCTAGCCACAGCAGACAGTGGCCTAGTCCTGTGCAGGCTGGCACCATCCACTGCAACAGACAGGCTCTGTCGGATGTACAGTCATGGACACCCCAGGGAATGCAGCACATCTGTGGCAACACAGTGGTGCAGTGCACACAGACAGTGTGTGCAAGAACAGAAAGTCACAGATTCAAAGTCCAGCTGGGGCTACTGCCAATCCAGTGCAGATATTTTTCCCACAACTAAACCGTGATAGTAAGGACAAACCTTTATTGCTGAGAACATACGCATGGTTAATATGCCTATATTTTACCCCACCAAGAACAGAGACCATAAACAGGCGCATTACCTAGAGCAGAGTCTCCCAAATGCAGTCCTGGAGGGCCACACACCATTCAGGTTCCATGCTGCCTCTAATAAAGATGCCTGTGCTGCATATCTATGCAACACCCCCATGGTATGCAGATGTAGCTCATGCATATTCATGAGGAACAGCATGAAAACCCGAACAGTGTTTTGCACACCAGGACTGGAGTTGGGAACCTCTGCCGTAAAGCAGCAGCCAATAGGGTCAGACACACCCACACCCACACCCACACCCACAGGCCTCATTGGCCTATGCCTCCTGGAGAGGCAGGACATTGGGCCCTGCGTGCATCTCCCAATACTAGCACTTGCATACCTTAGCAATGCAACCCTACACCTGGGTATATGGTACACAGCTCTCAAACGTTTGCTATGAGTACTGGCAGATAGAAATTCCTACGTTAAGCACAGTTTGCTGATTGAGCTCCATCATAACAATCATTCTGATGTCTGCGGTGTGTGCTTCAGGTCTGGTCTCTGACAGTGTTTAGCACCCTGGGGAGTGACCCACTACAGTATTGCGTACCATATCCATGCCTGTACTGTGCCCAGGACTGGTGTGGTGGGCATGGCTGCTAAACTCCTCTATAGTAGCACAATGCTGGCATAGGTGTCAGAGTGTGTGTCTGTCTATAACAGTGGTTCTGAACCAGTCCTCCTTGAACCCCTAGGCCAGTCGGGTGTTCAGAATAGCCCTAATGAATATGCATGAGATATATATGCATTAGAGATATCCTGCCAACCTGACTGGTTTGTGGCCCTCTAGGACTGGATTTGGAGACCCCTGCCTTACACCTCTGTCATTTAAGATTGTGAGTGGACAAGGTGCAGATGTCCTAGACATCAAAATGGTAGATAGAATGTGTCACATGCCTCCTCAATTCTCACCACCAACAAAAAGTTGTCTAATAGACAATATTTTGGTGGTGGTGAGAAGCAAAGAGGCATGTGACAAATTCTATCTAACCTTTTAGATGTCTTGGAGATCTGCACCTTACCCACTCACAATATTAAATGACAGAGGTGTAAGGCAGGGGTCTCCAAATCCAGCCCTAGAGGGTCACAAACCAGTCAGGTTGGAAGGATATCTCTAATGCATATATATCTCATGCATATTCATTAGGGCTATCCTGAACACCCGACTGGCTTAGGGGTTTTCAAGTAGGACTTGTTCAGAACCACTGGTCTATACAGTGTGTGGTGGCTGCAAACACCATCCACAGCCCACACTGCCAGCACTGTTGGCAGTATTGGCCTGCCAATGTGCATAATGAGGAGCAAGGTACCATGGGTATAGCCCGGACAGGGTGGCCTGGCCAGGGTGCATCTGCACAGGGCATAGGGCACTGACTGGGACATTTTAGTGCCCGGCCACCACCTACACAGACAGGGTGACCTCATTATGTCCTGCTGGGAGATCACTCTCACCCTGACTGTGCAGTGATGACAGCATGGCTAGGCACCCCCATAGTGCTATATAGTACTTTTCTCATGTGATATTTTTAGGTTTCTTTTTGGGGCCCAGTCACTGACTTATCTGCTTGTGTGTGCTGCCATCCCAGTTCTGGGTGCATGCATTTCCACCATGAATTTGCACTATGGACTAACTAGCAGACTGTTTGAAGTTGATATGTGTCTTGATGGAGTGCCTTGCAGGGTGCAGTGGCTGAAGGCTTGCTGCAGGAGAATATCAGATAGTGGTGGGGTGCAGCTTAGCATATACATGCCTAATGTCTGTCTGCTAGTTATTGTGTTATGGTTATGTACAGAGCTGCATTGACTGCCCTGAAGGGTGTCTTTTCCCCAGCAGGACTGGGGTTGATAGTCCCCTCTACTGCCAACATTGCAGGGAGGTAGTTTGTGGATCTTTTGATAGGAGACCCTGTTTGGTGCCTTCAGCCCTGGAGAAGGAGAGTGGTGGTGCATAATCCTCCTAGGAGATCCATGGGGGATGCACCTGACTGAGACATACAAAGATATCCAAGGTGTTTCTGCAGAAACTACCTATCTCACACATTAACACTGCTTTGGACCTCCAGCATTGGCCTCTTTCAGTCATGGCAGGTTCTGTGGACCTGGTGCTGGGTGCCTCACTGCACCCTCAGGGTGAGCACAGTACCTGCACAATGTGATGGTGTGTAGCTACTCTGTGCCAGTAAAACACACAGTCTGTACCCCCTACCAGGCCGAGGTGCTGTGGGGGTGCACATGGTCACTTCCCCCTACCAGGCCGAGGTGCTGTGGGGGTGCATACCCCATCTTGTGTTTATCTGTGGACAGCTGATTTGCATGTGCAGTGCATCATCAGTATGGGTGGGCTAATCCTATCCTGGTGACCACAGCAGACTGTCTTTGTGGTGACGTGCAGGCTCTCTGCACCCACCCAGGGGCTTGCTAGCAGCTATAGAGTTGTAGCCCAATGGTTACTTCACTGCCTGTGAAGCCAGAGATCATGGGTTCAAACCCACAGTGGGATTACTTGATAGGGCTACCCAAAGCATTATCTCTTTTTAATGTACTTTTTTGCTGCCAGCAAAAACACCCTCAGCGTACTGTACCCATAAGGTGCCTCTGAGGGCGCTTTATAGGGCGCCCTATAGGACACATTTTGGTTCCCGTCCATATAAGGTGCACTATACATTATCCTGTGATGCAACTTATAGGGTGCCCTATAGGGGACATTTTAGGGTGCAGTGGTGGACAGTGCACTTTATAATGTGCCCTATGGTGTGCCTTATAGGGTGCCTTACACGGCATTTTCAATTACGGCACGTGAGGGCATGTTTGCTGGCAGCAATTAATCAAATAAAATAACGTGCTGCAGGAAACAAAATGTACATCGCAAAGCTGATGCCGCAGCCAGCCTTACATATGAGGCACCCTGAGGAGCAAACTCATGACCCCTGTATCAGCAGTCAGCGCCTTAGCCATTGTGCTCCACTGCTGCTCCTCCTTGCATGTCAGAACACCTACTTATGCTTTTCATTCCTTACACTGCACAGTGCTGCTATCAAAACCAGTACTCTGACCTTGCGGTACCTCATACGGCACCCTATAAAGAGCCCTATAAGCAACATTCTAGGGTGCCTTGGCGGACAGTGCACTTTAAAATGTGCCTTATGGGCGCCTTATGTTAACACGCTTTGAGAGTGTGTTTGCTAGTAGTGATACTTAAAATAGAAATAAAATGCCTCCTAAAGCAATCTTCCCCATAATATATAATGCCTCAGCCAGCCTTATTCATTGGGCACTTTGGGGGATTGAACCACTGATCTCTGCACCATTGGTCAGTGTATTAACCATTGTGCTGTGGTTCTGTTCCTGTGCTTGCACATCAGCACGCCGCCTTATGCCGCCCAATATTAAACTGGCTCCTAAAGTAATGCCTCAGCCATCTGTCTACATCGGGCACTGTGGGGGATTGAACGCCTGATCCCTGCACCATTGGTAGGTGTCGTAACCATTGTGCTGTGGCTCTGCTCTTCTGCTTGCACATCAGCGCGGCACTTATGCCTCCCGCGCAGCTTTCTCATGCGCTAATGTGCGGGGCGCACATGGGCACCGTGCACCTTAGCGCATATTTAAATCATGGTTTTTCTTTTTCAGAGAGAAACACCCACTCCTTATATGGCACCCACACACTAGCGCAGCCCGCACATTAGCGGGGTTTTAGTAAACATACCCCTAAGACCAAATACGGAAACATTCTTAGCAAACCTCTAAACATCTGAAACTATAATTACTCCAAAAATAAATGTTCTAAGACAAAATAAAAATACACCTACTCTTCTTAAGATGATAAAGATATATATTATAGCTATAACTACCCCTTAATTCTCAATTACATCATGAAGTAGAGGTTAAGTACCCAAAGGTCATTGCTTATATATAAGTAAAATACTAAATTAAACCACCTTTATCCACCTAATCAGTAGTATAAATGCTGGACAAAAGGTTTTTGCATAAGTAGTTCATTCAAAAAGCATGTAAATCCTGATGATCTTTTCTGTAATATCAATGTAATGTTCAATAAGTCTCTGCATTGTATTTTCTTGATTCACTCATGAAGGGAGCCGCCGTATGGAGTCTGTGAAGGAGCCTTTTTACACTGTGTAAGGTGTATCCAACGAGAATGTCCTTCCACTTTACAAGCCGAGTATCCCACCAGGAGCACATGAAATAGACCTAGAAACTTGGGAGCCAGAAGCGTCTTTGGATGCAAATTCTTAATCAGGACCCAATCTGGTGACTTCACTTCTGGATATAATGATTCTGATGATTCTGATGATTCTGGATATGATGATTCTGTCATCTCGTTGAGGATTCACTTGCAATAAAGGGGAAACAGACAGGACTGAATGCAACCGTGAGCAATAAGTCAAAATATCGCTGTGCAACAATTGGGGATCTGGGATAACTGCCAAGTCATGTGGAGAAGTAGCTGGACGTCCAGTAACTATTTCATATGGTGTCAGGCTGGGGGAATTACACACTGCCATAAGGGCAAAGGGAAGGGCTTCTGTCCAATCTGTAGCCCAATCCTGTGTCAGAGTGCGTAAGTGACCTTTGAGTATCCTAGTCATCCGTTCCACTTGGCCAGAGCTTCACGGATGATAAGGAGTGTGCAGTTGTCTCTTAATACCAAACCAAATTTTCAATACCCTCCCAGACACTCGCAACAAAAGCTGGACCCAGACAAGAAGAAAGAACAAACAGGAATAAACTGAGTGATCAGTAATCTGATGACAACCCCAGCAATCATACTGGTAGTGGGATAAACTTCTACCCATCCAGAGAATAGACAAGTGACCACCAGACAAATACCACCTCCCTCCTCTGGCACAGGGCAGATCTGCAAAACAGGCTGCAAAATCAAAAAGAGTTCGGAAGGCAGAAATCGTAATAACTGACCCTAAGCTGACCCTACAGTGCCAGTCTTGAAACAGTGTAGACAAGCTGTGCCAAAGAAAAAATAACAGAAGTTCAGGTGATACCGGAGTACCAAAAAGACATAATTCATAGCCACAGCGGTAAAGCTTATGATGCAGGAACAGGGCAAGTAGAAACAAAAGACTGTCAGGACAAATAAGCAGATGATCCTCTTTCCAGCAGCCCTGAGCATCACAGGTGCACCCCACGAAGTCAGAGTCTGGGTTTCAAAGGAAGTATCTTGCTATTGCTGCAAGAATGATGAAAGGGAAAACAAAGTCATATTAGACGGTGTTAAATACAGCACTGTCGGGGACACCGATGCTTGAAGAACAGTTCACCATGCTTTGTGGTCTGCAAAATGGTTGCCCTTTGACACAAAATCTTCAGCAGAAGAATGTCCTTTGCATTTCAAAACTGCAACTTGTGCTGGCAAGAGGACAGCCTGTAACAAACGGTGAATGTATGCAGCATGTTTAATTGGTTTATTAGCAGAAGTCAAAACCCTCGTTGCTGCCAAATATTGCCAAAATCTCATAAAATGCTTAACACATAGGCACTATCTGTATAAACATTTGCTAAAAGATACCTGGAAAGTTCAAGTGCACGTGTCAATGCAAACACTTCAGCTAACTGTGCACTGGCAAATGGCAAAGAAGCTGTTTCCACTACATCATTAACTGTTGTGACTGCATAGCCCATCTTGTAGAGAAAATGTCAAAATAGTTTGGAAACAATCATGAGACCCATCCTCCTCCACAGGTGTTGAAGGGTTGCATATTGATGTAGTACATACTGAAACATGAAGCGGAGAAATGACTAATTCCAAAGTCAATAAAACGTGTGGAGGACAAAAGCTGAGTCTTGGTTAGATGGAACAAAAAGGGTGCTGTAGAACCAGAAAATCAGTAAGTTTCAATTGCAAAAGCCACTGCTGCTAAACTACTTAGACATAGTGGGAGTCCCAAAGTCACTGCATCAAATCGCCTTGAGAAATAGCCTACTGGCTTGCAACCAGTTGGGAAAGCTTGTAAAAGCACACAGGTAGCAGAGGAATCAGAAATAGCCACATACAATTTGAATGGTAAAGAATAATCATATACAATAAACATGGCACATTTCCCAGTGCAATTTTTACATTTAAAACAAACCTCCCACTGTGATAATGTGGGTACAATGAGGCCTTCAGATCCTTCTTTCCAAGATGAGAGCATAAAGCGGAGCAGTAAGATCTTGAGAAATTCACTAGCTATTATTTACAGAAAATTAATAAACTCAGAAACTTGCGCATTAACACTGGTGTTGCTGGAAAAGACAATGACAAAATAGGTTTCAATCTAGCAGAGGTAATTGCATGACCAGAGAGTGTTAGGGCAACACCCAAGAAAGTAACATTTTGAGATACATTAGACAAATTAACCTTCAAACCTAATTCAGCAATATGAGCTAATAAAGACAAGGAATCTGACAAACAACTTTCATAATTTGGTGAACAGAGAAGCAAGTCATCTACATATTGTACTAAAGAGGAATGGTCGAGCTTTACATCCAATAATGCAGTTCTTAGGGCCTGTGAGAAGTATGTAGGACTATCAGTGTACCCCTGACACAAAGTGGTCCAAGTATATTGCTTATTGTCAAAATAGAAGGCAAATAAAAAATTGGCTGTCTTTGCTAATTTTCACTGAAAAATAAGCAGAACTTAAATCCACAACAGAAAACCAGGTAGTCCCTGAAGGTATCTGCATCCAGATATCATGTGGATTAGGTACCAAGGGAAAAATTGGCAAAATCACATTATTTACTGCTCGCAGGTCTTGTACAAATCTATAAGTCTTACCGTCAGCCTTTAACAGAGGAAGAATTGGAGTATTGCATGGTGAAGTTGTAGGATAAATGACACCTTGTTTCTGGAGATCCGCAATCACAGGACGAATTCCTTCAATGGCAGCTGCTGGCAATGGATATTGCTTGAGTCTAGGAAGCTGAACTCCAGGTTTCACGGTGATTTTCACAGGAGGAATAGAAAGGCACCAGACATTAGATCCTGGCACTGCCCACAAAGTAGAAGGAAGGTCTTCAAGCGCCGGATGAACAACACTGGCATCTGCAGGGGACGGCACTTCGGAGAGAGGGTACAGCTGGAAAGAGAACTTGCCACCCATCCAGGATAGAGTAGCATGATGTGACACCAAAAATCCCAACCTAGAAGATTCACTGGCAAAGTGTCTCCCACAAGAAAAGTAGTTGAATATACAATCTCTCCAATCTGAAAAGGTAAATATTCAAGTCTATGATGAGGAATTATCTTTCCCTCAATGCCTTCACAGTGTATTATCGGTGCTTGTGCTAATTGAGTATGATAGATGGCAGGCAAATCCTGTAAACGCAGTGCTGATGTTGTAGCTCCAGTATCAATAACAAATTTCAAATTGGAACCCCTCAGTTTAGCTTCTAACTCACTCTGAGGAGTTACAATCAAATTCAGGAATAGTCATGCATCCCATGTATCACCTCCACAATCTTCTGGGTTAGAGAAGCACTGATATACTGGAGTGAATTCAGCTTGTACTGGAGGGGGTGGAGGGAAATCAGCTCTCTGGCCATCAGGATTCCGATTCTGGGGAGTCTCGCTGCAAATGTCCAGCCTCTCCACAAGTGTAACAAGTACGCAGCTTTCTGGACTGTCCACGCCCTCGCTGAGAATTCACATAACCTCCTCTAGCTCTGAATCTACCCCTCCCCCTTCCCATGGGAGTTTGCATGGAAGCAATCTGCAAATTAAGCAACTTCACTTTTTTACATCTAATAAGGTTTGTTGTTCATGTTGTTCCTTGAGGAACTTCAACTCACTCTATCGAGCCCCTTCCAAAATTGCATCGGCTGTTCTAGCTGGCCAATCTATTATTGAAGTTTCTAAAATTTCTTTTATTCTTGGAATCAATCCATTTACAAAAATATTAGTAAATCCTGAAGGTGTGTCTTCTGCCTCACCAGAATAGTCTTTAAAAGCTAGCATACACCTAGTGTGAAAATCTGTAACTTTTTCACCCCTATCCCGCCTTAGAGATGTTAATCTCAACCAATCCTTTACAAGTTTGCATACTACTGTAAGGAATTCTAACAATTTTTTTTCTTTATACAAAAACAAAATTATCTCTTTGAGTCTTCTCTTGGAAATCTATCACAGGGTTTGTCACGAACTGGATGAGTGACTCTATGAAAATCAGCTGGATTAAAAAAAAACAGATCTGAGCAAATTATCTAGATCTGCCCAAGTAGGATTATAACTGTTAATTATTTGAGACTATAAAGACACAAATCTACCAGGATTATCCCTGTAGTTAGGAAACGTTTTAGCCAAATCAAACACTTCTTTAAGTAGTCACAATATCATTTCCCACAGCTGCTTCAGTTTAACAGTGGCAGAACATAAATCATGTTGCTGGTGTAGAACATCCTGAATAGCGCCTAGATCATAATATAATTGATCACACTCCTCTTTGTAAGTTTCATAATGTCTAAATCTCTCTCAATTTTATCAATAAGTTCATCAGAAACAATTCTTTTGCAACAGAAACACTATGACCTATTGCCATTCTTAAAATTCTTATTACAAGTATAACACTTTCCGTTTCTTGGTTCAAACATGCTCTCAATTCTTTGAGCTGGGAGACATTCCAAATATCCAAAATACACAATACTACTCCCCCTAACTGCTGTTGCTCTTTAAGCATTTTCTTTTTCTCTTAGCTCTGCTACACAAGTGACCCGCACTTGCTCAGCTGGTCATTAATTACATTTCTTAACACAAACATCTTTTGTTTCAAAACATAAACATTCCAATGTTTTGCATCATGTACCATCTGTTCCCACCATGTAAGCACATTTGCACGGTTTACCTTCAACTGCTAACTCATATCTCAGACAATGGTCCTTATCTACATAAAAGGTTTCCTCCCAAGGAAACTGCAAATTCACATTATCTTTTGTCACTGAATCCCTATGTGCTACGGAATCGATGGCTACATCACCATGCTTCTCATACATACAATAGAAGCATACAATAAGAAGGGCTATCTTTCTTAAACACTAAAGCCCTAGCTCTGTCATGCCACTCACGCATCTGAGACGGAGCCTGTCTACTTAACAGATTACCCATCACTGGTAATTTTCATAATACTCACAAATCTTCAGGCACCTTCTGCCCTTGCCTTGAATGCAGAGATCTATCCAGTATGGCACCAACTGAAAGAGTACTCTGCAGCCCCCCCCCTCCCCTCACCTGCAAACAGGCAGGGCTCTTGGGTTACAGAAATCCGCACACAAAACAAGGAGAAGGTTAATTGATCACAATTCCTTGAATAATATACAAATCTGTAAATAATATACAACACACTTGTATCATAAAATCCATCAAAGCTTTGGGAGAGCAAGCTAGGCCTTTGCCTATGTTTACTCTGATATCATAGCTTTAGGCCACTTTATTTATAGGTAAAGATTCCATTACACAGCATAATTTCACTTTATTATTCTACGTCTCACATCACGTATATTCATAATATACATATTCTATCTACGCCTAGTGTTACGTATATTCATAACATACTTTTCTATAGGCATGCACGTCATAGACAATCATGAAAAGACATACATATATTCTCAGACATGACTATGTAGGCCTTAATTCTAATTAATCCTAACACTGACAGTTTGATATCTCTGACCAGAGACTAAGGGGCATGTTTACTAAAGTGCGTTAGTGCAATTCGCGTTAGGAGCCGCGGTAGTGAAAGAAACCCCAAATAAGGACATGGGCGGTACATTGCCACCACTACCGCGCGTTAGAAAACGTAACGAGCGTTACCGGGCGCCGTGCCGCGTTACTGCGCGTTAATCATAAGAAGACGTACAGACACAAAGCACTGAAACAGAGCTGTAGCACAATGGTTACGGTACTGACCGCTGTTATAGGCAGCATGGGTTTGAGTCCCCAGTGTGCCTAACGCAGAAGGCTGTCCCAGGCATCACCCTGCACATTACAGAGGGAAAGAGGAGGCATGTTTTTCGTTACGCTGAGTATTGGTGTCATAAAAACACCCTCGGAGTGTGCTTAGCCACGTACGTTGATACGTGCGTAGCTGCGCGCGTACAATTGTGCGTCGGTACGTGCGTTGCTACGTGTTTGTTTACGTGCGTGGATACGTGTGTTTTTACCAGTGTGGGCATCTGATATTACAGACCTTGTAGGGTGTCCTGCACCTATGCATTATGCTAACAGATGTACGTGTGATGGCCTATGGTTTATCAGAGCCTGTGAGCAGCTACTGGAGTTTCACAGGGTTGGATTGGGCCAGTCACACCCATGATGCACTGCACATGCAAATCAGCTGTCCACAGATACACACCATGGGGAATGCACCCCCACAGCACCTCGGCCTGGTAGGGAGAACTGACCATGTGCACCCCCCCAGCACCTCGGCCTGATAGGGGGTACTGACCGTGTGATGTACTGGCACAGAGTAGCTACACACCTTCACATTGTGCGGGTACTGTGCTCACCTTGAGGGTGCAGTGAGGTGCCCAGCACCAGGTCCACAGCACCGGTCCAAAGCTGTGTTACTGTGTGAGATAGGTAGGTTCTGCAGGACCACCTTGGACATCTTTGTCTGTTTCAGTCAGATGTAGCCCCCATGCACCACCACACCCCTCCCCCAGGGCTGAGGGTGGCAAACAGGGTCTCCCATCACAAGACCCACAGTCTACCTCCCGGCAAAGGTGGCAGTAGAGGGGAACGTTAACCCTAGTCCTGCTGAGGAACAGACACCCCACAGGGCAGTCAATGCAGCTCTGTACACAGCCATAACACAACAGCAGACAGACATTAGGCCTGGATATGGTATGCTGCACCCCACCACTATCTGATATTCCCAGGATGCAAGCCATCAGCCACTGCACCCTGCAAGCCACTCCATCACAACACCTACCAGCTGCAAGCAGTCTGCTAGTGCCCAGTGGAGATGCCTGCACCCAGAACTGGGATGTCAGCATACACAGCAAGCAGATACATCAGTGACTGGGCACCAAAAGGAAACCCATATTTATCACATGAGAGAAATACTAGATAGCACTATATGAGTGCCTAGCCATGCTGTGGTCACTGCACAGTCAGGGTGATAGTGATCTCTCAGCAGGATATACTCAGGTCACCCTGTCTGTGTAGGTGGTGGCCGGGCACTACAATGTGCCTGTCACTGCCCTATGCCCTGTGCAGATGCACCCTGGCCAGGCCACCCTGTCCGGCCTATACCCATGGTACCTTGCTCCTCATTATGCACATTGGCAGCCCAATACTGGCAACATTGCTGGATAGACAGACAGCCACCCCCACACCTATGCCAGCATTGTGCTACTATAGAGGTGGTCAGCAGCCATACCCACTACACCAGTCATGGGCATAGTACAGGCATGGATATGGTACACAAGGCTGTTGGGGGGTCACTCCCCAGGGTGGTGAACACTGTCAGAGACCAGACCTGCAGCAAACACCGCAGACATCAGAATGATTGTTATGGTGGAGCGCAATGAGCAAACTGTGCTTAACGTAGGAATTGATATCTGCCAGTTATCATAGGGAACGTTTGATAGCTGTGTACCATATACCCAGGTGTAGGGTGGCATTGCTAAGGTATGCAACTGCTAGTATTGGGAGATACAGGCAGGGCCCAATGTCTTGCCTCTCCAGGAGGCATTGGCCAATGGGGCCTGTGGGTGGGTGTGTGGCCCTGTTGGCTGCTGCTTTACGGCAGAGTTCCCCAACTCCAGTCCTGGTGTTCCAAACACTGTTCGGGTTTTCATGCTGTCCCTCATAAATATGCATGAGCTACATCTGCATACCATGGGGGTGGTGCATAACTATGCAGCACAGGCATCTTTATTAGAGGCAGCATGAAGCCGGAATGGTGTGGGGCCCTCCAGGACTGCATTTGCGGGACTCTGCTTTAGGTAATGTGCCTGTTTCTGGTGTCTGTGTTTGGTGTGGTAAACTATAGGCCATGTGTATGTTCTCTGCAATAAAGGAGTGTCGTTACTATCACTGTTTAGTGGTGGGTAAAACTATGGGGACTGGGTTGGCAAGAGCCCCAGCTGGGATTTGAACCTGTGACCCTCTGGTCTTACAGGCACTGGCTGTGTCTGTTGCACCACACTGTGGCCACAGAGACAGTGCACTCCCTGGGTTTAGTTAAACTGGCCTGACGAGCCAGAAACCCTGCTCTGCAACAGGTTTACTCTGGCCTCATTTGCCTTATGCAGACAAAGGTATACATAAACCTCAGAAAAGACCTCAAAAAAGGGGCACACACCCATAACCAAGCTGGGAAACAATGATATCATTGGAAAACATTACACCACACGCCCAGGACAGCTCCATTACAATGTAACGCTCTTTGAAAGGGTCTGCGGAGCGTAGACCCTTCCACACATCATTTCTTTTTATTTTTGTGCTTTCCAGGGAGTGTTGTTCCTTGTTGCCCATTGCTATCACTGTTTCCCAGCTGAATTATGCTTTTTAATATGTTTCTTGTGGTAATTTGTAACGTTTTATGTGAAATATTGTTCTGTGCACATGTATCACACTGCTCACGTTTTGTGGGTTTCCCCGGTTTTTCTGTACATTGCTGACGGAAATGGTTTCTCTTCCCTTTAAATGCCTTTTAACGACAGGTTTTCATTTGCGTTGTAATTGAGCTCTGAAATTCAGCGCGTTAGTATGAGGGGTGCCTCTCCCCACCCACTCTCCGCCCATTGACCCCTTCTCTCCGCCCACTCTCCACCTTTTGCGCTGTTTTAACGCGCCGCGGAGCTTTACGATCGTTAACTACGGTTAACGCGCGTAGTATGACGTTAACGGTCGTTAGCACGTCGGTACGCGCGTTATACGGCACTTACGGTCGATAACATCGTATAACGCGCGTAAGTCACGTTTACCGCACTTTAGTAAACATGCCCCTAAGAGACTGAGAAGCTGGGTAAACAACTTGCCTTTTACTTATCTTTCTAATAACAAGACTAATGTTTATGTTATGTAAAACCTTTCACCCAGTTTCTTCTACAGAGTTTTCAAGGATGGTATTAAATAAGGAGCTACAAATGATATTAACTCTTTCTTAGGGATTATAGTAATATAATGTTATACACAGGGCCTGACTGTGTATCCAGCCTGGTACAATCAAGCTTTCTTTCAAAGGCTTCTTTGTAAAGGTATCTAGACACAATTTCTTTCTTTCGACTCAAAGATATTTAACCTATTCTTCCTTCTATGCTAAGCTATACTGATTTGATTTAAATTAAATGCTGATACTAGACCCTGACTGGATTTTACATTTAAGCTAAGAGCTCTCTGCTGGTTTCAAATTTAAACTAAATGTTCTCTACTGGTTTTAAAAGTAAAGTAAAAGCTTAAACTCAAAGCTCTCTGCTGGGTTTTAAATTTAACCTAAAATCTCTCTGCTAGGTTTTACATTTAAACTAGAAGCTATCTGCTGATACTAGGCACAGACTGAGAACAAATACACTGGATTCTAAAATACACAGATTTATCAGTTTTAATCCAAAGAATTATCTTTGCCCCAAGATTTAGAGAATTTCCCTGAAGTAAATACTTTCACGTGCAGATTTCTTTCCAGCAGAAGCAGCCCCTTTCAGTAGTTCTTCAAGACTGAGAATCACAGAGCTCTGGTTGAATTATTTATGCCTGTGCTTCTAAGGTTCCTGGATGATTCACACGGCCCTTGGTTTGATAGAGGGAGCCTTTCAAATTGCCTCTTTGGCCTTTCACTTGGCTTTAACACCTATCTAAAACAAATTCTCATATCTCTTGCCTCCTAAGTTAAAGAAAGGCCTCTTTGTAAAGGTGCCTAGAAACAATTTATTTCTTTCAACTCAAAAAATATTTTACCCTATTCTTCCTTCTATACTAAACTATACTCTGATTTGATTTAAATTAAAAGCTCTGTTGATACTAGGCCCTGACAGACTTCAATTTAAACTAAAAACTCTCTCCTGTTTTTAAATTGAAACTGAAAGATCTCTGCTGATACTAGGCCCTGACTGAGTTAACAAATATACCAGATTTTAAAATATACAGATTTATCAGTTTTAACCCAAAGAATTCCCTTTTCCTCAAGATTTAGAGAATTTCCCAGTTGTCCTTTCCAGATTTCCCAGATTTCTTTCCAGCAGAAGCAATCCTTTTTGATAGTCCTTTAAGACTTTTCCAAATAAACCCACAGTCTTATTCTCTTTTCCAAGCTTTAAGTCACCAGGTTTTCCAGAAACGTAATGATCGCTTACCCACAGAGGCATTGTCTGCTTTCAGCTTTCCCTCAAAAAAAGAGCACAGAGTTCTAATGGCCCTGTCAACTCACACACACACTTCCTGCCTGAAATTGAAATCCTGTGAGAACAGTAGGAGTTAGAGATGCAGTAGAACTCTGAGACAGTGCTGGCTCACTGTCCTTGGGTGAGAGCAGGGGTTCTTAATCTTTTGATGACTACAGGCTCCCAATGGATCATCCCCCAGTATGTCTCCATATCACCTTCGCCAGATTGTCAAAATCATATATATGTACAGGGTGGCCCAAAAAAAGTGAGAACATCTCGTGTGTGTGTGCCTTCGAGTCAGTCCTGACTCCTGGCGACCCAGAAGCTCCTGGGTTTTCTTGGCAGTGTCACCAGAAGTAGATTGCCAGGCCTTTCTTCCGAGGCAATGGAGGGTTAAGTGACTTGCCCAAGGCCCCAAGGAGTGCTAGTGGGAATTGAACCCTGGTTGCTTGGTTACCAAGCCAGTGTTCTAACCACTAGGCTACTCCTCCACTCCCGAACATCTTGTAGAATATTTAAAAATTCAAAAAGACAGATGTAAACAATTTACAAATGGCGACCGGAAATTGTCGAAATAAAGACGTTATATAGCTAAAAAACGTAAATAAGTAAACTATTTAAGCTTTTAATTTACGCAATGTTCTCACTTTTTTTGGGCCACCCTGTATATAGTTCGAAACAGAAATGCACCACAGATAAACAATTGATCACATAGATCACAAAGACACAGTCCAAAACATGATAAAGTGGAAAAACAGACCTTATTTATTGGTATATTAAAACCTATTACCAACCTGACACATGTTTCGCAAACCTTCGTCAGGAGTTGATCAGGTAAAGGTACTACAACATAAAAAAACATATACATTTATTATTTATTTATTTATTTAGTATTTATTTAGTAAACACTTGTATACCGCTGCTTCCTACGATCAGCAGCGGTTTACTTTACAGAATCATAATGCATTGTACAGTGCATTGAGATTTTTCAGATTTACATTATGATTAGTCAATGATTTAAGTAACACGGGATAATCAGTTGGATGCAATATACATTTGATTATAGCACACAGATCTGGGTATACATTTGATTACACTAGGTTGGGAGGGGCCCCATATATACAATTTATACAGAGTTTTTGCCAAAGAGTACAAGCTATACATGAATACATGTTAGTAGACTTTACGCTGCCGTGGGAGGCAGAGGTCATCTGGTTGAGGTAGGGTATTGCAGTTATGCACTACATCATTAAAATAATATAATAGCAATCATGATAAGAACAGATACATGACCACAATATGAAACCATAAATAACCTTAAAATCAACATAAACATCATAATAACCTTTAAAATATATAAATATATAAGAATATATAAGAAGAAAGGTAAAACATAAAGAACACAATTATAAATAATTTAAATCAATATTAGCCAATTATATAATATGCATATATGTATGAAGACACATGCAAAAGATGATAAAACCAAAAGAAACAGGAATATGACAACCACCACATATAGTGCCTTAGTGTATAATAAATTAATGAATACCTTTTTTTGGATAAAAAGGACTCACCAACTTGAGGTCTTCATTAACTAAAAAGTGCATATGGAGAGTAAATGTCAATGGTTTTTAATCCATATGGAGAGTAAATGTTAATGGTTTTTAATCTATATGGAGAGAAAATGTCAATTATCAGTTCCCTTGTTTTTGTTGTTGCCGTTGGTTTCGGACATGGTGACCTGGATCACATAGATGAGTTAGCGGTGCAATAGTATATATTTATTTTTTATTTATTTATTAATAATAAGGTACAATGTCTATCTTTTAACGCACACCATAGTACATGAGATTTATAGGTGTTTACATAGGTTCCTTGTCCCTTCTCGCTCCTGCTGCTTTCTTCATGGATGCTCCGTTTAAGTATAAAGATATGGCTTTATGCATATGGATAGTTTGTTATATACCCTATAAAATGTCTTATAGTAGTTATATGCAGTTTTTTAACCTTTTATATTGATTACTATTTTAGTTATACAAGCACTTTTTAGTTAATGAAGACCTCAAGTTGGTGGGTCCTTTTTATCCAAAAAAAGGTATTCATTAATTTATTATACACCAAGGGGTATGTTTACTAAACCGTCTTAACATGCGCCCGGCGATAGTGTGCAGGCTGCCATAAAAGGAGTGGGCGTTTCAATCTTAAAGTAGCAAAACGGGATTATCGCGCGATAACGCGGGCTGCTGTGCACATTATCGGGCGAAGCGCCGCTAAGCACATTAATGCGCGGTAATCTTAAGAAGGCGCCCAGACATGCAAACATAGGGGTATGTTTACTAAACGTGAATAACGCGCGTAGTATGACGTTAACGACCGTAAGTGCAGTGTAACGCGCGTAAACACGCGCCAACAACCGGTAACGTCGTACTACGTGCGGAAACCGCGCTTAACGATCGTAAAGCCCCGCGGCGCGTTAAAACAGCGCAGAAGGTGGAGAGTGGGCGGAGAGAAGGGGTCAATGGGCGGAGAGGGGGCGTGGAGAGGCTCCCCCTCACTAACGCGCTGTAATTCTGAGCTCAATTCCAACGCGAATGAAAACCTGCCGTTAAAGGCATTTAAAGGGAAGAGAAACCATTTCCGTCAGCAATGTACAGAAAAACCGGAGAAACACACAAAACGTGAGCAGTGTGATACATGTGCACTGAACAAAATAGCACATAAAACGTTAAAAATGACAACAGGAAACATTTTAAAAAGCATAATACAGCTGGGCAACAGTGATAGCAATGGGCAACAAGGAACAACACTGCCTGGAAAGCACCAAATAAAAAAGAAATGATGTGTGGAAGGGTCTACGCGTCACAGACCATTTAAATATCATTTCATTGTAATGGATTGTCCTGGGAGTGTTGTGTAATGTTTCCCAATGATATCATTGTTGCCCAGCTTGGTTATGGGTGTGTGCCCCTTTTGTGAGGTATTCTCTGAGGTTTATGCGCACCGTTGTCTGCATACAAGGTAAATGAGGTCACAATAAACCTGTTGCAGAGCAGGGTTTCTGACTCATCAGGCCGGTTTAACTAACTCCAGGGACTGCACTGTCTCTGTGGCTACAGTGTGGTGCAACAGACAGAGCCAGTGCCTGTAAGACCAGAGGGTCACAGGTTCAAATCCCAGCTGGGGCCCCTGCCAACCCAGTCCCCATAGCTTTACCCACCACCAAACATTGATAGTAAAGACACACCTTTATTGCAGAGAACATACGCATGGCCTATATTTTACCACACCAGAAACAGGCACATTACCGTAAAGCAGAGTTTCACAAATGTAGTCCTGGAGGGCCCCACAACATTCCGGTTTCATGCTGCCTCCAATAAAGATGCCTGTGCTGCATAGCTATGCACCACCCCCATGTTATGCAGATGTAGCTCATGCATATTTATGAGGGACAGCATGAACACCCGAACAGTGTTTGGAACACCAGGACTGGAGTTGGGGAACTCTGCCGTAAAGCAGCAGCCAACAGGGCCACACACCCACCCACAGGCCCCATTGGCCAATGCCACCTGGAGAGGCAAGAAATTGGGTCCTGCCTGTATCTCCCAATACTAGCAGTTGCATACCTTAGCAATGCCACCCTACACCTGGGTATATGGTACACAGCTATCAAACGTTTGCTATGAGAACTGGCAGATATCAATTCCTCTGTTAAGCACATTTTGCTCATTGAGCTCCACCATAACAATCATTCTGATGTCTGCGGTGTGTGCTGCAGGTCTGGTCTCTGACAGTGTTCACCACCCTGGGGAGTGACCCCCCAACAGTCTTGTGTACCATATCCATGCCTGTACTATGCCCAGGACTGGTGTGGTGTGTATGGCTGCTGACCACCTCTATAGTAGCACAATGCTGACATCGGTGTGGGGGTGGTTGTCTGTCTATCCAGTGTGTGGTGGCTGCAAACACCTTCCACAGGCCACAATGCCAGCAATGTTGCCAGAATTGGGCTGCCAATGTGCATAATGAGGAGCAAGGTACCATGGGTAGAGGCCAGATAGGGTGGCCTGGCCAGGGCGCATCTGCACAGGGCATAGGGCAGTGACAGGCACATTGTAGTGGCCGGCTACCACCTACACAGACAGGGTGACCTCAGTATGTGCTGCTGAGAGATCACTCTCACCCTGACTGTGCAGTGACCACAGCATGGCTAGGCACCCCCATAGTGCTATCTAGTATTTCTCTCATGTGATATATGTGGGTTGCCTTTTGGGGCCCTGTCACTGATTTAACTGTGTATGCTGACATCCCAGTTCTGGGTGCAGGCATCTCCACTGGGCACTAGCAGACTATTTGCAGCTGGTATGTGTTGTGGTGGAGTGGCTTGCAGGGTGCAGTGGCTGATGGCTTGCACCAGGGGAATATCAGATAGTGGTGGGGTGCAGCATGCCATATCTAGGCCTAATGTCTGTCTGCTACTGTGTTCTGGATGTGTACAGAGCTGCATTGACTGCTCTGTGGGGTGTGTGTCCCTCAGCAGGACTGAGGTTGATGTTCCCCTCTATGTCCACCTTGCAGGGAGGTAGATGTTGTATCTTTTGATAGGAGACCCTGTTTGCTGCCCTGGGGGAGGGGATAGTGGTGCATGGGGGCTACACCTGACTGATACAGACAGAGATGTCCAAGGTGTTACTGCAGAAACTACCTGTCTCACACTATAACACTGCTGTGGACGTTGCTGTGGACCTGGTGCTTGGCGCCTCACTGCACCCTCAGGGTGAGCACAGTTACCCGCACGCTGTGACGGTGTGTGGCTACCCTGTGCCGGTACAACACACGGTCAGTACCCCCTAACAGGCCGAGGTGCTGTAGGGGTGCACATGGTCGCCTCCCCCCTACCAGGCCGAGGTGCTGTGGGTGTGCATTCCCCATCTTGTGTCTATCTGTGGACAGCTGATTTGCATGTGCAGTGCATCATGGGTGTGACTGGCGCAACCCAACCCTGGGGGAATCCAGCGCCTGCTCACAGGCTTTGATAATCCATAGGCCATCCCACATACATCTGTTAGCATTGTGCATAGGTGCAGGACACCCTACCGAGTCTGTCATATATGATACCCACACAGGTAAAAACACACATACCCACGCACGATTGTACGCGCGTCGCTACGCACACCCAGCATACAGTGTTACACATACTGCGAGGGTCTGTTTCTGTATGGAGTACTCGACGTAAAAGAAAACATGCCCTCTCACAGCACACTGGGGACTCGAACCCATGCTGCTTGTAACAGTGGTCAGTACACTAACCATTGTGCTACAGCTCTGTGTTAGAGCTCTGTCTCTGTACATCTTCCTACGATGTACGTCCGCAGCAACGCACGCACGTACACCCACAGTAACGCACGTGGCCACGCCCCCAGCAACGCACGTGGCTACGCACCCCGCAACGCACGTGGCTGAGCAGCAAAGGCATTTAGAAGAAATGGCATCTATGTCGAGAAAGCCTCCCTTCAGCCAGCGTGACATATACCTGCTCACAGAGCTGTTCTGCCTCCGCCAGCAGAGGCTCTTCCCTGGCTCATCCAGGAGGCAGAACCTGGCAAGGGTCAGGAGGGCCTGGGACCGCCTGGCCCATAGATACAACAGGAGCTCAGACTACCCACGTGAGGTAAGTGCATGGGGACAAGTCCCCCAAATGATGAGACAAAACAAAACACACCCAGTAACGTCAGCACAAATACACAATGCACTGACAGGGAATAGCAGGTGCTGACACATCCTGCGGCTAGCAAAGTCTGCCACACACCCCTGAAAAAGGCACCCCTGCCCCAAGAGGGTAGCTGCAACCATGGCAGAGCAGCACCACAGATCACAGAGGTATGGTATAGGGTGCCTTTGCAGGCCAGGGATGTCCCCCATCCACAAGACACCCCAGTCCCACCTCTCAGGCCAACAGGAAAGGAAGGGGGTCTGCACCATGTCTCCGTTAACCAACACATTTGCAAAATGCATCCTCTGATGCTACAAGCCCCAAATGAGGGCATCCCTCCCCCACCCTGCCCACTGTCTGCTGGTGCCTTGTGTGATTACAAAAGACAATCCCCAGCTCCAAGCAGATATAGGCCCCACATGAGGGCATCCCCCCTCCACCCTGCCCACTGTCTGCTGGTGCACTGTGTGATTAAAGAATACAAACCCCAGCTCCAAGCAGATATAGGCCCCACATGAGGGCATCCCCCCTCCACCCTGCCCACTGTCTGCTGGTGCACTGTGTGATTAAAGAATACAAACCCCAGCTCCAAGCAGATATAGGCCCCACATGAGGGCATCCCCCCTCCACCCTGCCCACTGTCTGCTGGTGCCTTCTGTGATCACAAAACACAAACCCCAGCTCCAAGCAGATGTAGGCCCCAAATGAGGGCATCTCTCCCCCACCCTGCCCACTGTCTGCTGGTGCCCTGTGTGATTAAAGAATACAAACCCCAGCTCCAAGCAGATATAGGCCCCACATGAGGGCATCCGCCCTCCACCTTGCCCACTGTCTGCTGGTGCCTTCTGTGATCACAAAACACAAACCCCAGCTCCAAGCAGATGTAGGCCCCAAATGAGGGCATCTCTCCCCCACCCTGCCCACTGTCTGCTGGTGCCCTGTGTGATTACAAAACACAAACCCCAGCTCCAAGCAGATATAGGCCCCACATGAGGGCATCCCCCCTCCACCCTGCCCACTGTCTGCTGGTGCACTGTGTGATTAAAGAATACAAACCCCAGCTCCAAGCAGATATAGGCCCCACATGAGGGCATCCCCCCTCCACCCTGCCCACTGTCTGCTGGTGCCTTCTGTGATCACAAAACACAAACCCCAGCTCCAAGCAGATGTAGGCCCCAAATGAGGGCATCTCTCCCCCACCCTGCCCACTGTCTGCTGGTGCCCTGTGTGATTACAAAAGACAATCCCCAGCTCCAAGCAGATGTAGGCCCCAAATGAGGGCATCTCTCCCCCACCCTGCCCACTGTCTGCTGGTGCCTTGTGTGATTACAAAAGACAATCCCCAGCTCCAAGCAGATGTAGGCCCCAAATGAGGGCTTCTCTCCCCCACCCTGCCCACTGTCTGCTGGTGCCTTGTGTGATTACAAAAGACAATCCCCAGCTCCAAGCAGATGTAGGCCCCAAATGAGGGCATCTCTCCCCCACCCTGCCCACTGTCTGCTGGTGCCCTGTGTGATTACAAAAGACAATCCCCAGCTCCAAGCAGATGTAGGCCCCAAATGAGGGCATCTCTCCCCCACCCTGCCCACTGTCTGTTGGTGCCTTCTGTGATCACAAAACACAAACTCCAGCTCCAAGCAGATGTAGGCCCCTAAAGGGGTCCCCTGCACCGACCCTGTTCCCTGGGAAACAGGCCCTGTATGGGATCACAAAGGAAAAACCACAGCCTAAGGGCATCCTAGTGAGGACTGTAGGTGACAACCTCCCACCCAAAAAGTGGCTGATTGGCACATGCAGATGTGTGTAGGTGGCACACACAGCTGTGATGTGTTATGTACGTGGGCCGCACATACAGTGCACATGGTGCACCGACCAGGGTGATGTGTGTGTGGCCCACACATGGGGCTGTCACACGTTAACGCAAGGGGGCATGAGCGCCCACCCAATAGGGGCAGGCACTTGTTGTATGCAATGAGAGTGGTAGATGCAGAGGCAGGGACCCACCACGTGTCCCCACGGTAGCTAAGGGCAATGTTCGTTGTCACCCCTACAGGTGGAGGACCTACGAAAGAAGGCTCGCGAGCTGAGGGCCCGGTACCCCCGCTTCGTTGCCAGGGTGCAGCGCGAGAAGATGGCACAGCAGAATGGTGAGTACCGCGACATGGACATGTAGGGGAACGAGTGGTGGAACCACAGGTCCACAGTGACAGGGGAAGAGGATGTTTCCCCAGGGGATGACATGTGTTATCTCTCCCACAGCTGATGCACGTGCAGCCAACGTGGAGGAGGGGCCGGAGGAGCCCCCAGATGTTGCGGCCCGGGAGGGAGACCAGGAGCAACGCATGGATGAGGATGGCGGACCAGAGCGGGGAGCCGAGGATGGGAATGAGCGCGCCTCCCCACGCCACGATGAGGGGGAGGAGGGGGGTGATGATGGGGGCCAGATGGGAGGGAATGTGGGGGATGCTAGGGAAATGGGGACTGATGGTGTGGAGCCTGGGGAGCAGGATGAGGAGGGGGGGGAGAATGTGAGTGGAAGGGAAGAGGAATGGGGGGAGGTGGGTGGCAGGGAGAGGGAGGGGGAGGCAGGGGGGGAGGGGGATGGGGTTGTGGGGAGGGTGTTGGAGGCAGGGGGAAGGGAGGGGATGTCCAGCGGAGGGGGTGGGGCGGGGGCAGGTCCCCAATGGCACGCTCCGCCACAGGGCACTGGGGGCACCAGCCACCTGCCCCATGATCAGGGCGCGGCAGGCTCTCTGGACGTGTGCCTGCCACACATGGCCGCAGGCAGGTCTGCTGTCCATGCAGCCACACAGACACAGGGAGATGTGTGTCTGTGCGGCTGCATGTGCGGCCTGCGCCTGGCTGCAGCTGTGCGTGCCCAGGCACAAGCCCAGAGGCAGTTCGCCCTAATCCAGGGGCAGGTGCTGGCAACCCTGTCCAAGGTGGCTGACCGTCTGCGGGAGCGGGATGACCGCCCTGGCCATTCCGCAGACGGTCAGCCACCATCCAACAGGGGTCCCCAGGGTGTGTAATGTGTGGGAACACATGGCACACCCACCCTGTGACGGACCGTGCCATTGAATGTCCACCACATTGGAAACAGGGATGGGAGCGGACACTGCAATTTGCAGTGGCATGCGTGTTTGGCCATGCCGGCCATCAACTGACAGCATGGGCCATGTCAGCCGGATGTCACGTGTCTGTGTAACTGTAAATAATGTACATATGTTATAAAAATGAGTTATAAATGTTGATTGAAACATATGTACCTGTTGGTCAGATGTCCCTCATTGCCTGATGACAGTGGTGTGCGAGTGATGGGTGTGGCAGTGGGCACTATTGGGGTCAAGGGTGGACGTCGAACAGGTAAGGTATGTGGCATGGGCACCCCCCACAGACATGTCACAGCTATGTTGCTGTGTGGGTGGCCTACCAAGAGGGGTGGTGAGTGGCGTGCATGACTGACGTGCAACAGCATATGTGTGGGTCCCTGTGGTACACACAGCACAGAGTGACAATGATACATATGGTGGTGTGGAGCGGGTGGCCTTTGTGATCTGTACAGCATGACCCCATATTGTTGGCCTGTCATGGCAAGTGCAGGACAGCTGAGGTGTGTGCGTGGCGGTGGGGAGAGGGGGGAACCGCATAGTGTGCACCGCAGGGGCCCCTGAAGCTGACACCTGAGGGGGGGGGATGGAGCTGAACGTGTTTTGCTAGGTGTGACTGTGTAGGGCCTGGCAACAACTGTCAATATGTCACGCACGTGTACCAGCATGCAGGGCGGAAATGGTGGATGGTACACGATGGTCCATATTTCCACTGCGAAACGTACGACCAACATGCTGCATGTTGTTATGGGTGAACCTGCTGGGCCCAGGGGGTGCAGGAGCATATTGTCGGTGGAGTACATTGGCCCATCGGTGGGGGCGATGAAAGGGGTTTGGGGGGGGGGGGGGTGAACACAGCAGAGGGTGCGGACAGGGGCTCAGCGGGATGATGGCCAGAAGGGTGCCACACTGCGGTGTGTGTGCGGATAATGTGGGCTGGAGTGTGGATGGTGCGACAGGTGACAGTTGCTGGATGTCATTTTGGGAAACCACTGTGTTATTGGGGTGTGCCAGGATGGGTGGGAAGGGGGTGTAGGTGTATATAGCGGCCACTGGTGCACAGGGTGACAGGTAGCCATTACCGTGGGTTGACACAAAGGTGATGGAGCATGCATGCCTGTGCCCAGGGATCCACAGTGCACACGTGTGACGTTTGGGACAAGGTGGATGTGTGTGGGCGCATGTAAACCAGAGTACATGATCTGTGCAGTGTACATACTGTGCATGTCTAGGGTGGTGTGAGCAGAAAAGGTGTCTCCACATGCAGTACATACAGTGCACCCAGGGCCGGCCCGTCCATTGAGCAAGAATGTTCTTTGCACAGGGCCCCGCGTTTCAGGGGGCCCCGCGCAAAGAACATTCTGCATTATGTTTAAAATTATATGTAAAAAAAAAAGCTGGCTCTGACTGCTGCCGCGGCCTCCGCGGCAGAATGGAGTGTCCCGCGGGGCCCCCTCTCCTCGCTGAGCCTCTCTGCAAGGGCATTCAGATTCGCGAAGGGAGAGGGTCTCCCTCGCGTCTCTGTTAAGCCCGCAGGGGCTAATGGGGAATTTCCCATCTGCCCCTTTAGACGCGAGGGGCTGATGGGAAATTTCCCATTAGCCCCTGCAGGCTTAACAGAGATGCGAGGGAGACCCTCTCCCTTCGCGAATCTGAAAGCCCTTGCAGAGAGGCTCAGCGAGGAGAGGGGGCCCCGCGGGACACTCCATTCTGCCGCTGCCACGGCGGCAGCGGCAGCAGCCAGAGCCAGGTGGTTTTATTAAATTATAAATTGCCATAAGCCGATATGGAGGGGAGGGGAGGGGGCTGGGCTGGGCTGGGTTGGGCTGGGCTGGGGGGGGTTAAGACTGGTGCTGGGTGGGGCTGGGCTGGGCTGGGGGGGTGTTACGACTGGTAATGGGCTGGGGGGGTTTAAGACTGATAACAGGCTGTGGGGGAGCTAGGACAGATAATGGGCTGGGGGGGCTAGGACTGGTAATGGGCTGTGAGCTGTTCGGGGGGGGTTAGGACAGGTAATGGGCTATGGGGGGGCTAGGACAGGACATGGGCTGATGGGGAGGGGTTAGGACTTGAGGTGGGCTGATGTGGTTAGGACTGGTAATGGGCTGTGGGCTGGGGGGGTTAGGACTGGCAGTGGTCTATGGGGGGCTGACTGGAAATGGGCTGATGGGGTTAAGAGTGGAAGTGGGCTGATGGGTTAGGACTGGTAATGTGTTATAGAGGGTGCTTAAACTGAAAATGGGGTGATGGGGGGTTAGGACTGGAAGTGGGTTGATGGGGGGCTAGGACTGGTACTGGAAATGGGCTGTTGGGGGGAGCTACGATTGGAAATGGGCTGTGGTGGGGGCTTGAAATGAAATGGACACATGGAGGGGCTAGAACTGGAAGTAGGCTCATGGGGGGGCTTGGACTGGAATTGGGCTGAGTGGATGGGAACTAGGATTTGACATGGGTTGATGGTGGGGCTAGGAAATGACTAGAAATGGGCTGATGGGGGGCTAGGATTGGAAATGAGCTGATGAAGGGACTCTGACTGAAAATGGATGGGAGAGCTAGGACCGGAAATGGGTTGATGGGGGGTAGGACTGGAAATGGGCTGATGCAGGGACTAGAAGGGAATGGATGCTGGGTGAGACTGGAACTAGAAGGGAGCTGATGTTGGGGGAGGATTAGAATGGGATGGGGCTGGGAGAGTAAAATGGAGAGGGGAAAAATAGTTTGTGTGGGAGGGATGAAAGAGCTACAATTGGCCGGTTATTGGGAGAGTAAGTGGGGATTGAGGATGGAGGGGTAAAATTTGTGTGGATGAAAGTGGAATGAGCAAAGAGCAAAAGGGGAAAGATTAGTATGTTAAAGCAGATGTAGAGAGATAGAATGGAAGAAACACCTAGAAGAGAGACGAAAGAACATATGGACAGCAGACGATGGAGAGTTAGCAGAAAACATGGAGAAACCAGAGGAATGTGGCTGGAGCAATTGCAACTGAAAAAATATGCACAAAAGGTAGGAAGATATCTCATTATTTTGAATTTATTAACTGGAATATGAAAGCTATGGGAAATGTGCATCATTAACGTCTGCGCTTTGTTTGGTACAAGAGGAAATTAATCTATAGTTTCATTTCTACAGTGTTGTTGTACATTCCATGTTTGGCATTTGGGGTTCCCAATGTAATTATTGTGTTCCTGTTCCTACATTGTGATTTCTTGTTTGGTGACGGTCTATGTTCTGCACATGTAACTGAGCTGAGGTATGCTGTTTATGTAATTCCTATTTGACATTGCCACTTGTTCTCTTTCCCCAGTATTCACTGAAATGTATTGGTTTAATATTTGCAGTGTTGCCTTTTGATAGGTAGGGTATGGTGCTTTGTGAGTCCTGGTAACGCTGTCAGGATATGGCGGGTTTGCTATGGGTTCGAAATGGGCAGCGCTTGTAGTAGTTCCTAATGTGCCTGGCGGTTTGGCACTGGATTATAGTAATGTAGTAATCTTTTAGTCTTTCCTTATCCATGCCCTCAGTAAGAGACATGTTTACTAAACGTTAGTGCATGGTAACATCTTGCAAATATTTATGCAAATAAGGCCACTTATGCAAATGAGGCCCCGCACCGAGTCTCCGCATATGGCCCCACACCCCCCTTGGGCCGCCCCTGAGTGCACCTACACCAACACACATGCCAAATGGTGGCTGGGGGTTCCACAGCATATTGGCCCTGGGGTGCGGCTGGCCACACAGGACACAATGCACGCCACCACAACATGGGAGTGATGGGCGAGCATTTAAGCCAATGGTATTTTGGGCATACCCATGGTGGATATGGGTGATGGGGGGGGGTGGCAATGTTGACTGACATCAGTGGGAGCGTGACGTGCCCTTCCCATGGCCCAGGGGATGGGGGTGGGGTGTGGATGTGATTTTCATGACACAAATGAGACAGGGAGCACAGGTCACCGTCAATGGCCATCTGTGTGGCCCTTTATTTTGCCCTTCCCCTGCCACCCCTTTTGCGTCCCCGCCTACCCCTTGGCGTCTGCCGTCCAGCCGCTGCTGTTGGAGCCGCTTGTGTTGGCGGCACCTCCGCCTGCGCCTGATGAACACGGGGACCTCCAGCACTCCTCCCTGCTGCCAGTCTCTCATGCGCCTCAGCGATGCGCTCACATGCTGATGCCATGCGGTCAGCATGTGCAACCAGGGCAGACATCGACCTCTGCAGGTGCCTTGTGATCCTCATATGGCGCCTCTGTTTGCGGGCCACGGAGCGCAGTACATGGCGGACACCTGTGGGGAACAGCCACAGTACCGTGTGAGTTGGGGGAAACAGCAACACCTGATCAGGGCCATATCTATCATAGCAGCATAGGACACTCACCCTCTGCATCACGATGTGCCGCCGATGTGCTGGCCTGCATTTCAGCAATAACGCTTGCAACCGCAGCCAGTGCCTCGTTGCGGTGGTGACCTTGATCATCCTCTGGCACGTCCCCTGTCCCTGCCGTTGACTCTATTGGGTCACCATCGGATATGTTGGGGACGTCCATGTCCACATCAGCCAGGGGTGCAGAATGCCCCCCCTCAGCCACATCCACGACCTGGCCCCCTGTGTCCACGGGGCTTACTGGACCCTTCTGTGTCCCCGCATGTGGCTCCCCATCCTGTCCGATAGCGCAGACATCACCTGGGTGCCACACGGTTACATCTGTCAGAGGGGTTGTCTCGCTGCCTGCCCACCCCATCACATACCCCCTTAGACATATGTGTGATGATGATCCACGTGTGTCTGGGCCATGTCTGTTGTGGCAGCCCACTATGTTTGGCCACACCCCATGCAAGTGTTCCCTGTGGTCTGCCTTCCCCGGGATCCCCCCCCACCTCTGGGTGCGGTCGCACACCCCTGCCAAGGCTCTCCCTGCCCTCATCTTGACCCAACTCAGCATTTCCAAAGCAGGTGCATTGTGTCTCCAGGTAGGCCAAACCCTTACCCTTGTGGCCCTAGTGCTACTGCCAGCCCTGCCACGTGTGGCATTCAACATGTACACACCATCTGCTGTCAGTGGGGTTCAGACACCCATGCCCAGTCCCGCATGCACTGCCTACTGCCACCCACTGGCAGACACCCCTCATCATTGCACCTGAATGGGTGGACCCTCTGTGTCCCTTATTCCCCCCTTGTCCAGGACAGCCAACTACTGCCCCCCCCCTCAGCCTCATCGAACACCATGTCACTGTGATACATCTTACCAGCCTGTGGGTGGGCCGTGTCCAACGCAGCAGGTAATCCGTGGACATACATGGGCCCAAGTCGTTCTGCCAGACGTCTCTCCAGGTCTGTTATTTGGGCCACGTGCGCTGGGCCCCCTCCAGTGCCTTGTGCCCCACGTTGTTCTCTCACCAGCTCTGCCCTTACATGGCGCTTGATGTCACAAAAGCGTTTGCGTAGATTCTCGATGTCCCGGTGCGGCCCTTCTGCACCTGCCACCGCCGCCTGCACCTCACTCCATGCCCTTGTGCGCGTCGCAATTGTCAAAGTTGAGCTCTGACGGCCGAAGAGCAGGTCATATCGGTCCAGGATGTTTGCCAGCAGGAGGTCATTCTCCTGCTGGCTGAACCGTACGGCCCTGCGACGGCTTTCCGCAGGGACAGGAACCCTCGGCTGGCGTGGTCGCCCTCCTGGTTGGCCACCTGGAGCCTGCGCCAACCCAGATGGTCCTGCAACTTGGTCCTGTTCAGATGTGGCTGGTGCTCCTTGTGGAGTGGGCTGGTCCTATGCATGGTCCATCTCCTCAGTCCCCTCTGCATGCATACTGTTGAGTATGGCTCAGTGAAAGGGGTTAGCCATCATGTTACAATCATATATAGGGTATCCTAGGGTGTGGCTTGCAGGGCGTTGCCCACATGCACAGCCACGTGTGCCGTGGGCGCGTCGCTACGCGCCGTGAGTCGCGCATTGGTATGCGCCGGAAGTGACATCATATGTGTGCGTTTCCGCAGTAGTTGTCCGTTCACGGATCCCCCCTACACTTCCCTTTTTGGGTGTTTAGTGGTGTGAAATGCTGCTGCACATGTGCACATATTGGTTATGCTTTTTCTATCTGCACCGTAGTTGTAGCGTTAGCTGTTGCTGCACAACATCACACGTACGCGACCTCACGCTGTCGTTGCACGCGGTGCTACGCGCGTCGCACTGCGTATGACGTTGCCTGCTCATGGGCGCATGCATTCTATGTCATTCGTGTATTGGCATCTGGGCGTGGCCGCATGTGTGATACGCAGTTTCTTTTTTTTTTTTTTTTTAAATGCTTTATTTAAGTTTGGAAAACAAACATGAGGTAATGAAAACAGTCAATGAATGAGATGCATAGATTCAACAATAATATCAGTATTCAACAACAAGCACGCAGTCTCTTAACAATATGATGATACCCAATGAACAGCGTGTTCTAATGGTCAAGGTACCAGAGAAACCTCATATAAAAGAAGCTAACATTGAGCCATAAAAAACTAAACGGAAATAACATCTTCCAGTGACGAGCAGCATCCCCATATCCCTGTCTCCAGCAACTATCAAGATACTTGTTGTCTGAGGGCATCCCATTTTCTCAAAATGGGCCGGAAGGTAGGTTTTCGCCTTACATAAGCCATCTCACAGGTGTGGTGATAGCAGACGAGGTTCCACCAGTAGGCGCTGGACAGACCATCATAGTTTTTCCAATGGCTTAATAAGGCTTTCAGAGCAAGGCTTAAGAGCAGGTCAAAGAGAGTGGACATTTGTTCTTTCAGTGCAGGCACTCCTGCTAGCGATTTATAAATGACAATGCGATATGTCAGTTCCGTGTCCAGCCCCAGTAGCTGGGAGATACGTGCCCAAACAGCCTGCCAATATTCGCGGAGTACTGGACAGAAAAATATCATATGGGCAAGGGTACCTGTATCCACTCCACAATTCCAGCAGCGCGCATCTGACTGCACATTCCACCTAGCTATGCGCACCGGTGTGTAGTAGGCCCGGTGGGTTAGAAAATATAACATTTGGTTGATTGAGGCCGATCTTGTGGTTCGCCGTTGTCGGTTCCAGATCTCTTCCCATACGTTTGCATCTTCGAGCTGCCCCGTTTCAGTTTGCCATACCATGTGCAGTCCAGTACATCGTTTCTTCTCCCCTTCCCTAAGTATGCCAACAAACCTGGAGATAAGCTTGGATCCTAACCGAAATTCCTGCACTTCCTGATGAAAGGGGCGACCGGCATTTAACACCATGGGTAGAACACCCGCTGTACTCAAACAATGGCGCAGCTGACACCACTGATAGAAACATCTTTTGGGTAGCTGAAATTCATATTGAAGAGTTGGGAAAGGTTTGTATGCCTTATTTATTATCAGATGTCCCAGGTTGTATATGCCGGCCTGGAGCCAGGGTAGCCATAGCACACTACGCCCTTCTATCTTGAACTTGGTATTGCGCCATATCCCCATGGATTCTGAGAAGGCCAGGTCCGTTCCCATATATTGTCGGAGTATTTGGTAGGCCAGCTGCGTATCTCGCAGTATGTCGTTGGTCGGTCCGGAACTCTCGCTGTCCATACCTAGCCGCATCCACAAAGGAACCGGTTGGCTCAGGGCATTCTCTATTTGCAGCCAAACCGGAGCTTCGTCCCCAATGAAATCTTCGCTCCACTGGGCACCCTGTTTGAGGAGAGATGCTAAGTGGTACCAATAAAAATCAGGGAAGTGTATTCCACCTCTAGCTTTGGGGGATTTGAGCTTCCATGTAGCAATTCGTGGAGGTTTGTTACGCCAAAGGAAGGATATCAGCCGCTTTTCCAGTCTTCCGTAGAATTTCTTTTCAAATAAAGTCGGGACCATGTTGAGTATATAACATACTTTGGGCACAATGACCATTTTGATAGTCTCCCCTCTGCCCCACCACGTTAAATTTAACGGGGACCATTTGTTGAGATATTCTTCCACTATACGTTCACACTGAGCCATAGAGCTCTGTACAGTATCTAGGAGAGTGGGCCCATACGTTACACCTAAATATTTAAAAGACTTGCTCTCCACTGTAAACGGGTATCCATGCAACATCTCGTTAGAGACGTGCTCGTTCAGTGGGATGATGATAGTTTTGGACAGGTTTAATTTATATCCGGAGATGCCTGAGTACTCAGCAATGATCGACATCACGGGTTCTAGTGATCTTGAGTGCAGTAGAAGCAAGAGGTCATCTGCATACGCAGATAACTTGACTTGGGTAGCTCCAACGCGCACCCCTTCTATACTCGGAGATTGCCGGATTTTCATCAGAAGTGGCTCCATAGCTAAGTTAAATAACAGTGGTGAGAGGGGGCATCCCTGCCGGGTGCCTCTTGACAAGCCAAATTCAGGGGAGAGCCCGCTATTTGCCGCTATGCGTGCCGTGGGGTGGGAGTAAAGTACCCGTACATTGGCTAGGAAGCCTTCCGGTATTCCGAACCACTGCAACACTTGAAACAAGTAGGGCAATTCCACGCGATCAAACGCCTTTTCGGCATCTAGTGCTAGCCCTACTATCGGTTCCTCGAGCTGAAAGGCTTGCCCAAGCACATGTGCCATAAGCCGTCCATTGTCAGTTGTGGACCTGCCAGGCATGAAGCCACATTGATCTGGCTTTATCAGGGTTTCCATTACAGCAGTAAGACGATTAGTTAGAATTTTGGCGTATATCTTGTAATCGGCGTTAAGAAGTGAAATTGGTCGGTAGTTTTCTATCTGTTGATCATCACGGCCTGGCTTAGGATGTATTACTATAGTTGCAGCAGCTATATTACCAACCGCTGGACACTCTTTTGCCAGTTCCACATAATATGAGTGCAGTTCGGGAAGCAGTTCTCTGGAAAAGGTGGTGTAAAATTCTATCGGCAAACCATCGGGTCCACTAGCTTTCCCTTTGGCGAGTTGTCGCATTGCCTGCTGTATTTCCATACATGTGATATTGCCCGCCAGTTGACGCTGCTGCTCCTCAGTGAGTTTGGGGCCAACTAAATGTGCGGTAAAGTTGCGGAACCCATCTACTGTAAAAACTCCTTCTGTTTGGTAGAGCTGTGAGTAGAAGGTTTCACATATTCTCAGTATATCTTCATTTTGCCGCTGCAAATTCCCTCCATCGTCCTTCAGGCCAGCGATGTGTGATTGGGCTTTTTTGGCGCGCAGTGTTTGCGCTAAGAGCGTACTTGCTCGATTATTTTCGTGATAATACATGCTCTGTTGGGCCTGAATTTGCTGGCTAGCTTCCACATTGAGAATAGAGTTGTATTGATATCTCAGCTTCTGCAGTCGAAGCAGGACAAGTGCATCCGTACGTTTAGAAAGTAGCCGTTCTCCCGCCCGAATCTCCCGTTCCAAAAGAAGCAGCTGTGCTGCCGCAGCTTTCTTCTGCTTGATACTGTATGATGTGATGCACCCCCGTATCGTGGCCTTAAATGCTTCCCACCACGCCCAGGTGGGAGTGTCATGTAGCTCATTTGTCTTGAAGTAACCCTCAATCTGCGGGCGTAGGGCGTCGCGGAATTCTTCACTTTGGAGCCAAGCGCGATCAAATTGCCATCGAGGCGTAGCTTTCCTAGTTTGCCCTGAACGAAGTTCTATAGTAATTGCAGCATGATCCGAGACTGTTTTCGCGACAATATCCGCTGTCAACAATTGTGATACTAAAGTCTTCGAGATCAGGAAGTAGTCAATTCGTGTCTGAGTGTTATGCGGCATTGAGTAGAAAGTATAGTCTTTCTCGACTGGGTACAGAAGCCGCCACGGATCAACTAAGCCAAGGGTTTCCATCATGCCCATCAATTGTTTATTGGCCCACGGTTTATGCTGTTGCTTGTAGGGTGTCCGGTCTATCAACGGGTCTTGGATAAGGTTGAAATCTCCCCCAAGGATTACATTAGTGGCTCCACTGAGCAATACTTCTTGAGCAATCTTCTCAAAAAAAGTGTGATCATCGTGGCTGGGCCCGTAGAGAGTCATAAGCGTATAGTTAGTGCCAAAGATCTGAACGCGAGCTTTTGCCCACCTTCCCTCCGGGTCTATGACTGTGTCTTCAACTGTGGTCTTCAGCGCAGCACGGACTAATATTAGGACTCCCCCTTTCCGCTTGTTTGCCGGTGCTGTTAGTATATTTTGGTAGCCACCCCCGGTTACCTTGCAAGATTCAGACAATGTTAAATGGGTTTCCTGGATATAGACGACATCAGCTTTCAGCCTTTTACAATAGTTTAAGATTTTCTTTCGTTTAGCAGGGTTATTAATTCCTTGCACATTAAGGGATGCCACTCTCAGTTTCTCAATATTTGTCATGATAGCTGGCCCAGTCTCTGGGGATGCCACTCGTCACCTGTAAACACTGGAACAATAACATTATTTTAATACAAAAGACACTAAAGCTGAACGTCATGTGATCAGCTTCCAACTGTGTTATCTTTTAATGGTGGAACCTGACTCGCCCTCCTTCCCCCCGCCACCCTTGAGTCCCACTCCCACCCGCCCAATCATGCCTTGCTATTTAACAGTGACATATTCCCCCCCAGCCTTCGAGTTAAACAAAAACATTCCCCGAATTGTAGAAAACACAATACAATTGCTACTTCTCTTGCAGTGAAGGGTAAGAGTCCTCGCCTGATCCAACAGCTATAGTATTAAATACCACAGCGTGTCTATGGCCTCAGGTATGGGATGGATCCGTCTCCATTTGGTTCCACTCACGGAGATATGCCCGCAGTTTCTCCCCGGTATCAAAGGTCTTGGTGACATTCCCCAGAGTTACTCTCATTCGTGCAGGGTAATAGAGGCCATATTTTGCCTGTACTTTCTGTAGCAGTGGTCTACATTCCAACAGTTCCTTTCTCCTCTCCGTCGTTTTTTTACAAAGATCAGGGAAGAAACTGATTTTATGTCCCTCATAGCGCGCTTCAGACATCTGCCTGGCAGCTTGTAGTATTTGAAGAACTTGCGGGTACCGTAGAATTTTAATGATGAAAGGGCGCGGATATGGCTTTTTTCCCAGTGAATGTGATGGTACACGATGGGCCCTCTCTATCTCAAAGGGCTCTAGGAAGGTTATCTGCAACAAGTCAGGAATGAATTTCTGCATATATTTTACAGAGTCCTGCCCCTCCCGGCCCTCTGGAATGCCGAGTATCCGGAGGTTGTTCCGGCGAGCCCGGTTATTCTGCTCCTCATATTGATCCTCCAGATCTGCAACTCTTTTTTGTAATGGGGCGATCTGCGCAACAAGGGGGTCATGTCTTTCCAGCACTGACTCTACCTTATGCAGCCGTTCCCACACTTCCGACACCCGATTTTTCAGCTCGCTCATGTCTCCTTGCAACAAGGTTAGGGTTTCTCGATTTTCTGCTACCATGCTCTTGACTGTCCGAAGCTCTTGTAGCACTTCTCTAATGCCCTCCGCGGTTTCCTTTTCCGACGCCATTTTGTGCGGGGAGGCCGCCTCTTGTTTCGTTCTCTTCACGGCGTGTCCGGCCGTCGGCGAAAAATCTAGCTTCGCCGGTTTTAAGGAGGACATCTCACCTATCTCTTATGCCACTAATTATCAAAAACAGTTGGGTTTGGCTGGGGGAATAAGTCGAATGTTCGGACGGCGGGTGGGAGCAGTTCCTTTAGACAGCCATTCCTGAACGCGGCAAGCTCCGCCCCGTGATACGCAGTTTCTATACACCCTTTGACATCGCTCGCTATCACCTACATGAGTGTGAAAGGCAGATGATTATCCACGGCTGCATTTATGGAACGCGCGACCCAGCGCGCGCTGCACGTTTAATCAGGTATGTTTTCTATTTTTTGGGATCTGGATCTTTCTATTTGCCCAGGTGAGTGTCACCCATGTGGTGTCCATCCCCGCCCACACCACTATATCTAGCCCTGCTATCCTCCACACTGTGTCCACCATGGCTCATACTGCACATGCAGGTGGTGCAGTGGTTGCTGTGATTGAGCTTGCGGAGTTGCTTTACCAAGGGGAGGGAGATGTTGTTCCAGGGGCAGCGGCCCTGGGCATGGGTGGGATGCCACTGCAACTTAGGCCTGCAGCTGTTGGGCCTGCACAGGCGGCTGTGGCTGACCAACGGCGCCTTCGGCATGCTGAGCTCCACCCACGCCTGGGCCGTCTCTACAGGCCCAGGGTCCTGCTCCAGGACCTGCGGGAGGGCCAGGTATTCTCCCTCTACCGGCTGGACACAGAGGCTATTAGGGAGCTCTATCAGGAACTCAGACCTGACCTTGAGCCCCTGACTGCCCGGTCACATGCTATACCGGGTATGACCAAGCTCCTGGCTGCCCTACATTTCTTTGCCTCTGGCTGTTTCCAATCCTCGGTGGCAGCAGTGGGTGGGATGAGTAGGCCCACCTTCTCCCGCTGTCTCCAACAGGTACTGCATGCCATGGTCAGCCGGGTTGGGAATTACATTGCGATTCCCAACGGTAGGCAACATTGGGCGGCCCTGGCACAGGCATTCCATAGGATCGCTGGAATACCACACGTGATGGGTGCTATAGATTGCACACATGTTGCCCTTGTCCCGCCATGCGACAGGGAGGTTGTGTACCGCAACCGCAAACACTTCCATTCCCTCAATGTGCAGGTTGTCTGTGATGCTACTATGCGTATCCTGAATGTGGTTCCGCGTTTCCCAGGGTCTGCCCATGACTCCTATATCCTGCAGAACTCGGCAGTGTTTGGCCAGTTTGAGACTGGTCAATATGGTGACTACGTCCTGCTGGGTGAGTATTCTGCGTATCTGACAGACACCTACTGTAGGTGGGTGTCTATACTGCATTGTCACCATTTCCCACTGCTTGCCTGCCCCTGCAGCGTTATTTGTAGCAGCACATTGTTGGGTGTGGCCCACGACCTCATGCTGGCTGACTGGTGTCTTGGTCACAGACATATGTTTTGTCACACACTTCTCTCTCTGTCAGATGTGTGGTTGTTTGGTCTCACATGTGTTTCCCAGCAGTCATGTGGTTTGCATTTCTCTGTGGCCTTTTCCTTCTTTTACCCGATCAGATGTGTCCAGGAGCGACCGCGCTGCATATGCTGTGTCCTCTCCATGCCTGGGAGCTACACATGCAACCTGCCCATGGCCTTCACATCTGGGCACGGGCATACTGCACTGGCAATTGTACCCATGTCTCCCTGTGGGGTCAGTCACATTGCAAGGCCATATGTTGCATGGCTGTCGGTGAGGCACCCAGGGGGGGGCCTTGGGCCATCCTCATGGGGGTCATCCTGTATACGCGGCCTACTCTCTCTGGCCATGCTGTGGGCTCCACAATGGTTGTGCTGTGGCCGTTTCACCTATTACACCAGTCTGCTGCATGCCTGTGGGCCGGTCCCCTGTCACCACCGCCTGTTGCTTCCCCCACACCACCCACGCAATATATCCCAGTGCCTTGTGCTGTGTATGCGCCAGATCGGGTCATCCACCTACCTGCACACCTGTGCCTCCCTGCACCCCCAAGTGCTACTTGGCAATGTACATCATCTTGCCGCACAACGACCACCACTGCTCTTTGTCGCCACAGTTCATGCACATGTCCTGTGTCACGGTTACATGGGTGTGCTCTGCCACTATCCGCCTGTCATGGTCAGTTGCCACTGCCCGTGACAGCCTCTGTTGCACTACCACTGTGTTCACTGCGTTTGCCTCATATCTGTGAGCATGGCCTCTCGGCTGTCCAGTTCTGCATTGCTACGTCCCTCATTCCATTGTTCTCTCATTATGCATGTGACATTGAACCATTATGTTCTGCAGGTGATGCAGGATATGGGTGTCGCACCTGGCTGCTCACCCCTGTGCATATCCCTCAGACAGGTACAGAGGTACGGTACAATGAGGCCCATGCCTCCAGTCGCTCAGTGATTGAGCGCACCTTTGGCGTTCTCAAAAGTCGCTTCAGGTGTCTGGATAGGACTGGCGGGGCCTTACAGTACGGACTGCTGACTGTGGCACGGATCATCATAGCCTGTTGCATCCTCCACAACATTGCTCCCAGGCACAATGTTCCAGTCGAAATTAATGAGGATCTTGGGGTGGATCCTATGTGCCCCCCTGCACCTGGCCATGGTGACACACGTGTGGGGAGGGCAGCCAGGCAACAGCTGATCGAGGACATCTTTACCTGTAAGTTATGGTCTTGCTGGGGACGTGTCACTGGGTTAGCCATGTGTTAGAAGGTGTGCGGATTGTGCGGCACTGCCAGCTAATGTCTCCATATTTCTGTCCTGTTCCTGGCTCCACAGGATGAGCGTCTGCATTCCAGGTTCACCCAGTGTGCAGTAATATGCTGTCAGCGGCTGTGCTGCATGTGGGAATTGTGTGTTCATATCTGCATCCTTCCAGTTTGCTCTGGTGAGTTGCCAGGTATTTGGGATTGCATGGCAGTCGTCACGTCTAGACACATATATGTTGTTTTCTCTCCACTACTCCTATGGTGCTACACATGTATTTGTACCACTGCTCCTTCACCCTTCGCTTCCATCTGTCACACATGTGGCCTTTACCTGTTCACATCTTTGGGGTCTGCATGGTGTATCTTGCACACATCTTGTGCATCTGTGTGTGTGCTCTGGCGCAGGACAGTGTATGGTTGGGGGGGGTGCTTATCAGCCACTGCCATTGGGTCACTGGACAGGTTTGTGACACACATGCATGTGATGTGCTGTGTGTCTCCATTTGTCGTTCAGTGTTTGGGGGCAGGACATCTGGGCTTCTTGCATGTGTACCTTCCCACAATGTGTATGTTCCTGATTTTTATTTACCTGTCTACATGATCGTTCTGTATGCGCTTCCCTGCCTATCTGTGTTGTAGGGCTGTGTTTGGCCCCCTCCCCAATTATGTTCGAGCATCCATATGTTACCTTCTGTTGGTGGCCGAATGTACATTGTGCACATGTGTCCTATAGGTTACTCTGATGTGTCACAGTTTTGAGAGTGATCCAATGTACATGAACATTGTGTTTCCGCAGGACACAATGCACCGTGGACATGTTCCTCTCACAGCTACACATGTAGACGTGGTTATGTCCGCTGTCCATTGGTGTCTGGATCCACTTTTGGGGATGTTTGTGCTTTTGCGTGACACGGACATTCTCTGTCAGGCCACTAGAATAACTTTCAGGTAGCCCTCGCCGTCCATTGTCTGGGACATACACGACGTGCTTATGCTGCATTTTGGCTATTGGTCTCAGGCTGCCGTTAGGTGTTATCTAGTTATGTCAGCGCTGCTGCACATGCCCTGGACCCCTGCAGTGTATGTGTGTCATGTGCATGTACATGATCCTATTGGGATGGTGCGGTGGTATTCACTGACGTCTTCCTCAGTGGTCCATGTGCAGTGTGCTCAGTGTTGTGGCCATGTTATGTGGTGCTATCTATGCATTATGTATGCGGCTGGTTTTAGGTGTGTGTCTCCTTTCTGTCTGCCAGGTGTCGTGGGTGTTTGTGTCAGTCCCTTACCTGATATCTACATCTTTTCACACAGGGCACAGGCAACAATGGTGACACATGTGTTCCACTGCATCCTGAGATCTCGTCATCCATATGTGGTTGGGCACAGCACACATGTGTGCGTGTTCCCAGATGTTGGCGACCCAGGGGGATATTCCTCTGCACGTTGGACACAGGCATTTTTGTCAGACTTATTGGCGGCCTATTGTTACTGTTCATGTGGTGCCTGGCCTATCCTTGCTGCCCAGACCTCTTTTGGTGTTTACTCGTTTGCAGTGGGGGGTGTAGAGCTGTACATGGGTTGGTGATTTATGAACTGTCAATGTTGGCATGGCATCTGGGCTTGTCGCTCTGCATGCTTTCTCCAGAGTGCTATGTTTGATGGGGATTGTGTCTGGTGTGCATACAGTGCGTGCATACACTGTGCGGTCCTATCATGTTTTGACCCTTAGCCTCACATATTACTGGCTGTTTCCAAAGTCTACTGTTATTGTGGCTTTGGTTTCTTGGGTGGCAGCAGGGGGTGGTTAGGGTGTGTAGCCTCCACAGGCATAAACAGGTGGGTGACGTTGTAACGTGTGGTGGGTGGTGGGTGGGTACTTGCGACGTTTGCTGCCACACAGGACCCATGTAGTTTTTCACGTCATATGGTACTCCTGACTGCAGAATATGCTTTCAGCTTGTGTCTGGTGATTGCCTGTGGGGGACAGATGTATGCACATTCGTGGTGTAGCATATTTGGTGGTTGGGTCACCCTGTTTCATTGACACCTGGGTGCATGACGTTTTCGGTGGCACCTACACGTTGTCTTTTTCTTCTTTGTGTGCTGCTTACCTTCCCATATCATGTGTGCGGCCCCATCACATCTCCGCCCACCCATCCATGTTTGAGCTGTTCATGTACGTGTGGCATGTTTGCTGTCCATGTGCCACATTGTATGGACGAAGGGTACTGCTCCTTCTGGAGTGGTGCATGTGATGAGGTACCTGTGCACGGGTTCTGCTGTGGTGTGTTAGCCTGGGCATCATCCCTGATGTGGTTGGTGATTGACATGTTCCTATTTTGGTCCTGTGCCCCTTTCCACAGCCCATCCACATGGGCCTCCATTGCCATATCCAATTACCCGCCTCATGTGTCACATCCCTACTCAATTGCATGTTGTTTACAGTACATTACATCTCCTGGTGTGTGGGTGTGTGGGTGTGTGGGTGTGTGGGTATGTGTGTGGACATGTTCATTTGTGTCTTCCATCCCACCTGTGGACTGTGTTTCCATCCCACCTGTGGACTGTGTTGTTGTCTGTGGACCCCTCCTCCACATGTGTACTGAATCTTGCCTATGCTCTGTGGTTCCATCTCCTGACACGCAGCTGTGGTCTTTGATGTTGGCCCGCTGTTGTCCTGTCTGCATCCCTTTCAATGTGCCTCAGTGTATTGTTCAGGTCATCTCTTCTCTCCAGTGGTTTCCATCTGAGTGGTTATAGCTTTACACTCTCTCTGTTCCTCCTTTCCTCTGCCTTTCCCGCACTGATACCTGTTGTTGCTGTAACACTGGTTTCTTGGCTTCTGCGACCTGTCTGGCCATATTCTCATGATCACATTTGCTGTGCCTCCTTTGGTGCATGTATTTGCATCATTGTGGGGTGAGGTGTCATGTATGTTGGTGTGGACTGTTGCCCCGTATCCTACCCAGCTGCCGTTGTCTACATAGCATCTGTTTTTGCTTGTTGGCCCTGTGCCTGCTCTGCATTTTCTGCTCAATTCCCTGGCCACCTCACCCTCCAATGGGGGACACATATTTTCCTCACCTGCCACACACAGTCTTTCCGGTACACCGGCTTGCCAACACCCTTTGCTGTGATGCCGTTGCTACCGGTATCTTTGTCTGCGCTGATGCCACACACGTGTGCTGCTGTAAGTTGTGAGGGTCCGTAAACCCCCTGTTCGTCCTCCATCTGTCGCCTGTTCATTGTCTTTACTGTGTGCTCTAAGTGCTGTTTGTGCTACATCTGTCTCAGTTCCACACAGGTCCTGCGTGCTCTCTAGACACCTCTTGCAGCCTATATGGCACATGGACCTTTGCGGACATACACTTTCTGGTGCACCTTGCCATATTGTTCTAGGGGACACAGTTCCATCAGCAATTTCCTGTCGCGATCGACCTCATATTGCAGTTTAGGATGGTCACCTGTCTTGACATTGTCCTGGTACACCTTTTCGGCCTACTTCTTGCCCACACTGTTGTGCTACTGTCGTTTGATGCTCTATGCCAGTTGCGCACATATTGTTATCTCCCTTCCTGGCCAGGCGCTGTGGTGGCGCCAATCCCCCTCCTATTGTCATCTCTGGACTGCTGCTGTGCATCTTCAGTGCACCATGGTTACTGTTGCATACACCCATATCCTTGGCACCCCATCAGGCCCCTTGGGTGTCGACATGGCGCCCTTCGGTGCACAGTCAGGGGGTTATGGGTTAGGTATTAGGGATATCTGCATTTTGTTGCGCACAGTAACCAGAGTATGTTTGTTTTTGATTTTGCTTTTGCCTGTGACATTCATTTTTGCAAAGCGGTCTGTGATGTTATTTGGCCTTCTATATTTGGTAATGATCATGACCTTGGTCTTGATTGTGTTTGCCATATGCCCTTGTTTGCTGAGGCCTTGCTTTGTTTCTTTGTCAGGCAGCCCTTGCATGTACATAGTGCGACCTCTGTGCTTTTGTTTTGGGGGATTGGGTCATTTGGCGGTTTTGCCCCAGACGATGTCCACGTCATTATTGTGACTGTATTATGTGCACTGGCAATATGGGCATATCGTTGGTTCCAGACGTGTGGGTGGTGCCCAGGTCATGGGTCTTAGCACACAGTTGATCATTGTGAGCACCTTGGGTGGCATTTTGTTATCTTGCTTTACATTGCTGCTGACATCAACAAAGCCCTCACACTGCAGACTCCTCACAGTGACTCAACATGGACCGTGTCACATGCCCTATGGGTCGCTTTGTGAAATGCCCTATAGGGTGCTGTGGCACACAGTGAACATTAGCCTTTGCCCTCTGGGGTGGCTTTCATACGGATGCACCTAATGACACCTTCCAATTACATTCCTGTGGATGGATGATTGCCAGCAGTACTTGTGGGACATACAAACCTGACAACCTATGACATTACTGATATGGTGTAGCAGTCAGGGCGCGCACTCATCCACAGATACGCCCACCTTGCTGCGACACATCCACCTAGTACTGGGCCCATAGTTTTGTCACACAAAGCATGTCTTTGTGCTGTTTGATGCTGGATTCCCATGGCAGGGCAATTGGGTTGTCCCCTGCATTGTTTCTGGTACCATTTGACGTGTTCTTTCCTTTCTTACCTGATTTGTGTATATATTTGCCTTTGTACGTTTCACACACCCGGTTACGGCTGCACATTCACAGCGTTTCCTACCTTTGGGGGCTGCACCTCTCAGGCTTACACGGACACTCCCGAGGGGTTGTGGGCAATCCTTCCTACCTCTCATGTTCGTTGTGTCAGAAAGGAACACTTGGGTTGTCTATGGTTTGGACAGAGGGGTGACTGGTTCTACATATGTGTGACTACTGTTTGTGGAGGGTACTGTTGCAGGCAGCCTTGGTCCTTTGCCATCACAGGGGGACTTGCACTCTGAGACCCTGCACCACCAGGCAGTTCATTAACCATTGTGCTAATGATCAGTCTGCCTTCACAGACACTTTTTCTTGCTTCTTCTGGGGCACCATGTTGGGATACTGTATGTTACTACTATGTGCAGTGACGCACACAGTCATTTCACCGTACCATACCCGGGGGCTATGTGGGTATGTTCCCCTTCTGGTGTTCATCTCTGGACTGCTGGTCTGCATGTGCATTGCACCATGGGTATGGCTGCATTGGTACAGATCCTGGCCAGGACAGCAGCAGTTAAGTGGTGTTCTGCTGCCCTTCTGTAGACAGCCAGGGGGTGGTTAGCAGCTCTGGGGCTGAGGGCCAGTCGGTTATTCATTGCCTGTTGAGCCAGTAGTCATGGGTTCAGACCCACAATGGGTTCGTTTTATAGGGCTGTCTGCAGCATTATATGTTTTACATACACCAGACTGCTACCGGTGACTGCCCCTCCGCGTACTATTACCTTACTGCGCCTCATGGGCCCACCATGTGTCACCTTCTCTGGCTCCCTTTACATTACTTTGTGGACTGCTCTATGGGGGACATTTTGATGTGCCTTAGTGGACACTCCACTTTCTAATGTGGCATATGTTGTGCGTTATGGGGTGCCTTCTGCAGCAACCTTGGGTACGCCACTGTGTGTGTGTGTTGCTAGCAACTGTACAACACATACATGACATATACATGCCCCCTCACTCACTAGATAACGTGTGGGTGTGTTTACTTGCACCCCAAAAGGAAAGGGAACATAGACATGCCCCCTCACTCGCTATCTAATGTGTGGGTGTGTTTGCTTGCACCCCTCCAAAACGAAACAACTAATTGCCCCCTCCCTCACTGTATCATGTACAGGATGCTACATCAGCCAGCCTTCTGCAACTGGCACCCTGCGGACTCGAACCCATGCTGCCCGTATCAGCTGTCACTGCAGTAACCATTGTGCTACAGCTCTGTTTGGGTCAGGTATGTATGCTAGCAACCCTACAACACATACAGGACATATACATGCCCCCACACTCACTATATAATGTGTGGGTGTGTTTACTTGCACCCCAAAAGGGAGGGGAACAGAGACATGCCCCCTCACTCGCTATCTAATGTGTGGGTGTGTTTGCTTGCACCCCTCCAAAACGAAACAACTAATTGCCCCCTCCCTCACTGTATCATGTACAGGATGCTACATCAGCCAACCTTCTGCAACTGGCACCCTGCGGACTCGAACCCATGCTGCCCGTATTAGCGGTCACTGCAGTAACCATTGTGCTACAGCTCTGTATTGATTGTGTATGTCTGAGTGGCTTCTTATGCTTAACGCGCGGTGACGCCGCTAACGCGCCCTGTAACGCTCGTTACTTTAGTTACGCGCATTAGGTGTTCCGCTGTCCCGCCCATCTCCTTATTTGGGGGTTTGTCTTATTAACGCGGATCCTAACGCGAACTGCAATAACGCGATTTAGTAAACATACCCCATAGAAACAGAAGTGTAGCACAATGGTTAATACACTGAGTGATGATACAGGGGTTATGAGTTTGATCCCACAGTGTGCCTAATGCATAAGGCTGGCTGAGGCATCAGCTTTGACATGTAAGTATTGTTTCTTGAGGCATTTTAATTATTGCTGCCAGCAAACACAACCTCACGTGCTGTAACCTAAGGTGCTGCATATGGCACCCTATAAGGCACTCCATAGGGCACATTATAAAGTGCACTGTCTGCCACCGGCACCCTATAATGTCCCCTATAGGGCACCCTATAAGGCACTCCATAGGACACCTTATAAGGCACCTTATATGGACTGTAACCATAAGGTACCTCAGAAGGCGCTTTATAGGGTGCCCTATAGGGGTGTTTCTGAGGGTGTTTTTGCTGGCATCACTAATGTATATTAAAAATAGACAATGCTTTGGACAGCCCTATCAAATAACCCCACTGTGGGTTTGAACCCATGACCCCTGACTCCACAGGCAGTGAAGCAACCAGTGGGCTACAGCTGCTAACAGACCCCTGGCTGGCTGCAGAAGGACTGCATGTCACCACACAAACAGTCTGCTGTGATCACCAAGATAGGGTTAACCCACTCGTACCAATGATGCACTGCACATGCAAGTCAGCAGTCTACAGATGATCACAAGATGGGGTATACACCCCCACAGCACCTCGGCCTGGTAGGGGGAACTGACCGTGTGTGTTACTGACACAGAGTAGCTACACACCGTCACATTGTGAGGGTACTGTGCTCACCCTGTGGGTGAGGTGGGGCACCCAGCACCAGGTCCAAAGCACCTTCCATGACAGAAATAGGCCATGCTGCAGTGCTAGTGTGTGAGATAGGTAGTTCCTGTGGATACATTTGTATTTCTCAGTCAGGTTTAGCCCTTATGGACCCATAGGCAGATTATGTACCACCACCCAACCCACCCTTTGGGGCTGAGGGTTGGAAGCAGGGTCTCCCACCAACAGATCCACATTCTACCTCCCTGCAATGGTGGCAGTAGAGTGGACCATCAACCCCAGTCCTGCTGGGGAACAGACACCCTACAGGGCAGTCAATGCAGCTCTGTACACATCCATAAAGCAATAGAAGACAGACATTAGGCCTGGAAATGCACAGCTGCACCGCACCACTATCTGATATTCTCCTGCAGCAAGCCTCCAGCCGCTGCACCCTGCAAGGTGTTCTAGCAAGACATATACTAGCTGAAGACAATCTGCTAGCTAGTCCATAGTGCATGTTCCTGGAGAAGATGCATGCACCCAGAACTGTGATGTCAGCATACACACCAAGCAGATAAGTCAGTGATTGGGCCCCAAAAGGGAACCCATAAATATCACATGAGAAAAATGCTATAGTGCACTATGGGGGAACCTAACCATGCCGTGGTCACTGCTCAGTCAGGGTGAGCGTGATCTCCCAGCAGGACATGCTGTGGCCACCCTGTCTGTGCAGGTGGTGGCCGGGCACTGCAATGTTCCAGCCATTGCCCTATGCCCTGTGCAGATGCATCCTGGCCAGCCCACCCTGTCTGGCCCATCCTGACCAGCCCACCCTGTTGAGTGGAGGAGTGGCCTAGTGGTTGGGGCAAAGTACTTCAGGCCGGAAGGTTGGGGGTTCAAATCCCACTAGAGGACAGCAACCTTGGGCTGGAAGGACTTGGGTTTCTAGTCCCACAGGTGCTCTTTGTGGTCTTGGGCAAGCCACTTAATCCATTGCCCATGTTCCCTGTAAAATAGTTATCTCCAAGTTATAATGCCCTGTTCAATGAAATTTCAATTTGTTCAATGTAAACCACCTTGATATCATGAAAAGGTGGTATGTAAGAAATGTTAAAAAAATAAATACCCATGGTACCTTGCTCCTCATTATGCACATTGGCAGGCCAATACTGGCAACAGTGTGGGCTGTGGAGGGTGTTTGCAGCCACCACACACTGGATAGACAGACACACACTCCCACACCTATGCCAGCATTGTACAACTATAGAGGTGTTTGGCAGCCCTGGCCACCGCTCCAGTCCTGGGCACAGTGCAGGCATTGCTATGGTATGCAATACTGTTGGGGTCACTCCCCAGGGTGGTAAACACTGTCAGACACAAGACCTGTAGCACACTCCACAGACATCAGAAAGGTTGCCATGATGCAGCTCAATCAGAAAATTGTACTTAACTTCAGAATTGCTATCTTCCTGTAATCATAGCAACCTTTTGATAGATTTGTACTCTATTCCCAGGTTTAGGGTGGCATTGCTAAGGTATGCAAGTGCTAGTATTGGGAGATGCACGCAGGGCCCAATGTCCTACCTCTCCAGGAGGCATTGGATAATGGAGCCTGTGGGTGCGGGTGTGTCTGCCCCTGTTGGCTGCTGCTTTACGGCAGAGGTTCCCAACTCCAGTCCTGGTGTGCCAAACACTGTTTGGGTTTTCATGCTGTCCCTCATGAATATGCGTGAAATACATATGCATACCATGGGGGCGGCGCATAGAAATGCAGCACAGGCATCTTTATTAGAGGCAGCATGGAACCTGAATGGTGTTTGGCCCTCCAGGACTGCATTTGGGAGACTCTGTTCTAGGTAATGTGCCTGTTTATGGTGTCTGTGCTCTGTAGGGTAACTTGTAGGTGTTTTGGGCATTTTTACGTCATCTGCAATAAAGGTTCTGTCTGTATTAGCACGTTGTGGGTAAAATATGGGGACTGGATTTGCAGGAACCACAGCTGGATCTTGAACCTGTGACCTTCTGCTTCTTAACACACTGGTTGTGTGCACCGAGTTGCCACAGAGACAGTGCATTCCCTGGTGATACCATGACTGTTCATCCGGCAGGGCCTGTCTGTTGCAGTGCATGGCACCACCTACACAGGGCTAGGCCATGGTCTGCTCTGGGCAGCTGCCACTGCCCCCCTCCACCACCAGTACCCCTCTGCCACCATGCTGACATGTCCTTATGCTGGTGGTGCTGGTGGTACGCAGTCTAAGGCCATACAGTGTGCAGGTAGGCAGCTGCCTATGGTGTGTGTTCTGGGGTAGGGGTGCCTGCATAGACATCCATGTTTCCCCCCCAACACCGCCTGACAATGTTCTGTGCCCTTGGAGGCACCTGCTGGGTACTATCCCCTGTGACACTGTGATAAACACACTCGTGCCCATGTTGGGCCCTCATCAGTTGCTTTCTGGCTGCTGTACAGTTTCAGCATTCCTAATTGCCACCTAGGCATCTGCCTAGTCAGCACTGTGCCCCAGCTGCACCACAGCATGTGCCGCCTGCAGCCCTCTGTATCCCATTTTCAAGCATCTGTCCAGTTGGCCGTTCTGACATGCCCGCCCTGCTGTTGCCGCACATGTGCATGCCATAGGAAACCTGTCCGATGGAGAGGAAAACCCTGCACAGCGCAATTTCACTGTGGGCTCCTTCACCTTGTATGGGGACGGAGCATGGACCCTTCCAGAATTCATATCCTTTTTTTGGTGCTTTCTTGGGAGTGTTTTTTGATGTTTCCCATTGAGATCACTATTGCCCATCTTGGTTATTTTATTTTTCCATTTTCTTCTGTTCATTTTCACTGTTTATTTGCCCTTTTGTTCCGTGCACATGTATCACACTTATCACTTTTTATTGTTTCCCTGGTTTTGCTGTAGATTGCTGACATAAATGGTTTCTCTTCCCTTTAAATCAGCTCTAACGCCAGGGTTTCACTGGCGTTAGTTTTCAGCCTCGGATTTCACAGTGTTAGTGTGCGGGGAGCCTCTCCCCTCCCACTCTCCACCCAATGACCCCTTCTCTCCGCCCCTGGGGAGCCTTCCTCTGCCCTCCGGGAGCCTTTCTCCGCCTTCAATGCTCGTTTGCGCCGCTGTGCGCGTTATCACGCGCTAAGGTACCTCTGCGCCCGATAAAGCGCTATTATTGCGTGATAAGGTACCTTATCACGCGATAACGTCACAGAGCGCACATTAAGACGGTTTAGTAAACATACCCCTAAGGCACTATATGTGGTGTTTGTCACAATCCTGTTTCTTTTGGTTTTATCATCTTTTGCATGTGTCTTCATACATATATGTATATTATATAATTGGCTAATATTGATTTCAATTATTTATAATTGTGTTCTTTATGTTTAACCTTTCTTCTTATATATTCTTATATATTTATATATTTTAAAGGTTATTATGATGTTTATGTTGATTTTAAGGTTATTTATGGTTTTATATTGTGGTCATGTATCTGTTCTTATCATGATTGCTATTATATTATTTTAATGATGTAGTGCATAATAAATGTATATGTTTTTTTATGTTGTAGTACCTTTACCTGATCAACCCCTGATGAAGGTTTGCGAAACACGGCCTGTGTTGGGTTGGTAATAGGTTTTAATGTACCAATAAATAAGGTCTGTTTTTCCACTTTATCATGTTTTGGACTGTGTCCCTATAGTTAGAAACAGAACAGCTTTAAGAAAATATTAAGGATTTTATCATATTTGTTCAAATCACAAATACACAAGCCTGCTCGAACTAGTAAGATTTTTGTCATTGTTTTTGTGCAATCAAAACAGGGAATCGAGGTATAGTTACTGACAATGTTACTCACATATCAACCGACATATCAAGTTGATTTCTCTATTTTTATTTCAGGTTTAATAATGCAGAGAATCCTGTTTCACAGAGATACGTAGTTGTGATTGAACTAGAACATTCATTGCCCTTATCGCTAAGCTAGGGTAAGCTTCAATTTGCTCACACTAAAAATGTCTAATATATAGCCCAGCCTTTTCGAAATTAGCCTTTTTTTTGGTCTTCTTGGAATTCAATGAAATAATCCTTTGCTAAATCGTCGTCACTCATCATAGATATATCAAACGAGAATGGATTCATGATCCAAACAGATTCCATGCTAAAATCATTAATATCTGAGAAGTAACCCTCACAATTTGTACTTAGGACTTCCAAATGTTTCTTGTCTTCTTGAAGTATTTCCACAGACAATGTTTACCATATCATTCTGTGCTGATAACTGTGATAATTAATAATCTAAACTTTAATGTAACAACATATTTTTTAAACGTGCAGAGATCCAGTCTCATACATGGTTTGTTTCCCATACCCCCAAGGGTTATGGCTACCCCTGGTTAAGAACCCCTGTGTTAGAGGATGAGTAAAATGATACTGTTGATACAACTGCTATGTATAAATAGCTGTGGGACCTGAGGCTGCCCCACTGCTTCGGAATACAGAGGAAAGGAGGAATAGAAGTGATGGGAGTCTTTGTAATGGAGGGGTGAGAACGCTGAAAAAGAGCTGCCGAATTATGATGCTTCACCTGAAGACTTAGGAACTCTTTTACTAAAATGCACTAAGCAGTTAACATGCCTTTTCACATGTGGTAATTGCCTATTTGGACCCACAGTAACTGTTACTGCAAGGTATAACAGTTACCACATACTGATTCATGTGCTAACTTCCAGTCATGCACTGGGATGCTAAATGGGTGTGATAATAGGTGCCTTAAAATGTGCTTTTACTAGGCACTGTTATAAAATTACCTTGCATACATGTACACTTATATTTTATAAAATATATATGCTTTCCTCAACTCTGCCTCTGCTCCAGCCAAACTCTACACCTGGGAACACCTATGAGCACACTTCATGAAAGTAGATGCACTCTTTCCGGGCATATAATATTTATGCAATAGTCATGCGATTTTGTAAAATCCCTTTTCCACAAGATAGACTCTAAACATACAGTAGAAAATAGTTTAGAAAATCACCCTCACGGAGAATAATTTTATAAATGGTTGCTTAGATAGGAAGTCCAAGTACGCATTTATTTTGGGGCTATTTTATAAAGACAACTTAGGCACCTATGTGTCTCTCTAATTAGCCTCACAAAATGAAATAAACAGCAGGTAAAGGCACCTATGTAAATTTATACCTTCTCAGGAGTTAGTGTAAATTTATGTGCATCGAGCACGCACACATGTTTGCTCATATTTTAGAAAATACATGCTTGCATCATGGCTCTGCCCATGTTCTGTCCAAGCTCCTCCCCTTGAACATACCTACACATTATGCAGATTTCATAAAAATCAGCAAAACCATTCTCCGTGCCTAGTTTATATACGCAATATTTATTTATTTATTTATTTTATTTTAACAAACACTAATATACCGCACTTTCCCATGGATCAGGTGCGGTTTACAAAGAACAATGGTATGAACCGGCGAAACAATAATAAGTGCCTGTTCATCTTACATATAACATCTGTGAATTTTATACTAAGAACATAAGCTTTAATACAGAGAACTAGAACTTGTTACCAATGATCTAACAGCTGTGTGCATAACAACCTTTGCACGGAGCTTAGCAACTATGTACAGTACAACTGTTACATTGTAATTAAACTATATACATTACAGGATAATTGGCAGTCTGTCCTTATGCTATCATTATATTACAATGAGTAGAGAAACAGAATTAGTGTTTCTCTGTAAACTGTTTGACTGCAAACTGTGTAAATGCCTTTCGAAAATCGGACCTATATATATACGAGTATAGGCCCAATTTTCGAAAGCCATTTACACAGTTTACAGTCCAGTAAACTATGTAAATGCCTTAAATGGGGATATTCAATGGCACTTACATGGCTAGTGCCATAAAATATCCTCTTCTAACTCCCCTATGCGCCCCAATGCTATTTGGTTTGCATCAGGGTATGTTAGGGTATTTCGGGATGGAGCAGAGATGGAGACTCTCACTAACCAGGCAGCGGCAATATTGCATGCTGCCTGGTTAGCTACCTACATATAAAAGATAGGCGAGGAAAACCCTTGCCTATCTTTAAGGCACAGGAGCTAACCGGACAGGTGCAATATCTCTGCTGCCCGGTTAGGTATCATGGCTTTTGGCATGTGTGGACCCCAGCATTGAATATCTAGGGTTAAGGGTTGGTGTGCAGGGCTATGCTGCGTTGGGACCCATAGCCTGCCCAATTCAATATAGGGCCCATAATTCCTGGGGTAATTTTATAAAAGCCTTTTTCCATAGGTAAAATAGAATTTTAGGTTCCAGCAATGTGCATCAATGTGGATATTTTACTCATATACACACGTAGGTGGCTACGTAGATATGTCAATGACCTCTTATAAAATGCAGACTAGTGGGAATGGATGCATGTTATCTGCATTGCATTTATGTTCACTGTGAGCGTGAACACGGGCAGAGTTTTATTAATATTTTATTATTGTAAACCGCTTTGATGAACAATAGAAAAGCAGTATATCAAGAAATCAATAAACTATATTTATTTATTTATTTATTTATATTCTCTTATATACCGCACTATTCAGCATCAGCGCGGTTCACATAGAACAAAAATCTCAGTACATTCAACATGCATGAGTTTACAGATAACAAGGGAAGGAACTTGGATAACAAGGGAAATTATTTACAATCTATTTATAAGGATGATACTACTGCATAGGTACCTATACTATACACCATAAACATAGGCGATGTGATCAAGTATGCACATTGTTTAGAAAATACTATGTTTTACAGGCATACCTGCAAATTGTAGTTGTGATAATAACGCTAAGGTGGGTTTAAAGTCATTGTATCTTAACTTAAGACACTTTCTCTGACTTTATAAAATAGGCATAAAATATAATGTGAAAACATGTGTTAACTAGATGCAACTTTATAAAATTGCCCACAATGTTTATATAAGAAGAGACCCTTTTACTAAAGAGTGTTAACTGTTAATATGGATTCTGATGTGAACTAAAGGCACATTGGGACATGTGTTAACAGTTAGCCATCAGTCCATGACAGCATGACCGGATTTCAGCGCTAATTGGCATAGTCATTAAGATTATACATCGACAGGTTAGGGGTGGGGAGTGGCAGGATGAGTGATGTGCAGTTGGCACACCCATACTAACTGCACGGTGAGCAATTAGTGCGGGTGCACATATCGCTAGCTCCATAGGTGGAGGTTAGTACACTCATATTATTTTCATGTCTTATTAGGGCAGGGTGCACCACATTAACCTTCAGGACATGCTTTCCATGCCCCCAAAATTTAACGCTGTGGTATTGCACCTAATATACTATGGTTTGAACTTTATTAGTGCATTAGCTGCAATAATATAGTGTCCTTTAGTAAAAGGACCACTTAAAGCTTAAGAGAACCCACTTAAGTAAAATAATGCACTCTCAATTCAATTCATCCATTGCTGGACACTGTGAAAGATCATCAGCTGCAGCTCTCTCCAGAACCCCATTAATATGGATCATAACTTTGGCCACTTAGTTTCGTCATTCACCAATGGATAAAGCTAATTTACCCCCAAGTCTATGAACACCACCTCCGTAGCAGTTCCATTCAAAGTCAACTTGGAGAGCAGAAGCTTGGATCAGGAATTAAAAGTAGATCTTCTGCCTGGCAGTACACAACATTTGCAATTGAGCTACCAGGCCAGACCACTGCAGGCATTTTGACAAAATAAAACAGTAATATTTTTCCATGGAATGATTTTGTGCCTGATTTTCACATTTCTTACAAAATGAGTTGGTCAAATTCAAATCTTATTAGTTAATATTTCCTGTCTGACAACAATTGACACATTGGGAAAAGATGTTCAAAAACAAGGTTGGACAATTCTGCTTTTTTGCAGAAAATAAATCCCCAGTATGCTGGAGATTTATGATGAATGTAAGGTGTGATTTGGGGGGGGGGGGGGGTCATAATATAAGATATTGTGGGGGCCCACATCAGATGTAGGTCTAGCACATGCTTTTCTGTCTGACTCCAATACTTTAAGAGCATTTTACTACAGAAGGTCAGCACCAAATTTAATTGAGTCACAAAGGAAGTAGCCAAGGGTCCTTAACTGCCATTTAACAGCATCACCACTAATCAGTTTAGTAATGGACACTGTCCAGAACTAGAGTGCTCATTGATTTCTGTATGTTACTATTTAGATCCACGTTAAATTAGTGTGGTGAGTGTATGTGTGTATGAACTGAGCACATCTGACTGTGGTTTTGACTGACAGATCATGCACTTGGAAACCCAAATGTGAGGTTTCTCAAGGATCACCACTCTCCCCAATTTTATTTAATGTGTTTTTAAGATTTTGGGTTCAGGTTTACCTGAATTGGGAATTATTTTATTATGCAGATGCAGATGACATACTGTTATTAGTTCCAGTGCTGGGAATAATGTATTGGAAAAGGGACCTATGAGTATGGCAGGTTCCCAAAGAGGCACACAGGTCCCACAATGCTTGTCCCGGGGCAAGTAGTGGATTTTCTAGGTCCTCTTTAATAATGGTTTATGAACCTTTCTTCCAGGAACTTGTCCAAACCTTTTTTTAAACCCAGCTACACTAACAGCTTTCACTACATCCTCTGGTAACGAATTCCAGAGTTTGATTACACATTGAGTGAAAAAAAATATTTTCTCTTATTAGTCTTAAATGGGTTACATTGTAGCTTCATTGTGTGTTCTCTGCTTTTTGATGGTGTAAACAACGAGTCTATATTTAACCATTCCATTCCATTCATTAATTTATAGACCTCTATCTTATCCCCCCTCAACTGTATCTTTTCCACGTTGAAGAGCCCCAAACGTTTAAGCCTCTCCTCCTAAGGGTATGCTTCCATTCCCTTTACCATTTTTGTCGCTCTTCTTTGTACCTTTTCTAATCCAGTTATATCCTTTTAAAGATATGGCGATAAGAACTGCACACAATATTCAAGGTGTGGTCGCACCATGGAACAATACAGAGGCATTATAATATCCTTTGTTTTATTCTCCATTCCTTTCCTTATGATTCCTAGCATTCTATTTGCTTTCTTGGCCCCCTGCACACTGAGCAGAGGATTTCAATGTATTATCCATGATGACACCTATATCTTTTTCCTGGGTGGTAGTTTCTAAGGTCATACCTTGTATTGTGTAACCATAGTTTGGGTTGTTCTTTCCTTGGTGCATAACTTTGCCCTTATCCACATTAAATTCCATCTGCCATTTGGATGTCCAGTCTTCCAATTTTTCAAGGTCCTTTTGCAATTTTTCACAATCCTCTTGGGTTTTAACAACTTTGAATAATTTTGTGTCATCTGCAAATTCAATCACTTCACTCGTTATTCCTATTTCCAGGTTATTTATGAATATGTTAAAAAGCAGCAGGCCCAGCACAGATCCCTGGGTTACTCCACTATTCACCTTTCTCCATTGAGAAAATTGGCTATTTAACCTTACACTTTGACCTGTCATGTTATGTAACTTGACATTCATGTTGTTGTTTGTGTTTCAAATAATTTGCATTGGAATCACTACTGCATGTCCCATGATGCATCTGACTGAGATGGTCAGATCACCAGCCTTGCTTTGCATTGTGCTTCTGCCAGTGGAGTACAGAAATGAGCGCAGATAACGGCCATGATGATCTGCGCCTACACGCACATGTCCATTTGCAATGGGTTCTGACTTTCCAATGGATGTTAATGTGTCAACAATGCATGACATCTGACGTCAGCAATGTGGGACCACATATTAAGATGGCTGCCTGTTTGCAGAATCCACATTTTTCAGACACAGATCTGTGCATTTTGGCTGAACTGATTGCCCCCAAGCAGCATGTACTGTTCCCCAGCTCTGGTGTGCAGCACGATAGGCAGCCGCTGCTATGGTGCTGACAGCTTATGTTGTGCTGCTACAGTCGGAGGACTGACTACCCCAAAGCAGAGCAGAGAGTACTTGCAAACAATTTCCCTTTAAGATGTAGAAAGTTTTCTAACTGGCTCTGGGTTTGCCTGCCAGGTTTTCATCATTGCAGGTTTTACACTATTGCTTACATGGACTTGTAGTTTCCCATTACCTATGGAGTGCAATGGGAAGATAGGAACTACATGCCCCTGCATGCCTTGGAATGAAGCCAGGACAGCACCAGGGTGATGGCTGCATCTCAAGCCATTTGGCAAACCTTTTGACTAGTCTAGGTCCCCATATCCACCATGGGATTTTATTGCCATTTGTTTTGCTTCTACTTACATTGCAATGCTGTTTGGCATATGTGCTCCCTGATGTGAATCATTTGCCATCACTGTTGCCTGTAGGCTTTGCACCTGGCTGCAGATGCACCATACTTCCTTGATCCATTCCAGGGTTTACCCCAGTGCATGCATGGATTGCTAGTTCCAATTCCTTCATGGCACTCTATAAACAACGTTAGCTTTCAAGTCCTTGTATGCAATGTGGGTAATCACAAACTACATCAAACCTGCCAGGCACATCTGCAGACAGTTGTGAACCCCAGATGCATGTCCCCCATTGCATCAGGATAATCCTGTCCCACATGGCCGTGGATTATGCAAGCATTCCTGGAAATGGGTGGGTGCACATGTCAGAGTAGGTGAACATGATTTGACTGACACCTTGCTGCAATATGGCCTGTGAGAGAGTTTTCATGTTAAACACCTCCATGATAGTCAGGTGTGACCACTCCTGCATTTCCAACAGTCTCATCAGGATGCATCATCTGTCACCCACCAACGCACCCAGAGGCAAAAAGGCTTGGGTAGTTTAATGGGGCAGTATTTTAATGGCTGTAGACTTTCCTGGAAAGGCTTTAGAAAGGCCTTCTGGGACCTGTGGTTTTTAACATTAGCCAAAGAAGTGTAGTTGTAGGCAGAGGGTAAGGTTAAACACAGGCTTTATTCCCCACCCAGGGTGGATTCATAACAGTGGAACACAAAGAATTGCAGACCCTTCGTCTGGTGACACAATTAAAGAAATGTTTCAAACAAAACTTGGCTTACTTCAGCATTAGTTAATGGAACAAAAAGCAAAAAGAAAACAGTTCATTTCACTTACAGAACTTTTCTTCCTGTTTCCTTTTTTAAACAGTTCTTGCTGCTTTCAACAAAGAGATGATATGCAATCAGCCAGAATGTATGTACAGTCCATCTCACTCCCGTCTGAAGACTCTCCAATAGTCTCAAATTGCATTCCTTCCTCATCAGAATAAACCTCTCTCGGCACACAGCTGCCGTTGAGGTTATAATGTTCTTGCCGGTGAGCTAAAGCATTCCCCTCCTCCACTAAACTAGTGGCCCGTGGGAAATTACCATATTCACTGTAATCAGGCTCATGAGAGTTACACAGTTCCTGGTACGTGCAGGGCAAATCAGGGTATTTTAAACCTCTTCTACTAGAGTAAATACGCCTACCTTTAGGCACTGCTACTTCCTGTTCTCTCGGTTAAACAAAGCTCTGTTTTGAAGAACACTCTCCACGGAGTTTCTCTGTTAACCTCAAACTTCCTTCAGGGTAAATGTTTTCCCCTGCTGAATCCCTGGTGTTGGGTAATCTATACCTCCTGGACTTGGCTGCTAGACTGCCACCTCTGCTTACTTCTTAGCAATGCTCCTGGGGTTATTGACAAGCTGTGCACTGCTGCTCACAACAGCTTCCCTGGGAATCACCAGCCTCATATGCCCCGGGCAATTTCTCTGGCTCCGTCCTTACAGCTCCACTGGTTCTGCTTTCACACTTAGCAGTTCTCTCCGTAGCATCTACTACTCCTCCAGTAGCTCCTGCCATTCCTCTCCCTCTACCTTCCGGTAAGTGAGTTTTAAATGTGTTTAAGCTGGTGTTAGTTTGGGCTCTGCCCCCATGCAGGTGCTCCTCATTTCCTAATGAGTTTTGTGCTACGCTTCTGTTCGGGCGTTCTCTTACACCTCGTGGCTTTGTTTTTATCTGTTGCTTATAGCAACCTTTCCCCATGTGTGAACCTGAGCTGTCAGTTTCCCTTACGTTTTGCTCAGAGTTCCCTAGTTCCATAGGTTCTGACAGCGCTACCTTATGACAGATCCCCCCCCCTTAAAATATTACGGGCTGCCAGACCACTAACCGGACAGCTCGTAATCATATCCTGAGTTCTGTCCCGCTGCTCTACATAGGCCAAACTGACAGTGGCCAGTCTATCTTTCCATGGTTTTAGGACGTTTACGTGAAACATCTGCTTATGCCCTTTTTCATTCACTACCTTGTATGTCACAGGGCCCACTTTCCTTATTGCGGTGCAAGGCCCCTTCCACTGGGCCTCAAACTTGGGTCCCGGGTCCGCTACCTGGACCAGCACCTTATCACCTACATTCAAGTGCCTTTCCCTTGTGCCCCTATCATAATACCGTTTTTGTTTTTCCTTGCTAGACTGCAAGTTCTCCATTGAGGCCTTTGCTGTCCTTTCTAAGCGTTCCCTCAACTTCTTAAGGAATTGAGGCACCCCAACTTCCTGTGGGTCTGGCTCCACCCATTGCTCATGGAGAATATCTAAAATTTCCCTAGGAGGTCTGCCAAACATTAGCTCATAGGGTGATGCTTTCAAGGATGTCTGTATACACTCTCTACAGGCATATACTACAAATGGGAGTAGGGTATCCCAGTCGCCCATCTCTCCCTTCTTTAAGCCTCTCCTAAGCATTTGTTTCAAGGACCGGTTCATCCGCTCTACAAGCCCGTTTGTTTGGGGATGATACGCCGCAGTCCGAATATGTTTTACCCCAAATGCTTCCCACACTGTGGCCAAATGCTTAGATAAGAAATTGCTACCTTGGTCGGTAATTACTTCTCTTGGAAAACCTACCTCACAAAATAGTTTTACCAGTTCTTGGGCTATTATTCTCGCGGAGGTGTTCCTTAGAGGAATAGCCCAGGGGAACCGGGTTGCGTGGTCCACCACCACCAACAGATACTGGAACCCTCTAGGTGTCCGAATTAAAGGTCCTACGATGTCCATCCCTATGCGCTCCATAGGCACTGCTATGGTAGGTGTGGGCACCATCGGAACAGCTTTTGGTTCTGGGTGTGGCTCTACAAAATTTTAGCAGAAATTTCTGCTTCACTGGAGGTACTCCAGTAACACGGGCATTGGATGGAGTGCTAGACTTTTTTGCTTTACCAAACAGGGGACTAGGGATTCCCGCTGTTAAGGCTTCTACACTCGCTCCTGTTGTCTCTGGTTGGGGTGGTGCGAACTCATAACCTATTTTATGAAGACCCTCTCCTAATTCTTGGCAAAAGGGGGCCCAATCGCGCCCTAAAACTATCTGGTGTGGCAATCGCGGAACAATGGCTACCAGCAATGGTTGTGTGACCCCCAACCCTCTGACAGACACCCTGTGTAAAGGATAAGGTGACGATGCACCATGTACGCAACGTATCCGCACCTGGCCCTCTGCTTGACTCGGGGCTGACTGATGACGCCCCTCAATGGCCTCCCAGAGCCCCCATGAAATCATGCTCTGGTCAGCCCCCGAGTCAAGCAGCGCCAATGCTTCTACCCCTTCTACCTGCACATGGATAAGAAATCCATCTTGCGCTGGATTGTCCTTCCCAGCCATGAGGATAATCCGCTCCGTGCAGTCCTTTTGGAAGTGGCCTGCTCTCCCGCACACATAACATTTCCCTTTATGCATTAGAAAAATGTCATCATTAGTACTTTTACTAGACACATTAAACATTTTTCCTCTAAAACATTTTTCTCTTTTAAACTCTGCCATGCCTGCTGCTTTCCTCAGACCTAATTCTGAGGTGCCAACCATCTGTGCCTCGAAATAGCGTTCGGCCAGACTGGCTGCATCATCAGTATTTTGGCAATTTTGCAACGTGAGATACGTTTTTACTTCGGTGGGTACAGCCTGGAGAAACTGCTCCAAAATAATTATATCTAACACCGAGTCAGTAGTCCTCCGTTCAGGAGTTAACCACTTGTATGCCAAATTTTTCAGTCTCTGTTGCAGAGCTTTTGGGGTTTCTTGTACCCTCATCTTAGCTTCCCTAAATAACCTGCAGTAATGCATGCTAGATAGCCCTAACCTATCCTTAACTGCCCTTTTTATCTCCTCGTAGTCAGCAGCAAGGATGGCAGGCATTGCTTTATAAGCGGAGAGAGCCTCCCCAGTAAGTGATAACGCAAAGCGGGTTGCCCACTGCTCTCTTGGCCATTTCAATGCCTCCCCTATCTGTTCAAATGCATCTATAAAATAGTCTATATTGTCCTGTGGACTTAACTGTCCCAATGTGAATGCATGGCTAGCATTGAGTCCTACCCCTGGAACTACGTAGGGGTTCTCAGTCCCATGTCCTGGCGATTTCTCCAAAAATGCTCTCATGGTATCTAGGAGTGGCTTCTGCTGCTCCATGATCATTTTTGCCGTCTGCTCCTGCATATGCCGGGCCAACTCCAGCTGTTTGTCCCACTGGTGTTGCATCCAGCTCATTACGTCTTGGACCTCCATCCTTCTGCCGTGACCCTGTGGAGAAAAGAAAAAAGAAAAACCACCAAGTGCGGTACTTTTACGTTTCTTCTCCCCCTTTCCCGCAACACAGGAGCGCCCTCTTTCTTGCCCTTTATCCAACTACGCTAGTGCCCTAGGTATCCGTTACCTTAGGATCTGCGTAGATTCTAGCTTTGGCAAGAAAGATCACTGTTCAGCGTCTGGTCTGTCCTGCGTGCTTACTTCTCAGGGATTCCTTGGTACAGCAGTATTTTTCTTTAAAAGTGTCCTTTTATTCCAAAAGTTAAAAAAAATCATCTAGACGACGCCATTATGTCACCCACCAACGTACCCAGAGGCAAAAAGGCTTGGGTAGTTTAATGGGGCAGTATTTTAATGGCTGTAGACTTTCCTGTGAAGGCTTTAGAAAGGCCTTCTGGGACCTGTGGTTTTTAACATTAGCCAAAGAAGTGTAGTTGTAGGCAGAGGGTAAGGTTAAACACAGGCTTTATTCCCCGTCCGGGGTGGATTCATAACAGTGGAACACAAAGAATTGCAGACCCTTCGTCTGGTGACACAATTAAAGAAATGTTTCAAACAAAACTTGGCTTACTTCAGCATTAGTTAATGGAACAAAAAGCAAAAAGAAAACAGTTCATTTCACTTACAGAACTTTTCTTCCTGTTTCCTTTTTTAAACAGTTCTTGCTGCTTTCAACAAAGAAATGATATGCAATCAGCCAGAGTGTATGTACAGTCCATCTCACTCCCGTCTGAAGACTCTCCAATAGTCTCAAATTGCATTCCTTCCTCATCAGAATAAACCTCTCTCGGCACACAACTGCCGTTGAGGTTATAATGTTCTTGCCGGTGAGCTAAAGCATTCCCCTCCTCCACTAAACTAGTGGCCCGTGGGAAATTACCATATTCACTGTAGTCAGGCTCATGAGAGTTACACAGTTCCTGGTACGTGCAGGGCAAATCAGGGTATTTTAAACCTCTTTTACTAGAGTAAATACGCCTACCTTTAGGCACTGCTACTTCCTGTTCTCTCGGTCGAGCAAAGCTCTGTTTTGAAGAACACTCTCCACAGAGTTTCTCTGTTAACCTCAAACTTCCTTCAGGGTAAAAGTTTTCCCCTGCTGAATCCCTGGTGTTGGGTAATCTATACCTCCTGGACTTGGCTGCTGGACTGCCACCTCTGCTTACTTAGTAGCAATGCTCCTGGGGATATTGACAAGCTGTGCACTGCTGCTCACAACAGCTTCCCTGGGAATCACCAGCCTCATATGCCCCGGGCAATCTCTCTGGCTCCGTCCTTACAGCTCCACTGGTTCTGCTTTCACGCTTAGCAGTTCTCTCCGTAGCATCTACTACTCCTCCAGTAGCTCCTGCCATTCCTCTCCCTCTACCTTCCGGTAAGTGAGTTTTAAATGTGTTTAAGCTGGTGTTAGTTTGGGCTCCGCCCCCATGCAGGTGCTCCTCATTTCCTAATGAGTTTTGTGCTACGCTTCTGTTCGGGCGTTCCCTTACACCTCGTGGCTTTGTTTTTATCTGTTGCTTATAGCAACCTTTCCCCATGTGTGAACCTGAGCTGTCAGTTTCCCTTACGTTTTGCTCAGAGTTCCCTAGTTCCATAGGTTCTGACAGCGCTACCTTTTGACACATCATACCTACAGCACTGATTCACAAGAGTACAACCAGTGCCATTTGCCACCTACTATATTCACACTATCTAACAGATGGCACTGCATACCTTAGTGACCTGATCAAGTGCAGCTGCCAACAGTCCTGCAACACACCCAGCCTGCCTGATCCTGTTATGCCTTTCTCCCACTACAATACATCTAATGTAGTCCAAACACCTTCACCTATGTCTCTAATCAAAATGTACAGTGAACATGTTTCAATTATCTTTCCCAAAACTCTCCCTGTGTTCCTCATTGCTCCATAGTCTTTCATATCATGTTGCTAATATACCTCCAACATCATACATATAGCAAGGCACAAACATCAACAGTATATAAACTATGTCCCAAAGAACAAATATACTGGGCCTCCACAAGTGGTCTTACAGGCCACAGCATCTTAAACTGCCATAGACATTCCGTCATCATGGCTCCAATTCATAATATTTATATGGATTCCACAAGTGTTTCAGCTTCTCAGAGGACATGTGGATATAACTTCTCTAACATTCCGAAATAACTGTTACTGGCAAGCACTCGCTTGTTAACAGCCACTATGTCACTTATGATTTGTTCTTTCCAAACGTCATTGGAAGAGAGGAAAAGCTCAGGGATTCCATATCACTATGAAGATGTGGGACAATGCTGACAGAATGGGAATGGATGGTTGAGTATTTTGGGTCCACTAAGAGTGCCTTTTGGTCCCCTAGATATATTCTTTTGGGACACTGTTTATGCACTGCAGAGGTTTGTGTCTCGCCATGTGTATGATGTTAGAATCGTATTTGAAACATACAATATGAGAGACGATAAAGGAACATGTAAGACACGATGGGCCTAATATTCTAAAGGCATTTACATGGTTTACTGACCTGTAAACTGTGAAAATGCTGCTGAATGGGATATTCAATGACACTAACATGGTTAGTGCCGCTGATTATCCTCAACTAATGCCGCTATACACCCCGGTGCTAACCGCTTTGCATTGGGGCGAGTTGTGGGTGTTTCGGGACATGTCATGGGTGGTGACAGTCGCTAATCGGTGATATTGTACTGCTACCTGGTTAGTGACCTGCGAGTAAAACTAAGTGAAGCAAATGCTGACCTAGTTTTACCCGAGGGACCTAATCGGGTAGTAGTGCAATATCATCGCTACCTGGCTAGCTTCTGTGTTGTCAAAGGCTGAGTGGTGACCCCAGATATTCAATGCCAGGGCTTCATATTACCCCGGCATTGAATATCCGGGATTACAGGTCAGTGGCGATGGCTATGCGTTGTAGCAGCGCATAACTGTCCCAATTGAATATCAGGCCCGATATGTTTGGCTAACATATTGACCTATGTTTTGGCCACCCCAATACATTCTGAGAAACATATATGCCATGCCTCTGAAACACTGCTTCAGAAAAGACTGCCTACATTTCCCTGCTTACAATGAAGTTCCATCATGATGGCACATGGAACAACAATTTACAGAACATATGGGACCTTGCAATACCAGTTGAATGGGAAAACTCCACTTATGAAGGCAGTAATGACTTCACCTTTCTATTAGTACATATTTGCTCTTACACATGTACAGATCCAATGCCTTCACATACATTTGCACTCTCGTAGTTCAGAATTGGCTGGTTTTCTCAATACAGGACCAAGCTCTTCACCCAGTCCTTATGTTAGGACTAGCTCATCCTGAAGCATTTAGGGATTTGCAGTAATGCATCACATACGTACAAGCAGTGTGTACACATACCATATTGCATTGCTATGTGACATTCACATCACAACTGGCAGCAGATCTCAGTCCTTGGCCTGCTTAAGTTGACAAATATTTTCCGATATACACTTGGCCTTGAATCTCAGGTAGCTAGCTAATTCTGTGTGGGCATTAGCTATGTGCATGTTTCTGAGGCGTTTGCTATGAATAGATGCGCATTGCAGTACATCCACATCTGTCTGCTAAGATAGGTTGCCACTTCCGGTTATACCTGTGCTTTGCTATGCACTCTGCTATTTATAGGCCCAGGTTTTAAACACAGGAATCCATGCTGTATGTCACATGATGTTTCAGAGTAAGGTAGACAGAAATTCTGGACTTTATTCAAAGTGCACTCCTGAAAGTGTGTAACTTGGCAAGTCTGCACATATGTGGACAGTGGCCACCCGCAGCAGCCACAAATGTGGAGAGGTAGAAAAGGAGTGTGCCACATCATGGTGAAGCAGTGCAGATGCCCTGCTGCACCTTCCTCGCAATCCACTATGACTGACCATGTTTGGTACAGCGAAGATGCAGCTGAGTTGCCAAGTGTTACAATTTTTAGAGTGCTTTGGGGATGCTCTCTTGAAAACATGAGAAACCCATGCTGATGCTGTCTGGTCCCTGGCATAGTGATTTCCTGAGATGAGGGACCTGTTCCGCATCACAATCCTCCACTTTGGCAGTGTATAAGGACGGAAAGAATTGTCAGAAAAATTCTGCTATTCACTTGGGATCATTATGACATACTCCCGAAAGATCCTTAATCATTGCCATGAGTCGGAAAATCCCCCAGTCCTGCACCACTCGGGCCAACAGCGTCGCCGTTCTATCTCCATATTGTATGTTAGATACTGCTCTGCGGTATAATAGGGCATTGAGGGTGATCTGTGTGGCAGTGTATGCCCTACTTGTTGCTGGGCCCGGGCATCTCAAAGTTGCCTGCTTCTGCTCTCACAGTGTATGTTCCAGTTGTAGAATAGTTCAGTCTAACTGCTTGCGACATTTGGCCATGTACGCAATAATTGCTCCCCGTATTACCGCCTTTCCAGCTTCCCAAAAGAGGGATGGGATATTTACGTAGACCTCATTCAACTTCTCATATTTTGCCCACTGCTGTGGAGGTAGGTCCGAAAGTTCCCATCTTCCCACATTTATTTATTTATTTTATTTATTTACATTCTCTTATATACCGCGTTATTCTGCATCAGTGCGGTTTACATTGAACAAACTGAAATTACATTGAACAGGGTATTATAACTTGGAGATAACTATTTTACAGGGAACATGGGCTATGGAGGGTTAAGTGGCTTGCCCAAGACCACAAGGAGCACCTGTGGGACTAGAAACCCCAGTCCTTCTGGCCCAAGGTTGCTGTCCTCTAGTGGGATTTGAACCCCTGACCTGAAGTACCTTGCCCCAACCACTAGGCTACTCCTCCACTCCACTCCACATGTGTCGAGGGAACTAGGAGGGCCCTTTCTCCATCCAATCTATCCATATCATACCATTGTCCAACACCAATACTGGCTCTATTTCTGTCCTGGGGACCCACCCAAAGCTGCTTCTTGAAATCAAGATGTAATCAATGTGGGACCAGGTGTGATACGCTCTTGATAGATATGTATAGTCTCGCACCCCTGGGTTTAGAGATCGCCACACATCTACCAATCCCCCCATCCTGCACAAGTATCCTCTTCCTTTTTATTCCATCTGCCTCTGTTGGTTTGGCCTAATCTGTCCTGCTCTGGATCAGGAGGCAATTAAAGTCCCCTGCTATTACTGTCAGGGTCTGCAGGTTGAGTGCTATATGTTGGACTATGCCTTTAAAGAAAGCATAGTCATAATTATTAGGCTCATAGACATTCCCAAGTATGAGTTCCTCTTGGCGCAGTTCTACTCTTAAAAAATAAATTCACCCTGAGGTTCAATACACTAGATAGAACTTCAAGGGGGACAACTCTTCTTAATAATATGGCTACTTCTCACGAGTGCTGAAGAGGCTCCATATACCTGAGTTACCCAGTCACAGTTCAATTTGGAGTGTTCTAGCATACTCCAAAGTGCCTCTTGAAGAAAGGCTACTTGCGCCTCTTTCCTTTTCAGAACCTACAATATTTTAGTTTGCTTGATGGACGTACTTATCCCCCCCACATTCCAGGTTATTATACGCATTCTATTAGACAGTTATACCTCGGTCTGGCCTCTGTAATTGAATTTATAAGCTTTCTTTGCCCTGGGCTGCCCAGCCTCAGCCCATGGACGTGTGTAGCAATGATCCTTACTCTCTCCCTCCACTGACTTCCCTTGGAATCTTAATTGACTCATATAGCTACATCTAACTAGAGAAGTTCCCCACCCCTCCAGTTGATCTCTCAGCTTGCCCTTCACTTCCCCTTTCCCACCAACCCTTTCTTTCCTCCTCTCCTCTATCCATTCACTTCCTTTTCTCTCCACCATTACTGCCCTTCCCTCCACTCCCTCCCACCAAACCCACCCGTGTATAAACTATAAAACTATTGTCCCCATAGTCTTCCCACTTTCACTCATGCCTCATCTCTCTGAGGCTGGGTCTGCATCCGACACCATGGGGCTACCCCAGGTTTTGTCAGGTCTTCTTGGTCCTCAGCCAGGGAGGTGGTCCACGGATTATGTCTAATTGCAGCCTTAAGATGAGTATCACTGTCCAAGTAACACCTCTCCAATTGTGTTTGTCACTCTCCTGAGTAAGATGCATAGATTGTCTGCTGCTCAAATGATTGTTTTGTGTCCTGGTTCAATGACAACGTTCCCTCATCTATATTCCAAGTCAAAGAGGCCTCAGCTGGTTCAGGTCAGATGCATTAACCTGTGTCTGGGCCTTACCTATCTCAGGCTGATGCCGTCTCCTTTGTGTCCAATTCTGCCATGAACTTCTTTGCAGCGCTAACATTGTTGAACGAGTGTCTTTGTCCTTCATGATGGATCCTTAATATGGCTGGGTAAGCCAAAGTGAAATGAATTTTCCTCTGAAATAGGGTCACACAAATTGGAGTGTACTCCTTCTGCTTAGTAGTCACTATCATTGAGTATTCTTGAAACAGCAAAATGCGGCAAAAGCAGGAGTTCTCCCTTTTTGTGGTACACTTGCAGAGGTTGCGCCTTGTGATTTAAATTAAAAATCTATGTGATTAATTCCTGTGGCTGCTGCCTTGCTTCTGTGTGGGCTCCTAAATGATGGGCTTGTTCCACGCACAGCTGGCCCTATAACTTCTCAAGGACTAACTCCTTGGACAGCCAGGGAGGCCAGTGCTCAGTCCGACCATGTTTCAGGCACCCCAACTATCCTGAGGTTATTTCACCGCAATCTATTTTCTAGGTCATCCACTTTAGATATTAATGAGTATATCTGTGCTTTGGCTTCTCACTCCCACTGCCCTTCAGCATCCTCTACTGCCACAACACGGTGTTCCAGCTCCTCTACCCTTCATCCAATGTCTGCTACTGAATCTCCCACCTCTTACAGTTTCTTAATGATGTGGTCGAATTTTGGATCCAGTAGCTTTGCTACCTCTTTTGCTAATTCCTCAGGGACAGAGTGCATACTTTCCGCTCCCAGGGATGCTGACATTGTGGAAGTTGAGGCCGTGACTGCCAGTTGGCCTGTTTTTTCATGGTCCTTTTTTATTGTGGATGGAATTTTATCTTTGCCCTGGTCTCAGCCCGAGCTCCAGCCGTTATTTATAAAGTTGTATTTTTAGGTTTGCAATCTCTTGGGTGAATTTAGATGAAGTTATGCAGTTTATTCACTGGGATAGCCCCAGAGCGAGCAGGAAGCACATCTTCACTTGCTCATGCATCACATGGTCCCCAGCAGGAGGAACAATTTTAAAGGCATAGTGGGTTTCAGAAAGAAAGATGACTGGGGAAGGAATGGGGGACAAGGTGTGAGAATGGTATGGGGAGGGGGAAAGGGACAGAGGCTGGGAAGGGAACAGAGTTGGGGGGAGGCAGCAGGAGAGGGTCTGCAGTGAGGGGTATACAATTGCAAGTGTTAGAGGTTGAAGAGAGGGCAGAAAAGAGCACAATGAAAATATGCTAAAAGGTGCTGTCCCCACCCCCACTAGAAGACACCCAGAGGCACCCCATCCCCACACCACACACACACACAGACAGCCCTCCCCCACACCATACAAACATACACACAGAGGCACACCACCCCTGTAGCATACATACACATGCAAAGATATCTGATACATGCAGCATGCACACACAGAGGAATCCCACACCTGCACCACACATACACAGAGACAGGCATCCCACTTCACCACATGCACAAACAAACAGGCACAGCACCCACACACCACACATCCACTGTCTGAAGAGAGAGACATGCATATAGACAACACTAGTCACAAAGATTCCTCATATGGCCCCTATTACCATTGCAGGACACACTTTATCATCTCCCTTTGAACTCTTCCTCAACACACACACACACACACACACACAGATATGTATGACTATGCAAATGAAGGACAGGGAAGTATGTGGCTTTGTCACACAGTAAGTGTGCTGTTTCACATGTACACACAATCCCCGATAGATATTAACATATACTGTCCTGTCCCGACACTCTATATGACACACAGACATGCACGTTGTCCCCCACAGGCCCAATGACACACACATGCACACACACACAGACATTCACATGCTTGTATATAGCACCCGATAGTACCCATGGTGCATACATTTACGCATGCATGTGTATGTAGCTTCCAGCAGTCTCCAAGACACAGAGAGATACAAACACACACGTCCACCAAAACTCACATATAAATATACCCCCCCCCCCGACACTTCTATGACACACACAGATGAAGCCCTTGAATGTCTGATCCTGTGAGTGAGGGAAACGTGCCATTGTGTCACACTGTAAAGTGTGAACTTTTCAACTTGTTTCAGCTTTGTTGAAGGGTACCAAAGATGCCATACCTGGTGCCACACAATATCTAAGAGAGCTCCGTCGCTACTAGCACCTGTATTATGGAACTCCCTCCCTATGGACTTAAGGACCCTAAATGACACCAAAGACTTCCGCAAGGCACTCAAGACCCTTTTCTTTGCCGAGGCCTATGAGCAACCACCTTAAGTTGCCAACCACTATATACAACCCAATTAGCCCAACAGCTACCTACACCACTTGGCCCCGACTACCCATTCTATTTAGACCTATCAGCACATAGTATTTATGTATAAGACCCATATCATACACAATATCATTACTGATGACAGGCCTGACCTCCTGTGCATCACAGAAACTTGGCTCTCAAACACAGACGCAGCTATACTAAACCAAATCAACAAGCCAGGCTACATGTTATTCAACTGTCCACGCACACACAAAAAGGGAGGGGGAGTCCTAATCATGGCAAAGGCCTCCCTTGGGTTAACAATCACTTCAACAGTTGCCACACAGGAAATCGATATACTCTGAGTGGATAATCGAACCTTGTCAATATACCTACTGTATAGACCTCCATCAATGCACCACGAAGCCCTCGCTGACGCATTGGGAACCCTCTCCTCCACTGCAACTAAGAAATACCAGATAATTATGGGAGATTTCAATCTCAACTCCATTCCACACATTCAGGCAACCTCCTTCCTAGAAGCCATGGACCAGCTCGGATATAATCAACTAATTTAAGAGGAGACCCACAACAAAGGAAATACCTTAGACCTGATATTCCTCCCTAAAAACTCTCAGCATCGAGAATGTGAACAACCTGAAATCCTTATTACACAGGTCCCATGGTCTGATCACCATCAAATTCAGATCACCATACATCTATCCTCTGAAACATACAAGTTAGATTCCGACACACCTAATCAACAAAGGAGAAAATTCCAACAGCTAAACAAGGAAACCCTAATACGCTCTCTCTTGAGGAACACATAACCCTACCTCATACCGGCCGATTTCAAGCATATCCTTTCTTGCAAAGATTATCGAGAAGATAACTCAGCAGCAACTGCAAGACCACCTAGATGAGCACAAAATACTTGACGAGCATCAATATGGTTTTAGACCCCACCATGGTGTCGAAACCCTACTTATAGCCCTCTTAGACAACCTCATCAAGGGGCTGGAAAACAGAAACAAGATGTTCATACTAATATTCATAGATATATCTGCGGCATTTGACACAGTACATCATCAAATACTCTTGCGCAGACTAGAATCAATAGGTATAACAGGCACACCCATAAAATGGTTTGAGTCATACCTAACAAATAGAATGCAACAGGTTCGCTTCAATAACGAGCAAGCAAAACCCTTCCCCCAAACCCAAGGGATACCACAGGGCTCAGCCATCTCCTCCCTGTTGTTTAACGTCTATATCCAGCCAGTATGTGCAATTTTCCAGAAGCATAGTATCAGCTACCACCTATATGCAGATGACATCATGTTGTACACACAACTTGATATAAACAACCCCAATCTCAACCAATTAGAAGGATGCCTACACAATCTGCAAAACTGGCTCCAATGCAACATTATGTCTATAAATCACAAAAAAACTGAAGTGATGTTCATATCAGGAAAACAAGATTTCAAACCTCCTGCATCTATCACCCTGAACGGAAACACCTATCTCTCCAAAAATGAGATCAAATACCTAGGGGTACTAATCGATGCTAACTTAAAGATGGACAAACACTTCCGGATAACTAACAGAGCAATTTTTCACAAACTGAGAGTTCTACAACCCATACGCTGCATCATTGACCACTCGGACTTTAGAACAGTAGCACAGGCACTCACCTGGATTACTGTAACGCTATCCTGCAAGGTCTACCGAAAAAAACACTAAACATCCTACAAATGGCGCAAAATGTATCAGCCAGAATTATCATGAATAAGAACTTGTCAGACCACATCACTCCAGTTCTTATAGAGCTGAAAACACACCTATTCCAAATACACTACGGCATCACATAGCCGGCTCCAACTATCCCCTCCCATGCGGCCCACCTACCTCAAAAGCCTAAGCCTCATATGAACCTAATGCTCATTTGATGTCCACTTCCATGATGATCAAAATGTCGATATGTATATAATTTCTCCTATCATGCCTTTATATATGGCGACTCTGTTGTATATTTACACTGGTGTTCAAACTGTAATTTATGCCAATGATATGTATAACTGTAATTGTGCCGTTGTTGATCACCCCCTTATCTTGTCCCCTCTCCCATGTCTTGTACAACAATCTGTAATTCATACTGGTGTTTAAACAGTAATTTATTTGCAAATCAATTGTATAACTGTAATCATCTCGTTGTTTATCCTTCCCTTCTCTTGTCCCCTCCCCCTGTCTTGTACAATGATGGACCGCTTCTGATCGCTGGAAGGAGCGGTGTATAAATGTATGCCAAATAAATAAATAAGAGTCGTATCCCCTCTTGTTAAATGTATCCCTCCAATTGTGTTGTGACCACTTTGATTGAAGGATAAGGTGGTATACAAAACTGTCTAAATAAATAAAATAAAATAAATACCTCCCTCCTTCCCTTTTGTGACATGCTGGTAGGGTGATACTTACTTTTATGTTCCAGCCAGGCAACTAGGCACAAAGAATAGAGGGAGTAGGGAGGCCTCCAGTGCAGCAGGTTGGTCAGTTGGAATCAGACACACATGCGCCATAGCACAGGGCATGAAGCTTGTGGTTGGCATATATGCCAATACACTACAAGAAGCACCACCACCACTGGCTCTCATGGGAAGCTATGGAGTGATCTTTTCACTTTCAGCCAGCCTGGCTGCAATGTCAGCAAAATTTCTGCATGTTTTACAGTTGCAGCTGCAAAGCAGTACTCTCAAAGAAATACCAAAGCCCAGCCAAGTAGTGTTTCTCACATTGATGCTGCCACAGTCGACAGTCAGGATTGCCGTCATCAGCTCTGGGATTGAGTCCTACCTCTTAGTGCTCACAGCGATTTCCATTCGGCTTTCCTTGGCTTTGTCTTAACAGTCTATTGACTTTTTCTCCAGGAATTTATCCAAATCTTTTTAAGCCCAGCTACGCTAACTGCTTTTATCATTTCCTCCTTATTTGTTAGCTTTATAAAAGAGCTGCGCAACCATGGATGCAGAAATAGAGCAGTGGTAGTATTTGTGGCAACAATAACAGGTGGGAGAAAAAGCAGGAAAAGCTAAATGGTTGTTACCTTTGTAGATCTTTTTTTGGTTAAATAATAAACACATTGATTGGATTTGCTTCGATCACATTAGCCCTTTGCTATCACAGCCTGATCATACAATGTTATATAGTAACATAGTAACATAGTAAGTGACGGCAGATAAAGACCAGCATGGTCTATCTAGTCTGCCCAGCAAGATGGCAAAAGTAGGTGCACCTGTCGCTCTGTGCAGGCCACCCCTCCCCATGGTTTTGTTTTTGTTTAGGGGTGAACCCACCACTCCATGTAGGACACCCTTATTTGTTGAGACGCTAGATAGTTCAGAAGTTAGATGGTACCGCTTATTTTGCTTTTATCCTGTTGCTGTAAAGGGATCCACTGTGTTTGTCCCATGCCATTTTGAATTCCATCACCGTGTTTGCCCCCACCACTTCCATCGGGAGGGCATTCCAAGCATCCACCACCCTTTCAGTGAAGAAATATTTCCTGACATTGCCTTTCAATTTACCACCTTGCAGCTTCATGTTATGCCCTCTAGTTTTACAGCTTCCCTGTCTTTGGAAGAGGTTTGTTTGTTCATCATTTATCTTTAAGTATTTAAAGGTCTGAATCATATCTCCCCTGTCCCTCCTCTCCTCCAAAGTGTACATATTTAGGTCTTCAAGTCTCTTCTCATAAGGCTTCTGACGCAGGCTCCAAATCATTTTGGTCGCCTTTCTCTGAACAGTTTCCAGTCTTTTTACATATTTTGCAAGATATGGTCTCCAAAACTGAACACAGTATTGCAAGTGAGGCCTCACCAGGGACTTGTACAGTGGCATAAGTACCTCTTCCTTTCTGCTGGTAGTCCCTCTTTGTATGCAGCCCAACATCCTCCTGGCTTTTGCCACCGTCTTGTCGCACTGTTTTGCCACCTTGAGATCATCAGAGATAATCACACCAAGGTCTTTCTCCTGAACCGTGCATACCAACCTCTCACCCCCTATCGTGTACTTTTCCCTTGGATTTCTGCTACCCAAGTGCATGACACTGCACTTTTTCACATTAAATCGTAGTTGCCAAGCATTAGACCAGTCTTCCAGCTTTTGTAGATCTTTCCTCATGTTAACCATTCCCTCGGGGGAGTCCACTCTGTTGCAAATTTTTGTGTCATCTGCAAAAAGACAGACTTTTCCATTCAGTCCTTCAGCAATATCACTCACAAATATATTGAACAGTGCCGGGCCCAGGACCGAACCCTGAGGCACCCCGCTAATCACCTTCCTCTCATCCAAGTGAGCTCCATGTACCATCACCTTCTCTTGTCTTTCAGTCAACCAATTTCTAATCCAGTTTACTATCTTGGGACCCATCCCCAAGCTACTGAGTTTATTGACAAGCCTCCTATGAGGAACAGTATCAAAGGCTTTGCTGAAATCCAGATAGATGACATCCATTGCATGCCCCAGATCTAGCTCCTTGGTCACCCAATCAAAGAACTCAATCAGATTTGTTTGGCAAGACCATCCTTCGGTAAAACCATGTTGCCTTGGATCTTGCAACCTGTTGGTTTTGAGAAAGTTCACTATTCGCTCTTTCAGGAGTGCCTCCATTACTTTTCCTGCCACCGAGGTAAGGCTCACGGGCCTGTAGTTTGACACTTCTTCCCTGTCACCACTTTTGTGTAGAGGTACAGCATTAGCCATTCTCCAGTCCTGAGGAACCACTCCTGTTTCCAAGGATCTGTTGAAGACATCCTTTAACGGTCCTGCAAGAACCTCTCTGAGCTCTTTCAGTATCCTGGGATGTATCCCATCTGGTCCTATGGCTTTGTCCACTTTCAGTTTAGCAAGTTGTTCTAACACCTCATCTTCTGTGAATGGTGTGGTATCTACTTCATTCCTATTTTTATATTTGGGAGTCACAGCTCGTCCATCTCCAGGATCTTCTTTAGTAAAAACAGAGCAAAAGTATTTGTTTAGCAATTTTGCTTCTTCAGTGTCACTTTCAACGAGTCCTTTCCCAGCACTTCTGAGTCCTGCAATTCCAACTCTGATCTTCTTCCTTTCCTGAATATACCTGAAGAAAGTTTTGTCGCCACCTTTAACATCTTTAGCCATCTTTTCCTCTGCCTTTGATTTTGCTATCCTTATTTCTCTTTTTGACTCTTTGAGCTTGATCCTGTATTCATTTCTGTGTTCTTCTGTTTGCAAGCTTTTGAATTTTGCGAAAGCTGTGTTTTTTGCCTTTATTTGAGCAGCCACCTCTTTGGAAAACCAAATTGGTTTCCTTTTCCTCTTGTTTTTATTTATTTTTCTTACATATTTATCTGTTGCCCTTTTTATTGCCGCCTTTAGTTTAGTCCATTGCAATTCCACTTCCCTTATCTCCTTCCACCCCGTCATCTCCTCCTTTAAGTACTCGGCCATTTTATTGAAGTCAGTGTTTTTGAAGTTTAGGACTTTGAGCTTGCTATGATTGGCCTGTACCATGGCTTTTATCTCAAACCACACGGTGTGATGGTTGCTGTTGCTCACAGGGGCACTCACGAAGACATTCGACACGTTATCACTGTTGGTGAGCACTACATCCAGCGTTGAGCTTTCCCTGGTTGGTACCATCACCATTTGTCTAAGTAATGCATCTTGGGGAGCATGCACAATTTTTTTGCTTCTTTCCAGATGTGCAGAAGGAGTAATCCAATCCACATCAGGTAGATTAAAATCACCCAATATGATTGCTTCCCCCTTTGTTGCTATCTTGGCAATATCTATAATCAATTTGTTATCTCTCTCTTCAATTTGAGTCGGAGGTCTGTAGACTACAACAATATGGAAGACAGTGCCATCTCCTCTTTCCAACGCAATCCAGAGCGCTTCTTCTTTTCCCCATGTTCCCTGCATTTCAGTAGCTTTAATACTGCTTTTGACATACAAGGCTACTCCTCCTCCTTTTCCATTTTCGCTGTCTCTTCTGAATAGATTATAGCCAGCTATGGCTATATCCCAATCATGCGATTCATTAAACCATGTTTCTGTAATGGCCACGATGTCCAAATCCGTTTCCACCATTAGGGCTTCCAGGTCTGGAATTTTTTTGGCTAAGCTTCGAGCATTTGTGCTCATTGCTTTCCAGCATTTACCTGGCTTGTGTGTATTTTGCATTGATTTTATTCTGCCCACTTCTTCCCACTTGTTTTTGATGTGTGGTTTAAGAGTGTGGCTGTTTCTGATGTTGTTCTGCTTTTACAGGGGGTGGCATGCAGATGTTGACCTTTCACATCCGTCACCCCCTTTTCCTAGTTAAAATGCATATCTACATACTGCCTGAATTTTTCACTTAGGTTTCTTTTCCCTGCGACAGAGAGATGTAGTCCATCAGCACAGTATCGTCTCTTGTTGGTCCATCTGTTGCCCCAGTTGCCAATAAATCTGAATCCTTCTTGTTTGCACCAGGTCTGGAGTCATGTATTAAAGCTGTTAATGCGATGCAGCCTTTTTGTCCTCTTACCAAGAACAGGTATTTGAATATTTACTCCTCAGTAATTCCTTTTATTCCAGCTATGCATCTTCCCCTTCTCTGAAATTTTCTTGTTACAGCATTTGATTATAAGGAGAAATATTAGCATTATGTAAACAGAGTTCACAAAGACGTTTTGGGAAAGGTGGGGTGCAACCAACCATTAATAATAATAAGGGTGGGGGTGCTGATCGATTGGTTGCAGGGGGGCACCAAAGACCCTAGCGCAGCCCTGAGAATCTGCATTTGTCTGTTTTGCTATTTTTCCTGTTCTTACTGTGAACCATCTTGTCCATAGTCCTCTGTCCTGTACTGTGATTAAACACAAGGAAGAGCAATCACTCTTGCAGTAAGAACCAGGGAACACAAGAAGCAAGAGACGTGTGAAGGTCACAAGAGCCTTTATTTGATGAACCCCAACGCGTTTCAGCAACACCTTCCTCAGGGGGTATGCAGTTTATGAAATAAAATAAGATGAAATGAAATAAAATATGCTTGACATTTGATATACTCATAAACACATTTAAACATTAAAAAAGATACATAAAAATGTCATTTTAAAACCATGAACAATCATTTAAACAAAACTTAAAAATGAAAAAAAAAACCACAGGGCAGTGAAAGGAAAAACATATAGATACTAAATATGAAGGTACGGAAGAGACATTGGCAGGACTATGTGGAGGACAATAACGGATAATGAAATAATACAACTACAGAACAGTACTCACTGAGACACCCTGTGGTGTAACTCACGTAGAGGGTGATCTTCTACTCTAGCTATGAAATAACAAAACAGAATAATAATTGTACATGACATTTCAGAAAACTCAACTTACACCAAACAAAATTGGTAACGTATAAAAACATGGGAATAAAAATTATATATATATATATATCTGTGTGCTGTATGAATCCTAGTTATTCCACATGGTGTAATGCCACCATTATAAATATATATATTTTATTGTGTTTTTATCACCTGGAACACATTTTATTTTAATTGGCCAACAATCTAATAATATTGTATCTGATGAACGTGAAACACTAAACAGCTAATCCATAACAGAAGTGTACATCATATTCATAACGCTGCTTATAAAAAACACACATCAAATATCTTAGGGGTATGTTTACTAAAGGGCGCTATTTATTTTTATCGTGCAAAATGTTGCTTTATCGGGCGCAGAGGTACCATAGCATGCAATTACGCGTGCAGCGGTGCAAACGAGCTCTGAGGGTGGAGAAAGGCTCCCGGAGGGTGGAGGAAGGCTCCCCAGGGGCGGAGCGAGAGGGTCAATGGGTGGAGAGTGGGAGGGGAGAGGCTCCCTGCACACTAACGCTGTGGAATCCGGAGCTGAAAACTAACGCCTGTGAAACCCTCGCGTTAGAGCAGAGTTAAAGGGAAGAGAAACCATTTACGTCAGCAATGTACAGCAAAGATAGTAGATAGTTTATGTATATAGTATATGTATATATAGTTTATGTATATAGTATATGCAGTGTAGATAGTTTATGTATATAGTTAACCCAGTTATCCAAGTTTGTACTCCTGTTCAATGTAAAACCTGACAGTTTGTCGTTATGGTCGTTTTGTTATGATGTAAACCGCGCTGATTCTAAATAGCGCGGTATATAAGAAACTGTAATAAATAAATAAATAAATAAATAAAGCCAGGGAAACCTAAAAAAAGTGATGTGTGACACATGTGCACGGAACAAAAGGGCAAATAAACATTGAAAATGACCTCAACAAAATGGAAAAAAATATAACCAAGCTGGGCAATAGTGATATTAATGGGAAATAGCAAACAACACTATGGAGAAAGCTCCAAAAAAAGATATTAATTTTGGAAGGGTCTATGCTCTGTCCCCCTACAAGATGAATGATCCCACAGTGCAATAGCGCTGATCAGGGTTTTCCCTTTTTATTGGACAGGTGTCCTATGGCGTGCACATGTATCGCAACAGCAGGGTGGGCATGTCGGAACGGGCAACTGGACAGATGCTGGAAAATGGGATACAGAGGGCTGCAGGTGGCACATGCTGTGGTGCAGCTGGGCCACAGTGCGGACTAGGGTGATGCCTAGGTGGCCCATAGGAATGCTGAAACTGTACAGCAGCCAGACAGCAACTGATGAGGGCCCAACATGGGCATGAGTGTGTTTACCACAGTGTCACAGGGGATAGTACCTAGCAGGTACCCCCAAGGGCACAGAACATTGGCAGGCGGTGGTGGGGGGAGGTTTGGACGTCTATGCAGGCACCCCTACCCCAGAACACACACCATAGGCAGCCACCTACCGGCACACTGGATGGCCTGAGACTGCGCACCACCAGCACCACCAGCATAAGGGCATGTCAGCATGGTGGAGGAGGGGTACTGGTGGTGGAGGGGGCAGTGGCTGCTGCCCACAGCAGACCGTGGCCTAGCCCTGTTTAGGTGGGTGCCATGCACTGCAACAGACAGGCCCTGTCTGACAAACAGTCATGGTATCCCCAGGGAATGAACTGTCTCTGTGGCAAGAGTGTGGTGCAGTACACACAGCCAGTGTGTTCAGAAGCAGAAAGTCACAAGTTCAAGTCCCAGTTGTGGCTCCTGCCAACCCAGTCCCCATATTTTACCCAGTACTAAACCCGTGGTAATAAAGACGGAACCTATATTGCAGATAACATAAACATGCCTGAAACACCTATATTTTACCCTACAGAGCACAGACACCATAATCATGTGCAATACCTAGAGCAGAGTTTCCCAAATGCAGTCCTGGAGGGCCAAAAACCATTCAGGTTTCATGCTGTCTCTAATAAAGATGCCTGTGCTGCATTTCTATGCGCCGCCCCCATGGTATGCAAATATATCTCATGCATATGCATTAGGGACAGCATGAAAATCCGAACAGTGTTTGGCCCACCAGGACCGGAGTTCGGAACCTCTGCCCTAGAGCAGCGGCCAACAGGGGCAGAAACACCCGCACCCACAGGCTCCATTATCCAAAGCCTCATGGAGAGGCAGGCTGTTGGGCCCTGTGCACAGCAGCATCTCCCAATACTAGTATTTGCATACCTTAGCAATGCCGCCCTAAACCTGGGAATATGTTACACATATATCAAAAGGTTGCTATGATTAATGGCAGATAGCAATTCCTAAGTTCTGCACAATTTGCTGATTGAACTGCATCATAGCAACCTCTCAGATGTCTGTGGAGTGTGTTTCAGTTCTAGTTTCTGACAGTGTTTACCACCCCGGGGAGTGACCCCAACAATATTGCGTACCATAGCCATGCCTGCACTGTGCCCAGGACTGGTGCGGTAGCCAGGGCTGCCAAAAGTCTCTATATTTGCACAATGCTGGCATAGGCATGGGAGTGTGTGTCTATCTATCCAGTGTGTGGTGACTGCCTACACCTTACTGAACCCACACTGCTTGCACTGTTTCCAGGGTTAGCTTGCCAATGTGCATAATGAGGAGCAAGGTACTGTGGGTATAGCCCGGACAGGGCGGCATGGGCAGGATGCATCTGCACAGGGCATAGGGCAATGGCTGGGACATTGTAGTGCCCAGCCACCACCTGCACGGCCAGGGTGGCCACAGCATGTCCTGCTGGGAGGTCACTCTCACCCTGACTGAGCAGTGACCACGGCATAGCTAGGTTCCCCCATAGCGCTATGTAGTGTTTTTTTCAAGTGATATTTATGGGTTCTTTTTCTGGGGCCTAATCACTGATTTATCTGCTTGGTGGGTGTGCTCCCATCTGAGTTCTGGGTGCATACATCTCCTCCAGGAACATGTACTATGAGTTAGCTAGCAGACTGTCTGCAGTTATATGTGTATGGCTGGAACACTGTGCAGTGGCTGGAGGCTTGCTGCTGGAGAATGTCAGATGGTGGTGGGGGTCAGCTGAGCATTTCCAGGCCTACTGCCTGTCTGCCATTGCCTTTTGGATGTGTACAGATTTGTATTGACTGCCCTGTAGGGTGTCTGTTCCCCAGTAGGACTGGGGTTGATGGTCCCCTCTACTGCTACCATTGCAGGGAGATCCTGTTTCCCACCCTGAGCCACAGAGGGCGGGTTGGGGGGTGGTGGTGGTGGTGGTGGTACATAATCTGCCTATGGGTCCAAACACCCCTCCCCTCCCCTCCCCCTCCTCCCCCCATATAAAGGCGTGGGCGTTGCATCGTTACAGCAAGCTGCAGCAGCTAACGCGCGTTACAAGGCGCCTTGGACTAACAAGCGTTACAAGGCGTCTTGCAAGGCACCTTGTAAGGTGCCATGTAAGGTGCCTAGTAAGGTGCCCTGTTAGGTGCCTCATAAGGCGTCCTATAGGGCCTCCTAGGCTAAGCGCCATATTAGGCATCCTTGGACAAGGCACCGCAGAAATCACCCTGGGCTATGGAACCATAGGTTAAGGTGGCCTTAGAAGGTTATGGTGTCCTAGGTTAGTGTGCCCTAGGGACTGCAAGGTGCCTCAGGATGACATGCATGACCTGTGCGGAACAGAGACAGATGTAGCCCTAACACTAGATAGAGCACTCAGGAAAGGCAATGAACAGGTGAGTGAAGGAGGGAGAAGTGGGAGCCACTGGACCTGCCATATCTGCGGGCATCCCATGTGCCTGCCAGTACTGATGACAAACATGGTGGGGCAGCTGTACCACAGCATAGGGTGTTGGCAATGCAAAGTACCGGAAAAACAGTTGGTGGCAGACGATGGAAATACGTGTCCCCCAGTGGAGGCAGAGATGGTAGGATAGTTACAATGATGGGTGGACAGAGGTGTGGTGGTGCTATGCAGATCAGGCACAGATGAGGCAAGCATGAAGAGGTGCAATGCAGGAAAGGGTAGCAGTGCAGGACATGGGGTGGCAGCCTGCACTGGCAGACAGGACTTTACACAGCTGACAGATGCAGATAGAAGGACCGAGGGAATGTTGGCAATTGTGGCGAGGGTATTATGGGCTGGAAGCACAGATCTGCAAAAATATGACCTCTACAGGCATGCACACTATTTGAGTAGGATAGGCATGAGAGGAGGGAACAATGAGGAACTGAACCCATGAACACTGCCAAGAATGGCATTGTATTAACCAGTAGGCCAGTGTTTCCCAACCCAGTCCTATGGGGCACACCGGCCAGTCAGGTTTTCGGGATATCCCTAATGACTATGCATGAGATATATATGCATTAGAGATATCCTGCCAACCTGACTGGTTTGTGGCCCTCCAGGGCTGGATTTGGAGACCCCTGTCTAACACCTCTGTCATCTAAGATTGTGAGTGGGCAAGGTGCAGATGTCCAAGACATCAAAAAGGTATATAGAATGTGTCACATTCCTCCTCACTTCTCACCACCACCAAAATATTGTCTATTAGACAACTTTTTGGTGGTGGTGAGAATCGAGGAGGAATGTGTCACATTCTATATACCCTTTCGATGTCTAGGACATCTGCACCTTGCCCACTCACAATCTTAAATGACAGAGGTGTAAGGCAGGGGTCTCCAAATTCAGCCCTGGAGGGCCACAAACCAGTCAGGTTGGCAGGATATCTCTAATGCATATATATCTCATGCATAGTCATTAGGGATATCCCGAAAACCTGACTGGCCGGTGTGCCCCATAGGACTGGGTTGGGAAACACTGCAGTAGGCTATACCTCCATGGTGTATGTCACAGCAATGTCTGGGTACAGAAGGACTGCAGGTCACTGCACAAACTGTCTGCTCTGAGTGCCAGGATAGGGTAACCCCACCAGTACCCATGATGCAATGCACATGCTGAATAGCAGTCTACAGCTGATCGCCAAATGGGGTCTGCACCTCTCCGGTACCTCAGCTTGGAAAGACGAACTGACAGTGTGTGATACTGGCACAGAGTAGCTACAGACCATGCCATTGTGCAGGTTCCATGTTCACCCTGAGGTATAGGATGGGTGCCCAGCACTAGGTCCACAGTACATGTGGTGCTAGAGATAGGCCCTGCTGTACGTTCCCATCACTACCAGTGTGTGACAGGTGTTCCTTGCAGTGCAGCCGAAGATAATTTGGTGCCCATTTGTATTCTGCAATCACATGTGGCTCTGTGGGACCAGACACCAGCCAGATTGGTGTGTACCCCGTGTTAGGGTCTGGCTGACATGGGCAGCTGTTATTAGGGCAGAGGGGTTCCTAGAATTGCATGAGGTGTGTGCAGCAGTGCCTTTATAGGTCACAGTGGTATACACTACATACCCCAAAGGGCCCACATCACCCTTTTTGTAGGTAAAGAGCAGGTGCCCCCTGCCCTGGGGAAGCAACCTCCATCCTGTTTGTATGAGATAGCCCTCCAGGGTTGGTGGGGCCAGAGCCATACCCTTGACTGGAGCAGTGGCAGACCAGCAGCAATGCTGGGCTTAGGTCTGGGAAACCCCAAAAACCTCCTACCACTGTCTGCCAGTCACAAGCTGACAGCACAGTCAGACTGTATCTTAAAGATGTTCTGACCATGCACAGTCTAACTGCAGACAGTCCACCACTCTGCTCACAGAGAAACTTTGTGCAGTAAGCAAGCAACTCAGTGATTAGGACCCCAGGACTGAAGAACACAAATATATCACTAGAGACAAATAGCGTAGAGCGCTATGTGGGAACCTAGACCTGCCAAGGTCACTGCTCGGTCAGAGTGAGTGCCTTCCCAGCATGCAATGCTGTGGCCACCCTGTCCATGCAGGTGGTGGTCAGGCACTACAGTGTCCCAGGCTTTGCCCCACACCCTGTGAAGATGCATCCTGGCCAGTCTGCCCTGTCCGGGCCATACCCAAAATACCTTGCTCCTCATTATGCACCTGTTCAGGCTAACGCTGGTAACAGTGGGACATTTTGGGCCCAGTGAAGGGTGGGCAGCCACAGAACAATGGATAGGCATACACACACGGTCACTCCTATTGCAGCATTGTACAAAGATAGGGGTCGTTGGCAACCCTGCCCGCCACACTGGTCCTGATTACAGTGCTGACATTGCTAAACTGTGCAGGGGGTAGTAGTAGTGCTCTGGTGATAACTTCAGATCAATGCTGGGGCCCACAGCCTGACTCTCCATGCATCTTTGGATTGTAGAGCCTGTGTAGGTGGGTGTTTGTATCCCTGTTTGCCGCTGCTTTGGGCTTTGCACATGTTGCTGTTGTATCTGCATTGTAGAGTAAAACATAGGGATATGCTCTGCAGGAACCACAGCTGGGGCTTGAACCTGTGACCCTCTGCGTCTGGACACACTGGCTGGGTGTACTGCACCACACTGTTGCCACAGATGCACAATAGTCCCTTTGGCTACCTGTACCTTTCCTCAGCCAGACTGTATGTTGCACTGCACACCACGTACTGATGCAGGGTATGGCCTAGGTTCACTGCAGGGAGGTTGCACTGCCCCCTCCAGCACGGACACCCCCCCCCCCCCCCCCGCCAAGCTGACATGGCCATTTGCTGTTGGTGCTGGTAGTGCGCAGTCCCAGGCCATCCACTGTGTAGGTAGGTGCCCGCCTAGGGAGCAGATCCCGGAGTGTGGGGGCATACATGGACATCCTCACATCCCCACCATCACTGCCTACCAATATTCTGTCCCTTCCACATGGGGGCGGGATGGCTGGGGGGATGTCAGGTCAGTGCCCTAGCAACTATTGGCTAGGGTGAACCAGGTCGATATAGCTGGATTGCGTTTGGCCTTGGTCAGCTGCTGTCTTGCTGATTTCCAGTTTCTATGTTCCCATGAGCCACCTAGGCGCCCGCCTGGTCCACCCTGTGCCCCAACTGCCCATGCTACATGTCCCACCTGCGGCCCCCTATGCCCCATTTGCTCCATCACCATAGTGGCCATTCATACTTTGGCACTATGGTGTTGCTGAAAATGGAGCACTACTATCAGATTTCTTGGGCTCCCTGCCTAGGCTGTACATTGCTGACACTGAAATGGTTTCTCTTTCCTGCAAATGTGCATCTAATGGCAGGTTTTCATTCGGGTAGGATTCAGCCATTCAGTTCAGCGCGTTAGTGTAAAAGGGGCCTCTCCCCGCCCACTCTCCGCCCATTGACCCCTTCTCTCCGCCCTCTCTCCACCTTCTGTGGTGTTTTACTGCGCCGCGGAACTTTACGATCGTTAACGCATCATAACGCGCGTTATGTAACATTAACGATCGTTAACGCATCATAACGCACGTTATTATGCGTTAACAATCGTTAACGTTACATAACGCGCGTTATGATGCGTTAACGATCGTAAAGTTCCACGGCGCGGTAAAACACCGCAGAAGGTGGAGAGAGGGCGGAGAGAAGGGGTCAATGGGCGGAGAGTGGGCGGGGAGAGGCTCCAGGCACAGTAACGCGCTGAACTCAAGGGCTGAATCCTACCGCGAATGAAAACCTGCCGTTAGATGCACATTTGCAGGGGAGAGAAACCATTTCAGTGTCAGCAATGTACAGCATAGGCAGGGAAACCCACAAAACGTGATAAGTGTGATACATGTGCACGGAACAAAAGGGCAAATAAACAGTGAAAATGACCAGAAGAAACGAGGAAAAAAACATAACCAAGCTGGCCAATAGTGATACCAATGGGAAACAGCAATAAACACTACTGAGAAACTCCATAAAAAGATATTAATTGTGGAAGGGTGTATGCTCTGTCCCCATACAAGGTGAATGATGCCACAGTGAAATAGCACAGATCAGGGCTTCCCCTTGTTAGTGGACAGGTTCCCTATGGCGTGCACATGTTCCACAAAAGCAGGGTGAGTATGTCGGAATGGGAAACTGGGCAGATGCTGGAAAAGGGGATACAGAGGGCTGCAGGCGGCACATGCTGTGGTGCAGCTGGGCCACAGTGGGGACTAGGGTGATGCTTAGTTGGCCCATAGGAATGCATAAACAGTAGAGCCAGACAGCAACTGATGAGGGCCCAACATGGGCACGACTGTGTCTCCCGCAGTGTCACAGGGGATAGTACCCAGCAGCTACCCCCAAGGGCTCAGAACAGTGGCAGGCGGTGCTGAGGGGAAGCGTGGACGTCCATGCAGGCACCCATACCCCAGAACTCGCACCATAGGCAGCTGCCCACCCGCACACTGCATGGCCCGAGACTGCGCACCACCAGCTCCACCAGCAGAAGGGCATGGCAGCATGGTGGAGGAGAGGGTACTGGTGGCGGAGGGGGCAGTGACATCTGACCATAGCAGGCCATGGCCCAGCCCCGTGTAGGTATGTGCCGTGCACTCCAACAGACAGGCCCCATCTGACAAACAGTCAGGGTATCACCAGGGAAGGATCTGTCTCTGTGGCATCAGTGTGGTGCAGTATGCACAGCCAGTGTGCTCAGGAGCAGAAAGTCACAGGTTCAAATCCTAGCTGTGGTCCCTGTCAGTTCTGTCCCCATAGTTTTATCCAGTAATAGATCGTGGTAAGAAAGACGGAACCTATTAGTGCTGATAGAATAAACATGCCTGGAGCACCTACATTTTACCCTACAGAGCACAGACACCACAAACATGAACATCACCTAGAGCAGAGTCTCCCAAATGCAGTCCTGGAGGTCCAAACAACATTCAGGTTCCATGCTGTCTGCAATAAAGATGCCTGTGCTGTATGTCTATGCGCCGCCCCCATGGTATGCAGATGTATCTCATGCATATTCATCATGGACAGCATGAAAACCCAAACACGGTGCGGCCCACCAGGACCGGAGTTGGGAACCCCTGCCCAAGAGCAGCGGTCAACAGGGGCGGAAACACCCACACCCACAGGCCCCAATATCCACAGCCTCCTGGAGAGGCAGGATGTTGGGCCCTGTGTGCATCTCCCAATACTAGCACTTGCATACCCTAGCAATGCCACCCAAAACCCGGGAATATGGTACACAGATAGCAAAAGGTTGCTATGAGAACTGGCACATAGCAATCCCTAAGGTTAGCACAATCTGCCCAGTGGGCTGTACCATACCAACCTCTGTGATGTCTGTGGAGTGTGTGTCAGGTCTGGTAACTCACAGTGTCCACCACCTTGGGGAGAGACCCCAACAGTACTGCATACCATAGCCATGCCTGCACTGTGTCCAGGACTGGTGCGGTGGCCAGGGCTGCCAAAAGCCTCTATAATTGCACAATGCTGGCATAGGTGTGGGAGTGTGCATTAGTCTATCCAGTGTGTGGTGTTTGCCCACACCCTCTGCAGCCCACACTGCTTGCACTGTTGCCAGTAGTGGCCTGCCAATGTGCATAATGAGGAGCAAGGGACTGTGGGTATAGCCGGACAGGGCGGCCTGGGCAAGATGCACCTGCACAGAGCCCAGGGCAATGACTTGGACATTGTAGTGCCTGCCCACCACCTACACGGACAGGGTGGCCACGGCATGTCCTGCTGGGAGGTCATGCTCACCCTGACTGTACAGTGACCACGGCATGGCTGGGTTCCCCCATAGTGCTTTTTGTAAGTGAGATATATGGGCTTTGTCTTCTGGAGCCCAATCACTGACCTATCTGCTTGGTGGGTGTGTGCACATCATCTCCAGGAACTTGCACTATGGACTAGCTAGAAGACTGTTTGCAGTTAGCATGTGTGTGGTTAGAACACCTTGCATGGTGCAGTGGCTGGTGACTCACTTTGCTTACTGCTAGAGAATGTCAGATAGTGGTGTGGGGCAACTGTGCATTACCAGGCCTATTGTCTGTCTGTCACTGTCCTATGTATGGAGGCGTACAGATCTGCATAGCTTGCCCTGTAGGGGTGTCTATTCCCCAGCAGGACTGGGGTGGATGGTCCCCTCTACTGTCACCAGTGCAGGAGGGTAAAATGTCGATCTGGTGGTTGGAAATCATGTTTCCCACCCTGAGCCACAGAGGGTGGGTTGGGCGTTGGTACGTAAACCGCCTATGGGTCCCAAACACCCCCCCCCCCACCATACATCATGTGACCATGGCACCCACACAATGCATGTACTATTCCGGGTGCATCATAGTCCACATGGGCAAGACGTGATATACAGATGGACACAGGCATATGCTAAGGGTGTCTGCAGGGACCACCTATCACACAGTGGCACCAATAGGAACCTGTAGCATAGCCCATCTCTGCAAAGCCAGGTGCTGCGGAAATGGTGCTGGGCACCCCATCTCACCCTCAGGGTGAGCTCAGGACCCGCCCACTGTGGCGGTCTGTAGCTACTCTGTGCCAGTAACGCACACGGTCAGTTGCCCGTACTAGGCCGAGGTGCTGTGGGGTTCCATACCCCATCTTGTGTTCATCTATAGACTGCTGATCTGCATGTGCAGTGCACTATGGGTATGGGTGGGTTAACCCAAATCCTGGTATCCACAGCAGACCATTTGTGTGGTGACCTGATGTCCTTCCGTGGCCAGGCAGGGGTTTGTTAGTAGCACTGAAGATGTAGCCCACTAGTTACTTCACTGCCGGTGGAGCCAGAGGTCATGGGTTTGATCCCACAGTGAGGTCATTTGGTAGGGCTGTCTGCGGTATTTTCCTTTTTTAATTTAAATTGGTTCTGCCAGCAAAGACACCCTCACAGTGCTGTCTCCTTACGGTGCCTCATCAAGCGCCCTATAGAGCATCCTGTAAAGCGCCCTCTACGATGCCCTGTAAAGTGCCCTACAAGGCATCTTATGGGGCTCTCCATAGGCAACATTATAGGTTACCTTGGTGGACAGTGCACTTAATAATGTGCCCTCTGGAGTACCTTATAAGGCGCCTTATGCGGCACCTTAGGTTACGGCCCTGTGAGGGTGTGTTTGCTGGCAGCACTAATTAACTTTACACAACAATATGCTTCAGACAGCACTGATTTAAAGTAAAAGCTAATGTCTCAGCCAGCTTTACTCATTGGAGCCATGGGGGGATTAAATTCACATCCCCTGCACCATCAGTCAGTGTATTAACCATTGTGCTACAGCTCTTGACACCTTGCTAAGCAGCTTATCAAATGCCTTATGGGCGCTGTACAGGGCGCCTTGAGTGGCGCTTTACACGGCACTTTGTAACGCTCGTTAATTTATGACGCCTTGTAACACGCATTATCGGTAACGATGTACCGCCCATGTCCTTATTTGGGATTTCTGCCTCTACCGTGGATCCTAACACGAATGGCATTACCGCAGTTTAGTAAACATACCCCTTAGAAGCAAGTTAAAAGTCACATATTAAATGAAGACATGAAAACCAAGGTATAAATACTCGTTGCAATATGAGAACAAAATATGAAACTATTGATCATTCTATAGAAGGTAGTCCTATATAAATTATAAAAACTAGATGTATCAATTTATGCAGAGGGTCAGAAGATTTCTATCTTGAATGTGACTGTGAAGTACCCAGCCGTTACAGGTTTAGTCTAAAAATAATCAAATGATCAAACCTGAAGGATATAAGCTGTTAAAATCTGGCATGTTGGGTTGATACCCAATTGATGGATGTTAAATATCAAATAAAATCAAATAAAATTGTGGAACTATTGTACATTCTATGTAAAATCGAGACAATGAGAGGCTATCATAGAAACTTGACTCATTTATTAGGCATCATAGAAACCTGGTTCGTTTATTAGGCACATTTTCAATTTTGTAATTTTCTATATTTTGTATTATTTTTATGTGACACCTTTCACATTCGTTTAAAGTGGCATTAATTTAACATTTGCTGTATCAAAGACATTTTTTGACCTTTGTAATTGGTTCTATTAAGATACTCTTTTATATTGAGTTACTTATTTATTTATATTCTCTTATATACTGTGCTATTCTGCATCAGTGTGGTTTACATTGAACAGGGCATTATAACTTGGAGATAACTATTTTACAGGGAACATGGGCTATGGAAGGTTAAGTGGCTTGCCCAAGACCACAAGGAGCACCTGTGGGACTAGAAACCCCAGTCCTTCCAGCCCAAGGTTGCTGTCCTCTAGTGGGATTTGAACCCCCAACCTTCCAGCCTGAAGTACCTTGCCCCCAACCACTAGGCCACTCCTCCACTCCAAATAAACTTTGTTATTTATTAGGCAAAACCCCTTCCATACTTGACTAAGGGGTATGTTTACTAAACCATCTTAATGTTACCGGCGTTAGTTGCAGTCTTACTGTAACGAATGCCATATAAGGTAGTGGGCATTCCGGTCTTAAGGTAGCATTTAGGGTTATCCTGCGATAAGGTACGTTTTTGTGCCATAGAGGGAGCCGTGGAACGTTAATGCACATTAACCTTAATTAGGCGCGCTGACCTTCAAACACAGCAACAGAGGTATAGCACAATGGTTAATACATTGACTGATGAAACAGGGGTCATGAGTTCCATCCCCCAGTGGGCTTAATGAGTAAGGTTATCTGAGGTGTTACCCTTTACTTTAAATCAGTGCTGTCTGAGGCATTTTCTTTTTTAATTTAAATTAGTGCTACCAGCAAACACACCCTCACAGTGCCGTAACATAAGGTGCCGCATAAGGAGCCCTATAAGGCACTCCAGAGGGCACATTATAAAGTACACTGTCCGCCAAGGCACCTTATAATGTTCCCTATAGGGTGCCTTATAAGGTACCTTAAGGTTACAGCACTGTGAGGGTGTTTTTGCTGGCAGCACTAATTTAAATTAAAAAAAGAAAACACCTCAGACAGCCCTACCAAATAACCCCACTGTAGGATCAAAACCATGACCTCTGGCTTCACAGCCAGTGAAATAACCAGTGGGCTACAGCTACTAACAAACCCCTGGCTGGCTACAGAAGGACTGCAGGTCACCACACAAACTGTCTGCTGTGGTTACCAGGATAGGGGTAACCCACCCGTACCCATGATGCACTGTACATGCAAATCAGCAGTCTACAGATGATCACAAGATTGGGTAGGCACCGCCAAAGCACCTTGGCCTGGTAGGGGGAACTGACCGTGTGCACCCCTACAGCACCTCAGCCTGGTAGGGGGTACTGACCGTGTGTGTTACTGGCACAGAGTAGCTACAGTCCGTCATATTGTGCAGGTACTGTGCTCACCCTGAGGGTGAGGTGGGGCGCCCAGCACCAGGTCCACAGCATCTTTCATGACTGAAATAGGCTGTGTTGCAGGTCCTAATCAGTGCCAGTGTGTGTGATAGGTAATGCCTGCAGACACACCTAGGATACATGTGTGTTTCTCAGTCACATCTAGCCCTTATGGGCTATAATACACCCAGAATAGTGCATATTCTGTGTTGGTATTATGGTTGGAGGTTGGAGATTATCTGAAACATTTTCTTTTCAAGATCAAGGAACATAGTTTTAAAATGGACTTGCATCTTAACATAATGAAGGCAAAGATCTTGAGAATTGGCAAAATCAATAAGCTCATCATTGATTGAGATGAAATTGAAATAGTTGACAACTTTAACCTGCTAGGATCAATAACAAATAAAGAAATGACAAGCAGTCAAGAAATCCAACAATGCATTGGTAGAATAATTATGAAAGTCCTAGACAAGATTCTCAGGAGCAGATATGTCTCTTTCTCCATACAAATATTCAACTTGTCCAAGCCATGTTATTTCAATAACGTCATATGGATGCAAAAGTTGGACAGTGAAAAAGATAGGAAGAAAATAAATGCCTTTGAATTATGGTGCTGGAGAAGAATACTGTATATACCATGGACTACCTGAAGAACAAACCAATCAGTACTAGAGGAGAACAAACCTATGCTTTCTTTAGAAGCTCAAATGACAAGACTTCAATACTTTGGACACACCATGCGAAGAGAGAGGTCATTAAAAAAACCATCATGTTTGGCAAGGTTAAATGTCAACACAAAATAGGAAGGCCAGCAATGATGGATCGATGCAATAACAGCAGCTATGGATGCCACTCTATCAACATTGAGCTGCCTCACTGAAAACCAAACAAAGGTTAGGACAACTAATCAGAGGATCACTATAAGTCAACACTGACTAAAGGTCATACTTGGATTACTGTAACATTGTATATCTGAGGTTACCAAGTAGGCTGCTCCTTCAGTTACAGGTCCCATGGTGGCCAAAATGATCTTAGGAGAAGTAAGGTTGGTGTGGGCTACCCCTTTTCTGATTCATGCACATTGACTCCCAGTGCACGCCAGAATTATTTTCAACGTTTTAATTTTTTAAACATAAAATTCCTCACAGACTGGCTACATCCTACCTTGTAGGTTATATCTTCCTTCTTGTTCCTTGAGCTTGGTGAGTGAGGTTAGGCTGTGCCTACCTTCTTCACAGTTATTTTTTATACTAAGACGTTCAGTGGTGCAGTGCCACAGGCATGGAATTATTTGTTGCCTGATCTCAGGGCCACTCCATCATAATTGTTTTTCAAATGTGCAATCTATTTCTATAAGACCCATACAGCCTTCAGTTTTTGGGATGTATTATCTCAGTATACACTGATTCTTATGGATTGCTTGGTAGGCATGGAGGAGTTTTCATATTCTCTCACCTCTCTCATCTCTCTTATTCTACAATCCCATCCCATGTAAAGGGCCCAGATCTTTTTCTATTTCCACTCCTTACCCTATAAGCAGTAGATAATCTTGTCAAACCAAAATGCCTCTCCTACCTTCATCCACCAATCCTCCTGTGACAGGCTGGTAGGGTATTTCCACCTCCACACCAACACCACATGGGCAACCAAAAGCAGTTTGGCTTGAAGCCAACCGGAATAATCCCTTTCTCTAGCAAGGCCTGACCACTTATGGCCTAGCAGTACTATCAAGGGATCTCTGGGTATTTGCTTCCCCAGGATCTCTCCTATCTTTTGAAGCACTCCCATCCAAAAGGTTTGAGACACCTTACAATCCCACCACATATGGAAAAAATCTCCCACTCCTCCGCAGTCTCATCAACACAAGTCATCTCCTCTCCTCTCAGCCTTCCCAAGCTGTTGTGGAGTGATGTAGGCTCTGTACATGATCTGGAGTTGCATCTGTCTCCAGGAGGTCACTAAAGACCACCGATTAACATCCTCATGTATCTTCCACCAAGTGTCCTCCTCTAACTGCTGCCTACTCCAGACTTGTCAACTCTGCACGTAGTAAGGAATCTTCCCAGTCCCCTCCCCCTCGAGGCTCCTATATATCCTAGCTAGCAAACCCTGCCCTGACAACCCCTTAAACATTGTAACCTCCAACCCCATTGGACACCTCCATAGTGACTTTCTACAGTCTGTTGCCAGCAGGAAATAATGGACCTGAAAGTATGAGAAAAAGGGGCCCCCCTCCCCAACTTAGCCTCCAAATCCCTCATTGCAATACATCCTCCTAGAGCATCCCATGCTGCAATATGCCCCATACCGCAGACCCCACCCACAAGATCAAGAAATCTATGGAAAGGCAGGGCAGAAAATGAGTAAAAATCCCTAAGCCAGGACCACCCTGCCAGAATCATGGGAAGCAGTCGCTCCCGTATACATACCTTTCCTATCTGAACCAATGGTCCTAGAAATGGGTGCTGCATAAACCTCTCTTCAGGGATCTTCCCTACCTCCACCCACCTTTATTGTTTATTGTTTAAAAACACTTGATATACCGCCCCCCATTACATTGGGGTGGTTTACAATAAAAATTTAAAATTATAAATTAGGAAAGGAAAAGGAAAAATTACAATAACTTAAGAAAAGGGAAAGAGAGAGAAGAGAAAGAGAGTGAGGACAGATTGTCAACAATAGTAGATACAGAGAAGTCAGGGATCATGGGGGAAGGTTGAAGGCAGAGGAGAAAAGATGGGTTTTGAGGAGAGAGCAGAATTTAGCAGGAGACTCTTCTAGTCGAAGGACAGTGGGAAGAGAGTTCCATAGGGTGGGACCAAGGTAAAAAAATGCTGATTGCCGAGTTGATTGAAGATGAGCCTGGGAGGGAGAGGATAGCCTTCCTGGCTATCCTCTTGAACACCGAGAGGGGCACTAACATCTGCCTCTCAAGTCCCAACCACTGAATCCCTTCTGTATGGTGATAGAAAGTCCGGCTTTAACAACTGTGGCCCAATAATACCTCCGCAGATCAAGGAAACAGATCCCACCATACTCTTTGTTCCATATTAACCACTACACACTAATCTTACTCTTCTTCCCCACCTCAAACAAACTGCATTAGTCTCTTCACCCAGCGGCACAACAAGGACCCAGGAAGAGCAATGGGAAGCTGTCCAAACAAGAAGAGGAATTTAGGAATTATATTCATTTTAAAGGTTGGCTTCCCTCCCCATCCAACTCAGGTGAAGCGACTCCAAGTCAACCAAATCCTTTTCTATACCTTGCATTAGAGAGGCATAGTTCAGCCAATACCGGTCCCCTGTGTCCCTCGACAAATACATCCCCAAGTACTTTATACTCTCCTTTGCCCACCTAAATGGAAAATTCAGAGCTGAGTCTGTGGGAGTCATCCCAAGTTCAAAACCTCAGTGTTCCCTAAGTTAACCCAAAAGCCTGAGAGGCCCGAAAAAAACTCAGTTTTCCCTAATAAGTGTGGAAGAGACTCTTTGGTGTACATCATAAACTCCAGGGTGTCATCAGCATATAATAAGATCTTATGTTCCTCCTCTCCAACCTGTCTCCTTAGATCTATCTGCCGCTTTTGATCTCATGGATCACCACACCCTTCATGCACGCCTTCACTCCTCTGGTCTCTCTGGTTCAGTCCTTCTCTGGTTCCGTTCCTTTCTCTCTAACAGATTATTCTTGGTTTTCTCAGGGTTTACCTCCTCTCCATCTACCCCCCTCCCCTGTGGTGTCCCCCAGGGTTCTGTTCTAGCCCCCATCCTGTTCAACATTTTCCTTGCCCCCCTCAACCTTTTGGTACAGCAACACTATATCCGCTTACTACTATGCAAATGACATTATCCTTCTCTATCATACAGTCACTTTTTCACCTGACATCAGCCCTCTTAATTCCTGCTTATCCTCTGTGGCTTCCTGGCTATCCTCAAACTTCCTACAAATCAACCTCTCTAAAACCTCAGCCATCAGGTTCACCTCCGGAATCCCTATTCCCCCTCTTGCCCCTCTTCTCTCTGCCACTCTCATTCCAGTTGTCTCCTCCCTACGTTATCTAGGGGTCACCCTTGATTCCTCCCTGTCCTTCAAAGATCATATTTCCTCAGTAGTTCAGCAATCCTTTCACACCTTGAAACAACTCTGTGCGGTTCGCCCTTTCCTTTCTGTCCCCTCCCTGACCACTCTTCTTCGGTCCCTGGTAGTATCCCATCTGGACTATTGTAATATTTCCCTTGCCGGCCTCCCCCAATCACAATTAAGCAGACTACAACTCATCCATAACTCAGTCGCCCATATCCTGACCCATGCCTCCCGCTTTGACCATATCTCCCCCATCCTGATCCGTCTCCATTGGCTCCCAGTTCCCTTTAGAATTCAATACAAAGTGCTTATTTTTATCCACAAATCCATTTACTCCGGCACCCCCCTCTACCTCTCAGACCTCATTCGCCTCCACACACTGCACCGCTCTCTCTGGTCAATCCATGCTAATTGTCTGTCCCTCCCCTCCCCATCCCAGGCCCATCTTGAGTCTACCCACTCCTCGGCCTTCTTTTTCCTGGGTCCCTGGCTCTGGAACTTGCTCCCCACCACCCACCACCTAGAACCCTCCTACAATACCTTTAAGGCAAGACTCGAAACCCACCTCTACTGCTCCGCCTTTGACCTCCCTCCTCGCCCCTGTCTCCACCCCCCCGCTGATGTCCAGCACCTCCCTCCTCTCTCCTGAGCAGTGCACCTGCCTCTTTGGCACCTTTTTCTTTATCTATCCTCTCGTTTCTATTAATTTATGGTGTTCCTGTCTCTTTTTCCTAGCAGTACATATTTTTTCATTTTGTAAACCAGTCTGATGCTCCTCTGTATGAGCGGTATATTAAGATTGCAATAAAGATAAAGATGGGACATATATCCGGATACATAAGAAATCATGCCACATAATCCTCTATAGTAATTGCAAAGAGCAATGGGGAGAGAGAATAGCCTTGCTGAATTCCCCGGGATAACTGAAACACCTCCGAGCTATCCCCATTAGCCAGCACACATGCTCTCAGATTTGCATAAAAAGCACGGACTCGTTTTATAAAAACTCAGCCTAGATTAAGTTTCTCTAGCATGGCAAAAAAGAACTCCACTCTACCCTGTCAAATGTCTTATCATCAAGTGCTACACAAAGAGCAGGCTCTCTCCGCAGCTTGAGAAGGTGTAGCAGGTCCACAGCTCTCCGAACATTATCGATGATTGCTCTCCCCTTATTATATCCAGTCTGATCCAGATGGATCAGCCGGGACAGGATTCCCCCCAACCTCCACGCCATAACTTTCAAGAAAAGGATCATGTCACAGTTAATTAAAGCAATGGGGCGATAACTGCCACACAGCTCTTTTGGCTTCCCTTCCTTCGGCAATACGATATTAGCTTGGGAGGGGGGAGATGGGATAACTAATTGTAATTATAAAGTAAAGTAGAAGTCAAGGTTTAGGTTGATGTTATTTATTATAATAGTGGAGTGGAGGTGGAAATGAATATATATATGTGTTAAAAAAAAAAGTAATGTGAAAATAATCATAACAATTATAAATAAAAAAAATAATATTAGCTTGGGCCATGGATGCAGGCAGCTGGCTCAAAACCCCGAGTCAACAAGGGGACAATTTCATCCTTCAAAAGATGATAAAATTCTGATGGATACCCATTGTCTCCCACAGCCTTCCCCTTAGGTAACAATTTAATCGCTAGATGAACCTCCTCTTCTGTAATTGGGCACCCTAACCTGTCCGCTTCCTCCACTTCCAACCTAGGTAAACGTAAAGACGCTAGGAAATCTGTCATGGACAGAGCACTATACATTCCTCTGAAGTGTATAGCATTTCATAAAAATTCTTAAACTCCTGATAGATATCTTTCACTGACCGGATCGTCTGCCTCCATGAGCCCCTTAGTTCCCCCACCAATCTTGCTGCCCCCTGTTTTTTGAGATGCCGCGTAAACAACTGTCTCACCTGGCTGCCCTGTTCCTGGTATCGATGCTTTGTAAGCCTAAGCAAGTACATTATACAGTCTGTCTCAAGTGCTTGCAGTTCTGCACATGCTACCTCTAGTGCCCATGCAGCCTGGTACGTCCCATTTACGGAGTGTTCTGCTTGCAGCCGTGCAGATGATGCACTGAGTAGGGTCTCTTCTTTATCCCTCTTCTTTTTCTTCTGTGATGCAATTTGTATTAAAATATACCTCAGGGTGGCTTTCACCGCTAGATACTGACGCCACTCTTTCTTAACCCGGTTATAACATGTTGAGATTTAGATGCCATCATCTCTGTAGGGAGCCCCCATCTGCGGGTTTAGGGAACCACCGAGTCTCTACCATCCCATAGTCAGGAACAATAATGGGATAGATGAGAGCTTCTCCAAACTGTCCCTCTTGCACCCTCCACATAAAGATATAGTCTAGTCAGGAATAGGTATCCGCCCCTGAGGTGCAGCAAGTGTGCTCTCTACTTGTGTCATTTTTATGGTGCCAGAGATCCACCAAGTCCCACTTCTGTACCATATCTCTCAGCTCCTTCCCCTCCTTCCCATGAGCCTTTATGGAGTAATTTGACTGATCCAGTGCCCCCAACATACAATTCATATCACCCCCCACTATCCAGTCCCCCTTCACCACTTTATCAAATTCCATCAACCAATCTACAAAAAAGGACCCCTTGGGGCCATTGGGGGCATAAAAACTAAGGATTGAAATCTCTGCATTTTCCACCCTCTCCGTCACCCAGACCCCTTGATCATCCCCCCCCCCCCCCCCCGAGGCTTCAACCACTAAGAACACTCTCTTATGGATCATTATTGAGACCCCCTCTGGTTTTTTGAGTTAAATGCTGCACAAAAAGCATGTTCATATCCCGGGCCTTAAGCTTAGCATGCTCGTCATTGGTCAGGTGTGTCTTTTGTAACATTAACAGATCAATGTCGGCCTTAATGGTAGTTACCAACATTCTTTTTCTCTTCACAGGCCAAAGTATTCCTCTGACATTAAAGGTGGTCACTCTATATCCCTCCTTTCTGCTATCACCCCCAGCCATCTACCCAGATTTCCATTCCAGCCATATGCTTGGATCACCTTCTACCAACCTCCCCCTTTATGTGATTCATCACAACAGCATACTCCCCTCCTTCCCATCCCCCCTCCCCAACAACCCCCCCAAACATACCGTCCCATCCACCATCCACCTTTTTTATGCATTTCAGACTCCCCTAGCCTCACGTACAGCAGCACTTTCCTCCCCCCCCCCCCACACCAAAATTAGCCATTTCTAAGTTGAGAATATCCCCCTTGGTTCCTGCCCCTCGTAAAATTAATCACCATTTCACTCCCTCATTCTCCTGTACTCCGCCACACCATATTTCTACTCTTATCTAGCATTCAACTTTCATTCACACCTTCCCTCCCGGGTTCCCATATCCCAGCAGACCCTCCCCTTTCCACTCAGACTCAGGTCGAGTCACACTAGAACAAGTCCCAGATCAACTGCCTGTCTGCAGAAATGGTCAAACTGATCCGCTGATTTCCACTGGTCTACCTCTGATCACTGCTGCTCCTCATAGACTGCCGCTGTGGAAATTTCCATCCCAGCTGTTTGCATTGTCCCAGACACAGTTGACACTCCTTCTACAAGCGTCTCTGGTACAGCATGCTGACAAGCAGGCAACCCGCTCTCTCGCATTCCTGCAAAGCCTAGTGAAGTCAAGCCCTCTCAAACGCAGGAGGCAGGTGAACTTTTACCACTGGAGCGTCTTCCATGTAGCTCTAGTCATTTCGCAACTGCATCTGTAGTTAGAAAAAATCCCATTCACAAAGAAAGTGAGTCTCGCTGGATACCAGAGAGCTGCTTTAATTCCTCATTGTGCAAACTGTTCCCTATGTTTTAGTAAGTCCCGCCAGTGCCGCACTGTTTCCGCCATGAGATCAGGAAACACTATCACCCACCAATTTTTATAGACCACATGCCTGGTTTTACGAGTCACCCAAATGATGAACTCCTGGTCCTGAAACCGAAGCAACTTAATAAATGCTCTGGGACACAATTAATTTTCAGGTCAGTTCATAATTCCCTGGGACAGAGCATCAAGGAAAACACTCCTGCAGCAGCCTCCTCAAGAAGACCAGTGGGTCCTGGCCCTCCTCCCCTTCCGGGACACCAAATGTTCAAAGATTCAATTGTCTATACCTGTTTTCAGGGTCTTCAGGTTTCTCTCCCATCCATGCCACCTGCTTTTGCAAGAATGCAACCTCTGTGTCCTGAGTTACTGAGTGTCTTTCACTGCACCAATTTGGGTCTCAGCCTCCTCCATCTGAACCCCCAGTGCTCTAAACCTCTCATCAATCTTGTGTAAAACAGTATCAATTATCTCTCTTTTCAATGAATGGATCTCTTTCAGGACTAAAGACAACTCAGTGTCCTGCTCCAGCTCGCTCTCCTCCACCTCACTCACTACAGATGAGCAGGGAGAGGCCACCCAGGAGGGTATCTCCACCATTGCCGGCACATTTTTCACCTTCACTCCATAGAGCTCCCTTGGGGCTGAAATCGGTTTAATTCAGTGAATAGTGCAGGGAGGTGGGAGAGATATTAAGATCCTTAAGTCTGTCCTCATATGCTTTATAACAAAGACCACTAAACATTTTAGCAGCCACCCTCTGCACTGACTCCAATTTGCTTATATCCTTTTGAAGGTGTGGTCTCCAGAATTGCACACAATACTCCAAATGAGGTCGCACTATCACTATACTGTACAGATTTTTTTTTTCTGCTGGCCATTCCTCTCCCTATGCACCCAAGCATCCTTGTAGCTTTCACCATCACCTTTTCTATCTGTTTAGCTACTTTCAGATTTTCAGACACAATCACGCCTAGGTCCCGCTCTTCTTTTGTGGACAGAAGTACTTTACCCCTACACTGTACCGCTCCCTTGGATTATTGCAGCCAAAATTCATGACCCTGCATTTTTTAGCATTAAATCTCAGCTGCCAAATTCTCTACCATTCTTCAAGCTTAGCTAGATCCCTCCTCATATTATCTACTCCTTTCAGGGGATTTTGGTATTATCTGCAAAGAGACAAACCTTACCCAACAGTCCTTCTGCAATATCACTAACAAAGATGTCAAAAAGAATCAGACAAGGACAGATCCCTGCGGCACACCACTGGTAACCTGCTTCTCCTCAGAGTAAGCTCCATTTACCTGTACCCTTTGTTGCCTTCCACTCAAGCAATTTCTAACAATCAGTAACTTTAGGGTCCATCCCTAGGGTGCTCAGTTTGTTTATAAGTCACCTGTACAGAACAGTGTCAAAGGCTTTGCTGAAATCCAAGTACACCACATCTAGGGCTCTCCCTCAGTCCAACTCCCTGGTCACCCAGTACAAGAAATCAATCAGATTTGTCTGACAAAACCTGTCTCTAGTGAATCTATGCTGCAGCGAATGCTCTAGTGAATCCTGCAATCCAATGAACTCCAGACACCTCACTATTTTCTCTTTCAGCAGTGTTTCTATAGAGGTTAGACTAACCGGCCTGTAGTTTTCAACCACATCTGCTTTTGTGTAAAGTGACCACCTGTGCCTCTCTCCAGTCCTCTGGCACCACTCCCAGCTCCAATGAGGCATTTAAATGGTCAGTCAGTGGAGCTGCTAGAATGTCCCCTTCAGTATTTTTGGATGTAACCCAGCCAGTCCCATCACTTTGTCTAGTTTTAGTTTAGCTAGTTCCTCACGAACACAGTCTTCTGAAAATGTTCAAGACCCCTGTCACTTCTGTTCCTATTTGGGTGTGTTTTCTTAGGTCCTGCTCCTGGCCCTTCATCTGTGAACACAGAACAGAAATATCTGTTAAGCAATTCCGCTTTATCCTCATCAGCTTCTGCATATTCCTCCCCTTCACCCTTGAATATGACAATACCACTTTTGTCCTTCTTCCTCTCACTACAATATCTGAAAAATGTCTTATCCCCCATTTTATTGCATTGGTCATTTCTTCTTCTTTAGGTATCTTTGCTTTCCTGACTACTTTGCTAGCTTCTCTAAGTTTTTCTAAATATAAATGCCTGTCTACCTCTCTCTGTGATCTCTTGTATTTCATGCAGTCCTCTCCCTTTTTCTTCACCTTTTCAGCTACTTCTTTAGCAAACATGGACACATGGGCTGCGTCTAGAGCAAACGCTGCACTGGATTTATGCAGCATATTAAATTGCTTGAGGTAAGCATTCAGTTGCAGCTCTTTGGACCTCTCAAAATGTTTATCCAGGACTGACAGAGTTGGAAATTAAACTGGTTGAAAGATATTTCTGAAGCAAGAATCTTTTAATAAAAATAGAAAAAGCAAGACATTTCAATTAAGATTTTTTTCTTGAAGATATGTTAATTATGGTTCCAAATGGCTCCAGAACAACTGGAAGGGGGTGGGGTGGAGATATTCAAAACTAAAAGCTGGGAAGACTTACAGGCAACTAGCTGTACTGTAACAGATTCTCTGTAGCCGTGTAAGTTGGTGATTTCCAAGATTTCCTATGAAAAAGTACTAAATATCAATCACATGAGTTTATTTTGGGGGCCCTTCTGGAAATTTCACTGTTTGTTTACATGTGCATGCACCTGAGTATGATGCCAGCTGTGCAATGCAGAGTAAGGTGTCAGCCAGCTCTCAGGAGCAAATTTACCTGTTAATACTTTAAAGACAGAAACCAGTAAAGATTCACGCAAACACATCCTGGGACTTCTGCCCAGACTGCCATAATCTGTTTGCCAGTTTCTTTTTCACTGCACCTGTAAGTACTTTGCTGGGTGAAAAAGGACAAAGTACAACATTTAAGATATTGATTTTATTTACATTCTCTTATATACTGTGCTATTTTGCATCAGTGCAGTTTACATTGAACAAACTGAAATTACATTGAAGGCATTATAACTTGGAGATAACTATTTTACAGGGAGCATGGGCTATGGAGGGTTAAGTGGCTTGCCCAAGACCACAAGGAGCACCTGTGGGACTAGAAACCCCAGTCCTTCAAGCCCAAGGTTGCTGTCCTCTAGTGGGATTTGAACCCCTGACCTTCTGGGCTGAAGTACCTTGCCCCAACCACTAGGCTACTCCTCCACTCCACTATTTTACATTATGAATGTGTGAATTTTTCTTGTCCATTGAATGTTACTCATTGATTGGAGACTTGAACAGCCTAGAACATTTCCTGATACTGTCTCATCTATAACCAACAGCCAGTGAAAAGAATGTCCTCATGCATTATGGGTTTTTTCCACATACTGTATGTTTTATCTCTGCGACCTTTCATGGTTGTTTGGAATCTCAAGTTGATAGCTTAATGGAATACAGCAGTGGTTCTCAACCCTGTCCTGGTGTACCTCCATTGCATGCAAATCTCTCCATTCATATTCAAAATGGATATCCTGAAAACCTGACTGGCTGAAGAAAGGAAGGAAACAGAGTTGATAGCCTGGAGTAGTACTGAACAACCCAAGGTGGGAACTGTTGGGATTACATACATATCTTCACGAATCTGTTTATATATTTATTACTACTTATATACCCAGCTTGTATATAATACATCTCTTCCTCTACTATCTATTCTGAATCAGATTCTTGTGACTTGGTAAAAGATTTGGTGATAGAACAATTAAATCAAGGAAATTCAATCTTCAAAGGAGGTCAAACAAAGAACAAGAAGTGAAACAACACTGTCCTATTCATTCAAGACAAGACAACTCATGCCTAACATTCAAGACCTTATATTGAAAAGAGAGACAACTGCACACACCTGAGAGGAATATGAAACTGACTTGGAAACTGCAGAAAATGGCTTTAAGAAGTTATTCACAATTGAGAAATATTCTGTGGGCTTGTTTTTGCAGTTGTCAAGATAATTTAAAAATGTTAATGCCAATATTCAGCAGCAAGTGGCTTAATTTTATATACTGGTCGACTATGGTGACCCTGTGGATAGTTATTCTAAACTGTGTTAGATCTTCAGATAGGCAGCTAATTATTGATAGGTTGACATCCATAGCTGCTGTTACTGTATTGATCCATTGCATTGCTGGTTTCTCTCTTTTGCACTGACTTTCTTCTTTGCCAAGCATGATGTCTTTCTCTAATAATTTAAGCACTGGCATTTAAATCAATACATATATTCTGCACCTCTATATGTGTGAAGGCACATTTTACAAATGACATCCAAGTTCAATCTGGGATATCCAAGCCAGAACATCTGAAAAAACCCCCAAGAATCTCCAAGTTCAGGCATGATTTCACAAACATGGATGTGCCCAATATGAACATCTATAGGGATATCTACGTAGACATCTTTGGAAGAGTATTTAAGACTGGAAATGTCTAATAGCCTAATTGGTAGAGTAGTAGATAAGGATCAGGGACTCCAGAGTTGAAATCCCACTGCTGCTTCTTGTGATCTTGGGCAAGTTACTTAACATTCTTTTTCTCTACACCCTCTGGATGTTTTACAGCCACAAGGAACACCTTCCTGATGCCTGTTCATACCTGGAGCAGGTCTAAACTTGGATGGGGATGCAGACACCCTGATATTTCTGAAAGCAAGCGGGGATGTGTAAGTCTATTGCAACATCCTCTGCCTACTTGGACATCCCCACACTAGAGATGTTTGTAAAATGCCTCCTGGGACATCTCTGTGGTTTGAACATCCACATGCACGTTTTTGGGCATCCAAATCATGGCTACGGATTTTAAAATGATTGACATTGTCAGTAGCAGTGAATGTGCATATTGTAGAGATACTGTAACCCCCACAAGGGGTTAAGTTTTTTTACCTGAGAGGGTGTTTTTGCATCATTGGCAGTTGTTGAGTGTCTCATTTGAGGGGAGCTGGAGTATGTTTTGATCCGGATTGGATCTGTGATAGGAGAGGAGTTGGTCCGGGACGAAAAGTAAATGCATGAGAAAAGATCCGGAGCAGATCAGGCGGATCCGGGTCTCTCGGATCAAGAGACTGGTATCCCACGCTGTGAAGTAGCGCTTGAGAGTTATTGCAGATGGAGGTGAAAGCTGAGACTCCAATTTGATTTTAGAAAGGGAGGTTGGATTTCAGAGTTTTTTCGGGGTAAGGTTAAACTGGTGAAATGTCATAGCGGAGTGCTGTTTTGAGTTAGAAACCTGAGAAAACAGGGTTTAATAGTCAGTCGGTGATTGTTGGGAAAGGGATAATTTCTTTTGGAATTTATGTTATTTTTCATGTTTAAATTCAACATAGAATTTTGATACCATTATTTCTTATTGGAGTTTTAAAAGATAAAAATGGAGATTGTAGCTGCAAAATAGAATTCATGGCAACTGTTGTTATTAGAATACTGGTGCTAGCATGCTTTTTATTGGCTGTAGGTTTTCTGATGATGTCATTTTTTGAGTTAGTGTTGCCTGGGGTTACGACTGAGAAGATGGAGAAGTGAAGAACTGTTTGTGAGAGTGAGCAGTTGGTTATTATAGGATTTCTTATAAAGGTTGAAGATTTGCTTTCAAGTAGGAAAATATGGTTGAGTACTACTGAAATTGGTCAGGTATTTTAAAAAGAAGGAAAGCTGCTTGTGGAAGTGAGAGCAGAAATGTGTTAGAGCTCCTGACTGAGTTTTGTGACAGAGTGACCGGTTTGAATGTTATTAGGAATTGCACATTTAATTACAAAGAGCTGTGTATATACTTATTTACTGCATACTTGACTCGGCTGAAAACTTTTTTTTTTAAGGTGATGCTAGTAAAAGAGCTCCCTAAAAATAGGTTTCCTGTTTTGAATGGTCCAAAGGTGACCAGAATATTGGAATGACTATGAAGTGAGGATAAGTGTAAAGTAACCTGTTCTAAAGGAAAAGAAAACTGTTGTTTACTTTATTGCATGTGGAGTAGCACTACTGAAAGTGCATAATATACTACAAGTTAATTGTACAAAGCATGCTGTAAGGTGGAATGAATCTAGTTATTGTGGAATAGACACATAGGGGTATGTTTACTAAACTGCGTTAGTGCAAATCGCGTTAGGAGCCGCGTTAGTGAAAGGAAAGCCAAAAAAGGACATGGGCGGGACATCGTAACGACTAACGCGCGTTCCAAAAACTAACGAGCGTTACAGGGCGCCATGGCGCGTTAAGCATATGAAGGCGTACAGACACAAATCATTGAAACAGAGCTGTAGCACAATGGTTAGTGTACTCATCGCTGTTACAGGCAGCACGGGTTCAAGTCCCCAGTGTGCCTAACGCAGAATGCTGTCCCAGGCAGCACCCTGTACATTACATAGGGAATGAGGAGGCATGTTTTTCTTTACGTTCAGTAGTTATTAGTGAAACACACTCTCGCAGTGCGCATAGCCATGTACGTTGGTACGTGGGTGGCTGCATGCGTTGTTACGGGCGTAGCCCCGTGCGTACAATCGTGCGTGGGTACGTGTGTTTTTACCAGCTTGGGCACCTTATAGTACAGACAATTTAGGGTGTCTTGCACTTATGCACTATGCTAACAGATGTACGTGTGATGGCCTATGGTTTATCAGAGCCTGAGAGCAGGCGCTGGATCTTCCCAGGGTTGGATCGTGCCAGTCACACCCATGATGCACTGCACATGCAAATCAGCTGTCCACAGATACACACCATGGGGAATGCACCCCCACAGCACCTCGGCCTGGTAGGGGGAAGTGACCATGTGCACCCCCACAGCACCTCGGCCTGGTAGGGGGTACTGACCGTGTGTTGTACTGGCACAGAGTAGCTACACACCGTCACATTGTGCTGGTACTGTGCTCACCCTGAGGGTGCAGTGAGGCGCCCAGCACCAGGTCCACAGCACAGGTCCAAAGCAGTGTTAATGTGCGAGATAGGTAGTTTCTGCACAAACACCTTGCAGTCAGGTATAGCCCCCATGGACCCCCCCCCCCCCCAAGCGCCAAGGGTGGCAAACAGGGTCTCTTAACAATAGATCCACCTTCTACCTCCCTGCAAAGGTGGCAGTAGAGAAGAACATCAACCCCAGTTCTGGTGGGGAACAGACACCCCACAGGACAGACATCAGGCCTGGATATGGTAAGCTGCACCCCACCACTATCTGATATACTCCTGCAGCAAGCCATCAGCCACTGCACCCTGCAAGCCACTCCATCAAGACACATACCAGCTGCAAACAGTCTGCTAGTTAGTCCATAATGCATGTGCCCAGTGGATATGCATGCACCCAGAACTGGGATGTCAGCATACACAGCAAGCAGATAAATCAGTGACTGGGCCCCAAAAGGAAACCCATATCTATCACATGAGAAAAATACTATAATAGCACTATGGGGGTGCCTAGCCATGCTGTGGTCACTGCGCAGTCAGGGTGAGAGTGATCTCTAAGCAGGACATACTGAGGTCACCCTGTCTGTGTAGGTGGTGGCCGGGCACTAAAATGTGCCTGTCACTGCCCTATGCCCTGTGCAGATGCACCCTGGCCAGGCCACCCTGTCCGGCCTATACCCATGGTACCTTGCTCCTCATTATGCACATTGGCAGCTCAATACTGGCAACATTGCTGGCAGTGTGGGCTGTGGAAGGTGTTTGCAGCCACCACACACTGGATAGACAGACAGACACCCCCACACCTATGCCAGCATTGTGCAACTATAGAGGTGTTCAGCAGCCATACCCACCACACCAGTCCTGGGCACAGTTCAGGCATGGATATTGTACGCAAGACTGTTGGGGTCACTCCCCATGGTGGTACGCACTGTCAGAGACCAGACCTGCAGCACACACCACAGACAGCAGAATGATTGCTATGGTGGAGCTCACTGAGCAAACTGTGCTTAATGTAGGAATTGATATCTGCCAGTTATCACAGGAAACGTTTGATAGCTGTGTACCATATACTCAGGTGTAGGGTGGCATTGCTAAGGTATGCAACTGCTAGTATTGGGAGATACAGGCAGGGCCCAATGTCCTGCTTCTCCAGGAGGCATTGGCCAATGGGGCCTGTGGGTGTGTCTGGCCCTGTTGGCTGCTGCTTTACGGCAGAGTTCCCCAACTCCAGTCCTGGTGTTCCAAACCTGTTCGGGTTTTCATGCTGTCCCTCATAAATATGCATGAGCTACATCTGCATACCATGGGGGTGGTGCATAGATATGCAGCACAGGCATCTTTATTAGTGGCAGCATGGAACCTGAATGGTGTGGGACCCTCCAAGACTGCAATTGCGAGACTCTGCTCTGGGTAATGCGCCTGTTTCTGATGTCTGTGTTTGGTGTGGTATAATATAGGCGTATTAACCATGCGTATGTTCTCTGCAATAAAGGGGTGTCTTTACTATCACTGTTTAGTGGTGGGTAAAAATATGGGGACTGGGTTGGCAGGAGCCCCAGCTGGGATTTGAACCTGTGACCCTCTGGTTGTACAGGCACTGGCTGTGTCTGTTGCACTACACTGTGGCCACAGAGCTGGTGCAGTCCCTGGAGTTAGTTAAAGCGGCCTGACGAGTCAGAAACCCTGCTCTGCACAGGTTTACTATGGGCTCATTTTCCTTGTATGGAGAAAAAGGTGCACATAAACCTCAAAACAGACCTCAAATAAAGGGGCAAACACCCATAACCAAGTTGGGCAACAATGATATCATTGGGCAACATTACACACCACTCCCAGGAAAGCTCCATCACAATGAAATGATCTTTGAAAGGGTCTACGGAGCGTAGACCCTTCCAAACATCATTTCTTTCTTTGGTGCTTTCCAGGGAGTGTTGTTCATTGTTGCCCATTGCTATCACTGTTGCCCAGCTGAATTGTGCTTTTTACAATGTTTCTTGTGGTCATTCTTAAGGTTTTATGTGAACTTTTGGTCTTTGCACATGTATCACACTGCTCACGTTTTGTAGGTCTCCCCGGTTTTGCTGTACATTGCTGATGGAAATGGTTTCTCTTCCCTTTAATATGCCTTTAACGACAGGTTTTCATTCGCGTTGGAATTGAGCTCAGAAATTCAGCGCGTTAGTATGAGGGGAGCTTCTCCCCGCCCACTCTCCGCCCATTGACCCCTTCTCTCCCTCCACTCTCCACCTTCTGCGCTGTTTACGCGCGTAAAGTACGTTTAACGATCGTTAGCACGTCAGAACGCACATTCGGACGTGCTAACGATCGTTAAACATACTTTACGCGCGTTAATCACGATTACCGCACTTTAGTAAACATCCCCCATAGTATTTGAGCGCTGAGTGCAAGTTTGAGTAAATGTGGTGCAAGTATGTGTTTAAGGAAACAAGGAGTTTAGTAAGCTCTTCAGCATAGGGAAATAAGTTTAGATAGGTACTTTTAGGTAGGGACTTTGTTTAATTGTATTTATTTAGTTAGGGAGCATAACAAAGTTTGTGACAAAGGAATAATTTAGGTTGTCTCATACCTAAACTAGAAAGAAGTTAGGGTTTTGTCTCCCTTTTTATTTAATTAAGTTAGGGAGCCAGGTATCCCGGACTCCGTGGATTCAGACGTACGGCGGTTCCTGCGCGAATCTTGGACCCCTACACTTCAATTCTCGCAGCTGTGTGGACAATAATAAAAAAAGAAGTCAGTCTTACGTCTCAGCTGAATGAACAAAGAAAGCTAAGTGAAGTACTTAATATAAGCTGTGTGTTAAAAAGAAGGAAAAGGAGAGCAAGGGGAAAAGAGTGGACAATCCCCACTTGTTACTGATGTAATATGTCTTCAGCACAAAGAAAAATAAAACATCACAAAACATTAGGACTTACACATTAACAACTGAAATTAACAGAAAAGTTTTTTTTTTTGTGCTACATTAGTCAGAGAAGAAACTTATCTGATTAGAATAGTTAGGATTTCCCTTATTAGAGTTGTGACAGGTTGCTATTGATTTTTCTGTTATAATACTGTTTTTTTTTATTTAAGAAACTAAGGGGTATGTTTACTAAAACCCCGGTAATGTGCGCGGCCCGCTAGTGTGCGGGTGCCATATAAGGAGTGGGCGTGTCTGGCTGAAAAAAGCAAAACCGGGATTATTCATGCGCTAATGTGCGCGGCGCCCATGTGTGCCCCGCACATTAGCGCATGAGAAAGCTGCGCGGGAGGCATAAGTGGCGCGCTGATATACAAGCAGAGGAGCTGAGCCACAGCACAATGGTTAAGGCACTGCCCAATAGTGCAGGGATCAGGAGTTCAATCCCCACAATGCCCAATGAAGACGGCTGGCTGAGGCATTTAAATCATGGGCAGCATAAAGCAGCATGCTATTGCTTTAGGAGGCATTTTAATATTGCGCGGCATAAGGCGGCACGCTGATGCACAACCACAAGAACAGAGCCACAGTACAATGGTTAAGACACTGACCAATGGTGCAGGGATCATGGGTTCAATCCCCCACTGTGCCCAATGAAGAAGGCTGGTTGAGGTATTACCTATTATGGGTAAGTTTGCTTTAGGAGGCATTTTATTTGTTATTTTAATTACTACTACTAGCAAACGCACTCTCAAAGCGTGTTAATATAAGGCGCCCCATAAAGCACATTTTAAATTGCACTGTCCGCCAAGGCACCCTAGAATGTTGCTTATAGGGTGCTTTATAGGGTGCCGTATGAGGTACCGCAAGGTCACAGTAATGTTTTAGATGGCAGCACTGTGCAGTTTAAGGAATGAAAAGCATAAGTAGGTGCGCTGACAGGCAAGGAGGAGCAGCAGTGAAGCACAATGGGTAAGGCACTGACTGCTGTTACAGGGGTCATGAGTTTGCTCCCCAGTGTGCCTAATATGTAAGGCTGGCTGTGGCATCAGCTTTGCAATGTACGTATTTTTTCCTGCAGCACTTTAGTTGTATTTTATTAATTGCTGCCAGCAAACAGGTCCTCACGTGCCGTAATTGAAGGTGCCGCACAAGGCACCCTATAAGGCACTCCATAGGGCACATTATAAAGTGCACTGTCCGCCACGGCACACTAAAATGTCCCCTATAGGGCACCCTATAAGTTGCTCCACAGGATAACGTATAGTGCACCTTATATGGACGGTAACCATAAGGTAACCTATAGGGCGCCCTATAAAGCGCCCTCTGAGGCACCTTATGGATACAGTACGATGAGGGTGTTTTTGCTGGCAGCAATAATGTACATTAAAAAGCAATAATGCTCTGGACAGGCCCACCAAACAACCCCACTGTGGGTTTGAACCCATGATCTCTGGCTCCACAGGCAGTAAAGTAACCATTGTGCTACAGCTCTATAGTTGCTAGCAAGCCCCTGGCTGGCTGCAGAGGGAGTGCACGTCACCACACAGACAGTCTGCTGTGGTCACCAGGATAGCCCACCCGTACCCATGATGCACTGCACATGCAAATCAGCTGTCCACAGATAAACACAAGATGGGGAATTCACCCCCACAGCACCTCGGCCTGGTAGGGGGAAGTGACCATGTGCACCCCCACAGCACCTCAGCCTGGTAGGGGGTACTGACCGTGTGTTTTACTGGCACAGAGTAGCTACACACCGTCACATTGTGCGGGTACTGTGCTCACCCTGAGGGTGCGGTGAGGCGCCCAGCACCAGGTCCACAGCACCTTCCATGGCTGAAAGAGACCATGCCGGAGGTCCAAAGCAGTGTTAATGTGTGAGATCGGTAGTTTCTGCAGAAACACCTTGGATGTCTCAGTCAGGTGTAGCCCCTATGGACTCCTAGGTGGATTATGTACCGCCACCTTCCTCCTCCAGAGCTGAGGGTGGCAAACAGGGTCTCCCATCAACAGATCCACATTCTACCTCCCAGCAATGGTGGCAGTAGAGAGGACCATCAACACCAGTCCTACTGGGGAACAGACACACTACAGCACAGTCAGTGCAGCTCTGTACACTTCCATAACACAATAGCAGACAGACATTAGGCTTGGATATGCTAAGCTGCACCCCAACACTATCTGATATTCTCCTGCAGCAAGCCTTCAGCCGCTGCACCCAGCAAGCCGCTCCATCAAGACATATACCAGCTGCAAACAGTCTGCTAGCTAGTCCATAGTGCATGCACCCAGAACTGGGATGTCAGCATACACAACAAGCAGATAAATCAGTGACTGGGCCCCAAAAGGAAACCCATAAATATCACAAGAGAGAAATACTATATAGCACTATGGGGGTGCCTAGCCATGCTGTCATCACTGAACAGTCAGGGTGAGAGTGATCCCCCAGCAGGACATACTGAGGTCACCCTGTCTGTGTAAGTGGTGGCTGGGCACTAAAATGTCCCAGCCAGTGCCCTATGCCCTGTGCAGATGCATCCTGGCCAGGTCATCCTGTCCAGGCTATACCCATGGTACCTTGCTCCTCATTATGCACATTGGCAGCCCAATACTGGCAACAGTGCTGGCAGTGTGGGCTGTGGAAGGTGTTTGCAGCCACCACACACTGTATAGACCAGGGGTGGGGAACCCTGGTCCTGGAGAGCCGCAGACCAGTCAGGTTTTCGGGATAGCCCTAATGAATATGCATGAGATATATATGCATTAGAGATATCCTGCCAACCTGACTGGTTTGTGGCCCTCCAGGGCTGGATTTGGAGACCCCTGCCTTACACCTCTGTCATTTAAGATTGTGAGTGGGCAAGATGCAGATGTCCTAGACATTGAAAGGGTATATAGAATATGTCACATTCCTCCTCGATTCTCACCACCACCAAAAGGTTGTCTAATAGACAATATTTTGGTGGCGGTGAGAAGTGAGGAGGAATGTGTCACATTCTATCTAACCTTTTTGATGTCTTGGACATCTGCACCTTGTCCACTCACAATCTTAAATGACAGAGGTGTAAGGCAGGGGTCTCCAAATCCAGCCCTGGAGGGCCATAAACCAGTCTGGTTGGCAGGATATCTCTAATGCAGGGGTGGGCAAACTTGGTCCTGGAGGGCCGCAGACCAGTCAGGTTTTCGGGATATCTCTAATGAATATGTATGAGATATATATGCATTAGAGATATCCTGCCAACCTGACTGGTTTGTGGCCCTTCAGGGCTGGATCTGGAGACCCCTGCCTTACACCTCTGTCATTTAAGATTGTGAGTGGACAAGGTGCAGATGTCCAAGACATCAAAAAGGTTAGATAGAATTTGTCACAGTCCTCCTCACTTCTCACCACCACCAAAAAATTGTCTATTAGACAACTTTTTGGTGGTGGTGAGAATCGAGGAGGAATGTGACACATTCTATATACCCTTTCGATGTCTAGGACATCTGTACCTTGCCCACTCACAATCTTAAATGACAGAGGTGTAAGGCAGGGGTCTCCAAATCCAGCCCTGGAGGGCCACAAACCAGTCAAGTTGGCAGGATATCTCTAATGCATATATATCTCATGCATGTTCATTAGGGATATCCCGAAAACCTGACTGGTCTGCGGCCCTCCAGGACCGGAGGTGCCCAACCCTGCTCTAATGCATATATATTTCATGCATATTCATTAGGGCTATCCTGAAAACCTGACTGGTCTGCGGCTCTCCAGGACCAGGGTTCCCCACCCCTGGTATAGACAGACACACACTCCCACACCTATGCCAGCATTGTGCTACTATAGAGGAGTTTAGCAGCCCTGCCCACCACACCAGTCCTGGGCACAGTTCAGGCATGGATATGCTACGCCAGTGTTTCCCAACCCAGTCCTATGGGGCACACCGGCCAGTCAGGTTTTCGGGATATCCCTAATGACTATGCATGAGATATATATGCATTAGAGATATCCTGCCAACCTGACTGGTGTGTGGCCCTCCAGGGCTGGATTTGGAGACCCCTGCCTTACACCTCTGTCATTTAAGATTGTGAGTGGGCAAGATGCAGATGTCCTAGACATCAAAAGGGTATATAGAATGTGACACATTCCTCCTCGATTCTCACCACCACCAAAAAGTTGTCTAATAGACAATATTTTGGTGGTGGTGAGAAGTGAGGAGGAATGTGACACATTCTATATACCTTTTTGATGTCTTGGACATCTGCACCTTGCCCACTCACAATCTTAGATGACAGAGGTGTTAGGCAGGGGTCTCCAAATCCAGCCCTGGAGGGCCACAAACCAGTCAGGTTGGCAGGATATCTCTAATGCATATATATCTCATGCATAGTCATTAGGGATATCCCGAAAACCTGACTGGCCGGTGTGCCCCATAGGACTGGGTTGGGAAACACTGTGCTACGCAATACTGTTGGGGGTTACTCCCAAGGGTGGTAAACACTGTCAGAGACCAGACCTGAAGCACACACCGCAGACATCAGAAAGATTGTTATGATGGAGCTCAATGAGCAAACTGTGCTGAACGTAGGACTTGCTATCTGCCAGTAATCATAGGAAACGTTTGATAGGTGTGTACCGTATACCCAGGTGTAGGGTGCCATTGCTAAGGTATGCAAGTGCTAGTATTGGGAGATGCACGCAGGGTCCAATGTCCTGCCTCTCCAGGAGGCATTGGCCAATGGGGCCTGTGGGTGTGGGTGTGTCTGCCCCTCTTGGCTGCTGCTTTACGGCAGAGGTTCCCAACCCCAGTCCTGGTGTGCAAAACACCGTTCGGGGTTTCATGCTGTCCCTCATGAATATGCATGAGATACATCTGCATACTATGGGGGTGGTGCATAGATATGCAGCACAAGCATCTTTATTAGAGGCAGCATGGAACCTGAATGGTGTTTGGCCCTCCAGGACTGCATTTGGGAGACTCTGCTCTAGGTAATGCCCCTGTTTATGGTGTCTGTGCTCGGTGGGGTAAAATATAGGCGTATTAACCATGCGTATGTTCTCTGCAATAAAGGTTTGTCCTTACTATCACGGTTTAGTTGTGGGAAAAATATGCGGACTGGATTGGAAGTAGCCCCAGCTGGGCTTTGAACCTGAGACCTTCTGGTCCTAAAGGCACTGGCTGTGTCCGTTGCACCACCGTCTTAGCACAAAAACATTGCATTCCCTGGGGAGTCCATGGCTGTTTGTCAGACAGGGACTGTCTGTTGGAGTGCACTGCACCTACGTGAAGGGGGCTAGGCCAACATATGCTGTGGGCAGCAGCCACTGCCCCCTCCACCAACAGTACCCCTCCGCCACCATGCTGACATGGCCTTATATTGCTGACAGCATCACAGCTAAATGATATGTGGCCCTCCAGGACTGCATAGAGGGGACTGTGGTCTAGGTAATGCACATGTTTCTGGTGTCTGTGCTCTGTAGGGTAAAATAGAGGTGTTTGGACCATGCTTATGTTATCTGCAAAAAAGGTTGGTCTTTACTATCATGGTTTAGTGGTGGGTAAAATATGGGGAATGGGTTTGCAGGAGCCCCAACTGGGACTTGAACTGATGATCTTTGGCTCCTGAACACACTGTCTGTGTTCACTGCACCACACTGTGGCCACAGAGACAGTGCAGCCCCTGGAGATAGGAAACCTGGGCAAAGGAGACATAAACCCTGCTCTGCACAATTTCACTGTGGGATCATTCACCTTGTATGGGGACGGAGCGTAGACCCTTCTAAAATTCATATTTCTTTTTTGGGGCTTTCTTAGGAGTGATTTTTGATGTTTTCCATGACTATCACTGTTGCCCAGCTGGATTATAATTTTTAGAATTTTGTTGTGGTCATTTTCAATTTTTATTTGCTATTTTGTTCTGTGCACATGTATCACACTGCTCACGTTTTGTAGGTTTCCCTGGTTTTGCAGTACATTGCTGACATAAATGGTTTCTCTTCCCTTTAAATCGGCTCTAACGCGAGGTTTTCACTCGCGGTATTTTTTTCATCGAATTTCAGCCCCACTCCTGTGCGGGGAGCCTCTCCCCTCCCACTCTCCACCCATTGATCCTGTCTCTCCGCCCATGGGGAGCCTTCCTCCGCCCTCCAGGAGCCTTTCCACGCCTCTATCGCTCATTTGCGCGACGCACACATGAGCGGGCCCGTTAGTGCGACGCGCACGTGTGCGGGGCACAAAAACGCATCATTAGCGTGCGCTAAGGTACGCTCAAGTGCACCCCGCACAGTAGCGCGGTTTAGTAAACATACCCCTAAAAGTTACAGGAGTAGCTAGTAGTATAAAATTGTTTAGTAAAAAGAGAAAGCATGTGCAACTTTTTGGTGCAATAACGGAAGAGATGTATAATGGGTTGTTCTTACATGTTTTACTGAGATTCTGTAAAGATTATTTCAACTAAATATACACAGTAAATAACAACAAAAGTGTCAGAACCTGTGTAGAATAAATATTAAGGGGTATGTTTACTAAAACCCCTGTTAGGTGCGCGCCGCGGTAGTCTGCAGGATGCCATATAAGGAGTGGGTGGTCCGGTCAAAAATAGCAAAATGGGATTAGCGTGTGCGCTCCTGTACGTGGCGCGCTCTTGTGCGCCGTGCACATTAGCGCATGAGTAACGCACGTGGGAAGCATAAGCAGGCGCGCTGATGGGCAAACAGATGAACAGGGCTGCAGTACAATGGTGAAAACACTGACAGATGGTGCAGGGGTCATGGGTTCAATCCCCCACTATGCTTAATGAATAAGGCTGGCTGAGGCACTACCATTTATGTGTAATATTGCATTATGAGGCTTTTTAATTTTATTTTAATTACTGCTGCTAGCAAACACACTCTCAAAGCACTGTAACATAAGGTGCTGCATAAGGCACCCCATAAGGTACCCCAGAGGGCACATTTTAAAGTGCACTGTCCGCCACGGCACCCTACAATGTTGCTGAAAGGGTGGCGTATAGGGCGCCATATAGGGTGCCCTATGAGGCACAGCAAGGTCATAGCACTGTTTTTGATGGCAGCACTGTGCATTTCAACACATAAAAATCATAAGTAGGTGCGCTGAAATGCAAGGAGGAACAGCAGTGTAGCACAATGGTTAAGGCACTGACTGAGGATACAGAGGTCATGAGTTTGATCCCCAGTGTGCCCAATATGTAAGGCTGGCTGAGGCATCAGCTTTGACATGTAAGTATTGTTTCCTGAGGTATTTTAATTATTTCTGCCAGCAAACACACCCTCATGTGCCGTAACCTAAGGTGCTGCATAAGGCACCCTATAAGGCACTCCATAGGGCACATTATAAAGTGCACTGTCCGTCACGGCACCCTACAATGTCCCCTATAGTGCACCCTATAAGGCGCTCCATAGGACACCTTATAAGGCAACTTATACGGACTGGCACCCTATCAGTCGCTCCATAGCATACTGTATAGTGCACCTTATATGGACGGTAACCATAAGGTGCCCTATAGGGCGCCCTATAAAGCGCCCTCTGAGGCACCTTATGGGTACAGTACGCTGAGGGTGTTTTTGCTGGAAGCACTAATGTACGTTAAAAATCAATGATACTTTGGACAGCCCTATCAAATACCCCACTGTGGGTTTGAACCCATGACCTCTGTCTCCACTGGTAGTAAAGTAACCAGTGGGCTACAGCTCTATAGCTGCTGACAAACCCCTGGCTGGCTGCAGAAGGACTGCAAGTCACCACACAAACAGTCTGCTCTGGTCACCAGGATAGGGTTAACCCACCCATACCCATGATGCACTGCACATGCAAATCAGCAGTCTACAGATGATCACAAGATGGGGTATGCACCCCCACAGCACCTCGGCCTGGTAGGGGGAACTGACCGTGTGTGGTACTGGCACAGAGTAGCTACACACCGTCACATTGTGCAGGTACTGCACTCACCCTGAGGGTGAGGTGGGGCACCCAGCACCAGGTCCCCAGCAGTGCTAATGTGTGAGATAGGTAGTTTCTGCAGACACACCTTGGAAATATCTGTATGTCTCAGTCCGGTGTAGTCTCTATGGACCCCTAGGAGGATTATGTACCACCACCCTCCTCCTCCAGGGCTGAGGGTGGTAAACAGGGTCTCCCACCAACAGATCCACATTTTACCTCTCTGCAATGGTGACAGTAGAGGGGACCATCAACCCCAGTCCTGCTGGTGAACAGACACTCTACAGGGAAGTCAATGCAGCTCTGTACACATCCATAACGCAATAGCAGACATTCATTAAGCCTGGATATGCTAAGCTGCACCCCACCACTATCTGATATTCTCCTGCAGCAAGCCTTCAGCCGCTGCACCCTGCAAGGCACTCCATCAAGACACATACCAGCTGCAGACAGTCTGCTAGCTAGTCCATAGTGCATGTTCCTGGTGGAAACGCGTGCACCCAGAACTGGGATGTCAGCATACACACCAAGCAGATAAGTCAGTGACTGGGCCTCAAAAGAAAACCCATAAATATCACATGAAAAAAATACTATGTAGCACTATGGGGGTGCCTAGCCATGCTGTGGTCACTGCACAGTCAGGGTGAGAGTGATCTCCCAGCAGGACATGCTCTGGCCACCCTGTCTGTGCAGGTGGTGGCCGGGCACTACAATGTCCCAGCCAGTGCCCTATGCCCTGTGCAGATGCATCCTGGCCAGGCCACCCTGTCCGGGCTATACCCATGCTACCTTGCTCCTCATTATGCACATTGGCAGGCCAATACTGGCAACAGTGCTGGCAGTGTGGGATGTGGAGGGTGTTTGCAGCCACCACACACTGGATAGACAGACAGACACACACTCCCACACCTATGCCAGCATTGTGCTACTCTAGAGGAGTTTAGCAGCCCTGGCCACCACACCAGTCCTGGGCACAGTGCAGGCATGGATATGGTACGCAATATTGTTGGGGGTCACTCCCCAGGGTGGTAAACACTGTCAGAGACCAGACCTGAAGCACACTCCACAGACAGCAGAAAGGTTGCTATGATGGAGCTCAATCAGCAAACTGTGCTTAACGTAGGAATTGGTATCTGCCAGTAATCATAGCAAACGTTTGATAGCTGTGTACCATATTCCCAGGTGTAGGGTGGCATTGCTAAGGTATGTAAGGGCTAGTATTGGGAGATGCACGCAGGGCCCAATGTCCTTCCTCTCCAGGAGGCATTGGCTAATGGATCCTGTAGGTGTGGGTGTGTCTGCCCCTGTTGGCTGCTGCTTTACGGCAGAGGTTCCCAACTCCAGTCCTGATGTGCCAAACACTGTTTGGGTTTTCATGCTGTCCCGCATGAATATGCATGAGATACATCTGTATACCATGGGGGTGGTGCATAGATATGCAGCACAGGCATCTTTATTAGAGGCAGCATGGAACCTGAATGGTGTTTGGCCCTCCAGGACTGCATTTGGGAGACTCTGCTCTAGGTAATGTGCCTGTTTATGGTGTCTTTGCTCTGTAGGGTAAAATGTAGGTGTTTTGGGCATGTTTACATCATCGGCAATGAAGGTTCTGTCTGTATTAGCACGTTGTAGTAGTGGGTAAAATATGGGGACTGGGTTGGCAGGCACCATAGCTGGGACTTAAACCTGTGACCTTCTGCCTCCAAACACACTGGTTGTGTGCACTGCACCACCGTGTTGCCAAAGAGATAGTGCATTTCCTGGTGATACCATGACTGTTTGTCCGGCAGGGCCTGTCTGTTGCAGTGCATGGCACCCACCTACACAGGGCTAGGCCATGGTCTGCTCTGGGCAGCTACCACTGCCCCCTCCACCAACAGTACCCCTCCGCCACCATGCTGACATGTCCTTATATTGGAGACAGCATAAAACATGAATGATTTGTGGGCATCCAGGACTGAATTTAGGGGACTCTGCTCCAGGTAATGTGCATGTTTCTGGTGTCTGTGCTCGGTGGGGTAAAATATAGGCATTTGAACCATGCATATGTTCTCTGCAATAAAGGTTTGTCCTTACTATCACGGTTTGGTAGCGGGTAAAATATGGGGACTGGATTGGCAGTAGCCCCAGCTGGGACTTGAACTTGTGACCTTCTGCTCCTAAACACACTGGCTGTGCTCACCAAGACAGTGCAGTCCCTGGAGATACCATGGTTGTTTGTCAGACACAGCCTGTCTGTTGCAGTGCATGGCACCCACCTACACAGGACTAGGCCATGGTCGGCTCTGGGCAGCTGCCACTGCCCCCCTCCAGCACCAGCACCCCTCTGCCATCATGCTGACATGCCCTTCTGCTGGTGCTGCTGGTGGTGTGCAGTTTCAAGCCATCCAGTATGCAGGTAGGCAGCTGCCTATGGTGCATGTTCTGGGGTAGGGGTGCCTGCATAGGCGTCCACGCTTCCCCCCAACACCGCCTGCCAATGTTCTGTGCCCTTGGGGGTACCTGCTGGGTACTATCCCCTGTGACACTGTGATAAACACTCTCGTGCCCATGTTGGGCCGTCATCAGTTGCTGTCTGGCTGCTGTTCAGTTTCAGCATTCCTAAGTGCCATCTAGGCATCTGCCTAGTCCGCACTGTGCCCCAGCTGCACCACAGCATGTGCCACCTGCAGCCCTCTGTATCCCCTTTCCCAGCATCTGTCCAGTTGCCCATTCCGACATGCCCGCCCTGCTGTTGTGGAACATGTGCATGCCATAGGAAACCGTCCAATGGAGAGGGAACCCTGATCAGTGCTATTTCACTGTGGGATCATTCACCTTGTATGGGGACGGAGCGTAGACCCTTCCAAAATTCATATTTATTTTTTGCGGCTTTCTTGGGAGTGTTTTTTGATGTTTCCCATTACTATCACTATTGCCCAGCTTGATTATAATTTTTTTAAAATTTTTTTGGGGTCCTTTTCAATGTTTATTTGTACTTTTGTACCATGCACATGTATCACACTTATCACTTTTTTGTAGGTTTCCCTGGTTTTGCTGTACATTGTTGACAGAAATGTTTTCTCTTCCCTTTAAATCGGCTCTAACGCGAGGTTTTCACTCGCGGTATTTTTTGCCTCGGATTTCAGCCTCGTTAATGTGCGGGGAGCCTCTCCCCTCCCACTCTCCACCCATTGACCCCTTCTCTCCGCCCCTGTGGAGCCTTCCTCCGCCCTCCGGGAGCCTTTCCACGCCTTCATCGCACAATAGCGCGCCGCGCACATGGGTGTGCACAATAGTGCGCCGCGCACATGAGCGTGCACATTAGTGCCCCGTAACATGACATTAGCGTGCGCTAAGGTACCTTAGCGCATGCTAACGTGCGCAGTGCACATTAGCGCAGTTTAGTAAACATACCCCTAAGGCACTTTGCAATAATTCTATTTGTAAACTTTATTTATACCACCTAAGTTTACTTATTTTATTTATTTCCCCAGTTCCTTTTGAAGAAACTGGTGTGTACTGTACCTTTCTCATTTGTAAGCTGGTGATAGTGCCTTTCCTCACGGCACCGTGACACACAATTTAAATAAGAAAGCTATATCAGGGTGCTGGTCACTGGTTTGCAAATAGGGGTGGGTTACAATACTGTTGCTGTTATAGGGGGGCAGTTTTTCCGAATGGGTTCATTTTATACACACCGTGACCGCACTGAATCTCACTTCTAAATCAAGGTATGTGGAGTATGATTTTCTGCTAATTCTCCCCATAATGCTTGCATTGTGCCAAAAAGTACTTCCTTCTAGAATTCATAAGATGTAATTCATTAGGCCTGTTAGGCGATGGGCCTGTATTTTCCAATTATGCAATTATTCAGGGGGTTATTTTGAGCCATGAATAGAAGGGTTGGACGGCCTGCTATTTGTGCTGGCTCCTGCCCCCGACTAACTTCTCTGCTGGTTATGTGGGGAAGTTAGATGGGGGCAGGGAAGGGATGGTCCGGGGGTGGAGTCTGGGCAAGCAGTGGGTGCTCGCCGGCTCTGGATGTAGAGGTATGATTCTAATATCAGCTCTGTATGTCCAGGGTCGGCGAAATGTCTGGGCGTGATTTTTTTGTACAGCCCGGGTTGCGGATGGGGCAGGAGGGGGCCAGGGTTTATTCCTCGCAGCCCGACCCTGACTTCAGGAGGCCAGATCGGGGGTTGGGCTGCTGGGAATAAACCCCTTTTTCAGATGGCTGACATCGTGGCTCTTACATGGAGCCGTGGTGCCATGGCAACATGACACCATGGCTCTGCGGCTCCATTAAGAAGCCTTAACTGAGTTAGCCTGGGATAGTCCTGCACATGCAAGACTGTTTGCGATTCTGATCCCGTGGTGCTAGACTTGCCCCGCTGGATCAGAATCGTAATCCCCTCTGTGCATCCTGTTCAAACCGGACGCACAGAAGGGCTCTACAAGCGGGACGGAATCGGGCCCTCAGTGTTTAAGCTTTGAAAAAAAATTTAAATCTTGTCAGATCCTGCTGAATCTAAGAGAATGCATTCAATTTGGTGAATTCTTTGAGCAAATCTTTTGAAAATAAAACAAAAAAAAAATATCCGATGGCCTCAAATTATATGGTAATGAACCCAGTTCAAGTTTCTTATTGATAAATTCAGAAATGTCTAAGGGACGTGCATATCTTTCATACTTCAACAAAAAACAAATACTCTGTTTTACAAAATTGTGTTTTTTGCAGTTACCATGCCTTAATTGTTAAATTAAAACATGGTAACTTCAAAACCTCAGCACTAACAACGAGACAATGTAAAGTTATATGTTTAAAAAGAGGGCATGGTTTTGAGTGGAACAAGAGTGGATAGAAAACATATATATTCAGCAGCAGAATTCATTCACTGAGTATATAGAGATGAGAAGTGTTAGGCACCATTTACGCATGTAAATCATGTAAAGTATCCATTTTAGAATAGATTTAAAGGGAGCTTGTTCTCTGTATTGTTTGGGAGGACCTTGAATGTACATATATGTTCCGTATTTTTCAGTATGTATATATATCTAAAACTTTCCCTGGCATGTATAAAGCTTGGATAACTGTTTGATCCTGAGGTTTGGAGAAGTAATTGAAAGGAGACTCGTGCTTACATTTCCTATGGCAAAAATCAACTCAAAAACAAAATACAAAAGATTAGAGTTTTACAGCTCAGATCCTTAATTGGCTACTTTCGAAGGTGCAGTTTTGTAAAATCTGCTGCTTACAAATGTGAGTGGCAGCACATACACATAAGTAGCAAAATCGCCCCTAATACGGGCAATTTTGTAATCTCCCATACAGTAAATGAGCATTTCCAGGCAAGTATGTGGAGTCTATTTTATGACGTGAAGTACGTGCGTTCCATAATTTACACCTAATGAGAACCTAGCCACGGCAGTTACACCTGTTCTACAGCAGGACTAAATGCCTGTGCTTAGAAATGTGAAAAATATACATACGTTATAGCATTTTATAAATTACACGTGTAAATTTAGGCTCCTTCTCTGTTCTGGACAAGCTCTGCCCCTGAGCTCACCTGCTCCAAAAGTACAGGCCACTGGCCTGATGCATGTACTTAGAGAATAGTGACCACCTAAAGTATACATGCAAGTGCCCATCTTCACGCTCAAGTCATGTAAAATATATGATTTAACATGGATGGCACATAACTTTATACAGCTCATTATAAAATGGCCTCCTGTGTGTGTAAGTGGTGCTATATGCACTTGCAAAGCTCCCTTCAGATGCTGCTCTTTTGGGGGGAAAATGGCCTCTTCTCATGAGTGTTTGGCAAATATATTTCGATTTTCCAATCTACTGTGTGCATTTTATGAAAAGATATGTGGAACCTTTTATAAACACTTTCACAGTTTTCCATGCACACACCTAGATAACCATTTTGTGATCTAGTTGTACTGCAAAAAATTAGGGCTAGACATACTATAAGATGCTACTACATTACTGCATACTAGAGTGCATTATTTGCCACGGGCCTCATTTAATGCAATGGGACCTATTTACTTAGAGACCAATTCCAGAACATACACGTCCGTCCCATGGGCACGTCCAAATTGAAAACGTGCATGAATGAAATGTGATTCTGCAGCCGCAGGGATAGACGTAGACATGAATGCAGAATCGGGGACATATACATACTCAGCACAGCCCATACATAGCACCATGGTCTATGAGAGATGGGTATATTCAACCAACGCTCACCGTATTCAGAAAAGATGGATGAATGTGATCCTGCCCATCTACGCAACATACCCATGAATGGCCACGCCTCCCCTGTAAAATGTGCATCTCCTAAGCTGCTGTGCTCATGGACAGTGATGTGTTTATACAACTACATATGAAAACTGAAGATACCAATAAATGGATGCAAGGTAGACAACAGCAGCCAGTCTGCGACATGCCCAGAACACTACAAAGCAACTGTAGTGCACTGTAAGATATTAGAAAAAGAAGTAGAGAGTGACCTGTATGGCACAGGATGCAGTACAGCACTACATAGATGGCATTAGGAGACTTCCCAAGGTATTGTGAACATCTCTGAAACATGTCACTCTATACAACTGTGCACATTTGTAGAGACCAATGATGGTGCACCTGGTCATGTCTTACTGCTGTGTGGACTGAGGGTCTCTGATAAGTGACAGGGTATATGTTTAGACAGTTAAGCTATGGAGGGCCTGTTCTGTGAACTCCTGCCTGTCAAAGTGGCACCTAGTGATGCTGCAGTCATCCCTATGGTCCAGGTACCTGCCAGCCAATCATGTCCCCCCAGATATGTGGATGAGCATACTAGACCCTCCAGTGCAGCACTGCAATCACACACACACACGCACGCATGCACGCACGCACGCACACACATACACACACTCACTTGCAGTCCCAAAGAAAGATACAAGTGCCAAAAGGATGCCCTGCACCTATCAACCACAAGGATAAAGCCAAACCTAGAAACCAGCATAACTCAAACCTTCAAGATAACTGCTTTCTACATTTGTAACTATATAGATACAGCAATGATAAATAAGATAGTGGACCTCAAACAGATTTAGGCCCTTTAATAGGCCAAAATGGTCCCTCCAGTATATCAACCTCAAGGGTCACAACTAGTATGCTCACTGTCCATCATAGGTCCACATTTATATTCAACTTAAACAGTGAACTGTGCACAACATATATGACATATGGCCACTGGCTTAAGACATCACCCCATCTTGTGTTTCAATAAGAAATATAAACAAGCTTATCTGCATTAGGGGAATGTACAATTTGAAATGAGCATATTGTACAGATCCACTGGGTAGAGTGCAGAACTCCAGCCAGCTGAGTGCTGCACCTATCAAAAACAGCTGGGATAACATTATCGCATAGAGTCCTAGGACTCCTTCACCAGTCACCTTAGTACACACAGCTGTTGGCAGCAGAGCCAGAATACACTCCAGTGCTCTTCCAAATATATATGTGTCTTTAACTTACAACCTCCCCCTCCTCTGCTTTCTGTGCTATAAACTGGTTTTCCAGACTGCAGACACACCAGTACACATAATCCATTCACATCTATTGACCAATATGGGCTGCACTGCAGAGAAAAGCAGAAAGGTTTCTAAGTCCTGCCCTTATTCCACGTTTCCGCAGGTATAACATGGACGCGCATGGACCTTTCCTGAATATGCTTTATGTGTCACCATGGCTGGCCATGCCCCCATTCCGCCCATGTTCTGAGATTTTAGTGCTGTGTACGTATAGGACTGCAAGGGTTCAGAATATAGTTCTAGACGTTTTCGCCAGAAGAACGTCTATCTCGCACATCCAGGTGGCCTATTCACATTTCAGAATGACCCCCTTACTGTATAGTGGGGAATGTTTACTAAAGTGTAAGCATGTGCTTGGGCCACAGTTCTAGCAGAGGCCTGCGCTAACCTCAGAGTGTGTGTACATCCACACCCCTGTCATTAGCACATTACAATCTTGTAGCACTATGCTAACTAGCAAGTGGGCGCACTTTATGTATCTCATTGAGGTGGCATTAAGGGCACCCATGCTAATGGCAACAGCTGTGGCTAGTGCACACCAATGATGCCCACCCTAACAGTTCTTTACCATTAATGTCTACATTCAACTCTATCTTGCCCAGTACTCACCCATTTGTGCACTAATGGGTTAACGCAGTATTTTTCCAATGACTCACTTTTAGCGTGGTGCACTTAGCATGTGACAAGCTCCAAGTTAACCATTCGCCCATTTTAGTAAACATGTTCCAGTGTATGTTAACAGTGTTTGTGTGTGCTAATGCTGCAACCCACCTTCCAGCGGTGCATATGCCATTCAAATCCTATGCATAAAACTGGTCATTCAAAGTAATTCATACTTTTTGCAGAAGTATAGTTGCCACCTTGAAAATGTACAAATAACATTGTATGGCCAATTATACATTTAGAAATATGTCTACTAAAGGGCATTAGCTGTCATTGTGGTGCTAATGTGGGAAAATCACACTGTGGTGACAGCTCACATGGGACTAATTCAGCTATTGCAGGCAAGTTTCTGTGATAGCTACATGCCATGTGTTAGTGGCAAGAGTGGATGGGGTGTGGGCGGAGTGGGTGTACCTTTGCCATGCAGTTAGTGTGGGTGTTGATAGTGCACTGTTGCAGCATGTTTTGCGGTTGCAGCTAACGCCATCTCTGTGGGTGGCGTTAGCTGCGTCAGGGGATGCTGTCTCACTGTGATGCCTGCATTTTCACTGCTTTATGTGCTGAAGAAATGCTGGGCGTGCCCCCAATAGATAGCGTATGACTTTTGCAGCTACTGCAGTGCTGTTTCCACTATTGCCAGGCATTATCTGTAAAAGCCTACCATGCTTTAGTAAACATACCCCTTAATTTTTGTACTTGCCTTTTATCCATTGGTGTTCATATGTACAAGTTATGGGGGTCGTTTTAGAAACCTATTCATGCCTTGTACATCTGAAAATGGGCTTAGAGACATCCAAAGCACAGAGACGTCTCCAGAGCCACTTTAGAAGCCAGCTCTGAGGAAATCCCCAGCATGAGGATGCCCAAGTCTGAAAAGGGGCATGGAAGAGGTGTGGTCGGGGCATTTCCAGAATCCTGGACATCCTCGCCTTATCTCAGATGGTCATGGATGTCCATGTGTCGCGTCTAACATTAGACCTGCTCCAGGCAGCAACAAGCATCTGAAAAGTGCTCACTCATTTTAGCTGAAAGAAAATGTAGGGTGTAGAGAAGAAAACACTCCATCATCACCAGAACTCAGCACAATGTCAAAATGAGCAGAAATGAAATTTGAACTCTATCTGTCTTGTTTTTAACCTATTATTCTAACCATTAGGCTATCCTAGACAACAGGAGGTCTGAAGTTCCATTTTTGGATGTCCATATTTGGCACGTCCACGTTTCTGAAATCACATCTGTACCTGGATGTGCCTGTTGTTTTTTTTTTCCAGATGTTCTGGCCTAGACGGTTTGGATTGCACTGAATTTCACCAATCAGCTTAATTTATTCCCACTCTCACTCTGCCCCAGGTCACACCCTTTTCCCAGATGGATAAATTTGGTTGTTCTAAATATAAAACTTCAAATCCATCCAAAGAAACACTGTGGATTTCTTTAAATGCATTTATGTGATAAGTGCTGCAGCCAACTGCATAAATGCCTTAAATATCAGCTCAACAGTGTTCAACAGCTGTAGGCAATCATATTAGTAAGATGGATAGTCACTTTATCTAAAGTCTTTCTGTTAAAAAAGATGCTTAAGTAACAGATAGGCATATTTAGAAAAGAGCTAGCATCCTCACCAAGGTTCTCATAGGTTCCCCCTCGGTTAGAATTCAGAGGGAGAGGAAGGGACAGAGGCCACACATCTCGACCACCGCAAAATTACCCTTATGAGCCCTATTAAATCAGGATGTTCCAACAGTCACACAGAGCTCAATATAATTTGACATACCTGCTATCAACCTTTCTCATGTCACCCTTACACCAATAGAACTCGATCTTTTACAGAAAGGGTTGTCTTTTGTTCCTACAGCACGTTATGACGCATTTCAAACTCGTGTAGACCTCCACAAATTTTCTCGCAAACTACAAATTAAAATTTTTTTTTCGGACAAACCTTGTTCTTCAACAGACACCTCTGTGGTGCGTGCTAAATCCCGTTGGTATCCTCCTGGTCCCATTGATCCTCTTATTCACACCTTTATGAAATGTGTTTTAAGAGATATACAACACATGGAAAAGAAACCCATATGTAGATATTCTAATCTCACACATCAAGAAAGAGCTGCTATATCCAATTTGAACAAACAACTGGATATTATTATAAAGCCAGCTGATAAGGGGGGTGGTATCGTGATTTTAGATCATACGTATTATATTCAAGAACTGTCTAGCCAACTTGATGACAGAGATTTTTATCAAGTTCTGCCTTGTGATCCTACACCTTCTCTCAAATTAGAAATTGATTCTCTTTTGCAATATGGTTTACAGGCTGGTTTCAGAGGGTACCACTAGACAAAGCTTAAGCTCTTTTGGCCAAAGAACAGTACAATCCTAGGACCAAAAGGAAAATAAGTCTGACCGATTTGGACTGACAATAGAAATAGTCCATGTAGGAGAGAAGGGGTATGGAGACCCCTGTATCCGATAAAAAAGTAAGGACAGACTTATGAAGCGTTACAGCTTTAGATTAACTGAAGATCCGCAATGTCTTTCCTAAATGAGATCAATTAGGAAAGAAAAGATACATGGAGAGCTTCAGAGGTACCTAACCCTGAAAGGTTATGGTAAGAAAAAATTATTCCATAAAAAGGAAAAATAACAAGAAAAAGAAAAGAAACACCGGCGGTACTGGTGGCGTCGGGGAAGGCAGACGCGACCACAAGAAAATCAAAAAATAAAAGAAGAATTTTCTGCGGTGACAGGAGAACGTCCTGCTGGCTCCGCGGAAAAACGAAAACTGAGAAGAGGCAGTTGGGAAAGGCGGGAAGGCAGCACGCAGGCGTGGTGGGATGCTCCCAAAAGCGTTCTAATTGGACGCTGGGGAGCGTTCCCGCGCAGACTCCGTCGGTACCGACGTACCCATATGTGAAGACTCATTCCTGCTTGTTCCTGGAGATTCATAGCAACCTTTTGATAGATGTGTACCATATTCCCAGGTTTAGGGTGGCATTGCTAAGGTATGCAAGTGCTAGTATTGGGAGATGCATGCAGGGCCCAACATCCTGCCTCTCCAGGAGGCTTTGGATAATGGAGCCTGTGGGTGTGGGTGTGTCTGCCCCTGTTGGCCGCTGCTCTAGGGCAGAGGTGCCCAACTCCAGTCCTGGTGGGCCAAACACTGTTCGGGTTTTCATGCTGTCCCTAATGAATATGCATGAGACACATCTGCATACCATGGGGGCGGTGCATAGAAATGCAGCACAGCCATATTTATTAGAGGCAGCATGGAACCTGAATGGTGTTTGGCCCTCCAGGACTGCATTTGGGAGACTCTGCTCTAGGTAATGTGCATGTTTATGGTGTCTGTGCTCTGTAATGTAAAATGTAGGTGTTTTGGGCATGTTTACATTATCTGCCATAAAGGTTCTGTCTGTATTAGCATGTTTTAGTAGTGGATAAAATGTGGGGGCTGGGTTGGCAGGAACCACAGCTGGGACTTGAACTTGTGACCTTCTGCTCCTGAACACACTGGCTGTGTGTACTGCACCACCGTGTTGCCACAGAGACAGTGCATTCCCTGGGGATACCATGACTGTTCGTTAGACAGGGCCTGTCTGTTGCAGTGCATGGCACCCACCTACACAGGCCTAGGCCATGGTCTGCTCTGGGCAGCTGCCACTACCCCCTCCACCACCAGTACCCCTCCACCACCATGCTGACATGCCCTTCTGCTGGTGGTGCTGGTGGTACGCAGTCTCAGGTCATCCAGTGTGCAGGTAGGCAGCTGCCTATGGTGCGTGTTCTGGGGTAGGGGTACCTGCATAGCTGTCCATGCTTCCCCCCAGCACCGCCTGCCAATGTTCTGTGCCCTTGGGGGTACCTGCTGGGTACTATCTCCTGTGACACTGTGGGAAACACACTCGTGCCCATGTTGGGCCTCATCAGTTGCTGTCTGGCTGCTCTACTGTTTCAGCATTTCTATGGGCCACCTAGACATCACCCTAGTCCATACTGTGGCCCAGCTGCACCACAGCATGTGCCGCCTGCAGCCCTCTGTATCCCCTTTCCCAGCATCTGTCCAGTTGCCCATTCCGACATGCCTGCCCTGCTGTTGCGGAACATGTGCATGCCATAGGAAACCTGTCCAATGGAAAGGGAAAACTCTGATCAGCGCTATTTCACTGTGGGATCATTCACCTTGTATGGGGACGGAGCATAGACCCTTTCAAAATTCATATATTTTATTTGGAGTATGTTTCCCATTAATATCACTATTGCCCAGCTTGGTTATGTTTTTTTATATTTTCTTCTGGTCATTTTCAATGTTTATTTGCCCTTTTGTTCCGTGCACATGTATCACACTTATCACATTTTGTAGGTTTCCCTGGTTTTGCGCTGTACATTGCTGATGGAAATGGTTTCTTTTCCCTTTAAAACAGCTCTAATGCCAGGGTTTCACTGGCGTTAGTTTTCAGCCCCGAAGTACACAGCGTTAGTGTACAGGGAGCCTCTCCCCTCCCACTTTCTGCCCATTGACCCTCTCTCTCTGCCCCTGGGGAGCCTTCCTCCGCCCTCCGGGAGCCTTTCTCCACCTTCAGTGCTCATTTGCGCACGTTGTCGTGTGATAAGGTACCTCTGTGCCTGATAAAGCACCATTATTGCACAATAACTTTGCCAGGCGCACATTAAGATGGTTTAGTAAACATACCCTCAAGTGTCCATTAAGCTCAGTATCCTGTTTCCTAAGTACCTATCCTTGTTCTATCCCAGAAGCAGTAGAGCCATTTGCAGGCACATACGAGTACATATATATTCCTGCTCCAGGCAGTGTAGAGATGATGGAGAATTAAGTAACTAGCTTTAGATTACAAAGTCTCATACTGAGATTTGAACCCTGGTTACCCAGCTCTTAAGCCATTATTCTAATCATTATGCTATTAGATGTTTTGGTCCTGAAAGACTTTCTTGAGGATGTTTATCTAGACATTTGATACATGTGCATATTGGGCACATCCGCCATGTGGTAATCAGTGCTGCTCAAGTAGGCACTCACCTAAGCATTAAACACACTACGGCACATTTTACAATGGGATGTCCAAGTGCAATCTGGGACGTCAGAGCCAGAACATCTGAAAAAAAAAAGCAGGCATGTGCAAGTTCACGTATAATTCCAAAAACATGGACATGCCTGACATGGGCATCTATAGAGACATCTACATTGATGTCCCCAGAATAGCATCTTGCAACATGGATGTCTGATAGCAGAATGGTTAAAATAGTGAATTAAGAGCAGTGTGGGCATGGTCCAAATCCCAGTGTAGGTCTATGTGATCTTAGACTAGTCGCTTAACTCTACACTCTTTGGATGTTTTAAGGCCAAAACAAGCACTTTCCTGATGTCTATTCATACCTGTAGTAGGTCTAAACATGGATGTGCTTTCAATACATTCCTGAAATTGACTATGGACCTATAAGTTCATTGTACCTCCCCAGATACGCCTCCCCCATGCCCCTTTCTTTCTTGGACTTCCATGCATGGGAGACCTTCTGTAAACATCCTTGTGGAATGGCTTCAGAGACATCTCTGTGATTTTGAAATCCATGTGCATGTCTTCAGACATCCAAATCATGAATACAGCTTTTAAAATGACTATACTGTCTCCACTATGAGAACTAGATCCAGTGTTAACCCTTCCATTGTGGGTCCCATCTGAGCAAAGCATCCACAAGCTTTCTACTTCTTTCCAGATTTCCAAATGGGATACTCCAATCCACATTTAGTAGACTGAAATCACTTTGTGCTTCTTTACCACCTTTATAATATTGCTGATCTAGTCTCTATCCATTTCTTCCATTTGAGTTGGAGGTCTGTAGATTACACCAGTGTGGATGGTAGTGCCATCTCCTCTTTCTAAAACAATCCATAGTGCTTCTTCTTGTCTCCCCATGTTCCCTACATTTTAGCTGCTATACCACTGTTTTTGTCACAAAAACTTTTTTAAAAAAATGCCAACTTAGCTTTTAAACGGAAGTTCAAATAAACCTCACAATAGTTTCACTATATATCCTTATGGACTAGATTTCTGGATGATATCTTTTTTTGTATGGTCTGGCTCATTGGCTCAGCTACAGGAATTTTTTCTTTGGTTAAATTCTATTAAGTTTAACATTCAATTTATTCTGGAATTTCACTCTCATCAGATCAATTTTTTGGATCTTGCTATCTATAAAGAAGGACATAATTCATATACGGCTCTATATCGTAAGCCGGTTCAACATAATATGTTATTGAAATTCCATAGTCATCATCCTGCTCCCCTGCGTAAGGGACTTCCCTTGGGCCAATTTTTCTGTGTTTACCAATTGTGTTCAACATTATCAGAATTCCATAAACATGCAAAGGAATTAGAACAATGCCTTTTGGCTCGGGGATATCCAACTGATTTAATTCATCGAGCCTATAAGCAGGCCCAGTTCAGTCACCCTGAATGGTGGCATTATGCTGATAACAAGAAAGAGACTTCAGCTAATCATCCTACTTCGATAGTGGGAATTCTGCCATATATGCATCTTACTGAGAATGTTAGTAAACTTCTCAAAAAATATTGGCATGTTTTAAATGTCCATCCATGTTTTCAATGTCCCCTAATATTAGCATACAGACGGGGCCGGAATGTGGCCAATTATGTGACATACAGGACAGACCCCCAAATAGCCAGTGAAAATCTTGGTAAAGGCCAGGATCCCTGTGGGGACTGTGATTTCTGTTTGACCACGATCTCGGGCTCTAAATGGACTGACTCGATCTCTCACATTTCATACATGGCATTTCATCCATGGCATTTCATCATATGACTTGCAAATCATCATATGTGGTATATATGTTGATATGCCCATGTTCCTTGAAATACATAGGATGCACTATCCAGCCTCTTCAACAAAGACTTTTGGAACACCGTTCCTGCCTGCGGAACAAAGTTTTAACAGCACCGATTGTATCTCATAGTGTTCTCAAAGGACATTCATTTCATGAATATAAATGGTGGATCATAGATCATGTACCCCCATCACATCGGGGAGGAGATAGGGTGTAACGATTACAGTATTTTGAACAAAAATGGATATTTAGTTTACAAACAGTGATTCCCCAAGGCTTGAACCTTGAAATCGATTGGTGAAGTTTGTTATGAGTCAAGCTGGGGATCACTTTAAAGTTTTGAATGTGATTGGATTAGTCAGTGGTCTATTAAGCATGCAGGGTTTCAATTGGATGTAAACTAATTGACATCAGATGGAATTTCCCTATAAGAAGAAAGTTAAGATGGTGGTGCTTTATTCAGCCTGTGTGTGAGCCTGATGAAGGATCGAGAGGATTCTCAGATTTGAAACATGGAGCTTGTGATGGTGTCTTCGATAGCCGCCAGTGAGAGTGAGAAAATTGACGGCTTCGTGTTGAAAAGGATTCGAACAACTGAAGTTTAACTGCTGTTGGTATAAATGAGAATCTTCATTCAGCGGGAGTGGCTTCCTGGAACCTGCTTGAGGTTTATTTGAACTTCCGTTTAAAAGCTAAGTTGGCTTTTTTTTTTTAAAGTTTTAGTGGGATCACAGGTTGTGAGTCTCTTCGGTTTTTAACTGGTTGGGTGAAAATTGAGTTAAACTTTAGCTCATTAAAATGAATAAAAGGAAAATTTGCCTCAGGAAAGGGTGACCTCTTAAGGCAAATAATCCGACAAAATTATTATTTACTAAAGTATAGCAATAGGGGTATAGGTAGGAGAAAGATTTTTTAAGTTATATGGTTAAATTTCCCCTGGGTGTTAGTATATTCATACCACTGTTTTTGACATAGAGGACTTTTCCTTCTCCTTTTCTGCCTACTCTATCTTTCCTAAATGGATCATATCTGGGTACAATGATATCCCATTCATGATACTCAATGAACATTGTTTTCGTAATGGCCACAATGTCCAAATCCATTTCTACCATCAGGGCTTCCAGATCACCGTGAGCATTTGTTTTCATTGTTTTCCAGCAGGTTTTGGATGGCTTCTATTTTTCATGGGCTTTATCCCTGACTCCTCTTCCCTTTTCTTATTGTATTATTACTGTAATGCTTTTGCTGGGGGTGACATCCTGAACTTGTTTTCCATCCATCATTCCCTTTTTCTAATTTAAATGCCTGTTTATATATTATCTGTTTCATTTAGGATCTTTTTTTCTGCCACAAATGTAGTCTATCATTACAATATAGCCTCTTGTTCCATTTTTTGCCCCAGATGCCAATATATCTAAAGCTTTAAGGCACAATATTCAAAGGGCATTTACACAGTTAACAGCCAGTTAACTATGTAAATGCCAGCTAACTGGATATTTGACGACACTTACACAGGTAGTGCCGTTGAAAATGTCCAACTAAGTCCCCTATGCACCCCAGTGCTAGCTGGCCAGCATTGGGGGCTGTCGGGGGCTTTCTGGGGCAGAGTGGAGGTGGGGACCAATGCTAACCATGTAGCACCGTAATTGGAAGCTGCACGGTTAGCGCTCGGCACCTATAAGATAGGCGAGGAAAACCCTCGCCTATCTTATAGGTACTGAGGCTAACCATGCAGCATCCAATATTGATGCTGCATGGTTAGCCTTGGCGGCTATAGGGCAGTACAGCCAGACCCAGATATTCACTTCCTTCACCACAGAAGTGAATATCCTTGGTTAAGGGGTGGGTGGGCAGGGCTAAGCGGCTACAGTGCTTAGCCCTGCCCAGATGAATATTGGGCCCTTCGTGTGTACACCAGGTTTGGAGCAACATATTAAAGCTGGTTATGTGATGCAGTCTCTCTTACCCCTTAAGATGATGGGTAGAATGTCTGAGAATGCTATAGGGTCGACAATGGTGATCATTTGAGAAACCCTATTTGTGAATTGGACATCTGAAAATAGAAACTTAGACAAGCAAATCATGGAGATGTCCTCAGCTCCATTTTAGAAAGCCGGATATTTAATGTCCTCGGTGTGATAATGTCCTTGTAGCATGGGGACGTGGTGGAAGTGTGCTCTGGGCAGAACAAGGGAGATGCACGTCATAATGCGATTTCCGAACAGCACAAGCATGTCTGTCCCTGGTTTTTGAGGTATCCTTGCTTGTTTATTTACTTATTTATTTATTTTAAAATATGTATTGACTGCCAAATGCTACAACATTCAAGGTTGTTTACAACAGACATAAAAATACATACAAAAGTATATAAGATATTTATCACCCCTCTCCCCCCAACCCTCTACCAAACTACCCATCCCACCCACAAAGCAACACAAAATGCCAGAGTATAGGCTAAAGGCATTGCAAGTGATCCAGAATGCAGCAGCTCGATTACTTGTGAGTTGTTTAAGATCAGTTTGTGTGTCTCCCATTCTAAACAGCTTCATTGGTTGCCAATAGTGCAAAGGATCTGATATAAGGTCTTCTGTTCTTATTTAAAATTTACGTGGAGCGTCAAGTTGTTATCTATCCTTGGTGGATGAAATATATACACCTGCACGATGTCTTCAGTCTCGGGGTTCTATGCAATTAAGGACTCCTGCACTTTCCTCCATCCACTAAGAAGAATTTACGTGGTGAATATTTGCTTTTGCCGACCCTATGCATTGGAATCGGCTTCCTGGCTATATACGTACAAAAGCCATCTTGGTGAATTTTCAGAGGTACATCAAGACTCATCTGTTTCTGGAAACCTTTTGACCTAGGATTTTCTGGGTCTGATATTTTTGACTGTATTTCTGGTTGTACCATGACCTTTGGTCTTTAATTTGTTTTAATTGTGGTTTTGTATTGGCTGTTGTCCTATGAAAGTTTTGCAACCATTAAACCATTAACCATCTGTACTGCTCCTGACCATGAATAAGGTGCAAAATAGTGCTATTTTCATTGCTGTAACACTTCCAGAGGGAAGAGCAAAATGCACTTTCTTTGTCACAGGTAATATTTCCAGTGAAGTGAAACCTTCATGAGGGAGGAGTGGCCTAGTGGTTAGGACAAGGTACTTCAGGCCAGAGGGCCGGGGGTTCAAGTCCCACCTGGGGACAGCAATCTCAGGCCGGAGGGACTGGGATTTCTAGTCCTATAGGCACTCCTTGTGGTCTTGGGCAAGCCACTTAACCCTCCATTGCCCATGTTCCCTGTAAGTATTAGCGTATGTGTGTCATATCCCCTCGTGTTAAATGTATCTCCCAATTGACCGCTTTGACCCGATGAAAAGCGGGATATAAATACAGCTAAATAAATAAATAAATACTCCAAACATATTACTGGCCTGCTGCCACACGTCTGAATATCTAAACTGGCAACCAGGACATGCTAGTCTCAAACATAAACACCTCTCTTCTGAACTACCCTGGCTGGGACATCAAGAAACCCAGTTCCGTGAGTGTGCTGTTTGGGGACGTCCACATTTGTGAAATGGCCTACACCCATGTACCTGACCTTGCTATCTATGCAGGACCGTCTCCAGAACTGGTTACTGGGACATTCATTTTTTAGGCTGGAGATAATTGTTTTCTAAAGGCACTTATAAGTGTCTCCATTCACTGCTGCCACACTCCAGGATTTTTTGAACGTTCTGCTCTGGCTGTCCCAGATTCATCCTAGATGTCCACTTCATGCTTCTCTCCCACAATTCAGAAGTCTCTTTGCATGTAGAGGTACTATCTCTAGCCAGATCATTTGTTCCCAAATGATAGCATCAGTTTTAGAATCTTTACTTTCTTCTCTGACTTCATTAACCATCTGATTTGTATTCCCACTGGCTGAAGATCCTGGTACGTATTTGTCAACCTTCTCACCCTGGAACTGTGTTCTCAAGTTAATGCCTCTAATAATGGAGTCTCCAAATAGTAACAGATTTTGGTTTTAGAGTTTATGAGTATGACAGTGTCTGGGGCATTCTGGTATATTGGGTGTCACCCTTCTTGTCCGTGGCTACTTCAATTTCCATTAATAGGGCATCCTCATAAAACGTACAATCCCATAGTTACCCTCTAACCCTACATAAAGTCAGACAGTGACAATCCTTGAACTATTTGTTTTCAAGTCTGATACACTAAGAATTCATTAACAAATATTCTGTTCATTAGCACATCTTAAAAAATTAGGGGTTGTTTGCTAAAATGCACTAATAAGTTGTGCAGGATTTAGTATCTGTTAGCCATTACATGGGCATGCACTAATGGCTACTATGTGTAGCCACTTGACAAAATCCCATGCTGTTTTGCACAGGTTATGGGGGAATAGGGTGTGTTAGGGCCAGAGATAGAGCATGGCAATCACTGACAGCTAGCACACAGTTCATTATCACATGCTGTCATGGCTGCCAATAGTGCAGGTAGCCTTAAGTATACCTGTGCTACTGGCAATCAGATAGTGCCATTACTACCCGATCTAACCCAAAAAGACAAATCATCAGTCAACTTCCATGATGCTATCTCCATTCACAACAATCACTGCTCCTACCCCTGTTGTGAACCCTGATCATCCCCATCCCAATCCCTCCTCATCTGAACCTCCCTCATCATATCCTACCCTGAACTCAATATCTAACCCACCCCTCTACCCCTGGCAGTCTAGTGTATGGGGCTGGAGCGATCCCCTCTGCTTCTAACCAAACTGCTCCCTCTTCCCCCACTCACTATGCATCCAGGAAATTTAAATATGGTAACCATTTCCCTGTTTAAAAACCCTGATCTAAAATTATATTTATCTATATGTCAATCTACCCATGTAAATACTGCTATTTAGCCCCAAAGTAAAAATAGAATACTCTCAATTCTGTTCTGAAAGTGTAACTATATAACTTACATATTGTTCTTGAAACACTTCATCGAGTATATCTTGTAGAATATTTCACTAATGGTGGCAATAGGAGGTCTCAGAACTCACGGGCTGCCAAAGGTTAATGTGAACACCTTTTGGACTCGGCGCCCTTAGGTACATCAATGACCCCAACACATACTATCCACCATTAACTTTTTATAATTTTTTGTAAAAGTTCTTGCAATCACTTATAAATGCCTGAGTGCAGTTAGGTATAAACCAAGGCTGGCAACTTCCAAACATGGACCAATTCGCTGTTTCAACAGCTCACATATCAGTCCAACGGAGGCTCCCGCCAATTTCTAATGTCAATAAATAGCACAATCCCGATGCCATCTAGCGCGCTGGTTGTAAGTGTTTCTCCCAAGGGTTTCTTCAGGGGAAATCTTATTCAATAATGCACTGAAAACAAAATAAGTTATGTAAACCAAAACTTTCCTGCAATTTACAGAAATGACTTCAAAATTCAGAAGAATTACTTTCACTTACACTAAAATTCGCATAAACCTTCATATATTAAGCAGAGAAAAAGGCTTAGAAATTCATAGGTTTCAACTGCTGCTGGTGATGCCTTGAGACGCCGCGCATGCGGGAAGATTTAAAGGGCTATGTTTGCGTCAATCAATGAAATCACCTGAAATACACTTCCCATTCAATACGTGCGTTCAGACCTCCTGGTATCAGGGTCTGCAGTTGGTAGATCCAGCGTTGTTCTGCATACAATAATGCTTGCTCTCGTGTTTTGCCAAAACGGGGTGTCAACACTTGCTCAATACAAAAGCAAGTGAGATTCTCAAATGTGTGTTGATATTCGAGACAATGATCTACTAACGGTGCCTCTCGTCTTTGGCATTTGAGCTTGCTTTTATGTTCGTTCATACGAACCTTAAACGATCGAATGGTTTTCCCAATGTCACAAGGACATCTTATGCCATAAACTACATGTGTGGAATTACATGTCGTTGCATTTCGAGGTTTATAGCTTTTCCCTCTGTACGCAAACTCAGATGACTCTTGAGTGATATTGCATATGTTGCAGGACCCGCATTTGACATGTCCCGCTGTCACATTAGATGTAGTAAGTGAAAGGGGGCATAATGACGCTGGACTTAATATTTCCTTAAGATTGCGGGATCTTTTCCAAACACAACGGACTTGGTAAGATTCCAAGCCAGCAATACTGTGCAATACATTCATGTGTCGTTTGACACTGCGTTTGAGATGTGAACTTAAAGGGGTAAAACTAGTAACCAAGTTCACTTGTTGGGTGGGAGAGACCGAACTTGTCCTCTCAGGAATATGTAGCAATAAGTCACGATTAGAATATAGTGCTCTTTTATAAGCTCGGTCCACCACTTTTATGGGATAACCACATTGGTAAAAATTGGTTTTCAAATGACGTGCTTGCAATTTAAAATCCTGTAAATCCGAACAATTACGACGATATCTTATAAACTGGGACAGGGGCAAACTATCTTTTAAATGGAGTGGATGGCCACTGTTGTAATGTAACATTGCATTTTTATCTGTGGACTTTCGAAAAATGGAGGTAGTCCATCCCATTGGAGATTTTCTTATGAGGAGGTCAAGAAAAGTAATTTGTTCTCCATGAAACATTAGAGTAAATTTGATGTTGGTGTCTCTGTTGTTTAACCAGGCATGGAATTGAATCAGATGTTCTTGAGTACCATGCCAGAGGACAAAAATACTGCTATTTAAACAAGGGAATGCTTCTAAAATAACTCCTAATATGTGATGTTTATCAAACCTAAGGGGTATGTTTACTAAAGAGCATTAAGGGCGCACTGGTCAGCAAGCATTAACGGCAGTGGTAAAGGTGTATTTATGCAGTAAAGGCCGGGTTGGGGAGTAGGCATTCCGGCATTAAAGGCGCTAGGCTTCACTTATCAGATGCTAACAGGACACCGGGTGTTAAGGTGCCTTGCGTGCACTTTAATGCCTGAAAATGGCAGTATCCTTAACACAGGATAAGGAAACCCTGTTAAAGTCACATTTTAGGTGAGGAATGGAAGGAAAGGCAAAAGCTGATAGACATGTTAGATCCATATGTTATCTATGTGTTAGTCAGTATATGGGATGAGCATGTGGGAGGCAACTGTACTGTATCAGTGAGGGATGCCCATGTAAACTGCTATAATGTCAATGTGTGGCATTGCATTGGGAAGAACTTTGCCTGGCGGAGTTATCATCACCACGATGTGAGCATCAAAAGGATGATTGTGCAGGGGTGGAGAAAGGGGCGGCTCAAGGCAATCTGCTGCCTGAGGAGAGGGATGAGATGGTGCCCCCCCTGGCACGCGCCCCCCCTTCCCAGCATGCACCTCCCCAGCGTGCGCCCCCCCAACATGTGCTCCCCCCCCCCCCAGTGTGCACCCTCACCTCCCAGCGTGCCCCCCCCCCCCCCGGGTGGGGATCTTTCTCAAAACTCCAGTCAGGGACTGAACCAATTCAAAAAGTCAATTAGATAATGTGGAGCAAATGCAAGATGTTCACACACCAAGGAACTAAAAGAAAGAGCGAGAACCACAGCAGTTTATAACTCCAAATTATAATTTGTTTGTATTTTGTTATAAACTGCATTATGGTGCTTGCTTTTTCTTTTTGAACATACATTTTGCATTCACAGAATCCCCTCCTCAACAACTGGTGCAGAGCAGAGGTAGGACATTCACTCACAGAACTCAATATATTAAAAAAAAACCTGATTCTGGTCATCTTACCAACAACAAACATTCTTCAGTACCAGGCATATTGGGAACTAATATAAAACCCTACTAAAGTCACTAAGATCTGCAAGGCCAAATCTACCATACCATACCAGCATACACTTCCAAAACTCATACAATAAGGGGCCTACCAAGAAAAAAGCAGCACTATAAACACTGCAATGGGCCCCAAAACATCCATACACCTATTTAAAAAGCTGATCAAGTCAAATTACTATAGTACAGATCCCTATGTACAAACTCCATGTTAACAGAACACCTGGCCTTGGTCGCACACTCAGAACACAGACCAGGGTTCCAGGGGTGATGCGGGAAACTACAGACCGGTGAGCCTGACGTCAGTACCGGGAAAAATGGTAGACCATCATAAAGAACAAAATTACTCAGTATGTAGATAGTCATGGCCTAATGGGAGACAGCCAACATGGCTTTAGACAAGGAAGATATTGTCTTACTAATCTGTTATATTTTTTTGAAGGTGTGAATAAACAGGTGGACAAAGGTGAGTCGGTTGATACAGTGTATCTGGACTTTCAGAAAACCCTTTGACAAGGTCCCTCATCAAAGACTTTTGACAAAACTAAAGAGTCATGGGATAGGAGGCAGTGTACTATTCTGGATCAGGAACTGGTTAAAAGATAGAAAGCAGAAGGTAGGGCTAAATGGCCAATTTTCCCAATGAAGAAAGGTGAATACTGGTGTATCCAAGAGATCTGTGTTGGGTCCGCTGCTTTTTGACATATTCATAAATGACCTGGAAAGGGGAATAACGAGTGAGGTTATCACATTTGCAGATGACACAAAACTATTTAAAGTTGTTAAAACCCAAGAGGATTGTGGAAAATTGCAAGCTGATCTTGATAAATTGGAAGACTGGGCATCAAAATGGCAGATGAAATTTAATGTGGACAAGTGCAAAGTTATGCACCTAGGGAAGCTCAACCCAAACTATGGTTACACGATGCAAGGTTCCACATTAGGAACCACCACCCAGGAAAAAGATTTAGGCGTCATTGTGGATAACATGTTAAAACCATCAGCCCAGTGTGCAGCAGCGGCCAAGAGAGCAAATAGAATGCTAGGTATCATAAGGAAAGGAATGGAAAATAAAACAAAAGATATTATAATGCCTCTATATCGTTCCATGGTGAGACCGCATCTTGAATATTGTGTACAATTCTGGTCGCCTTTTCTTAAAAAGGATATAGCATTATTAGAAAAGGTTCAGAGAAGAGCCACCAAAATGGTAAAGGGGATGGAAGGATACTCCTATAAAGAAAGGCTAAAAAAGGTTAGGGCTCTTTAACCTGGAAAAAAGACGGCTGAGGGGAGATATGATAGAAGTCTATAAATTAATGAACGGAGTGGAACGGGTATACGTAGATCGATTGTTTACGTTATCAGGATATAGAAAGACTAGGGGACATGCAATGAAACTACAGGGTAAACTATTTAAGACTAATAAAAGAAAATATTTTTTCACTCAACGTGTAATCAAACTCTGGAATTTGTTACCGGAGGATGTAGTAAAGGCTGTTAGTGTAGCTGGGTTTCAAAAAAGGTTTGGACAAGTTCCTGGAGGAAAGGTCCTTAAACCATTATTAAGAAGGGACCCAGGATATCATTGCTTGACCCAATACAAGCATTGTGGAACCTGTGTCTCTTGGGGATACTGCTAGGTACGTATGACCTAGATTGGCCACTGTTGGAAACAGGATACTGTGCTTGATGGACCTTGGTCTGACCCAGTATGGCATATCTTATGTTCTTATGTAATTTTTTCTACCTTTGTTGTCTTATGATTTTTGATCATGCTTGTCCCGATCTGAGGTTTCCGTTTTCCTCTGTCTTCTCTTAGCTCTTTCTATGGTCTATATTCCATCTGCCATTCTTGTTTCTCCTTTTGCTTTCTTCATTTTCTTCCATCAACCTTTTTTCAGTCCCAGTAGCTCTCCCTAGTATCAGCCCCATTTACAGTCTCCCCTCCCAGTACCAACCCCCTTGCCTTCCCAGTACCGCCACCAGTCTCAGTTCCCCCTCCCATGTCAGCTCCCTTCCAGCTCCCCCTCTCCCCTGTCCATCCGCCTTCCAGTGCCATCCCTGGGTGTCAGCTCCCTTCCAGCTCCCCCCCATGTCTGCTCCCTTCCCGACCCCCCCTTGTCTGCTCCCCCCCAGCCTCCCCATCTTCTCCCCTCCAGGCCCCCCTGTCTGCTCCCTTCCAGCTCCCTCCCCATGTCTGCTCCCTCGGAAGCGGAAGGGCAGCGGAAGCAATGACCTCTGACCCCCCCCCCACTCCGACGGCTCCATGCAACCCAGCAGTCTTTGAAAGCAGAGCCACGGTAATGGAGAAATGTTCCTGCGGCTGCTTTCTTTTGATGGACGATGTCGGCGGTTCTACCTTAGGCAGTTTCTAGGGAGCAGCAAATCAGTGCCGCTCACTAAAAACTTCCACCTGAGGCCACCGCCTCAGTTGGCCTAATGGTAGAACCGCCCCTGGGTGGAGAGGTGCAGATCATTCACAAGAGAGGTGTGAGTGATACATCCAAATGTCTGAAATGTGTCTGTGTGGACCATGGTGTAGCAGCTGGCAGGAGAATACATGACTGTACATAATGTGCATATGCCGATGGATAGGCTGGAGGATGGATGGGGGTAGATGAGAGTGCAGTCTGGCCTTGCTGCCCCAATGTCCCTGATGTTCCTGCACAAATGCAGTTGTAGTGAGTGTGAAAAAATAGTAGCTGTGTCATGGGGAAGTTCCAATCCCTGCTATATGGGTATGACAGCTGTCCATCTTTCCTAACCACCATACAATTGTCCTGATACATGTCATATAACAACCGAGCAAGTGTCTTTCATATTGGTCATATGGAGCAAATAAGGATGTGTGATGATCGCTGCAGGTGGCCATCCTAGGAGTGCCAAATATTTGTGATGAAGCCAAAGATATTCATCACAGTCATGATGAAATATCCCAATCGTGTTGAACTCTTGTGTCATATATCTGAAGAGCGAACATGTCTGACCTTATGCAATGTACTGCAGCAGAACCAATAAAGTCATGCTGACAGATGGGCATGATTGTAATGTGTATGTTGGCAGATCCAATGTGCTATTGTAACACATAAAAGAGTATAGGAACATGTGTCTCCCAGACAATGCAAATCCTGGACTGTTGCTGGTAGTATACTGAAATGAGCTTCCCACAGTCACAAAGTGAACAAGTGGGATGCAAACCCTGGTCTGTTGTTTACTGAACCAGTGCTTTGTACAGCAATATCTAGACTCAGAGACTGCAGGTCCCTGACTGCACTGGTCGAAACTCAGGGCATGAAACAATGTGGCTGGCCATTCTGAGACAGTGGTACACCACACCTAGGGCCTGCCTACAGTGGCACACATGCAGTACATACTGCACTAGACACTCAGCACTGGCCCCCTTAGCACTTATTGTCCAACAGTCAGGAATTTCCGGTTATTTCTACGCTGATGATATCCTTCTTGTTCACCACACTAGCTCCCTCTCACCAGATCTTTCCGCACTCAACTCCTGTCTCTCCCGGGTCGCTACATGGATAACCACTAACTTCCTTCATGTTAACCCCGCTAAGTCGGCGTCTCTTTGGCTTTCCTTTCACGCATCTCCACCTACCTGCGCTCCACTTTTTCTTTCTACCCCTATCCCTTTAGTTTCTTCCCTCCACTATCTCGGTGTCACTCTTGATTCCTCTCTTTCATTCCATCATCACATTTCTTCACTTATTCGTCGTTCTTTCTTCTTCCTCCGTCAAATTCGAGCTGTTCGCCCTTTTCTCCCTTCCTCCTCTCTCACTTCTTTAGTTATTTCCCTGGTTCTGTCAAGATTGGATTACTGCAATACTGTCCTAGCAGGTCTCCCAAAGTATCAACTTCACCGTCTTCAACTAGTTCAGAATACAGCCGCTCGTTTACTCTCTTACTCCTCCCCCCGCGATCACATTACTCCCCTCCTCCTCCACTTACACTGGCTCCCACTTAACTTCCGCTTTCACTACAAAATACTCATTCTCACTCACAAAGCATTGCACACTGGTTCCCCACAGTACCTAGCTGACTCTATCCATTTACAACCTTCCCCTCGCCTCCTCCGTTCAGCACATGGCTACCGTCTCTATCTCCCTTCCCCTTCCTCAGCCCATTTGGAAACAACACGACACTCCGCATTTTACTTTCTGGCTCCAGCACTCTGGAATTCACTCCCATCTGCCCTCCGTACCGAGCTTTCCTTCCCTCGATTTAAGTCCCTACTCAAGACCCACCTCTTTCAACAGGCGTTTCATCTACCAGACCCTTAGGAGTGACTGGCCTTCCCACACATACCTCCCCTAACCTGTCTCTCTCCCACTTTTGCTTCTCTGTCTCTCGCTGTTCTGTCTGAGTAATGGCGGTCTTTTCCCTTTTCCTGATTTTACTGTTTAATTATGTTGTACACCGCCCTGACGCACCTGCCTGGGCGGCATATCAAGCGACAAATAAAGATAAAGATAACAGACACACAGCTGCAGAACACATGTCTTGTCCAAAGGCCAAGCCACCTGTGAGGTCAAAATGCCCATCTCTCCACTGTACCTGCAACGCCAAACAACAGTGGTACACAGAGGTCCACTGCGACCTGAGGCAGTTCATGTGCACAATGTGCAGCCCTTTGTCACTTGCTGTACACTGCAAGAGAGGTACACCTGTACATATACCTAACTCAAACCACATTCATGACTCCTGTGGTCCATTGCAGACCTTCCTGCCCTTCTCGGGGGGCCTTGCACACATCTCCCACCATCATAGAAGACAAGCAGGTAATGGGCATGCTCCAGTGATCACAGTTGCCACTATGGTTGCATTTGGTGCACCAGTATTGTTTAGCACATCCATTGCCCATGATGCACTGCATGATCTGATAAGATATATGCAACTGATGCTCTAATGGAGAATGCAGAAATCTATCACATTGGCACTGTAATATGCAGGGACAGTGTTTGCTTCCTGCACATGACAACTGCCATATGTGCATATGACCTTTTTCTGCAGTCACCCTGATTGTGAGGGAGGGCATATATCACTTGGTCCCCAGAGCAAGCCCTGCAGTAGATGGATTCTCCAGGTTCTGCAATAGATCTCCATTGCTGCTAGTATGCTACAGTTATTGTCTGCAGTGTGTGATGCTAGCCACTTGGTATTCTGTATAATTTTAGTATGTTAGAGTGGCTCTGTTTTATCTGGAACTTGTGTCATGCTCCTGTTAGCTAGGGACTCTCCTCTAGCATTTCATGTCGGTCTCTAAGGCTGCATCAGGTGTTGCTAAGGAGCCTGAATGCTATGAATGCTGTCTATGATATGAAAAAAGGCAGATCTCAAACAGAGTAAACCAAAAAGCGTTTATTTTTGTTGGACTCATCAAAGTGAGGAACAAACTTCTACACTTGAAACATCCATTTTATTCAATGTATTGCTGTAAAAGCAGCAAAGGTAATTTAAAGAAAGAACCCAAAAGACTTAGCTGAGTTTTAGACGGACAACATCCAAATATGCATTCAAACGATACAGTACCCTGTTTCGGGTCTATTATATGTTTAAAAGATCATGTTTAGATGTATAGTGATGTAAAAATAACAGGAGCATATTCATCTTCGAGTAGATGCAAAATGTAAAAAGAATACTCTTTATAAACCTGGTGTCTAAAGTCACTACTGACCTGAGCACTTGGTACAGGTTGACATTCATACCTGCCCCTAAGGCCTCCTTTGATGGGTAACCATTATCAATACCTGCTCAGTGTGCCAGTTCTGTTAGCATGTTCTGCCATCCAGGCATGGACTCATGCTGGAGGGAATGTTGAAAGTTGCACATGTTGATACAGTTCTGGTAATGTAAGATAAAGTTAACATGCCAGGTCTTCCCATTCCTGATCCACAGGTAGTTTTTGAACCCATGACCCTTCTCCCATACACAAATTGGCCATGTATTTAGAGCCACAGAACAACTGCGTGAGGGTCATCAATCCATGGGTATATATTTGATCATTGTCAGGATGCATGAAGGCATGAGTTTGGGTATGCCTATGTCTGCTTACATCTCTTCAGGCTCTGTGCCATACACGTCTGACAAGGTACAGTATGTTCAGCAGGTGTGGGAGAGGGACATCCTGTAAGGTCTGTATGTTACACTGCCTTGCTATGCTGTTGATTCAACTGACATTCATGTCTTACATGTGGGATCTGTCCAGTCAAAGGGCAAGCCATGATACATGAACACACACACTGCAGACTATGGGTGTACTAGCAGAATGCCAACATTCTGATACATGATCATAGATATTCCAGACCATGGGTGCCCTAGCAGAATGACCAAGGTAACCATGTCCTGGTGTGTGCTTGTGGGGAAGTCATGGAATAATCTCATACATTGAAGACCACCGTGGATACACATTTGGCTCATTTGGATCCACATATGGCTCAGATAGTCAAACCTGACTTATTACTTACTTATGGAGGGACCACATGCTCACACACAAGTTATGATCATCATTTGGCAGGTGAGCGGGTAGGGTGGTCATTTTACCTCTGACATGGGCTGTTATCATCTTGCATGGTATTCCTGTCTCAGTGGCAGAATTTTCCCCCCACATTCACATATGTACTCAATATGTGCAAGTGGGGGGAATTCTGATCAAAGGCCAGCCCATTCACTTGGCAAGCTAAGGTGCAAGGGTCCACCAATCGTGGAGGACAGCATGCCAGCCAATCCCTGTCTCCCTGCCATCATTGCACAGCTGCTGCTTCAGTGCTGCAGGTGGCCTTATAGACATTGCACACATGCAGTTGGTCACAATATGTGACTCCTGCCCCCCTTCACTGGGGGATGTGGACACACATGTGATTGCCTTAGACCTCGGAAGGGAGGGATCACCATATGCTCTGCTGTACTTGCTGCTGACATGTTTGCCATCCCACTGACTGTGGCAACTGCAGCGTTGCATCTGACACAAAGGGATAGGACATAGAGCTCATCTGCAGTAGTCTACAGCCACTACGACTGTCACCCCTACCCACACACAATGCTGACATGTGGCTGCATGTACGTGTGCTGCCACTGTTACAGTGAAGTCATAGCAGATATCACAGCCATCCACCCTAGGCAACAACCTTGTCAGTCTAGTGGACCTGCTAGCCCCACTGCATCACCCACATGACATCTCCTTTGCCAAATTGGCACCAACAACATAGTGCCCTTTATTAACGGGGCACCATGCTTTTGCTGCCAATAGAGCACTACTTTCACAAATTTGAGAACTAGGGTAAGTAGAGCACAATGCATACATTAAAATACTCTCTCTCCCCTCAGAAAAAGCCCTAACCGTGAGCTCTCAGATGGCATTAGAGTTCCCTGCGCTAGGAGCTCTAACGCATGGTAACACAGAACGGCGTTGAGAAGCACACGCTATCCCCGCCTAGTCTTTGCCCCATTAACACCCACTCTCTACCTCTTTTTACCTTAATGCTAGGGGACCTGTTTCCACATGTTAATCCAGTGTTATCGGCGCATTCTGCAGTGTCAACCGCTCACGGGTGCCGATAATGCCCATTCACTGCGCCTTTGTTCCCTTAACGCTCCTTAGTAAACAAACCCCTTAGAGAAGGGGGGGAGGGGGGGCTAAAAACCTGGAAGCAGGAAATATAAAGGAAATTTTAAATGAAAGACCTAAGGATTCAGGGCCAGGGCCAGTGCAAGAATCTTTAGCCTTACAACCCCCCCCCCTTCCAAAAAATGTTTTTCATAATAAAATTCATCAATCATCATCATCCCAACACCATCCCTCCCACAACAATCCTGTAAAAATGCATAACTGGACAACATACTTATAAATATTAAACTTTGCTTTATATATGTGTGGGCCGACTGTCCCCACAGGTAAAAGTATGCACTGATGGCTCTTTGTATACAGTAGCTATCAGGATCTATTGTGGATTCTCTACAGGGAGAACTATTCAGGCAATTGGTAACAAACACCACACGTGAAGGGGCCATACTGGACTTGGTGCTTACCAATGGTGAAAGTGTTTCTGATGTTGTAGTGGGAGATCATTTTGCATCCAGTGATCACCAGATGGTGTGGTTCAGTATTAGGACTAGGGCTGTTAGAATCCACTCAAAGGCGAGGATCTTAGACTTTAGGAAGACTAACTTTGCGAAGATGGGCCAATACCTCAGGGAGTCGTTAGTTGGATGGGAACAGCTGAGGGATGTAGAAAAACAGTGGGAAAAACTGAAAGGGGGTATTTTAAGGGCAACCAACCTTTTTGTTAAAATGGTAAATAAAGGTAAAAGGAAAAGGAGACCGCTATGGTTTTCGAAAGAAGTAGCTGAAAAAGTGAAGAAAAAGAGGGAAGCCTTCATGAAATACAAGAGATCACAGACAGAGGAAGACAGGCATCTGTATTTGGAAAAACTTAGAGAAGCTATCAAAGTAGTCAAGAAGGCAAAGATTCGGGGGGCGGAGCCTGATGTCCAGCGGGTTAGACGCTTTGCGCTGAAGCTCCCGAGAGGCCTACTCAGAATCCTGACTTAATACCTACATAAACTTAATATTTTGTTCCGAACTTACCGGGGTACCTCGGGGGGGATGGCGGCCCACAAACCAGCGCACTTAGACTTCGGGTCTCCCTCTTCTTCACACGGAAAACGCTCCAAAACAGAGTTGTCTTCCCCACAAAAGATAGTTCCACTTCGGGAAAACCCCGAAATGCAACAGGAGATCTTGGAGGAAATACGCAGTGTGAAGGAACTGGTACAGTCCAACGGAGAAGTGCTCCGAGCCATGCGAGAAGACTTCGGTATGCTTCAGGACCGGCTTGAAGGTCTTTCACTACGGCAGGACAACATGGCGGGGGTCCTCGACTCGCACGCGGTGCGCTTGGAGAAACTGGACAAGGCTGAACGTCAGATACAGAATCTTCAAAAAGAGTTAGAGGATAGCAATAATCGAGCCCGTCGCAACAATGTAAGGCTCATTGGAGTACCGGAGGGGGCGGAAGCAGGAGATATAAGAGAATTCCTGGTCAAAACTCTTCCCTCCTTGCTGAAGATCACTTTTCACAGAGATCTGGAAATTGACCGAGCACATCGTGTTCCTACCAACATGGCGCTCAATCGGACGACCCCCCGGCCTATCATCTTTCGATTACTGAGATATCAGCAAGTTGAGCAAATTCTAAATGCTGCCCGGGCGAATCATCATCTGGAGTTTGAAAGTCATAAAGTCTCCTTCTTCCCTGACTTGGCAAAGCCCACAGTTGACCGTCGGAAGAGACTCCTTGCTTTTTCGCCCTAGACTTCACCAGCTACAGGCTCGCTTTGGCCTATTGTATCCAGCGAAGCTCAGAGTGACTCTCCATAACCAAACTAGAACATTCGAAGATCCTGATCTACTAGCAACATTTTTAGATTCCAAAGAAGCAGACCAGATGCGCTAATCCAACAACTTGGATCTGTAATCCGCCGGATCTGCCCGCCATTTTGAATGGCCCGACGCGGTGATCACAGCCTGGAACAGAGACTGCCTGGACTTTTCTTTCTTTCTATATATAACTTTCTTGGTCTCCTATCCCTCCATGCTGTGCACCTCGGTTGGATTCGGAACACGCACAGCTATACAGGTTATATGTTTCAATTTAGGCCTTCTCTGGGGTTTCTCCCCGCAGACATATGGTCGCCAGTAATTTCTGGGGTTCTGCTTCTTCTCTAATGCACTTCGGTGCTTATTTTTTATATGGGGCGCTTCATTGTTTTTCATTAGCTTATTTTCTATCATGTCATGTGTACAGCCATATACAGTTAATATGAGGGACATTGTGAAATTATGTGCGTTATCATGTTCTTTTTCAGAATTTTTAACCCTTCTGAATGGCCTTATGTAAGATCTTCTCACTGAACGTAAAAGGCATCAATAGTCCAATCAAAAGAAAGAAAATCCTTAGCTATCTTAATCATGAGCATGCTGATTTAGTGTTTCTTCAGGAAACGCATTTAAACTCCGCTGAAACACTGAAACTTAATGCTAAGCCTTACATGGTGGCTGCCTACTCTCCCGCCGTTTCCAAACGGTGTGGGGTAGCCATCTTGGTTAAGAAGTCTTTGCAAGCTACTGTAATGGATACTAGCTCTGATAAGGAGGGTAGATGGGCCCGTGCACACCTTAAGGTTGGAGATAGTGAATTCACGTGTATTTGTATTTATGCTCCGAATGTGGATAACCCTGCTTACTATGCAAGTATTGCGCAGTTGGCACAGGCCTCTGCCAATACTCTATTAATACTTGGCGGCGATTTCAACCAAGTACTTGATCCTTTGATAGATAGACTGCCGCCTAGAACGAGTGGTCCACCCAAGAGTCTTGATACCCTTACAGCTCTGATGAAAGATCTTGCGTTAGTAGATATATGGAGGCTGCTTCACCCCTCCGACTTAGAGTTCACCTTTTTCTCAGCCCCCCATCACTCACAATCTAGAATAGATTTTCTTCTTATCTCCAAAGCACTGATATCCCAAGTGGACACGGCTAGGATTCATCCTCTCCATATTTCAGATCATGCTGCCATATCTTTCTCATTACATGTCACTACGCAAGGTGAACATCCCCGTGCTTGGTTTTTTGGGGCATAGCTATTTCCCTAATTACGAAATACTGGAAAAATAGCTCCCATCTGAGCCCCAATGAATGGTGGAATCATGTCTGTCTCTACAGTAAATATGAGCAAATACCTCGTATGTTAGCTTCTTCCGTTCAGACCCCCCACCACTTGTCTAAATGGAAGATGCTCAACGACTATGTTCAAACTGCTAAATGCTCTCATCTGACTGTTTAAATCTGTGTAAATCTCTGTCACATGATCATTCTGTATCGCAGATACTATTTCTGTTTGTTTTGATGTACAATTACTGTTGTTTGTAAGCGCTTATATGATGATACTTATCAGCTTAGAGAAGAAGCATAGGGGTGGGGGGTAATTGGGGTTGCTTTTTCCTTATTGTATGCTTGTATTTGTCTCCTTTGGTGTGTTGTTTCTTTTTGCTTGTTGTAAAATGAAAATAAACGTTTAAAAAAAAAAAAAGAAGGCAAAGATTCAAAAGGAGGAGGAAATAGCCAATGCAATAAAATGGGGGATAAGACATTTTTCAGATATATTAGTGAGAAGAGGAAGAGCAAGAGTGGTATTGTCAGACTCAAAGGTGCAGGGGAGGAATATGTAGAAGCTGATAAGGATAAAGCGGAATTGCTTAACAAATATTTTTGTTCTGTGTTCACAGATGAAGAACCAGGAGCAGGACCTCAGAAAACACCCACAAATAGGAACAGAAGCAAAGGACATCTTGAACAATTTTCAAAAGACTGTGTTCGTGAGAAACTATCTCAGCTTAAAGTAGACAATGCGATGGGACCGGATGGGATACACCCGAGAATACTGAGGGAACATGGGGACGTTCTAGCAGCTCCACTGACTGACCTTTTCAATGCCTCGTTGGAGTCGGGAGTGGTGCCAAAGGACTGGAGAGAGGCTCATGTGGTGCCTTTACACAAAAGCGGAAGTAAGGATGTGGTTGAAAACTACAGGCCGGTATTGGCCCATCTTGGCAAAGTTAGTCTTCCTAAAGTCTAAGATCCTCGCCTTTGAATGGATTCTAACAGCCCTAGTCCTAATACTGAACCACACCATCTGGTGATCACTGGATGCAAAATGATCTCCCACTACAACATCAGAAACACTTTCACCATTGGTAAGCACCAAGTCCAGTAAGGCCCCTTCACGTGTGGGGTCTGTTACCAATTGCCTGAATAGTTCTCCCTGTAGAGAATCCAGAATCTCCTTACTTCTAGATGATACTGCAGCAGGAATGTGCCAATCAACATCTGGCATATTGAAATCTCCTATCAGTAGCATTTCCCCTTTCCTAGCAATGCTGCATATGTCTTCAATTAACTCTCTGTCCACCTCTTCCTCTTGTGAGGGAGGTCTATATATCACACCAATGCAAATAGATTTCTCTTTCCCTCTTTCTAGTTTAACCCACAATGCCTCCTATCTCCCTTTTAAGCTCTGTAATTCCAGAGCTTTAATAGTAGTTTTTACATATAGTGCTACTCCTCCTCCCCTTCTTCCTACCCTGTCCTTTCTGAATAAAGTACAGCCAGGTATAGTTACATCCCAATCATGGTTTTCTGTGAACCATGTTTTATGTAACTGCCACTAAATCCAAGTCAGCCACTCCCGCCAAAGCTTCAACATCAGGGATCTTATTTCCCATGCTTCGGGCTTTATACAAACTGCTTTCCATATGTTACCCCTGTTACCCATTTCCATAAAGGTATTTAATGTATCACCTACCTGGGGGCTTTCACTTACCTGGGGGCTTTCTTCACCCATCCCCAACAAATCTAGTTTAAAGCCCTCTTCAGTAGATTAGCCAGTCTATTACCGAAGACGCGTTGACCTTTCTTGGACAAATGGATGCCATCTCTGCTCTGCAACCCTTGGAACAGCATTCCATGGTCTAGGAAACCTTCAGTCCTGCATAAAATGACACAGGTCAGGTTAAATCCAGGCATTGTATGTGATCTCTATCTTCAGAAATTATCAAGATGGCAAAGGCATAGGAATAAATAAAATTTACTAGCTAGATTGAGGGTAAATTATATGTACAGATTAATAAGGTATTTGGAAATGGACTTAGTTGCAGAGTATGCAACAAGCTAGTCCTTAAGCTATATGAGTGAATAAATAATCAGTTAACATAGACATAAAGATGATCTTTTTAAAAGCATCAGACAAGATTTCGATGCCCAAAAATGTGGATGTGGATGTCCAAATCATGAATATATCCCTTGAGCCATTTTGCAAACAGTTTTTAAAGATGTTTTCAGTGCAGGGGCATTCAAATAGGCTGGGGTCGTGTCTGGGAAGGTTCAATAGATTTAGATGTCCCTAATTGATTTCAGAAACGGTTGTGGGTGTCTATGACCCTATCTAAGTTTAGACCTGCTCCAGGCATGAATAGGCATTGGGAATGTACATGTAAAACATCCAGAGGGTGTAGAGAAGATGGAGAGTTAAAGTGAATTGCCCAAGATCAAAAAGGAGCAGCAGTGAGATTTGAACTCTGGTCGCAGCCCACTACTCTAAGCATTAAGCTATTAGACATCCCCATTCTGGAGTATTTATGCATTTATTTTTTATTTATTTGACTGTGTTCTTCTCCGGGGCAAAGCGGTCTACATTACATAGAACAGTGGAACTTAAATGCATAGTTAATTTCTATTTACAACAGAATGTTATATTTGACAGTAGAACTTATATACAGTAGGAGTTATTTGTGTGGAGGGGGATAAAGATAACATACAGGATTAACTGCCATTTAATCTCTTTGGGAGGAGGGGATGCAGTTGGATGGGAGAACAAGGGGGGGAGGGGGGATTATGTAATTGAGCCAAAGTGTTCAGTGAAGAGGTAGGTTTTGAGTAGCTTCCTGAATGTGGACAGATCATTTGTCGATCGGAGAGCACCAGGGAGGGAGTTCCAGAGGGATGGTGCATATAGTTCAAATGCCTTGTTGCAAGCATACTGGGAACATTTGGTTGTTTTTTTTAGGTATGTTTAGCATATTTGTTATGGTTTGTCTTTTCATTCTGCTAGAGTTGGTGGGGTTCAATAGTGCTTGTATATAATGAGAGGATTCTTTGTTGATGATTTTGAAAGTCAGGAATAGAATCCTGTAGTGTATTCGGCTGAGTAATGGCAACCAGTGGAGCTATTTGAGGATCGGGGTTATATGATCATCCTTTGACACCCCTTGGATTATGTGTGCCGCAGTATGCAAGGTGGTATTTATAGGGAGCAGTGTAGTCTTCGGTAGGTCTTGGAAAATTGAATTGCAGTAGTCAAAATGGGGTGTTATGATTGCTTGGAAGTCTGAGTGGAAGTTGGAAGGATTCAGTAGAGGGCAGAGGTGATAGAGAGTTCTTATTTTGTGATATGTTGTTTTTGTAATGGAGTTTATGTGAGGCTTGAAATATAGTTGTTGTCGAGGGTGATGCCCAAATACCTGACCGTTGGTTGAACAATCATATTTATGTTATTTAAAAATATGAGGCCAGTGGTTGGAAATTAGTATCTCTAATTTCAGTCTTCGTATAATTTATTTTTAGGGAGTTGTTTGCCAGCCATTGGGAGATGTCTGCAAAACATCTTTTTTGGGTTGTTGGTGGTAAATGGAGCATAGATTTATTTATTTATTTATTTATTTACATTCTCTTATATACCGCGCTATTCTGCATCAGTGCGGTTTACATTGAACTAACTGAAATTACATTGAACAGGGCATTATAACTTGGAGATAACTATTTTGAACTAGATATGAAAGTGGATGTTATGTGAGCGGATGATTGGACATAATGGTTTCTGGTAGATGTTGAATAGCAAGGCTGATAAGGAAGAGCCTTGTGGGATGTCTTGGGTTTACGGGTAGGGAGATTATGAGTTGCATCCTATTTTGACTTGTTGTTGATGATCACAGAGTTATGAATGGAACCAGTTTGGGACCGTGTTTTGGATTCCAGTGGACTGGAGTTTTTTCAGGAGTATGCTGTGGTTGATGGTATTGAAGGTAGCTGAGATGTCAAGAAATATTAGAATTAGCCCTTGGTGTGCCTTCTGAGTTCTTTTTATTACTATTCAGGGGACATATATGTAGATGCCCCCATCGATGTCCATATCAGGCACGTCCACGTTTGTGAAATTGTGCCTGTACTTGGATGTGCCAGCTTTTTTTTTTCAGACTTTCTGGCATCCTCAGATTACACTTGGATATCCTTTGTAAAATCTGCCTTTAAAGGTTTAGAAGGGGCATAGCTACAGATGGACCTGAAGGGTTCAGGCCTCACCATTTGTGCATCGGGCCCTTTCCATAGTTTGGGAGAAGAACCAGGCTTTTGCATGCTTCCTAAAGTAGAAGTAGTTGTGAGTTAGGTGCAGCCATTCTGAGAGTGACTTGCAACGAACTGGGGCTACTCTTGAGAAAGTTCACTGGTGAATGTCTCATCGAGTGACTTCTTCTGACCAGGCTACAATTATGGATGCTCTTTGAGAGGACCTTAGAGTCATTGTAGGTGTATATAGGGCTAATTTATTCTTTACATATTATGGCTCTTTTCATCTGAAAATCAGAGATAGGGTTGCCGATTTTCAGAAGAGACAATATTTTAATGCCTTTCTGGTTAGCCATGGTGCTGAAATATTGGCAGGATATTCAGCAGCAACAGCCAGATTGGCACTGTTGCTGAATATCTGGGCTCAGTAATGCTAACTGGGCAAGTGCTGACACTTGCCCAGTTAGCACAATTTTCAGCCAGCCCTTGTTTGGATTGCAACTTAGGATAGCTTTCATGTGGCCTACATTTTCTGGACTGGGACAGCTGAAAATCACACTTGCCTGGTTAGTGCTGGTACCGACCTTGTACCACCCATGAACTTTACTAATCAGACAGTGCCAGATAGTGCTGCTGAATATCACAGTCACTGCCTGTAGCCAACTGGCTGACCTTTGGCCAGCCAGCTAAGGACTTTGAATATTGACTCAAGAGTTTTCAATTTGGCCCTGTGGGAACAGGTAGCCAATGCAGTTTTTGCAGGAAGGCTGAGATGTGGTCATTCCTATTGCAACCCATTTGAGTTGGTGTAAACTCTCCATGATCTGGCCAATATATGCCATAGGGTGGTATATTCAAGGCATTTTAGCCAGTTAACAGACCTGCTTACCAGATAAAACTCAGTCACCTGATATTCAGGGACACTAACCAGTTAGTGCCACAGAATATCCCCACAAACTTCAGAAAAAAGGCCTAGTTAAAACCTGTGTGATCTGTGGGTAGATCTGGGATGGTGATGGTGGCTATCCAGTTAGGAGTGATATTCAACCTCTAACCTGATAGCTTATTCAGATAGTGCTGTCTGATTAGCAACTGAATATAGTGGTGCTGGTGTCTGGCAAGCCCAGATATACCATGGTAGAAACTGGATATGTTCCGATGCTGAATGTCAGCTTTTTTTTTTTTTTTTTTGAAAATTTTATTTATAATTTCCAACAACACAATAAAACAACATAGCATCCTTCAACACATAACAAACCCAGCCCCCCACCCACCCAGTCTCCAATGGCCACCCACAGTAACAACAGTTATACAGAGCAATTATGTAAAGCAAAACCCCCACTTCAGTGACATAAATGCCGATTATCTAACACAATCCAAACCAAGCACAAAGAAAATTCCCAGCAGTAGCCTAGGCTCTGGAGGACACTCCGGCCGACGCCGCATAGGCATCCAAGCACTTTCAATTACTCTCCAAGTCCAACTGTGGGGTACAGCGTCCCTTCCGGCACCTCCGCTCCTGACTGCAAGCCCATGCCCTTTCGTAACTAGCATACAGAGAAACTAAATTCCACCAGTAGTTGCTCTCCAGCTTGTCTGCATCTTTCCAACAAATCAGGATCAGCTTCAGAGCAACTACGATCAAAAAATTAAACAGAAAATGTTTCTCTTTCTGTACAGGCAGCGTCGGGCTTGCAGACCAAAGGAAAACCAAATCCCACGACAGAGGTGCCCGAAAGGAAAGTATCTTCGGGATTGTGCCCCATATCTCCCACCAGAACCTTTGCACACTAGGGCAACCATACATCATATGCTGCAGAGTATCCAAAGACACCGAGCACGTCCAACAGCGAGCATCTACTCCAGGAGCCCAAAGGGAGAGTCGGCTGGGCGTCAAAAACGCCCTGTGAGAAAAAAAATATAAGGACTGGGTAATTGCCGCGGCACTGGAGACTCTATTTGCCCTGGACCAGAGAGTGGACCAAAGTTGAGGTGGGATAGAGAACTCTATCTCAGCCTCCCAGCTCTTTTTTAGACCAGTTAGCAAGGTGGACCATGCATTTCTGAGAGTCGCATAAAGTTTTGAGACTGTCCCCTTACCCTCTGAACAGGCAAGCAGCACCTGTTGCAAACCCCATTCCTCCGACAAGCTAGCTGCAGAGAGCTTTGCCTGCGTTAGACAGCTTTTTAACTGGACCCATTGAAACCGACACCGATCAGGTAGATCAAACTCCCTAACGAGTGCCTCCCAGATTTTCCAACCTCAGAGATGGGCTAGGTGACCCAGCGTCCAAATGCCCTTATCTTGCCAGCTCCTCCATGAAATCGTTTTGCCTCCAATCTTAAATCTAGGATTATACCATATAGGAAACGCTCTGGATATGGGATTCTCTTCCGCTAATACCTCGGCTAAACCAAAGGAAGCCCGCTGAGTGGGTAGAATAGTGGGAGAGACCATATAAGTTGCAGGAAGCTTCATTACGAGCAACAACTGAAGAGGGACTCGCGAGACTATCCTCTTCTCTACTTCTAGCCATACCGGGCTTATCTCTTTGGCCTCCACAGAACACCAAAATGCTCCCTGTTTCAGCAAGAAGGCCTGGTGGTAAGCCATAAAATCAGGAAAATTAACGCCCCCCTGTTCCCTGCTCACTTTGAGCTTAGCGGTCGCAATTCTGGGGGGTTTCCCTGACCAGAGAAACCAAATCAGTTGCCTCTCCCAACCTTTATATACCCTAGTGGGCAGTTCCATCGGAAGCATCTCTAAAATATAATTTATCTTAGGAGACAGGACCATCTTAATGGCTTCCATCCTGCCCCACCATGTTAGATACAAAGGGGACCACTTTACCGAGAAAACTCGAAGCAATTCCTCAATAGTCTGACAATTGATTGAGATTGTCTCTTCGGCAGAGAAACAATATTTAACTCCCAGATATTTAATGGGCTTAGATTCCCACACAAAAGGATGATCCCCAAGGGCGGAAGAGAAAGTCACACTGTTCATGGGAAATGCGACGGATTTCCCCCAGTTTATCTTATATCCAGAGATTTCCGAGTAGGCGCCCATAACCTGTAGAACCTCACCCACCTGATCTGGCTGAACAAAAAGCAGCAAATCATCCGCATATGCTGACAGATTTACCTGCAAATCCCCCACTTGGATGCCCCGAATCCCCTCAGAGTGTCGAATGGCAATGGCCAAGGGTTCTAGAGCTAGGTTAAACAAAATCGGGGAAAGGGGGCAGCCCTGCCTAGTCTCTCGTTGTAAGGCGAAGGGAGGAGACAATGTTCCATTCACTAAAATTCTTGCCTGAGGGTTAGAGTATAACACCTTGATCAGATTTATAAATGAGTCCCCAAAACCAAACCACTGCAACACTCGGTACATGAAGGCCCATTCCAACCGATCAAAGGCCTTTTCGGCATCCAAAGAAAGCCCGACCATGGGGTAGTCTTGCGAGCGTGTTAAAGCAAAGAGATTGATGAGAAGACGGGCATTGTCCGCGATCGAACTCCCCGGGAGGAACCCGCATTGATCCGGGTGAACTAACCCGGAAACCACCTTTGAAAGTCGTCTGGCTAAGACCCCCGCAAAGATCTTGTATTCTGCGTTTAGAAGAGAGATCGGCCTATAGCTTCCCACCTCAAGGGGGTCCCTACCCTCTTTAGCTAGTACAACTATAGTCGCCGCGTTGAAACTCCCTATTTGTGGGGATTGTTCCACTAGCAGTTGAAAAAAGCAGGCCATCTGGGGAGCTAACTCCTCCTGGAATACTTGATAAAATTCTGTAGGGTGTCCATCAGGACCCACCGCCTTACCTTTTTTTGCATCTCTAAGGACCGCTTGGACTTCTATCCCCTCTATTTGGAGGCCTAATCCCTCCGCCTGCTGGGTACTAAGAACAGGATGAGGCAGGTCCTCTAAGAATTTTAGGTAAACAGAGTCAGGACACTCTCCCATTGAAGAATACAGGTCCTGATATAAAGACCGAAAACTCTCCCCTATCTCACTACTCCTCGTGAGCAGCCCATGGTTCTCCGACGCTAAGGCCGCAATGTTGGTTTTCCCCCTAGGGGGGCTGAGCACAGACGCCAGCAGCCCGCCAGCTTTATTTTGCTCAACATGATATCTCGCATCTTGCGCGTGTTGAACCTTTCGGACTTCCGCACTCAAGAGCATGTTATACTGATATCTTAGTTTCTGCAGGCGCAAGAGTACACAAGGCTCCATCTTTGCCCTCAAAAGCCTCTCACCGGCGGAGATTTGTATTTCAAGCTCAGCCAACTCACCTTTCCTCTGTCTGGACCGGCGGATAACATAGCTAGTTATCTGAGCACGGATAGTGGCCTTAATGGCCTCCCACCAAGCCCAACTTGCCGTCTCTGAAGGGAGGTTCTTTGCAAAATATTCTTTGATCTCCAACTGAATTAAATCACAGAAGGCCGGATCTCCCAACAACTCCCTAAGAAAAAACCATCCTGCCTGCCGAGGAACCGCATGCCCAAGCGCCACAAGCAGAAAGACTGCCGCATGATCCGACACCGTAGTAGCACAGATGCCAGCCTCCGATGTTAACTCCACTAAAGATCTAGATATTAAGAGGAAATCAATGCGCAAGTGCGACTTGTGCGGAAGGGAGTAGAAAGTAAATTCCTTATCTACAGGGTGCAAGGTCCGCCAAACATCATACAAACCCAGGTCTTGCATCAGAGATAAAAGAACAGACACTGCCCTGCCAGGCTTGGATGATCTAATCGGCTGCCGGTCTAACAATGGGTCCAAAACCAAATTGAAGTCTCCGCCCAAAATCATGGGGAGGGACCGCAATTTATGGGCGTCCTCTGCCACCTTCTGAAAGAAGGGTACATCATCACAGTTTGGCCCGTAAATATTCAATACAGCTAGTTTCTCGCCATTGATATGCATTACAACCTTCGCCCACCTCCCTTGCGGGTCCGCTGACCCCAACTCAATCTTCGGCTGAAGGGCTTTCCGTACCAAAGTTATTACCCCGTTCTTTTTGCCTGCTGCTGCGGCATGCACGGCAACCACATACTGCCCCTTACCCAGTTTCATTGCTTCTGTTGAAGACAAGTGGGTCTCCTGGAGTAGGACTACATCGGCACTCTGCTTAGCACAATATAGTAAGATTTTCTTTCGCTTGATTGGATCATTGACCCCTTTCACATTCAGCGAAAGAACCTTAAGGGACCCCATAAAGCTTAAGAAATGAATGTACATCAACAGCAGGGCCTTTAGTATTAAGCATCAACCTCCAACTCTGAGTATTACCCCCAACAGTTACCAATGGAGACAACATCCCTCCCAACCAAACCCTCCACCCCGGGTGAACCATCGATCCCACAAGATTGCACTCTGAACCCCGCCCCCACCTTATGAGCTCCTCATACACAACCCCCTCCCTCCCTCTTATAAAGGTAACATTGTACAACTCTCTCCCATCCCAGACATCCACTCCCAAATATTCCACTCCCCCCAAACAGATGCCCCAGCACCTACGAACCTCCTACGAACACTCATTCAAATGCACAGCCCACTTACACACCACAATCAAACACTGACGACTAAGGCCAAGCAACCACTATTGTCCTCATCACAGCTGGCCCGAACTCGGCTATAGGCAGAATAGTCACCATAAATGTTCTCCATAAGCGCTCTCAGCGCATTACTGTAGCTTCCTGTTCTTCAATAAAAGCCAAAAGGACTTTTGGATCTTCAAAAGACCGAGTCTGATTGTGCAACGTGACTCTGAGTCTGGCAGGAGCAAACAGCCCATAACGAGCTTGAAGACTTTGCAGTCGCGGCCTTAATGCGAGCATCTGCTTCCGACGGGCCACCGTGGCCTTGTTAAAGTCCTGGAAAAAAGCTATGTTCGATCCTTCGAACTTCAACGGCGCCAAAGCTCGGGCAGCCGACATAACTTGAGCCACTTGCTGAAATCTTAACAGCTTCATGATGATCGGGCGAGGCCGCGATGAATGGGGACTCTGATGCGTAGGTATGCGGTGGGCCCTCTCGATCTCAAAAGGTCGATCAAAAACGATCTGTAGTAGATCCGGAACAATTTTGCCCAGAAATCCCAGCATGTCACTACCTTCCGCCCCTTCAGGCATCCCCACTAGCCTGATGTTGTTCCGACGCGCCCGGTTGTTAAGGTCTTCCAGGTTCCGCTCCAGGGCAGAGATGCGCTTAGTATTAACTGCCACCTCCTTCAGACGCTCCTTATGTACCTCTACTCTTATGGAAAGCCCTTCCATCTTCTCCGAGAGTGTATTAAGCTGTGCCTTCAAGTCCTTGAGCTCCGCCACATCAGCTTGCACCCCGCTCAGGGTTTCTCCATTGGCAGTGACCAGCTCTCGCACAGCCCTAATTTCGGCCAAGAGCTCTTGCAGGCCGTCTGCGTTGTCCTTCGCGCCCACGGCCTTCTGCGGCGAGGGAGGATCAGCTTTCAGCCGCTTAGTTCCCGTGGTCGCGGGCGAACTAAAATCAAGTCTGGAGGGTTTGCTGGATGTTATAGCCGTATTCTTACAGCCACTGGATCTCCGATGGCAATAATTCTCCACGGAGGGCCAGGATAGTTATCAGGATTCCAGGGAGAGAAAGGATCAAGCGGTCATCTTGCACCGTCGCAGGCTCCGCCCCCCCTGAATGTCAGCTTTTATGAAAGTGACGACAGCGAGGAGCTTTAATAGCCTAGACACCGTTGACGAATACCACAATGCATTGCAGTAGTCTAGTCATGATGTTATCATGGCAAGGACCACTATTATCAGATTTGTATTCTTGATGATATATGGAGAAAGGTGTATTTAATTGACTCCTTAGTGTTTTTCAATAATATGTTCAAAGTTATTGAACGATATAGCTGATATAAAAAGCATTTTATTTTTTTATTTAACAGGTTTTTTTATACCACTTTATCATTTTTGTCAAAGCGGTTTTCATAGTAACTTAAACTTGGTAATGTACATTAAACAGGGACCTTAATAGCTTCGATTTTTTTCTGAAGCAATGGAGGGTTAAGCATATCTACAATTGGTTATGTCTATCCACAATTGTACCAAATACAGTTAATTATTTGAATACCGAGCACTGGCCAGACTTTTTAATGAAGTGAAACAAGAGGAATTTTCACTGGGGCTTTTAGACTAAGAATTACTAAGTGCTGGCAAACTTATCACATTGCAAAATGTGCCCTTGTTGTACAGTATGCTATTTAAATGAGGTCAAGTTGCACAACTGACAATTAACAATTAATTACTTGAAACACTGTGTCTAATTTGGACAATCCATGACAGAGGAGATATGCTCGAAATAGAAAGAGCACAACAGAAGGCAAAAGAGATGCTAAGAGGGCATGTAAAATCCGATGAACTGAGAATTGTGGGGCCTCTTCCTTCTGTAATCTTAATATTGTGAGATACACAAGAACATAAATACAAAGGAGCAGTTAGTTGTCATTTGAACTTGTGTCCGATAGGGATGTGCTTCCTTTTGAAATGAAATGGGATATTTCAACAGAAGTTCTTTTGAAAAGGAAATGAAAGAAAAATGAACAAAATTGTGTTTTTCATTTTGTTTTTAATAATGAAGCTGTTTCCCTTACAAGAGAAAAAACAGCGCCCCTGCTCCAAAATGTAAATATTAAAGCCCTCCTGAGCCTTCCGTCACTCCTTGAACCCATCTTATCCCATAAGTCTAAGTGGGACAGAAACAATCCCAGGTGCTTCTGCTGCACCAGGTCAGTAGATCTGAGCATTATGTAGAAAAGAAAGGCCGCGGGGCACAGTCCACGCGGCTGCGATTAATGGGGGAGCAGCACATGGCGTCCCCGCGGGCATGCACGGCCGAGGGTGGCATCACGAGACAAGACGGGAGCGGGCCAGCATTGTTTAAAGAGATTGGCTCCCGCTGCATGAGGGAAGGCGGGGGAGCCAATCGGAGGCCAGGACCGGCTCCGGCAGGGGGGGGGGGAATGGAGCGGGGAGCGGTTCCATGCTGCAGTGAGTCATCAAGGCAGCAGAGGAGAGAGCGGGCCACGTGGTGAGCTCTGGAAGATCGGGATCCACGTGGTCAACAATCTGCCGGGGCAGGAGGGCGATAGTAGGCTGCAGCGGTGCAGGAGTTGGAGGAGCGTGCCAGAGTTCCATGGCGGTGGTGCAGGTGCGAGCAGTTGAGACTGTGAGCGGTTGGAGCGGTACGGTGCCGGCGGTGATGGTGGGTGCTGTGTGGAGGCAAGTGGAGCTATCTGATCAGGCTACGAGGGGGTGGCCATGTCTCCGTGCCGGGGCATTAAGGGACATGCTGGGGGAGGGGGGCTGCGCGTCGGGCGGTGTCTGGTCAGTGGGGGAGTTTGTAAGGGAGGGGGTTGGCATAAGGTGGGAGGACCGGAAGGGGACGTGGAGTAGGAGGAGTGCAAGCACGGGCTGTAGGGTCCCAGATGGCTCCAGTGCAGGTGAGAGGTCATCGCAGGGCCCAGGGGCAGGCTTGGGGTCAAGGAGTGGGGCAGGAACACAGTGCAAGGGGGCAGGAGAGGGGTTAGCAGGTTGCTTGGGGGGACGGAGGGTAGGCCACAGGAGAGCATCAGGGTTGATATGAGTGGTCTCTAGTGTAATCCTTGGGGGCAGGCAGTGGGGCAAGGCCTTGGGCAAGGAGCAGGTCTGCATGGGTGGGGGATTGGGGGGAATAGCATACCCGTGTGGCCTGGGGCAGGCAGCTCTTTGGGATGGCAGGCAATGCAGCGGGGTGATTATCGAGTGGGGGGACCGATGGCGTGGGAGCATTGGCTGGGGGGGGGCAAGGTGCATCTGGGGCCGGTTGGCTGGGGGCCTGGCTGACTGCTTTGCTTGCGGCAGTTCCCCCTGCTGTTTTTTATTTATCTCCACAGGTGCCTTTGACTGTGTCGCAGAGGTGGGATCCAGGTGACAGGGACCTTCGGACGGGAGAGCCTACGACGTCGGGTTCAACAGACGGGATGTGTGTGGCGGGGGTTGCCAATGCGGGAAGAGACGGAGTGCAGGATTTGGAGGCTCCAGAGTCGCAAGGTGGGACCGGTGTGGTGCTGGCCTCTGCGGAAGAGACAGGTGAGTCTCTGGGGGATCAGGGGGAAGTGACGGGATGGGGGAAGGGCTTGCAGGGAGGTGTAGGTGGTAAGGTGCATAAGAAAAAGCGACTTGTGTGTCAGGTGCGGCATAGCGGTGTCTTCGGAATCCATTTCCTCATCATCGGAGGCGGACCGGGGTGGGGGCACGGTAATAGCTAGCCTGCCGGTGGGGGTGGGATCCGGGGGGCGACCTCTATGTTAGCCGCATTTTCGGAGTTGTGGGAGAGCGTACCGAGGAAGCTCAGAAGGAAGATTAGAAAGAGGCGATACATAGATATTTTCCAGTTGTTGGAGGGGCAGAGAAGGTTGGGGGAGAGCAGGAAAAAGAGGAAGTAGGACGAGAAGGCGGGTAGGGTCAAGAAAGTTTTATGGAATGTGGTCAATTGGATGCGAGCGTTTTTGAGGCTCGCTAGTGTGTGGGGGAGGCAGGTGCCGGAAGATTATGGGATGTTATTGGCTTACGCTGACTCTATATTGGAGGTGGCTCAGACGCATGAAGGTTGGGCATGGCTCAATTATGATGAAATGTTCAGAGACAAGAAGGAGGAGAACAAGGCGGTGTCTTGGGGAATGCAGGACATTAATTTATGGTTGACTCAGATGTCGGCCAAGACAGGATTAGGGGTCAGGGGGCACGAGGGGGGAGGCGGCAGCTGGGGGGTTGGGTCGTTCTTTTTGGGCCGGAGGGGGGGCCCAACAGAAGCCTGGAGGGAGTGGATCGGGGACCTTTGCTGGAGATTCAATAAAACCTCATATCCATTTCCCGATTGCAAGTTTCGGGATGCATGCTCGGACTGTGGCGGAGGACATTCAGCCAGTAAATGTAGCAAAAAAGGGCCCGAGGGGGGCATCCGTGCCACCCCAAAACAATAAGGACTATAGGGACCTGGCTCCAACACTGATACGGCTGGAGGCATTAAGGCCTTGGCTGCGGCAATACCTGAGGAAAGGAGATAGTAGGGTATTGGAATTGGGTTTTCAGGAGGGTTTCGTTATCCCCGTGGAAGGGAGCGCTCAAGTGTCGGCCGTTCGCAATGCTCCTTCGGTGAGACAATGGGTCCACATTATTCAGGAGAAATTGCAGAGGGAGTTGGAGCTGGGTAGGATAGCGGGTCCATTTATGGAACCGCCATTCCCGAATCTTGTGGTTTCCCCATTGGGAATAATACCAAAGAAGGAGGCGGGTAAGTTTCATTTGATTCACAACTTATCCTTTCCATTGGGAGCGTCCGTAAACGATCATATCCCTAGGGAGTCATGCACGGTGTGGTATGCCTCATTCGATTTGGGGGTAGAATTGGTTAGGAGGTGTGGGACAGGCTGTCTGATGGCGAAGGTGGACATAGAGTCGGCGTTTCGTTTGTTGCCGGTCCATCCTTCTGCATTTTGTTTGCTGGGTTTTCAATTTGAAGGCAAAAGTTATTTTGATAAATGTATGCCAATGGGGTGTTCAATTTCCTGCGTGTATTTCGAGAAGTTTAGTACTTTTCTGCATTGGGCGCTCATTAGAAGGGTAGGCTGTGCAAATGTTGTGCACTATTTGGACGATTTTCTGTTTGTTGGACAGGCGCAGTCATTGGTGTGCCAGGAGTTGATGAAGGGTTTTGTGGAATTGTCCAAGGTATGGGGAGTGCCATTAGTGGTGGGGAAGATGGAAGGCCTGGCTACCACGATCACATTCTTAGGGGTAGAGCTGGACTTCGGGGCAATGGTGGCGCGATTGCCACCAGGGAGGGTGTCTAAGTTGAGGGTGGTAGTGGCAAATGTCTTGGCGTCCAGTAAAATAACTTTGAAGGAAATGTAGGCCTTAATAGGTTTGCTTAATTTTGCGTGCAGGGTTATCCCGATGGGCAGGGTGTTTTTACGGAGTTTAGCATCAGCTACTTCTGGTGTGGGGAAACCTCATCACCGGATCAGGGTGTCTAGGAGCATACGGGCAGACATGGGAGTTTGGGAGGAACTTTTGAGAGAATTCAATGGTACTTCAGTTTTGATGGAGGCAGCGATATCTTCGGTAGACTTGCAACTATTTACAGATGCAGCGGGGGGGCTGGTCTGGGAATATACTTTGGGGGGCGTGGTGTGCGGGGGAATGGCCGCGGGAATGGCGGAAAGCAGGTTTGAACAGCAATGTCGCCTCCCTGGAGCTATTTCCTATTTTGGTAGTGCTGGACTTGTGGCCGGATAGACTTCGTAACCAGAAGTTAGTTTGGTGGTGCGACAACGCTGTGGTGATCAGCTTGATTAATCATGCACCACGGTATAGGATGGTAGCGGCCTTGATGAGGGAGGTGGTGTTAGCATGTCTGCGTCTGCATGTGGTGGTGAGGGCGCGTCATATTCCGGGCAGCACTAATAATATTGCAGATGCGCTTTCTCGTTTCAAGTGGGACCTGTTCCGGAAGCTGGCACCAGCGGCGGACGCCGAGGGCATGAAGGTCCCGGAGAGATTATGGTTACTTCGCCTCTGGAGATGTTGAGTCTGCTGAGGAGTTCGGTGTCTCCAGCAACCTGGGGAGCATATCAGCACGGCTGTGACAGAATTCTGGAATTTCTCAGAGCTCTTCTGCTGGAGGTTTTCTGACTTGCTGGCTGTTGCAGGGATGGGAGCATTCCCAGCCAATGCCTCGAGACGGTAGGCAGCCTATTACGCACGAGCTGCTGGGGAGAATTTGTGCGGCAATTCCGGAGATAACGTGGTCGCCCTATGAAGCAACGTTGTTCAAGGCAGTATTTTGCCTAGCTTTTTTCAGGGCTTTCCGGGTGGGGGAGTTGGTGGTGAACTCCGGTCGGGCGCAGGGGGTGTGTGGAATGCAGTTGCAGCATGTGCGGGTGTGGCAGGGTCAGCTGCAGTTGCAGATTGCGAGATCCAAGACGGATCAGACGGGCAGAGGGTTGGGGGTGCGTTTGCAGGAGATTCCGGGTGTGGCGACTTGCCCGGTTGCGGCTGTCAAGGACTTTTTGAGGATGAGGCCGGCGGGGGAAGGCTGGTTGTTCCTGCACGAGGATGGCGTCCCTTTGACATGCTTCCAGGTGTCGGCAGTGCTGCGCCTGGCACTGCGGCAAGTGGGGGAGGATCCAATGCAGTTTGACCTGCATTCCTTTCGCATCAGGGCAGCAACCAGTGCGGGAACGGTGGGCTTGCCTGTGGAGGAGATAAAGCGCATAGGCCGATGGTGTTCCCACGCGTTCCAGGGCTATGTTTGGCTTTGAGGGGTGCCTAAGGCAGGGTTTAAAATGTCTGTTTTCTTTCAGAGGATCGGAGGAGGCAGCTCGGCTGCTGGCTCATCGGTCATTCATTTGTTTACTGGGCAGGACAGCGGGCTGCGGTACGGCCAATTGGGCCGAATCTTGGACTGGATACCATGCAGGTGACCGTTCTATGGCTGGGCGAGAGGGGTCTGCGCTGGACTCAGTTGTTGCCTTTGCTTTGGCACCACATGAGTGGGAAGAGGCAACCTTCCATGCTGTTGCTGCATTTGGGCGAACATAAGAACATATGAACATAAGATATGCCATACTGGGTTAGACCAAGGTCCATCAAGCCCAGTATTCTGTTTCCAACAGTGGCCAATCTAGGTCATACGTACCTAGCAGTTTCCCCAAAAGACACAGGTTCCGCAATGCTTGTACTGGGTCAAGCATTGATTTCCTGGGTCACTTCTTAATAATGGTTTATGGACCTTTCCTCCAGGAACTTGTCCAAACCTTTTTTAAACCCAGCTAGACTAACAGCCTTTACTACATCCTCCGGTAACAAATTCCAGAGTTTGATTACACGTTGAGTGAAGAAATATTTTCTTTTATTAGTCTTAAATAGTTTACCCTGTAGCTTCATTGCATGTCCCCTAGTCTTTCTATATTCTGATAACGTAAACAATCAATCTACGTTTACCCGTTCCACTCCGTTCATTAATTTATAGACCTCTATCATATCTCCCCTCAGCCATCTCTTTTCTAGGTTAAAGAGCCCTAACCTTTTTAGCCTTTCTTCATAGGAGTATCCTTCCATCCTCTTTACCATTTTGGTGGCTCTTCTCTGAACCTTTTCTAACAACGCATATCCTTTTTATTTATTTATTTATTTTTAAGATACAGCGACCAGAATTGCACACAATATTCACGATGTGGTTTCACCATGGAACGATATAGAGGCATTATAATATCTTTTGTTTTATTTTCCATTCCTTTCCTTATGATACCTAGCATTCTATTTGCTCTCTTGGCCGCCGCTGCACACTGGGCCGATGGTTTTAACATGTTATCCACAATGACGCCTAAATCTTTTTCATGGGTGGTGGTTCCTAATGTGGAATCTTGCATCGTGTAACCATAGTTTGGGTTGATCTTCCCTAGGTGCATAACTTTGCACTTGTCCACATTAAATTTCATCTGCCATTTTGATTCCCAGTCTTCCAATTTATTAAGATCATCTTGCAATTTTCCACAATCCTCTTAGGTTTTAACAACTTTAAATAGTTTTGTGTCATCTGCAAATGTGATAACCTCACTCGTTATTTCCCTTTCCAGGTCATTTATGAATATGTCAAAAAGCAGCGGACCCAGCACAGATCCCTTGGGTACACCACTATTCACCTTTCTCCATTGGGAAAATTGGCCCTTTAGCCCTACCCTCTGCTTTCTATCTTTTAACCAGTTCCTGATCCACAATAGTACACTGCCTCCTATCCCATGACTCTTTAGTTTTGCCAAAAGTCTCTGATTTCCTTACTATCCCTCCACTAATTAAATCAAAGGCGATCATGCTATGTTCACTATTGCCAAGTGGCCCCAACACCCTGATCTAGGAGCCTGGACTTGCAAGCAGTTGATCAGAGCGGCAAAAAGAGATCTGGCAAAGTTCTGCAAATGTTTCAAAGTGTACAGTTATTGTGGTCGGGCATTATTCCAAGGCCGGCCTGTGGGGATCAGTGGTGATGGTCCCGGGGATTGTCGAAGATCAATTGTCAGATTGGCAGATGGGTGTGTCAGCACGGGGGGTATCAAATCCTCCACTCATGGGTGGATGTGGGGTGTGCCGGCTTGTACCGGCAGGATGGGGTGCATTTATCTCCAGTGGGTATGGATTTGTTACTTATCGACTGGTAGGAGGCCTTGGAATATGTTGCGAGCCGGGAGTTCCAGCTGGTCACAGCTTGCGGTGGGGGGGGGGGGGCGGAATGAGGACTTGGTGGTTGCTCGTGCCGGTGGCGGGATTCCAGAGGTTTCCGGGGTCCGGAGCCTTAGGTAAGGCGTAGGGCTGGTGTGGGGTACCCCCAACCCGGACAATCCTGGTGGGCCTTTGCTAATGATATGGCGAGGCCTGAGAATGGTGGGTACATGAACTAGCCGTTGGCTTGTCCGCAGCGGAGGCAGAGCTGAGGTCACCTTGCTAATAGCATGGTGGGTGAGGCAGTACTCCGCCGGATGGGGTGTTATGAGGTTATGTTGGAATTTGAAGTTGTTTAAAGTTGGAATGTTTAATAAAGCTGCGACCAGTTGAAACCCAGCATGAGTGTTGTGTGGTGTGTGGTCAGGGGGGGAAGGGGTGGGGAAGGGGTGGGGAAGGGGTGGGGAGGAAGGGGAGCCACGGAGTCCAGCATACCTCCGTTAAAGAAAGGCCACGGGGCGCAGTCCACGTGGCCCCAATTAACGGGGGAGCAGCACATGGCATCCCCGCGGGTATGCGCAGCCTAGGGGGGCGTCGCCAGACAAGACGGGAGCAGGCCGGCATCGTTTAAAGAGATTGGCTCCTGCCGCATGAGGGAAGGCAGGGGAGCCAATTGTAGGGCAAGACCTGCTCCAGCGGGGGGGGGGGGAGCGGAGCGGGATGCGGTTCCATGCTGCAGTGAGTCATCGGGGCAGCAGAGGAGAGAGCGGGCTGTGTCCCACCCTCCCCTCCCTTTTCATTTAGGTTCAAGGGGGTATTGGGCTGTTGCAGCCATAGGGGGGGGGCGGGACCCCGGAGGTTTCCGGGGTCCAGAGTCTTAGGTAAGGCGTAGGGCGGGAGTGGGGTATCCCCGACCCGGACAACCCTGGTGGGCCTTTGCTAATGATATGGCGAGGCCATAGAAGGGTGGGTACATGAACTAGCCATTGGCTTGCCTGCGGAGGAGGCGGAGCTGAGGTCACCTTGCTAATAGCATGGTGGGTGAGGCAATACTCCGCCGGATAGGGTGTTATGAGGTTATGTTGGAATTTGAAGTTGTTTAAAGTTGGAATGTTTAATAAATATGCGACCAGTTGAAACCCAGCATGAGTGTTGTGTGGTGTGTGGTCGGGGTGGGGGTTAAGGGGTGGGGTGGGTAAGGGGAGCCACGGAGTCCGGCGTACCTCTGTTAGTACATCTGTATAACTGAATGACATCAGCCTCAGGTCCAGCATTGTCATTTGGAAATACTGACCTGACAGGGCAGGATTTATAGGGGTTCACTCTTGCTCCATTTGGACTGATGCCCCCTGAGAAGTTAAGATAGGTGCAGAAGGGGGGTTGGAGGAAGATATTTAAACTGTGGGCTCCAGAACTAGTTTGTTTGGGGGAAGGGGGAAACCCCAACTCTCGGATTTATTTTTTTTTGTTTAGTTTTCTTATCCATTCTATTTCATTTCAAATAAATGAAACGAAAAGATAAACACACACAAAAAAATACTGAAATGAAATGAAAAAAAATATAAACTGCACACCTCTTACTGTACACCACAAAGGGAAATGTGAACTGAGATATTCTTGTATCGATGCCAAGGAAGTTCCTAATCAGTCCTATCATGGGTACCAAAAGAGAGGAGAGGGCAAGTTATTAGATGAGGAGGGTAACTTTGTATGGGTTACGTAGGGGCAAAGATCCACCAATAGTTCATAAAGGGCTCATTGAGTGCCGAGCCATTATAAAACACATATAGGGATGCCAAAGATGTATGTACAGTTCATGCGGCATGATGGACAAGAGATAGGTTCATTTTATAAACATAGAAGTACACAAAAAGAGCAACAAAACTGATGGAGTTTTGTGCATCTTTGGGGTGAGAGAAATCAATGGGGCTGCGGCTCCGATATCACACAGAGTCTGCCACTGCCGTTAAGTAAACACCCCCCCTAAGTTACTCTCCCCAAGTCTTGCTGAGTACGTTTATGTGGTGACTCCATTTTATAAAATCGACCTCAAATCTCAGCAAGTTGACATTGCAGCGGAAACATAGTAGGAAGGACAAAATCATGCAAGTCCCCATAGCCTACACTCTAGAAGTCTTAATCACAATTTCCACATATAAAATCCAGCATTGATACATGGAAATGTTATCCGCAGGCAAATGGCGATTTCAGAAAGGCAAAACACATCAAATCAAAATTGCTAGGGGGCATGTTGGGGTATGCTGCGAGTGTGGTCTGGGTCAGTTAAAAATCTCTTCATGTATTCCCCATTTCATATAAGAAATGTAGGTGTATGACCAAAATTGCAAATGTCAGGATTTTTAGGTTCTCCCTGGCACGTGTAAACTTTTAAAAAGTGCCTCATTCAGCCAGCCCTGCACCAGAGGGATTAAGGGGATTGTCCTCCTTAATCACTCATTATTTAATTTTTTTTCCAAATGGAAAGTTAAGGACCTCTGTAGTTCATGGGCAATATTTCTATATATAAGCTTGCAAAATGTCTGACACTTACACGTTGACGTTGCGAAATGCCAACCTACACATTTAAGTGCTGCCACTTGCACGTACGGGTTGCTGTGTTTCCTCCGTTGATTCTTCCTATGTGTTCATTTATAAAATGGCTTCTTCCACGCTACATGGATGTATAAGCCACATGCACTCCTGCACGTCTTTATACAGATTTTAGAAAAGGCTCCAAATTTGGCAGAGCCTTTTTTTCAAATACTGCCAGAATTGTGTACATCCTGACCTAGACATCTCAATTCCATTCTCCATGTGCTATCTAAAATGTACCTTCATGGCTAGAAATGCAGGCACTGCAGATGAAGGTAACATCCCCACAGCAAATGTAGGCCATGGTGAATTTGTTCATGGATCCACTGCAGCAGAAGAGAAACCACAGAAACTAATGAAAACGTTAAGAGGATTAACTATAATTAAGTGAACTCCTGCATATAAAGAGGAAATAATGTACTGCTACCTTTACGCCTCAAACGTGTAATTAAATTGAAAGGGTATACAAAGAGAGTCAGCCAAAAACTGTGACAAAAAAGGCCTATTGCCATAGGAAAAGCTGCAAAAAGCAAACCAAGGCAAATTTAAGATTCCTAATTTTAAAGATCAACGCAAAAAAAGACATAGGTGATCATATCTTAAAACAATTAAAAGCTTCTTCAGGAAACGAAATAGGGGAAGAGGAGATGTAGGTGGGAGCAACAGAAGAAAGATATATGCAGGACAAGAAAGAGCCTTTGAAAGAGAGAACCAGAAGAAAAGCTAGTATAAAGAGAGAGGGCTTGAAAAGGAGCAGAAGAAGAAGGGTTAACACAAAGAGAAATAAGAAATTTGGAAAGAAAACTAGAAAAAAGTCTAATGATGGAGAGAGAAAACAAGGAGGCTAGGAAACGAGTGCTGAAAGGAAGGCTGAGGCCTAGATGGAGATAGAGATGGAGATGGAAACTCAAGAAAACAAAATTAAGATAGGAGAGACCAAGAAGTTAAATGAAGAGGGGTAAAAAGGCAGGAGAAGACTCAAAGGTAGAAGAATTAGTGGTTGAACTACTAGCCTATGTGGATATCAATGTATATGCTGAGTTTGAGGAGAGGAAAAGATTATCCAAACTGACCATAACACTTACAACAAAGAGTATGACAAGTTCGATGAATAAAGGATCATCTATTGATGTCATAGAAAGAAATTGGATACAATATTGTGCATAAAAAGTTATTACTGAGAGAATTCTACTCCTGAGGAGGAGGCCAAAAGAAAAGGTGAAAGGTAACAACTCCTCCCTGGAAAAAGTACATTGAAGAAAAATAAAATCATTGCTTGCAGAAGTGTCCCTGATAGGCAGGTATCTCAAAGGGGCAAAATAATGAGAGATCCAGAAAACATTAAACCGAAACATTTTATTTATTTATATCGGAAACGTGTTCAAGCATATAAGAATGGAAAGTCAAAGCAGTTTATAATAATCAACAAGAAATAAAAGAAAAGGCGAAAAGCAGGGCAACAGAAAGAAAAGATGGAAAAAGAGGGGGTTACAATCTCCAGGGATTCAAGAAGGGGCGAGAAGAAAAAAATAGAGATAAAGAAAGAATCAGGTGTAGCCCAGAAAGTGTGTGTGGGGGGGGGGGGGGGGAGGGGTAGAGGTGTGGGCTGAGGGAAATGGTTTAACTGTCATTGGCATGAAGAAAAGAAATTTGAAAAACCCAAGTCCCGAGACTCTAAAATTAAGGGAAGGAGGATTGCTGTTGAAGGGTTGAAGGGAGGAAGTTCCACAGAGAAGGACCAAGGTAGGTAAAGGAAGAATATCTGGAAATTTCCAATTGCAGGGAAGAGGGTAGGGAAAAAAGAGAGGAGGAGAGTGGGAAAGGAGTGAAAGGAAAGCTTTGAAGAAACAAAGAGTACAGGCAGGAAAATAGGAAGAGATGAGGATAGCCAGGTAGTGTAGGGAAGCAGTAGAAGAATAGTGGACCAGAGCAGATACTGAATGTCAGTGAAAGAAGATCAACAGAGGTACACACACAGAGTAAAACACAATCCATACTCCAAAAACCTTTGCTTGGTTATAGCCTGTCATGCCATGAGAGCTTGCATGCATCAGGGATGTTGAGAGCTATGGCATTGGTAAATTAATTACTGGCAGAGTCTCCCAAGGTGGACAGGTTTCAGTTGAGGTGCCAGATTAAGACAAACAGCATATCAAGGAAGCAACATTATAGGACAGTGATGACAATGGAGGATCACATTTCTGTGAAAAATGGCAACAATATTGGCATGACCTGCACGGAAGAAAGGTCTGGAAATTTACTTCCATATCTTGCAATGTGATATCTTGCAATGTGCAAGGTGATCCAACTGACTGTGGAAATTATCGCACAATCGCTCTGATCCCACATGCCAGAAAGATTCTACTGAAGATTATTCAAAAGAGACTACAACCATACCTGGAACAAGAACTACCTGAAGTGCAAGCAGGGTTCAGGAAAAGACGAGGAACGAGAGACATCATTGCGGATGTGAGATGGATCCTAGAAAAGACTAAAGTATACCAAAAGGATATCTATTTGTGCTTTATCGACTATAGCAAGGCATTTGACCTTGTAAACTATGAGAAACTCTGGGCCACATTAAGAAGCATGGGTATGGGGGGGCGGAGCCTGATGTCCAGCGGGTAAGACGCTTCGCGCTGAAGCTCCCGAGAGGCCTACTTAGAATCCTGACTTAATACCTATACAAACTTACTATTTCGCTCCGGGCTGACCGGGGTACCTCGGGGGGGATGGCGGCCCATAAACCAGCGCGCTTGGACTTCGGGTCTCCTTCTTCTTCTCACGGAAAACGCTCCAAAACAGAGGTGTCCTCCCCACAGAAGATGGCTCCATTTCGGGAAAACCCCGAAATGCACCTGGAGATTCTAGAGGAAATACGCGGCGTGAAGGAATTGGTGCAGTCCAATGGAGAAGCGCTTAGAGCCATGCGAGAAGACTTTGGAGTGCTCCAGGACCGACTTGAAAGTCTCTCATTACGGCAGGACAATATGGCGGGGGTCCTCGACTCGCACGCGGTGCGCTTGGGCACACTGGACAAGGCTGAGCGCCAGATACAGAATCTTCAAAAGGAGTTAGAAGATAGCAATAATCGAGCCCGTCGCAACAATGTGAGGCTCATTGGAATACCGGAGGGGGTGGAAGCGGGAGATATGAGAGAATTCCTGCTCAAAACTCTTCCCTCCTTGCTGAAGATCACCTTTCATAAAGAACTGGAAATCGATCGTGCACACCGTGTTCCTACCCACATGGCGCTCAACCGAACGACCCCCCGGCCTATTATCTTTCGCTTGCTACGATATCAACAAGTGGAACAAATTTTAAATGCTGCCCGGGCGAACCATCATTTGGAATTTGAAGGTCACAAAGTCTCCTTCTTCCCTGATTTGGCAAAGCCTACCGTTGACCGACGGAAGAAATTCCTTGCTTTTCGCCCTCGACTTCAACAGCTACAGGCTCGCTTTGGCCTGTTGTATCCCGCGAAGCTCCGAGTGACTCTCCACAACCAAACCAGGACATTCGAAGATCCTGATCTACTATCAACATTTTTAGACTCCAAAGAAGCAGAGCAGATGCGCTAATCCAACGACTTGGACTTTTATTTGCCGGCTCTGTCCGCCATTTTGAAGGGCCCGATGCGGTGGTCATAGTCAAGCACAGAGACTACCTGGACTTTCTTTCTTTCTTTCTATGACTTTTGTTTTTGGTCTCCTATCCCTCCATGATGTGTGCCTCGGTCGGATTCGGAGCACGCACAGTCCTACAGGTTATGTGTTTTTTTTCAATTTCGGCCTTCTCTGGGGCTTCTCCCCGCAGACACATGGTCGCCAGTAATTTTTGGGGTTCTGCTTCTTCTCTACCGCGCTGCGGTTTTTCTTTTTTAATGTGGGGCGCTTCATTGTATTATCTAAGCTTATTTTCTTTTATGCCATATGTACAGCCAGATACAGTCAATATGAGGGACATTGTGAAATTATGTGCGCTATCATGCTCAGAATTTTTAACTTGTCTGAATGGCCTTATGTAAAATCTTATCACTCAACGTAAAGGGCATTAATAGTCCAATCAAAAGAAAGAAAATCCTTAGCTATCTTAGCCATGAGCATGCTGATTTAGCGTTTCTTCAGGAAACGCACTTAAACTCTGCTGAAACACTGAAACTCAATGTTAAGCCTTACATGGTGGCTGCCTATTCTCCCGCCGTTTCCAAACGGTGCGGGGTAGCCATTCTGGTTAAGAAATCTTTGCAAGCTACTGTAATTGATACTAGCGCTGACAAGGAGGGTAGATGGGCCCGAGTACATCTTAAGGTTGGAGATAGTGAATTTACATGTATTTGCATTTATGCCCCGAATGTGGACAACCCTGCTTACTATGCAAGTATTGCGCAGTTGGCACAGGCCTCTGCCAATACTCCATTAATACTTGGTGGTGATTTTAATCAAGTGTTAGACCCTCTGATAGATAGACAGCCGCCTAGAACGAGTAGTCCACCCAAGAGTCTTGCTACCCTTACAGCTCTGATGCAAGATCTTGCGCTGGTAGATATATGGAGGCTGCTTCACCCCTCCGACTTAGAGTTCACTTTCTTTTCTGCCCCCCATCACTCCCAATCTAGAATAGATTTCTTTCTCATTTCCAAAGCACTGATTTCTCAAGTAGACACGACTAGGACTCATCCTCTCCATATTTCAGATCATGCTGCCATATCTTTATCATTACATGTCACTGCGCGGGACGATTCTCCCCGAGCTTGGTTTTTTGATAGATCCCTACTGGGTCAAAAAGATTTTCAGGTTGATATAAAGGCCGCTATCCAAGATTATTTTCATTTTAACTCACCCCATGACACAGCGAGCTGGGCTTGGTGGGAGGGTTTTAAAGCATCTATCCGCGCAACTATAACTAGCTATCAAATTCGGCAGGGGAAACAAAGAAAGCAGCATTTACTGATTCTAGAGCAGCAGATACAAGCTGGGGAGCGTCTCCTCACGTCCCGTACTGACCCATGTATTTTACTCCGTTTACAACGCTTGCGTTTTCAATACAATCAGCTTTTGTACACTGCTGCTGTTAAAAATATTGAATCACAACAAGGCTATATTATCGGGAAAATAATCGTGCTGGCAAATTATTAGCAAATGCCCTAAAAGGTCAAAAAGAAGCCAAGCATGTTACCGCCCTCCGTAATCCGTCGGGGGGGGGCTTGGTCACTAAAGATACCGAAATCTTAGAACTCTTTCGTGATTTTTATACTCGGCTTTATCAATCTGAATGTGATTTTGAGCCAGATGTATTTGAACGCTTACTTTCAGGGGTACAAAGACCGACCCTATCTGACGAAGATAGAGTGGCCTTGGACACACCATTTACTGTCTCAGAAATTCATTCTGCTATCAAGAAATGTGCCTCAGGTCGAGCCGCAGGCCCAGACGGTCTCCCTGCTGAATTCTACAAAACCTTTCACGCTGACTTAGCTCCAGTTTTGAAACTTTATTTTTCTGCTCTGGCCGAGGAGGGTTCTCCTTCTGGGTCCTTTTCAATGGCAAATGTAGTAGTTTTTGAGAAAGAGGGGAGAGACCCGCAACTAACAGCTAATTATCGTCCAATTTCCCTCCTAAACGCGGACTATAAAATATTTGCCACCATTCTCTCTACCCGGCTCTCTGATAGGATGCCTACCTTAATACACCCAGATCAATGCGGTTTCATTCCTGGTAGATCAACTGCTGACAATGCTCGGACTCTATGCCATGTACTGACTACCGCAGTTAATCTTGATCGCCCATTTGTTGGCCTCTCACTTGATGCTGAGAAGGCCTTTGATCGCTTAGAGTGGCCCTTCCTATTTGCAGTCCTCCGCTGGTACGGATTCGGGGAAGGTTTTCTCCGTTGTCTTCGCACCATGTACGCACAGCCTACAGCCAGTATATGTGCCAATGCTTTAAAGTCTCAGCCTTTTCCTCTTCAACGCGGCACTCGCCAGGGATGCCCACTGTCTCCACTTCTCTTCGATCTTGCACTCGAACCCTTGGCTTTACTAATCCGGCAATCGGAGGAGATTCATGGAGTCCCCTTCACCCATAGGGAAATCAAAATTTCAGCGTATGCTGATGACCTTATGCTTTTTGTCTCTATAGACTCAGTACCGGCTGTCCTAGAGCAAATTGGTAAATACTCACAACTGTCCGGTTATAAGATAAATTGGACCAAGTCGGTAGCCTTTCCATTAAATCCTTTGCTTCATCAGGCAGATATGCAATCCTTCCCCTTTTTATGGCAACCTCGCATGGTCAAATACCTTGGGGCTCACTATTGTTCTCCTTTGGAAGACACTATCTCCTTCAATGCCAAAGACTTAACCTCTAAAGTCCGGGCGCTTACTCACCGCTGGACTCCTTTAACACTTACCTGGTGGGGTCGATTAGAAACCATAAAAATGATGATTGTTCCGAAAGTGAATTATATCTTAGAAATGTTGCCCTGTCTTTTACCTCGACGTATATATAAAGATATAGAGGGCCTTCTGACTAGATACTTGTGGCAAAACAAGACACCTAGGATAGCGAAACATAAGCTGCAAGCAGATAAGGAAAATGGGGGTGTCAGATTCCCTGATTTCCTGAAGTATCATCAATCTTTTCTTCTCAAACAAGGCGCTCGTTGGCTGGAAGATCCAGTACCGAGTAGACCTGTGTGGCTAGACATAGAAGAGGACCTTTGCAAACCGATTCCTCTCACTTTTCTTCCTGGTATGACTCTCCCATCAGACTCCCACTTTCCACCAATGCTTTTAGACACCTTAGGTGCCTTTAATAATCTTATGCAATCTTTAGACTCCCGACTCTGTCCGTTAGACAAGCTCCCACTTTGGTACAATACTCGATTTCGAATACAAAATAAGCCGATGGCGTGGAGCCCCTGGTACACTAGGGGCATTTGGATTCCTAGTCAGTTGTTCCATGAAGGTCGCTGGAAAACTTTTAGTGAATTGCAAATTGAATTTGGTCTCCCAGCGAAACACTACTTTCAGTTGGTGCAACTTCAGCATTGCCTTCGGAGTGCTAAGGTGCTCCCGCCATCGGCCTCCCCTACACAAGGTTGGTTGGAGACTATCCGATCTATCGGTAGTTCACCGGGTGTAGCATCCAATTTTTACAAAACCTTATGTAATGCTATAACTAGAGATACCCCTATAGCGCAGAAAGCATGGGAGAGAGAATTGCATGTGACTTTGACCCCGGAGCAATGGAGCCTTGTCTGGAGTAGAGTGACACGGGTCTCCCGATCCGCCTCACTCACTCAGACACTCTTCTTTCTAGCCCACCGGTGTTTTTACACTCCTGACAGATTAGCCAAATGGAACACTACTCAGGGCAATAGTTGTTGGACGTGTCATGCGGCCATTGGTTCACTACCTCATGTTATGTATGAATGTCCCGCACTACAGTATTACTGGCGTCGGGTCTGGGGTCGTATCCAGTCTATTTTGCACTTTCAAGAGCCCCTTTCTTGGAGGATAGTGGGACTTCGCTCAGCTGCGGGGATCCCCTCTCTTCCAAAAACGGCTTACTTCCTTTTGGACTTTATGCTTGGCATTGCTATTTCCCTAATTACGAGATACTGGAAAAATAGCTCCCATCTGAGCCCCAATGAATGGTGGAATCATGTCTGTCTCTACAGTAAATATGAACAAATACCTCGTATGTTTGCTTCCCCCATTCAGACTCCTCATCATCGGTCTAAATGGAAGATGCTCAATGACTATGTACATTCTGCTCAATGCTCTCATCTGACTGTCTAAATTTGTATATATCTTTGTCCCATGATTATTCTGTATCGCAGATACTCTTTTGATTGTTTTGATGTATAATCACTGTTGTTTGGAAGCGCTCACATGCTGACATAATCAGCTAGAGAAGAAGCGTGGGGGTGGGGGGTAATTGGGTTTACTTTTCTTTATTGTATACTTGTTTTGTCTCCTTTGGTGTGTTGTTTCTTTTGTTTGTTGCAAAATGAAAATAAAAGTTTAAAAAAAAAAAAAAAAGAAGCATGGGTATACCAGAACACCTGATCATACTCTTGCACAATCTGTACATTGATCAAGAAGCAGCAGTTCAAACGGAACAAGGAGAAACAGAATGGTTTAAAATAAGCAAAGGTGTAAGACAAGGCTGCATACTTTCCCCCTACCTGTTTAATTTATATGCAGAACAAATCATCAGAGAAGCAGGATTGTATGAAGACAACAGAGGTGTGAAGATTGGTGGAAGAATCATCAACAACCTTCGCTATGCTAATGATACCACATTACTGGCTGAAAGTGAAGATGATCTGAAACATTTGCTTCTCACAAAGAACATAGTCTCAAAATGGGCCTGCACCTTAATGTAAAGAAGACAAAGATCATGACAACTGGCATAATCAACAGGTTCATCGTTGAAGGAGAAGAAATTGAAATCGTGAACAACTTTAACATACTTGGATCAACTATCAATAAACAAGCAACAAGCAGTCAAGAAATCAGACGACGCATTGCTCTTGGCAGAATGGCTATGAAAGACCTAGATAAGATTCTCAAGAGCAGAGATGTCTCTCTCCATACAAAGATTTGACTTGTTCAAGCTATGGTATTTTCAATAACATCATATGGATGTGAAAGCTGGACAGTGAAAAAGATAGACAGGAAGAAAATTGATGCCTTTGAATTATGGTGCTGGAGGCAAATACTGTGTATACCATGGACTGCCCAAAGAACAAACCAGTCAGTACTAGAGGAGATCAAACCTAAGCTTTCTTTAGAAGCTCAGATGACAAGACTTCGACTTTCATACTTTGGACACATCATGCGAAGAGAGAGATCATTAGAGAAAGACAGCATGCTTGGCAATGAGATGGATCGATACAATAGCAGCAGCTGTGGGTACCAGTCTGTCAACAATGAGCCGCCTGACTCAAGACCAAACACAGTTTAGGATAGCTATCCAGAGGGTTGCCATGAGTCGACTCCAACTCGACGGCACTTAACAACAACAACATCTTGCAATAAAATCCCAAAGGATAATCACAAGAAAACAAATTGTGATCTAGTGCTGGAAGATGAGTCTCTCAGCTCAGACAACACTCAACAAGCTACTGGAAAAGAGCTGAAGACTCTTCAGAGTAAAGCCAGTACTTATGATGCAATTGAAACAATGCCCTCGGGACGTCTGACTGCTGATATCACTGCACTTGAAATGAGAGTCATAAGTTGCAAAGATGTCTTACATTTTGAGACATGAACATATGATGCAAGCTGGAGGTAGTCAAGAATAAAATGGAACATTCACAACTATTAGGTGTCAGTGCATTGAAATAGACTGACATTGGGCACCTTAAATTTGATGATCACATGGCATACTACAAAGGAAATAAAAGACAAAGAAGAAATGGTTACAAATAATTACAAAAAAGCTTACAAGAGGCGTAATGAAATACAAAGTAGTCAGTGAATGCTTAGGGCCCAAGCATTCAAAGGGATTGTCATGGCTAGCAGATCTGCTAACCGCCTTAATCCCCCTAGCCAGGTTATTCAGCGACACTAACCAGTTAGCATTAGAGCGGTCTGGGCTGGCACCTGGTGATAACTGGGCAGTGGCAATATTGAGTCATTGCCTAGTTATCACTAAAAAGTAAAAGTCAGGCGCAGTAAAGGTTGGACCAACTTTTGCCACTGAAGCCAATTAGGCATTGCTTGAATATTGTCGTTGCCTGGTTAGCTTCATGGCAATCCAGGCAACCCAGATATTAAATGCTGAGGCCTGGATGTGGCCCTGACATTGAATACCCAGGTTTAATGTTCAGTGGTGGCAACTAGCTGATTTAGCAATGCTAATCACAGCTGCTGAATATTGGGACTTTAATTTCTATTGCCCTGCAAGGAATGACCATTAACACGGCTATTATTCAGGCATATGTGCCAACAGCAGATGCAGAAGAGGATGAGGTTGATCAGCTCTGTGGACAAGTACAAGATGAAATTGATAGAACATGCAAACAAGATATACTGATTGTCCTGAGTACCTGGAAGGCAAAGGTTGGGAAGAAAGAAGAAATCAAAGTGGTTGGAAATCAAGCAGGAGAAAGTCTGATAGAATTCTGAATGACTAACAATCTATTCATCTTTAATACCTTCTTCCAGCAACACAAGTGACAACTGTACACATGGACTTCACCCAATGGATTGTACAAACATCAAACTGACTATATTTGTGGAAATCAATGATGGAACAGCTCAATAACATCAACAAAGTCAAAACTTGGAACTGACGACTGTACAGATCACCAGCTACTAGAATACAAATTCAAAATAAATCTGAAAGAGAGCAAGCCACTCATGAATGCTGGAAAGCATAATCTTGAAAATATACCATTGGCATTTAAAGATTGCCTGCAAAATCGGTCCACTGCTTTGGATACAAATGACAGGATCCTCAAATAGTAGAATTCGATATGGGGAGCTAAAGTGTAAACTGTCAGTGTACACTAATTACAGAGGTCTCTATCTTGACCCCATTACAATTTCAAGGGGAAAATAAACATTGAGAAATTAAGGGGCATGTCCCCCTTAATCCCTCCTGTAAAGAGATGGCCAAAAGGAACACTTTTTAAATCCCTTTTCCTGTCATAGAGCAGGTGTAAATCCAGATGTGAACAATTTGGTGTTTACAAGTGCATTCCTCATAGTTCTACCCTAGTCCCCTGTTTGCTGTGTTGGTCTCTTTCTTGAAAAGATTGTAAGCCCTATTGAGCTGTGTGCATATTCCATGTAGGACTATACAAATGAAAAGTAGTAGTAATAGTAGTTGTAGTAGAACGAAGCCACATTCTGCTAATGGCTCTCAGAGCTCGTATGACTGTCAAAATCTATTATTTCACTCTGACTGCTGCTGCTCCTTGCTGCCCCTCAGAGACTACTGTCCTAAGCGAGCACCTAGCCTCACCTAATAGTTGGGCTGTTCCTATACAAAACACTCGTCTAACTGGCAGAAATTGGTGTAAATGTCTGTATCTAGATTTTTCAAGAATGTATGCAAATATATAGCATTTTATCATTCACTACTTCTCCATGCATCCTTTAAGCATTGTTCTTCCATCTAAAACTAGACACATCTTTATAAAATTGCACATTTTGGAGGTCATTCATAAATGCAGGGACATGCAGCCCTGTAAGACGCCTGTACCCTATTCCCCCACCGGCTCTCCCTAAATGTCCTTTACATCATGATGGGGATATCTGGCAGGGGGCGGGAGGGGGGCGGGATTAGGGCGGAACAGGGGCAAGCCAACCCGGCAGCAGATATAGGGTCGATTCAGGCCTCTTGGGATGTGCTGCTTATACCACCTCAGAGGTGGTATAAAGCAGCACAATAGGGAGGATTGGGGCAGGTGAGCCACCCCTGGGGTCATGGCTGGGTATGGGAGGGTCTCCACTGCTCGATCTAGGACATGGCAGGCCAGATGTGGGTCGGGTGGCGGGGATTCAGGGGCCGGAGCCATGGATATCTGGGGCACGTTAGGCTGTCCACAGGCCCAATTCTGGCTCCCACGGGAACGTTTTGTTCCCTCTGACCAGAATCGGATCCAAACATTCCCATCTTCATCAGGGACATCTGGATGACCAGGACGCCCCTTTCCCGGAATTGGGCTCCTTGCCTCTAAAGGTAATTTTATGAAGAGGCATCTACTTTGCACCCAAAAGTAGGTGCTATTTTGTTAAGAGAAGTAAGAGCCTAAAATTATAATTTTAGAAGGAACCACTGAGATATGTAGCATTTATACAGGAAAATTGTGGAGAGGGATTTTAGAAAGGACATCCAAGTGCAATCTGGGACATCTAAGCCAGAACGTCTCAAAAAAAGGCAGCCATGTCCAGGTGCAGATATGAGTTCACAAATGTGGAAATCTACAGGTGCATGTACATCGATGTCCCCAGAAAAATACTTCAAGGTCTCAACATATGGGTTAAAATAGTAGACTCAGACCAATGAAGCCAGGGTTCTAATCCCACTGCTGCTATAATTGGAATTGTGCTGAGTACCAGGGATGATGAATTGTTTTCTTCTCTACACTCACTAGATGTTTTTCAGCCATAACAAACAGTATTCAGAAGCCTGGAGCAGGTCTAAACTTAGACACTCCAGACGTCCAGATTCCTGGGAATGTCCCGGCCATGCCTTCAAACCTCCCCCCCCCCACCCCCACCACCTCGTTCAGACTTGGACATCCCCAGAGCCATCTTCTAAAATGGCTTTGGACATCTCTATGCCCACCATTTTTGGATGTCCAGAACATGAATAGGGCTTCTAAAATGATATCCATAGCATTTTAGTGATTTTTGCATGTTAATGGGCCTTTACAGGCATATTTTAGCTATTGTTATCCTATAAGTACTTGCATAGAGCCAATGCCAAGTAATTTCACTGTGGACATACACAGTGTGTGCATTTTTGTCAAATCTAGGCACAAGCATTCACACAAGCCATAGAACTGGTATAAGAGATTGTAACTACATTCAATGAACATACCTATTTATAAAGTGTGCACATATTTGATAAAATAGATGTGAAATACACCTATATTTTGTATTCTGCTGGCATATTATATTTCTGTTATTTGAATGTTCTACTGTGCTGTTTTAAAGTGTACATTACTGATATATATTGCAATATTGTATCATATTATTGCTATATAGCAATATTGCTATATAGCTATAATATGATACAATGTCAGTAATGTACACTTTAAAACAGCAGGAGGATGTTGTGGGGTATGGTGTCAAAGGCTGCAGATGCATCTATAAAGATGAGAAGAAAGCCCATTTTCAGGCTATCTATTCTTCTTATTAGGTTGTCAAGGAGTACTGTTGGCAAAGATCCCACGCAGTGGCATCGGCCTAAAGAACATAACTCTGAAGTGGTTTAACTCATACCTCTCTGACTGTCACCTCATCCACCTTCTCATCCACATAAGGAGTACCACAAGGTTCGTCCCTGTCTGCCCTGCTCTTCAACCTCTACATACGTCCCATTTGTGATGCCATCAAGAAACATAACATTCTATATGCCATGTATGCTCATGACATTATGATTTACACTCCGATCAACCTAGAGAAACCAGACTACACTACAATAGTTACTTGTCTACAAGAAATGACAAGCTGGCCCTCACAAAACAACCTGTTCATCAACTGCAATAAGACGGAAGCCCTCATCATCACACGCCACACTATCTTTACCCCTCCCCAAACAATCAGCCTGCCTAATTATTCTATACCCATAAGGAAAGAGGTAAACTACCTTGGAATCACCTTGGACTGCAACCTTAACTTCCAATCACACATCAACAGGACCACCAGAAATACTTAGTACAAAATGGCCATAATACAAAGACTCAAACCTCTCCTCAGCCATGATCACTTCCAGACAGTCTGTCAAGCCATCATAACATCCATACTGAACTACTGCAACTCCATCTACCTCAGCCTTCCCAAGCAAACCATCCAACCTCTGCAGATGGTACAAAACGCCGCTGCTCTCATCATTCTAGGTTCCAGTAAGTATGACCATGTCACCCCCCTTCTTGACCTACTCCACTGGCTGCCAATCACATCTCGCATCCACTTAAAAACCATACTAAACATATTCAAAATAAAGCATAACAGCCTACAGCCTGAAGAACTTTATCATTAATGACATCAGCACCAGAACCAGAAGACACAGTGCAACTGATACCATACAAACACCCTCTTCATTCTCCAAGACCATCCAAGCTACGTCTGCAAGGATGCTCTCCCTAGCAGCACCAACCCTTTGGAACAGTCTACCAGATGAACTAAGAGCCATCTGAGACATAGAGGACTTTCGGAAGCAGCTAAAGACACTACTCTACAGGGATAACCTAGAGACAATCACCCAGGGCATCCCAACCACCACAAATGTAAATACCACCTGCTGTACATAGTGCTAAAAATGTAAACTAGCTTTACTGAAGATCCCTGCATGCCTCCACCCCCCTTGTTGCCTATGTACTTCCTAGTAGTTGCCACATAAACCTCTTTGATTGAAGGAAGAGGCGGTAAAGAAAACCTGTCAAACAAATAAATAATTGTCCATTATTTTGGCATGCGGTTGTTTTGTTAATGTTATGCTGCCACTGTAATGTAATGGTCTATGGGTGAATCTCTTCATAAATATGGTTAATAAATCCTAATAAATAAACAAATGAATGCATGCAGAGAAATGTGTGTTATCTATGTGGGATATTATAAAATTAGCCGCCATATGTCTACACCCACTGCAAGTGCACTAGATACACTGCCCTTATTATAACTGTATACCAATCCAATCAACATGATTTGAAGTCCTTTCTTCTGTTTTCCCAGACTAGTACAGATCAAAGAAACACTTCTAATTTATGTTTAATATATGTTAATAAATTGACTTCACTTTTTTTCTGTGTCTTCATCCTTTATCCTTGGGGCACGACAATAGTTTAATTTAGTTTAGTTTTTACATCCGATAGATCACCTTTTGGTCTGTAAGCAACCAAGTGGTTTATAAATTAAAGTGAAGTTAAGAAGGAAAAAAAATAGGTGTGCATTGCAATATTATTTCTTCGTCTAGTATACAAATTGTATCTGCAGTTGTTGTTGTTAGTGCTGTCAAGTTGGTGTTTACTCATGGCAACCCTCTGGATAGCAGACCTAAATTGTGTCAGTCAGTCAGGTGGCCCATTGCTGATAGAGTGGCACCCATAGCTGCTGTTAATGTATCAATCCGTCTCATTGCCAACCTTCCTCTTTTGCATTGACCTTCTACCTTTCTAAGCATTACGTCTTTCTCTTTCTTCGCATGATGTGTCCAAAATATGAAAGTCAATGTCTTGTCATCTGAGCTTCTAAGGAAAGCTTAGGTTTGATCTCCTTTAGTACTAACTGATTTGTTCTTCAGGCAGTCCATCATATACACAGTATTCTTCGCCAGCACCATAACCTCTGCAGTACCTGCCATGAACTCTGACCTACGGTACTAGATTTCGGGGCAGTTTTACTAAAGTGTGCAAGGGGTTAGCATGGGGTTTACTGCATACTAAATATGCCATGCTAAAAGTTAGCATGAGGCCGTGTGGAAAAAATCCCACACTATCTAGTTAGCATGCGATTGGGCAGGGACTTGGGCTAGGGGCAGAATGTGAGCATTAATGGTGAAGTGTGGCTAGCATGGGCTTCTTTGGCACATGCTAACTGCGGCTGTTGCTGTTAGTGCGGGTGCACTGAATGCCACCTCAATGGATGGCGCTAGGTACACCCATGTGCCAATTAGCATAGTGCCATATGGTTGCAACATGCTAATGGCAGGAGGATAGATGCATATACCCTCCCCGAGATTAGCGTGGGTCTCCATACTAGAATCACAGTCCAAACACGTATTCACAGCGCAGTTTAGGAAACTGATCCCTTTATATGTTCAACCATTCAATGGCAGATTGCTCATCCTATTGTATTAGCCAGTGTTCAATGTTCCCATCTATGAAGTCCTGTAATAGCTTTAACAGTCATTCCATAATGTAACAATTAAGAAAGGGAATAAGATAATAAGATGATGGAAAAGAGCATCAGAATTCTAATAAAGAGTCGATCTCAAGACAAATGGGGTATCCTGCATGTTAGAATTGAAGCAAACATTTTATTTAATTGCATGCATATGAAGCTCGTCTTATGATTATTTCCTTTATAATGCTGTTATCTGTTACTTTCAAAGAGAACCAAGGGGCTAATGTTCAGTGGTAGCAGTCAGTCTTAATTTACATTCTGGTTGTGATGTTTAAATTAATACATGTATTCAGCACCACTATACGTATAGTCAGCAGCACTTAATATATTTATTGGCCACTGAATGCTACTGCTGCTATCTAATTAATTTAGGCCTGATATTCAGCAGGCCTAAACTAAGGGGCATGTTTACTAAAACCCCAGTAGAGTGCGGGCCCCGGTAGTGTGCGGGTGCCATATCAGGAGTGGGCGTTCCGTCCTGAAAAAGAAAAGCCGGAATTTACATATGCGCTAAGGTGCGCGGCGCCCATGTGCGCCCCGCACCTTAGCGCATGAGATAGCTGCTTGGGAGGCATAAGTGGCGCGCTGAAGTACAAGAAAAAGCACAGAGCCACAGCACAATGGTTAAGACACTGACCAACGTGCAGGAATCAGGAGTTCAATCCCCCACAGTGCCCAATGAAGACGGCTGGCTGAGGCATTAATTTATGAGGTGCAGAAATACTGGACGTCATAAGGCAGCGCGCTGATGTTTATTGAGGCATTATAATACTGGGCAGTATAAGTGGCACGCTGATGTGCAGGAAGAAAAGCAGAGCCACAGCACAATGGTTAAGGCACTTACCAATAGTACAGGCATGAGGGGTTCAATCCCCCAAAGTGCCCAATGAACAAGGCTGGCTGAGGGATAACTTATTAAGGGAAAGATTGCTTTAGGAGGCATATTATTCATATTTTAATAATCACTACTAGCAAACGCACTCCCAAAGCGTGTTAACATAAGGCGCCCTATAAGGCATATTTTAAAGTGCACTGTCAGCCAAGGCACCCTAGAATGTTGCTCATAGGGCGCTTTAGAGGGTGCCGTATGAGGTACCGCAAGGTCAGTGTACTGTTTTTTATGGCAGCACTGTGCAGTTTAAGGAATGAAAAGCATAAGTAGGTGCGCTGACAGGCAAGGAGGAGCAGCAGTGGAGCACAATGGTTAAGGCACTGACTGCTGATACAGGGGTCATGAGTTTGCTCCCCAGTGTGCCTAATACATAAGGCTGGCTATAGCATCAGCTTTGCATTGTACATATTTTGTCCTGCAGCACTTTAATTTTATGTTATTAATTGCTGCCAGCAAACACGCCCTCACGTGCAATAATTGAAGGTGCCGTATAAGGCACCCTATAAGGCACTCCATAGGGCACATTAGAAATTGCACTGTCCGCCACAGCACCCTAAAATGTCCCCTATACAGGGCAGCTCTATACACATCCATAACACAACAGCAGACAGATATTAGGCCTGGATATGGTGAGCAACCCCCACCACTATCTGATAGTCTCCTGCAGCAAGTCATCAGCCACTGCACCCTGCAAGCTGCTCCATCACAACACATACCAGCTGCAAACAGTGTACTAGTTAGTCCACAGTGCATGTTCCCAGTGGAGATACATGCACCCAGAACTGGGATGTCAGCATACACAGCAAGCATATAAATCAGTGACTGGGCCCCAAAAGGAAACCCATATCTATCACATGAGAGAAATACTATATAGCACTATGGGGGTGCCTAGCCATGCTGTGGTCACTGCACAGTCAGGGTGAGAGTGAGCTCTCAGCAGGACATACTGAGGTCACCCTGTCAGTGTAGGTGGTGGCCGGGCACTAAAATGTCCCAGTCAGTGCCCTATGCCCTGTGCAGATGCACCCTGGCCAGGCCACCCTGTCCGGCCTATACCCATGGTACCTTGCTCCTCATTATGCACATTGGCAGCCCAATACTGGCAACATTGCTGGCAGTGTGGGCTGTAGAAAGTGTTTGCAGCCACCACACACTGGATAGGCAGACAGCCACCCCCACACCTATGCCAGCATTGTGCTACTATAGAGGGGTCCAGCAGCCATACCCACCACACCAGTCCTGGGCACAGTACAGGCATGGATATGGTACACACTACTGTTGGGGGTCACTCCCCAGGGTGGTAAACACTGTCAGAGACCAGACCTACAGCGCACACCGCAGACATCACAATGATTGTTATGGTCGAGATCAATGAGCAATATGTGCTTAACATAGGAATTGATATCTGCCAGTTATCATGGGCAACGTTTGATAGCTGTGTACCATATACCCAGGTGTAGGGTGGCAGTGCTAAGGTATGCAACTGCTAGTATTGGGGGATACAGGCAGGGCCCAATGTCCTGCCTCTCCATGAGGCATTTGCCAATGGGGCCTGGGGGGGGGGGAGGGGTGTGGGTGTGTCTGGCCCTGTTGGCTGCTGCTTTACGGCAGAGTGTCCCAACTCCAGTCCTGGTGTTCCAAACAGTGTTCGGGTTTTCATGCTGTCCCTCATAAATATGCATGAGCTACATCAGCATACCATGGGGGTGGTGCATAGATATGCAGCACAGGCATCTTTATTAGAGGCAGCATGGATCCTGAATGGTGTGGGGCCCTGCAGGACTGCATTTGGGAGACTCTGCTCTAGGTAATGCGGCTGTTTATGGTGTCTGTGTCTGGTGTGGTAAAATATAGGCGTATGAACCATGCGTATGTTCTCAGCAATATAGGTTTGTCCTTACTATCACGGTTTAGTTGTAGGAAAAATATGTGGACTGGATTGGCAGTAGACCCAGCTGGGCTTTGAACCTGTGACCTTTTGTTCCTGCACACACTGTCTGTGTGCACTGCACCACCATGTTGCCACAGATATGCTGTGTTCCCTGGGGAGTCCATGACTGAACATCCGACAGAGCCTGTCTGTTGTGGTGGACGGTGCCAGCCTGCGCAGGCCTAGGCTACTGTCTGCTGTGGTTTGCAGCCACTGCCCCCTCCACCACCTGTACCCTTCCGCCAACATGCAGACATGTCCCTATCTGGGAAAAAGCATATGACCTGATTGAGTTGTGGCACTCCAGGACTGAATTTGGGGGACCCGGCTGTTGGTAATGCCCATTGTTATGGTTTGTGTGCGGTGTAGGGTAAAATATAGGTGTTGGAACCATGCTTATGTTCTCTGTAATAAAGGAGTGTCTGTACTATCACTGTTTAGTGGTGGGTAAAACTAAGGGGACTGGGTTGGCAGGAGCCCCAGCTGGGATTTGAACCTGTGACCTTCTGGTCCTACAGGCACTGGCTGTGTCTGCTGCACCACACTGTGGCCCCAGGAACAGTGCAGTCTCTGGAGATAGGAAACCTGGCCGCATGAGTCAGACACCCTGCTCTGCACAGTTTTACTGTGGGCTCGTTTACCTTGTATGGGGACAAAGGTGCAAATAAACCTCAAAAATGACCTCCAAAAAAGGGGAAAAAAACCAAAACCAAGCTGGGCAACAGTGATATCAATGGGCAACATAAAAAACACTCCCAGGAAAGCTCCAATAAAATGCAGTGATTTTTGAAAGAGTCTACGGAGCGTAGACCCTTCCAAAAATAATTTCTTTTTTTTTTTAGCTTTCCTGGGAGTGTTTTTTAATGTTGCCCATTGATATCACTATTGGCCAGCTGCATTATAATTATTCTGGAATTTGTTGTGGTCATTTTCAATTTATATTTGCTATTTTGTTCTGTGCACATGTATCACACTGCTCACGTTTTTCAGGTTTCCCAGGTTTTGCTGTACATTGCTGACGGAAATGGTTTCTCTTCCCTTTAAATCGGCTCTAACGCGAGGGTTTTACTCGCGGTAGTTTTTGGACCGAAATTCAGCCCCGCTCCTGTGCGTGGAGCCTCTCCCCTCCCACTCTCCACCCATTGACTCCGTCCCCCCTCCCCTCGGGAGCCTTCCTCCACCCTCGAAATGCCTTTCCACGCCTCTATCGCACATCAGCGCACTGCTCACTTGCGTGGCCCTGTCAATGTGAGGGGCACGTGTGCAGGGGCCCGTTAGTGTGATGCACATGCGTGCGGAGCACTTAAGAGCACTTAAGTGCATCATTAGCGTATGCTACTGTGCGCCGCGCAAGTGTGCGCGGTTTAGTAAACATACCCCTAAATGTTTAAGCGATTCATAGAGTAGCTGAATATCACTGCTATGTGGATAGTTTATGCTTGCAACCCTCACCGCATCCTCTCTCCGTCCCTTCACTTTACAGATATGGTTACATGGATGGACGGTTAAATGGATTTTCGTATTGTATTATCCATATAGAATGTGAATATTTCTATGTGTAAGGAAGTTATGGGGTGTCATCATGGATAATACATTGAAACCCTCTGCCCAGTGTGCAGTGGCAGCCAAGAAAGCAAATGGAATGCTAGGAATAATAAGGAAAGGAAAGGATAATAATACCAAGGACACTAAAATGCCTCTGTATCGCTCCATGGTGCGACTGCGACATGAATATTGTGTGCAATTTTGGTCGCCTTATCTTAAAAGCAATGTAGATGAATTAGAAAAGGTATAGAGAAGTACGACACAAATGATAAAAGAGATGGAAGGATATCCCGAGAGGAAAGTTTTTAAAGGTTAGGGCTGTTCAACTTGCAAAAGAGTCAGCTGAGGGGAGATATCATAAACGTCTACAAAATAATGAATGGAGTGGAATGGTACTATTACTACTACTACTACTACTGATCATTTGTATAGTGCTATAAGGTAGATGCAGTGTTGTACAGACATATGTAAAAGACGGTCCCTGCACGTCAGAGCTTACAATCAAGTCAAGACAGACAATGCGACAGCTACGGACAAGGATACATCTGGGAGAATAGTAAGGAAGCACCAACAATAAATGTAGATCGATTGTTTACTCCTTTAAAAAGTAGAAAAACTAAGGGATATTTAAGACTAATTGGAGAAAATATGTTTTCACTCAATGCATAATCAAACTCTGGAATTCATTACCAGAGGATGTAGTAAAAGCTGTTAGTGTGGCTGGGTTTAAAAGAGGTTTAGACAAGTTCCTGGAGGAAATGTCCATAAACCATTATTAAAATGGACCAGGGAAATCCCCAGCTTACTCTGGGACATGCAGCATGGAATCTGCATACCTTCTGGGAACATGACAGATACTTCTGATCTGGATTGATCACTGTAGGGAAAAAGGATACTGGGCTTGTTGGATCTTTGGTCTGACTCTGTATGGCATATCTTATGTTCTTATGATATTCAAAAGCTCTTATCGAGTTAGCAGCACCCACTAACCAGATAAGTGTCAGTCAGTGAGATATTCAGAGACACTGAATATGTCTTCAGCACTCTCTGGATAGTGCCAGGATGGTATAGCATGTCAGTGGAGCTTGGGTAGATTTAGCACTCATCTGGATAGAGGTAATATTCAGCTGCTAGCTAGATAAGTTATCTAGATAAATTTAGAACATCTGGAAGACTGTGCTAAATTATTTTGGCTAGTCTATCTAGATAGCAATTGTATACTGCCTTTATTTGGATAGCACCATACTGACCAGTCTATCCAGGTATTCAGCACTGACCACAATCCAGATAACGGTGATTAATTTCCAGAAAGCATAGTTACTCACCCATAACAGGTGTTCTCTGGGGACAGCAGGAATCAGTCCTCACATATGGGTGACATCAGCACCGACAGAGCCTACGCGGTAGCTTCTCCCCAGTTTTCAAAGAAAGCCTTTGCGTGATACACCACACATGTGTAGCCCCCTTCCTGCCCAAGGATGCAATCTTGCTTCAGTAGGATGACATAGCTGAAAGGCAAAAATGTCACAAAAAGCAACTCCTTGGGGAGGAGGGAGGGTTCTGAGGACTGATTCCTGCTATCCCCGGAGAACACCTGTTACAAGTGAATAACTACACTTTCTCTGGGAACAGACAGGAAGTCAGTCCTCACATATGGAACTCCCTAGCTACAGTCTACTAAGAAACCTGTAAAAAGCCATGGGTGACCAGAAAAAGGTGAGCCGTGAGCAGCAGCAATGAGTCCTGAGAAGACAGACTCCCGAGAAGCCCGAGTGTCCAGCAAGAAACCAAAACTCTGGTACCCTAAACACACAAAGAGCCGGAGGGCAGGAATTTCCTACACCCCGAACAGATGACAGAGTACTGCCTGGCCAAAGGCAGTAATGAGCTGTGAAGATATGGACCGAGGACAAGGTGGTGGCATGGCAGATTTCCAACAGAGGAACAGAACACAGGTTTGCCATGGATGCCGCCATGGCCCTGATGCTGTGCTCTGTGACCCTACACTCCAGTAAGAGCCCAGCCTGCTCATAGGCAAGGGCAATGCAGTCCGCCACCCAAGTGGACAGAGTACGCTTGGTCACCACTGCCCCCAGTCGACTGGGGTCATAGAAGATAAAAAGCTGTGAGATTTTGTGGTGGCCTTGGGTATGTTGGAAGTAGAAGGACAGGGCTCTCTTACAGTCCAGAGTATGAAGGTTAGTCTCTACCCTGCTGGCAAGAGGCCACAGAATGAAGGTGGGGAGCACCACATCCTGAATGAGAAGAAACTTGGGGTGCGTGCGGAACATGACCCTGTTCTTATAGAACCTCGTGTAAGGTGGATCCACCATCAATGCCTGGAGCTTGCTGATCCTGTGAGCCAACATGAGTGCCACCAAGAACACAACCTTCCAGTGAAGGTATCATAGGTAGCAGGTAGCAGGTAGCCAGGGGCTCAAACAGTGGGCCGGTGAGTTGCGACAGTATCACGTTGAGGTCCCACTCTTCTGGCAGTAGGTAGATAGGATGCTTGGACCCCACAAGAAGCGGGTCATGAGAGGTTGGGCTGAGAGGGACTTGCCCTCGATAAGTTGGTGATACACTATGAGTGCACTCAGGTGGACACTCACAGAGTTGGACTTCAATCCGGCCTGAAACAGATGAAGCAAATATTGCAGTACAAGCTGCACAGAGCATGATAACGGGGTTGACCCATCGCTCTGTGCACCACCATGAGAATCTGCATCATTTGAAGGCATAAGCCCATCTTTTGGAGGTCCTATAGGAGGCCAGGAGGACCTCCTCCACCTCCCCTGAAAGGTTGAATGGGGCCAAGGCTACCCTTTCAGCAGCCAGGCCCTTAGCATCAGAGACCCCAAGTCAGGGTATAGGAGGGAGCTCTCCTGTGACAGCACCCCTGGGGCACCATGGATAAGTGAAGGAGCAGTGGGAACCATGGTTGCCTGGGCCACTGAGAGGTACTAGTATCAGCAATGTCATGTTGAGCCTTGAACAAGGTCTTTGCAATCAGTGGCTTGGGCGGGAAGGCGTAGAGAAGGCCCTCCATCCACGGGATGAGGAATGCATCTGCTGCTAACCAGGATCGGTGTGGCTGCCTAGATCAGAAGCGAGGCAGCTAGGCATTGGCTGGACTGGTGAAAAGAATCATCTATGGAGTCCCCCAGAGCTGGAATAGCCAGTAGACCTCTCTGGGGTCTAGCCACCACTCATGCAGCTGGAGGACCTTGTTCAGTCTGTCAGATTGTTGTCTTGGCCCGGCAGAAACACTGCCCGCAGGAGCATCCCGTGACAGTGAACATACGAGCAGAGAGCTACTGCCTCTTGGCAGAGGGTATATGACCCCGTGCCCCCCTGTTTGTTGACGTACAACATCACCACTTGATTGTCCATCTGAACTAGCACTGAATGGTGTTCCAGGTGGTGCTTAAAGGCTCAGAGGGTGAGGGATATGGCTCAATGCTCCAAGAGGTTGATCTGCCGCAGACTGTCCATCTTCAACCAACTGCTCTGAGTGCAGAAGACATCATGGTGGGCTCCCCAGCCTAAGAGGGGGGGGGGGTTATCCATGGTTAGGACCCTCTGAGGGGGCCGGGGATCTGGAAGGGCATCCCGATCAGGAGGTGCTGGGGGGCCTGCCACCAGGCGAATGAGTCGGCCAGTTGGCGAGTCACCACCACCTTGTCCCGCAGTCGGCCTGTGGCCTGGGTCCACTGGGAGTGGAAGCCCCATTCAGCCACTTTCATGTGAAGGTGGTTGTCCAGGGTAAAATAAACTGTGGACGCCATGTGACCCAACAGGCAGAGGAGGAGGCAGGCGGGCACTGAGTGTCAGGGCTGTATGGCCGCGGCCAGTGCCCTGAGGCAATTGACACTGTCCCAAGGGAGAAAGGCCTTGGGCTGAACAGTATCCAGCCTTGCCCCTATAAAATCCAGACACTCTGTCGGGAGAAGATGGGACTCTGGGTGGTTTATTATGACCCCCAAGTGCTGCAGGATGAGAATGGTGCATGCCCAATTCTGAGGTTGACCCTGTGTGTCTGGGCCCGTGAACTTAAACAGGGGACTTATTCCACAGCAGAGGTAAATGTCCACCTGGACATCAGGGGATCCTATCGGCAGACCAGGAACCAAAGATAGGGGTGCAGGAAGTTTCCCGCAGCCAGACCCTGGCCATGGGAGTCCAGCTCGAGAGTCTGGCTGCGGGGAATGAAGTGAATCTGCGGCAGCCGGCATTCACAGCTCTTGAATGGAGCCACGGTGCCATGGTACTGTGGCTCCATTCAGGAGCTTGACTGAGGTAGCTGGGGATCTGCTGTGCATGCAGTCTGATCAGAATTGAGGCCCAGCCTGCACATACAGGCTTTAGACCTGGGCATCACGATTCTGATCTGATGCACAGGGGCCTGGATGGCCACATTGGAATGTGCCTCTACGTGTACAAATGTTATGTGTGTTCGCTCCACATTTCTGGGTATGCATGACGATGTCAGGCAAATGGAGAATGGGAATTTATGTAAAAGAAATATTTTCCCAATATACATGGCAGAACATAGAGCCAGTATGAAAGTCTGGCTGATATTCAAAGCCTTTAGCCGGCCAGCAGCTCATTTCCGGAGTAGGAGAGGTACTGGCGGCAACTGGTTAAGTGCCAGCACGTACCTTATTAGCATAATTTTCAGTAGCCTTTGTCTGGACAACTTAGGAAGTATGAAAAGCAGAACTAAATGGCAATCCAGGAAAGCCCGGCTGAAAATTGCGTTAACTTGGTAAATGCCGGCACTTAACCAGTTAGTGCCATTTAGCCCGGATATTCAGCGGAGCTCCTATCCAGATACTGCCATTGAATATCCCACAGATATTTAAGTGCTATGGTTGACCACAGTGGTGTCTGAATATCAGCAATTTTAAAAATTGGGCCTCTAATGTTTACTTCATCAGTGTTCATGATTCTCTAAGGAGTATGTATTCTAACACCTGGATGTCATCCCTAAATGGTCAGCGTACTTCTCTGGAGTTCATATTTCAGGTGGTTATAAGGAATTCCAAATTTTTATGGCCTGCATACACCTGAACTGAAAAGTGTGACCCATCAAGGAGGTGGTGTGACTCTTCAAAATGGTCTTTATGGCTATAGTATCTCTTTGTCCTAGATTTCTCTCAAGTGCCTTCTTCTGGGAAAGTATGGCACCAATTGTCCTTCTGGATGCATCAGTCTCAGCTATGAATGGCTGTTCTGGATCTGACTATATAAAGATAGGGGCAGATGTAAGCACTGTCTTGAGACCATCAAAAGCCCACTGTTGCTCTTGAACCTACTTAAATGGGATTCCGTTCTTCAAGACTTCCATCAATGGGGTGGTTATTCTATAAACTCTTTGGCTAAACACTAGTAAAAGATTGCAAATCCTAAAAAAAACACTGTATGCCCTTGATATCCTTTGGAGTAGCATACTCCATCACAGCCAAGATCTTCTGGGGGTCCATCCAAATGCTTTCATGTGTTTGTTTATGTTTCTGTTTCTGTTTATGATATACCACCTTTCAAATGTCAAAGTGGTTTATATAAAATCAACAAGGAAAAAGAAAAGAATGCCAATTAAAAATCAGAACAGGGAAGTTATAGAGGGAGGGAGGTTATCCAGGGAAAAAAGGGTAAGGGAAGTGCAGCTCCAGTAATTTAAATGTATTTATTTAACAGGTTTTGCTATACCGTTTTTCTACCAGTCAAAACGGTGAACAAACACCAAAAGATAAATAGTGGTGAGTTATGATGAATTATAGTGGGGGAAGGTTGACAAGGTCGAGGTGTTGGCATAGTGTCAGTGGGTTAAAATAGACTCAGCAAAATATACAATAGGTAATCAGCTGTTCATTCTTCAGGAGTGTTGGTGTGTGTCATAGTGCTCTTGGAAGAGGTGAGTCTTTAGGTGTTTGCTAAAGGCTTTGCTTGACTGGATGTTTCGCAGGGTGGGTGGCAGTACATTCCATAGTGTAGGGGCATAGAGTGAGAAGGCTTGTAGACAGGCATGTTGGGTGCACTGGCGTACTTGTGGCAGCAAGCAGAGAAGGTTCAATGTGCTCTGTCTGCGTGGTCTGGTGGTACTGGGGGTGCTGATAGATGTTTTGGGCTCTGTATGATGGTGGTGACTTTGAACTTGATCCTAGAGGTGATGGGGGGCCAGTGGAGGGATTTCAGTATGGAGTGATGTGGGAATGTCTGGGTACTCTGAGGATTGTGAGCGCTGTGGTATTCTCTGTTAGCTGTAGTGGTAGGATAGTGTACTTGGGCAGCCCTTGGTATATGAAGTTGCAGTAGTCAAACAGGGGGGTGACAGTAGCCTGATAGACGGCACAGACTCTATGCAGGTCCTGTGTTCATGAGAGAGAGAGAGGCAGAAGGAGGGAGATCATAAGCTAATTGAAAAAGATGGGTTTTAAGGGCCGTCTTGAATCGAGGATAGGAAGTTTTCAGTCTGATTGCAGCCAGGAAAGAAATCCATAGATGAGGGCCTAAGTAATAAAATGCTGAGTGTCAAGTGCATTCATAATGGGCTTGTGAAGGGCAGGGCAGATATAAACAAAAACTAAAAATTATATATCCCAGAAACTCTGGATGGTTTTAATGAAATTTACATTTTTCTGCTTAGCATACAGCTTGTGCTTTTTTAGGCACTCTAAGACTTGTCAGACTTGCTCATGCTCTTCAAGATGTCATCCAAATGCATCACGACACATTGGTCAAACATGTCCCATAATATCTTATTTGTTAAGTTTTAGCAGGAGAATTTCTTAAATACTCAAAATGTCTGGGTGGCACCTTGCAGGATCAGTCAGCAAACCAAGGCAAACATTGCCTTCTTTGGCAGACTGACCCACCCCCTGCTGCCTGATCTCCACCAAAAAGGTGGTACTGGGGGTGCTGATAGATGTTTTGGGCTCTGTGTATGATGGTGAGGACTTTTAACTTGATCCCAGAAGCGATGGGGGGGCCAGTGGAGGGATTTCAGTATGAAGTGATGTGGGAGTGTCTGGGTACTCTGAGGATTGTGCGTGCTGTGGTATTCTCTGTTAGCTGTAGTGGTAGGATAGTATACTTGGGCAGTCCTTGGTATATGAAGTTGAAGTAGTCAAACAGGGGAATGACAGTAGCCTGATAGACTGCACGCTAACCAAATACAAGTAACACAACACAACCACAAGTAACACAACACACAGAATAAAGACACCACTACCAATGTAGACCTACACCTATATGACCCAATTCAAGTGGAAGCCTGGTCAGTAAACCACAAACCTAATCCCAGGTCAGTAAAATACAAATTACAAAATGCACTCCACTACCTACTACCTCATAGCCTACCTCACACTGATACATATGTTCACACCCTAGACACATAGCATCAGACTCAACGAGCAAATCCCCTTAATCAACCTACATACCACCCAACCCAGATGCACACCAGCATCACACCTATCCAAAGAACGCCAACAACCAAAGCATACAGCCTACAAACCATACAATACCACACGTAATACACCCACACACTACACAAATAATGAACACACAAACCCAATCATAACAACAAACATCAATTATGCTCTTCTAAATGCCAGATCTAGCAGGAACAAACCAAATACTATCCTTGACCTTATCCACGAAAAGAAGCTGGATATAATATGCATCACCGAGACCTAGCTAGACGACTCAGACCAGGTCATATTAAACCAAGTAACCCCAACAGGATACTCGGCATTTAACTGCATCAGAGCACAAAAGAGAGGAGGAGGAGTATTAATACTTACCAGAAAATAATACAGATTCAAAACAATCGCCACCACTAACACAATCAAATCTAACACACTCACTATATCCAACAAGAACCTAAGCATCTCCCTCACATACAGACCACCTGGAACCACAACTGAACACCTATCCACAGTAATCAAAACTATATGTGCACATAATAGAAGACACAAACCTCTCATTGCACTAGGAGACTACAACCTAACATCTGCACCAACCAGAGAAACCGCAAAGTTCTTAAAAGCCATGGAGTCATTAAAATACTGCCAGACAATCAACACCCCAACGCACCAGCATGGTACAACTCCGGACATGGTCTTCATGCCAATGCAATTAGTGGAACAGAACAAGACCACAAAACCAACAATCATGCCAGTCCCTTGGTCAGACCACCATGTTATTGAATTCACCATGACCCTGAACAACCCCGCCCAACACAAAGAAGATGAAAGGACAACTAGACGGTTCAAAACATTTAACAGAGACTCATTCATAAACGAAATCACTTCACAACTTCAACAGAAACATGACACCTTTGACCTTAACATAGAAGAATGGAACACAATAATATCCAACGCAGCATCTGCCCCAGCCATCAAAGAACCACAAACACACAAGAGATCCAATGCCCCATGGGACTCATATGAAGTCAGAGTTGCAAAATTCACACTCAGAAGACTGGAAAGAAAATGGAGACGGAACAAATCACACAACCTCCTAACCCAATACAAAGACAAACAACGGGAATATAACAATCTAATAAATGAGCGCAAACAGTAACACCATACTAACCTAATAAGGAAATCTACTAATAGACCAAGAGAACTCTTTAGCATTGTCCAAAAGCTCACCAAAGACAAAACACAACAAAGCACCCACCATCTTGACCCACAAAAATATGCAGACTACATGAAGTCAAAAAACACCAACCAAATATGCTCTTCTACACCAGAAACAAACAATCATATGATAAAAAAAAGCAACATAAAAAATGGGAGAGCTTCACCATACCAACAAAGCAGCAAGTAGAAGGCATTATATCTGAACTAAACACAACAACTTCACTGTCAGACCCATGCCCAGTGACGTGGCTCAAAGCTACAAAAAGCCAACTCTCTCATCACATTCAAAAAATTGTCAAAGATTCACTCCAACAAGGATACATGCCACAACCCCTAAAGCACGTAATGATATGACCAATACTTAAAAGTAGCAATCTGAGCCCCTCCGAACCAAAATCATGCCGTCCCATCTCCAGCCTGCCATTCCTTGCTAAAATCGTGGAAAAGGCAGTGCAAAGGCAACTACAGGACCATATTGATATAAATGCCCCACTGGACATACATCAGCATGGATTTAAGCCCCAGCACGGTGTGGATACATTACTAATCTCCCTCTTTGACAATCTCCTAAGAGCATGGACAACATAAAAAACGGCTTCCTGCTAGTGTTCAAGGACATCTCGGCGGCCTTCGACACTGTGCCCCACACCAAGCTATTGCAACGCTTGCAACAGATAGGACTATGCAAGAACACCCTGAAGTGGTTTACATCATACTTAGAAGGACGAACGCAACAAGTCAAATGCGATCAAAAGAAATCACTACAATTCCCCGTCATGCAAGGAATACCTCAGGGCTCAGCCCTATCATCAATGCTCTTTAACATCTACATACAGCCCATATGCAACATCATCAAGCACCACAAACCTCACTATCACATTTATGCTACGACATCATGGTGTAAGCTCCAATCAACCTACTAGCACTAAACACCACAACAATAACCAAATGCCTCGAAGACAAGAATGACTGGCTCATAGCCAACAACTTAACGGGCAACTACGATAAAACTGAGGCAATGTTCGGCCCCAGGAACCCCACTTTCATACCTTCACAAACTATTAGCATCCTAGACAAACACATAGTAGTCAAAGAAGAAGTTAAGTATCTGGACATCACACTAGACAGAGCTCTGAATCTGAAATCCCACATCACCAAAACCGCAAACAAGGCCTATCAATGATTGAAAACAGTCAGACAAATCAAACCAATGCTCCGTCAGGACCACTTCCACGCAGTGTGCCAAGCATTCATTACACCACTGCTTGATTATGGAAACTCACTATATCAAGGTCTTCCTCAGCAGACACTCCACCCACTACAGATGGTACAAAACACCACAGCACGCATCATTACAGACACACCAAGGACCGAGCACATCACCCCCATCCTACAACAATGGCACTGGCTCTCAATGATGGCAAGAGCTAAATAATAAATGTTCCCTGTAAAATAGTTATCTCCAAGTTATAATGCCCTGTTCAATGTAATGTTCAATATAATGTTCCATGTAAACCGCACTGATGTCAAATAGCGCGGTATATAAGAGAAATAAATAAATAAATACAAAACAATCATGATCATCTTCAAAGTCATTCACCATCTCTCAGCAGACATACTGTCGCACCCCCTACTGGCTAAGCGGTTGCCTAGGAGTAGAGGGCGTCACCTCTTAATGTCCCATTTCTGTTAGTTGGATTCCCAGAGCCAAGGCTGCTGAGTAGTGTAGTTGTATAATAAAGAATAGCCGGGATTTTCAAGGCAAACAGGAAATTTTTTTTTTCTTCTTAGCCAATGAACTTTCTTTTCAGCAGTTCACAATTACAGCAACATAAATTGGATGCTTCTCTGTTGAAAAAGGAAACCAAAACTTCATAGCAAACTGTTATAGCAAACACAGCAGCACTGTTTCTCAGCTTGTTTAACACAGCAGTAAATCTTTTCCTTCATTAAAGATTTTAGCTTTAGGTTCCTGGCTTGGTTCAGCACAAACCTCTACTTCAGCTGAGCCCTGTACAGCACTTCACTTCTTTCTACAAGTTGCTAAACATTTGCTTCCTTTCCTTCAAGCTGCTAAACATTTGCTTCCAGGCTGCAAGCATGCAAATCAGTCCTTTGAATCTTCCTGGCCAGCACAAGAATGTTAGCACTTCATTTGCATAATTCTCCAGCAGGTTAAGCACTTAGATAAACTTCTTGGTTTTTCTAAAACTTTAAAACCTTAGAGCTTTCTCGCTTCTGGTACACACAAAATGAGCAATCCATTTCTGAAACCGAGGAAACATTATCTGAAGCACATTCATCTACTTGCATGCCCTCATCCTCTACATCAATTGGCACCTGGCTGGACTCAGCGTCTGGAACTACAGGTTTTAGTTTCTGTAACAACTTAAAAACCTTGCCCCACTGGGCTTCCTCTCTACGCTGAGGGCCACTGGAAGGCTTGAGGAGATCCTTATCCTTTATCAAACTTTGTAAGGTTTCCAATGTGCTCACCTTTCTTCTAGCACCCAGTCTCTTCCCAGACCTTGCTGAAGAGGACACACTTTTTACCGGCTCTCCTAAGGACACTCCCGTACGTTGCTCATAACCAGCATTTTCCACAGGGCAAACTCTCCCGTCCTCCCAGCCAGCTGTAATTATCTTACAAGCTAAACTACCTTCAGAACTAGAGCTTCCTGAATGCTGCGTGCAATAGGGATTCTTCCTGAGACAGCTGCTGGAACACCTTCCTCTCACAGGGTTCCTCCTGGTTTCCTTACTTCCTGCTTCCTTGCAAGAGTCTCCTCTCTTGGATACACCTTCCCTGGTGATCACTCCTTCACCTCGTGTTCTCCTCCCTTCGTTCCTCCTCTTTTTCTTCTTCCCTGAGCTTATAAGAGTGTGAATGCCCTATAGCCTCAGGCTCCACCCCTGGGTAATCCTCGTCACCTCCCCTGGTTACCTTGGAGCTGGGGCGTGGCTCACTATCAACAGCTCTGTGAATGCAGTTTTTTTCTTTAGCTGGAGTTTTAACCCTAAAACTTCCTGAACTATTTCCTTGCTCAGAGGAAAATGACTGTTTTTTCACCATTTTCTCAGGCTCTACTTCAGTCTCGCCACCACAATACTCCAAAACGTTATAACAAGGGATATCAGCAACAGACCAAGAAGAACCAATAACGACAACATGATCGGCACACCTGCAGACTATCACAAAATCAAACAAACAACTTCAAAAAGAGCACCATCACTACTGGCATCCACACTATGGAACTCTCTCCTAACAAACCTGAGGGCACTAGATGACCTCGCAGACTTCCGCAAAGACCTCAAAACATTTTTATTTATAGAAACATATGAGCATTGAGGCAACATCCCATACCCAAACTGATATACTACTTCTGCCGCCAACTAAGCAAGCACCCATCCTATCCACACACACAAGTTCATCATGCCACGTTATTTAATACCCTCATGTTAAATGTTACCTTCATTTGTACTGTCTAAATGCTGTTAAGTAACTGTACTGTCTAAATGTTTACACATACCCTAATGTTATATGTAACCTTCCAATTGTGATGTGACGTGACCACATAAGAACATAAGATATGCCATACTTGGTCAGACCAAGGTCCATCAAGCCCAGTATTCTGTTTCCAACAGTGGCCAATCTAGATCATATGTACCTAGCAGTTTCCCCAAGGGACACAGGTTCCACAATGCTTGTATTGGTTCAAGCATTGATATCCTGGGTCCCTTCTTAATAATGGTTTATGGACCTTTCCTCCAGGAACTTATCCAAACCTTTTTTAAACCGAACTACACTAACAGCCTTTACTACATCCTCCGGTAACAAATTCCAGAGTTTGATTACACGTTGAGTGAAAAAATATTTTCTTTTATTAGTCTTAAATAGTTTACCCTGTAGCTGCATTGCATGTCCCCTAGTCTTTCTATATTCTGATAAGGTAAACAATCCATCGACATTTACCCGTTCCACTCCGTTCATTAATTTATAGACTTCTATCATATCTCCCCTCAGCCGTCTCTTTTCCAGGTTAAAGAGCCCTAACCTTTTTAGCCTTTCTTCATAGGAGTATCGTTCCATCCCCTTTACCATTTTGGTGGCTCTTCTCTGAACCTTTTCTAAAATCGCTATATCCTTTTTAAGATACGGCGACCAGAATTGCACACAATATTCAAGGTGCGGTCTCACCATGGAACGATATAGAGGCATTATAATATCTTTTGTTTTATTTTCCATTCCTTTCCTTATCATACCTAGCATTCTATTTGCTCTCTTGGCCGCCGCTGCACACTGGGCCGAGGGTTTTAACATGGTATCCACAATGACGCCTAAATCTTTTTCCTGGGTGGTGGTTCCTAATGTGGAACCTTGCATCATGTAACCATAGTTTGGGTTGTTCTTCCCTAGGTGCATAACCTTGCACTTGTCCACATTAAATTTCATCTGCCATTTTGATGCCCAGTCTTCCAATTTATCAAGATCCTCTTGCAATTTCCACAATCCTCTTGGGTTTTAACAACTTTAAATAGTTTTGTGTCATCTGCAAATTTGATAACCTCACTCGTTATTCCACTTTCCAGGTCATTTATGAATATGTCAAAAAGCAGCGGACCCAGCACAGATCCCTGGGGTACACCACTATTCACCTTTCTCCATTGGGAAAATTGGCCATTTAGCCCTACCCTCTGCTTTCTATCTTTTAAACCAGTTCCTGATCCACAATAGTACACTGGCTCCTGTCCCATGACACTTTAGTTTTGCCAAAGGTCTCTCATGAGGGATCTTGTCAAAGGCTTTCTGAAAGTCCAGATACACAATATCAACCGACTCACCTTTGTCCACCTGATTATTCACTCCTTCAAAAAAACATAACAGATTAGTAAGACAAGATCTTCCTTGTCTAAAGCCATGTTGGCTGTCTCCCATTAGGTCATGACTATCTACATGCTGAGTAATTTTATTCTTTATGATGGTTTCTACCATTTTTCCCGGTACTGATGTCAGGGTCACCAGTCTGTAGTTTCCCGGATCACCCCTGGAACCCTTTTTAAAAATTGGTGTTACATTGGCGATCCTCCAGTCTTCAGGTATTAGAGATGATTTTATTTTTTTTTTAAACTTTTATTTTCATTTTGCAACAAACAAAAGAAACAACACACCAAAAAAGACAAAACAAGTATACAATAAGGAAAAGTAAACCCATTACCCCCCACCCCGATGCTTCTTCTCTACCCGATTATATCAGCATGTGAGCGCTTCCAATTAACAGTGATTATACATCAAACGATCAAAAGAGTATCTACAATACAGCATGATCATGGGACAGAGATATATACAAAGTTAGACAATCAGATGAGAGCATTTAGCAAAATGTACATAGTCATTGAGCATCTTCCATTGAGACCAATGAGAAGGAGTCTGAACGGAGGAAGCGAACAGACGAGGTATTTGGTCATATTTACTGTAAAGACAGGCATGATTCCACCATTCATTGGGGCTCAAATGGGAGCTAATTTTCCAGTATTACTTAAGTAGGGAAATAGCAATGCCAAGCATAAAGTTCGAAAGGAGATAAGCCATTTTTGGGAGAGAGGGGATCCCCGCAACTGGGTGAAGTCCCACTATCCTCCAAGAAAGGGGCTCCTGAGAGTGCGAGATAGACTAAATACGACCCCAGACCCGACGCCAGTAATACTGTAGTGCGGGATATTCATGCATAACATGAGGCAATGAACCAATGGCCGCAGGACGTGTCCAGCAACCATTGCCCTGAGTAGTGTTCCATTTGTCTAATCTGTGAGAAGTGTAAAAACACCTGTGGGCTAGAAAGAAGAGGGTCTGAATGAGTGAGGCGGATCGGGAACCCGTGTCCCTCTACTCCAGATAAGGCTCTATTGCTCCGAGGTCAAAGTCACATGCAATTCTCTCTCCCATACTTTCTGCGCTATAGGGGTATCTCTAGTTATAGCATTACAGAAGGTTTAGTAAAATTGGATGCTACACCCGGTGAACGACCGAGAGATCGGAAAGTCTCCAATCAACCTTATGTAGAGAATGCCGATGGCGGGAGTACTCTAGTGCACCGAAGGCGATGCTGAAGTTGCACTGACCAGAGTCGGGAGTCTAAAGATTGCATAAGAGTATTAAAGGCACCTAAAGTGTCTAAAAGCATTGGTGGATAGTGGGAGTCTGATGGGAGAGTCATACCAGGGAGAAAGGTAAGAGGAATCGGTTTGCAAAGGCCCGCTTCTATATCTAGCCACACAGGTCTACTCGGTACTGGATCTTCCAACCAACGAGCACCTTGTTTGAGAAGAAAAGATTGAGGGAACACTTGAGTAAAAGCGCCACCAAGTATTAATGGAGCATTGGCAGAGGCCAAGGCCAACTGCGCAATACTTGCATAGTAAGCAGGGTTGTCCACATTCGGGGCATAATGCAAATACACGTGAATTCACTATCTCCAACCTCAAGGTGTACACGGGCCCATCTACCCTCCTTGTCAGCGCTAATATCAGGTACAGTAGCGTGCTAAGACTTCTTAACCAGAGTGGCTATCCCGTACCATTTGAAAACGGTGGGAGAATAGGCAGCTACCATGTGAGGCTTAGCATTGAGTTTCAGTGTTTCAGCAGAGTTTAAATGCGTTTCCTGAAGAAACACTAAATCAACATGCGCATAGCTAAGATAGCGAAGGATTTGCTTTCCTTTGAGTGGACCATTAATGCCTTTGGCGGTAAATGATAAGAGTTTACATAAGGCCATTCAGAAAAGTTAAAAATTCTGAGCATGATAGCACACATAATTTCACTATGTCCCTCAAACTGACTGTATCTGGCTGTACACATGACATAGGAAAAATAAACTAATATAATACAATGAAGCGCCCCACATTAACAAAGAAAACCGCAGTACGGTAGAGGAGAAGCAAAACCCCAAAATTACTGGCGACCATGTGTCTGCGGGGAGAAACCCCCGAGAAGGCCGAAATTGAAAAAACACATAACCTGTAGGACTGTGCGTGCTCCGAATCCGACCGAGGCACACATCATGAAGGGATAGGAGACCAAAAAACAAAAGTCATATAGAGAAAGAAAGAAAGTCCAGGCTATTTCTGTGCTTGGCTATGACCGCCGCATCGGGCCCTTCAAAATGGCGGATAGAGCCGACAAATAAGAGTCCAAGATTTGGGATTAGCGCATCTGCTCTGCTTCTTTGGAGTCTAAAAATGTTGATAGTAGATCAGGATCTTTGAACGTCCTGGTTTGGTTGTGGAGAGTCACTCGGAGCTTCGCTGGATACAACAGGCCAAAACGAGCCTGTAGCTGTTGAAGTCGAGGGCGAAAAGCTAGGAGTTTCTTCCGACGGTCAACGGTAGGCTTTGCCAAATCAGGAAAGAAGGAGACCTTACGACCTTCAAATTCCAAATGATGATTCGCTCGGGCAGCATGTAAAATTTGTTCCACTTGTTGATATCGTAGCAAGCTAAAGACAATAGGCCGGGGGGTCGTGCGGTTGAGCGCCATGTGGGCAGGAACACGGTGTGCTCGATCAATTTCCAGTTCTCTGTGAAAAGTGATCTTCAGCAAGGAGGGAAGAGTTTTGAGCAAGAATTCTCTTATATCTCCTGCTTCCACCCCCTCCGGCATTCCGAGGAGCCTCACATTGTTGCGACGGGCTCGATTATTGCTATCTTCTAACTCCTTTTGAAGATTCTGTATCTGGCGCTCAGCCTCGTCCAGTTTGCCCAAGCGCACCTCGTGCGAGTCGAGGACCCCCGCCATGTTGTCCTGCCGTAATGAAAGACTTTCAAGTCGGTCCTGGAGCACTCCAAAGTCTACTCGCATGGCTCGAAGCGCTTCTCCATTGGACTGCACCAATTCCTTCACGCCGCGTATTTCCTCCAAAATCTCCAGGTGCATCTCGGGGTTTTCACGAAATGGAACCATCTTCTGTGGGGAGGACACCTCTGTTTTGGAGCGTTTTCCGTGAGAAGAAGAAGGAGACCCGAAGTCCAAGCGTGCTGGTTTATGGGCCGCCATGCCCCCCGAGGTGCCCCGGTCAGCTCGGAGTGAAATAGTAAATTTGTATAGGTATTAAGTCAGGATTCTAAGTAGGCCTCTCGGGAGCTTCAACGCAAAGCGTCCTACCCGCTGGACATCAGGCTCCGCCCCCATTAGAGATGATTTTAATGATAGTTCACAGATTACTAATAGCAGGTCTGCAATCTCGTATTTCAGTTCTTTCAACACCCTTGGATGTATACCATCCGGCCCAGGTGATTTGCTACTCTTCAGCTTATCTTAATTGAAGGATAAGGTGGCATACAAATCAGTCTAAATAAATAAATAAATAAAAGCATTGATGGCCTCAGGGGTCACTACCCCCACCACACCCCAAATCCCACCCAGAAAGTTCCTCTTTGAGATGGACTCTTGATCCTGACCCCCTTATTCTCCTGTTTACCACCCTTGTGTGTTGCAATCATTTCCCCTGTTTTTTGCTTGTCTTGTATAGTTTGTATATGTTTAAGTAAATAGAATGTCTTATAGTGCTATAGAAATGTTAAGTAGTAAACTGATCCCTCGCCTACGGTGTATCCTGGGATACACAGCATGGGGTTTAACCCTGATTTTGATAAATTTTTACTATATCCATGAGGAAAAAAAATTAGCATTTTCCTTGCATTAGAAAAGCATGTACTGAGGTATAGCGCAAAGCTCCACACATTGTGCCCAGAGATCTGGATGTCCCTTTCCTACTGTTACTAATACTAAGAAAGGCCTCAGATAAGAACATAAGAAATGCCATACTGGGTCAGATCAAGGTCCATCAAGCCCAATATTCTGTTTCCAACAATGGCCACTAAACAGAACTAGCACCCATCTCTTCTGTTGCTGGGCTTTCTTAGGGGAAACCTAACAGGCAACTTTACAAGCTTTAGCTAATGGCAAATATCTACCGATGGCATGTACATGTGCTAGGAGAAATCTGGCCTTTGACTGCAATTAATACACATTTCTTAGTACTATGGTTATTGTACCAGGAGCATGATTCTATTGCCAGTCACCATCAATTTCCTTCAGACCTTCAACTCGTTGCAGCCCTGCCCTTTCTATAACATATGGAGTGCAACGCTTGCTCAGCTTTAGAAAAAGAACATTTATTTTGGGAAACAAACCACTTTGCTAAATGCAAAGGAAAAGCTGCCTGAAATTGTACAGTCCTCTAACAATACAACAATTTTTACTGCTTTTTGGCAAACCACAGGTCATTCCTTCCACAAATGTTTAATATTTATTGATTAACTGCTTTTCATATTAAACAGTAAAGCATTATATAAGTTAAAAGGAGACAGAGAAGAGAGAAATAAAAAAAGCAATCCAAGAATAATAAATTGACACCACAAAGGAAATTAAACAATAGTCAATACCGAATTCCAGGCACTACCATAATCAGATTTCTAAAAAGACTAGAAAACTTGAATGCATGCAGAAAAGCAGGAAATACAATGGCTTGACATATCAACCCTAAAACTGAGATAGAGGAGAAAAAATGATAGGTAGGGAAGGACAGGAACACAAGATGCAATGGCATCCAGTCCTGAAGATTAACAGTGATGCAAGAGGGGCCTTTGGATTGGTCCGACCTACTACATGGACTGAAGAATGGGGGCATGAAGTTAGGGTCAACTAAGGTACCAGAGTTGAAGAAGTGCCAGGTATTGGAGAAAGCCAGTGTGCAATGCTCATTGACTCTTAAGAAGGATCCTAAATTAAAACCTGAAGGAGACTGTGAGCTAGTATTGATTGAACAATACAAGAGTCATGTGACTGAATCTAAAGGCTCTATAGAGGAAGTTAAATAGCACCTTGGACCATTAAAGAGGGAGTTGCAGTAGTCTAAATGGTTTAGAGAGTAGTTACTAATATGAAGCAAGGGAATAATACATGATATTTCCCCTTAATGCATGTTAAATGGCAATATTGTATGTTATTTTATTATAACACATTATCCCACTGATGCTTCTTGTGGCCTGGGGCAAGTAACTTAACCCTCCACTGCCTCAGGTACAAACTTAGATTTTAAGCTCTCTGGGGACAGGGAAGTGCCTATTGTATCTGAATGTTATTCGCCTTGAACTGCTACTGGAAAGGCATGAGCTAAATACTAATACAAATAGTTTAAGGCAACACATATTACACAATAATGAGATGCAAATGAATGCAGATACATACAAATGTGCATGCAAAACATCTCATTATTATGAAAATTGAATAACAGCTTGTAGTGAACCTTGAAAGCTGAGTTATTTGTGGAAAACTAATGTCAGCTTTGAGTTGGCATTATTTTTCTTATCCAGAAACGCTGGGTCTCCATTGCAAGCAAGGTAATTCTGTGAATACAAACTCTCTGCCTGACAGCTCTTAAGGTTTGTTTTTTTTATTTTAATAGAAAGTGAAGATGATCGGAAACATTTGCTTCTCATGATCAAAGAACATAGTCTCAAAATGGGCCTGCACCTTAATGTAAAGAAGACAAAGATCATGACAACTGACAAATCAACAGGTTCATCATTGAAGGAGAAAAAATTGAAATTGTGAACAATTTTAACCTGCTTGGTTCAACTATCAATAAAGAAGCAACAAGCAGTCAAGAAATACAATGACACATTGCTCTTGGCAGGATGGCTATGAAAGACCTAGACAAGATTCTTAAGAGCAGAGATGTCTCTCTCCATACAAAGATTCAACTTGTTCAAGGCATGGTATTTTCAATAACATCATATGGATGTGAAAGCTGGGCAGTGAAAAAGATAGACAGGAAGAAAATTGATGCTTTTGAATTATGGTGCTGGCGGCAAATACTGTGTATACCATGGACTGCCCAAAGAACAAACCAGTCGGTACTAGAGGAGATCAAACCTAAGCTTTCTTTAGAAGCTCAGATGACAAGACTTCAACTTTCATACTTTGGACACATCATGCAAAGAGAGAGATCATTAGAGAAAGACATCATGCTTGGCAAGATAGAAGGTCAACGCAAAAGAGGAAGGCCAGCAATGAGATGGATCGATACAATAACAGCAGCTATGGATACCAGTCTGTCAACAATGAGCCGCCTGACTGAAGACCGAACACAATTTAGGACAAAAGAGGGTCGTCATGAGTCGACACTGACTCAACAGCACTTAACAACAACAACAATAACTTTTTCTTCTGCATTGCCTATGGATTTGCAGAAGGGGAAATTGCAGAAGGGGAAATTTTGTGTTCTTAGGCAAAAAAACATTTTTGCTGCTATAGGTTTTTTTTCTGCTTTTCTAACTTTCAGGTTCAAAGAGGTAGGCAAGCTCTTTGAAATCACTGCACTCCTCCTAAATCACGACTAAGACTTTTAAAATGACCTCCAAAGGGAACACGTTGAACTATATACCTCAGAAACACAATATCAGAATTTAGTAGCTTATGAGTAATAACTGTTTAGCAGGCAAGCAAACAGGAATACACACAGGTACATAGAACAGGGCTATTAGAACACACATAAAAGAATCTAGCTGCTTTTTCTCTTAATCCCTTTCCCCTTAACCCTGAGTTAACTCATCCGAGAAGAATGCATTCCGTTATTGTCTACCCCGAGTATACTCATCATCAGTTTGTACATCGATTCTGCCACTGTTTACCCTATGTTCTCTCATCATAGTTGCTATGGGCAGTCCCTACATTATTGGCAAGCAGAGGGAGGCTAACATAAGTGCAGGGAATCCAAGTAGGCAGGGGGTGGGGGGCATGCTGCAAAGGACTTAGACGTCCCCGCTTCATTTCAGAAATGTCAGGGACGTCTGAGACCCTTTACAAATTTAGACCTGCTCCAGGTATGAATAGACATCAGGAAAGGGCTTGTTTGGCAATAAAACATCCAAAGGGTGTAGAGAAGATGGCACTCCACCATCCACAGTACTCTGCAGAATCACAGTGACAGGAGCAGTGGGATTTGAATCTTGGCTGCATTATTCCTAGCCCACTACTGTAACCACAAGACTATTCCTAGACATCCATGGTCTGAAATGCCATTCTGAGGATGTCTATGCAGATGCCCCATAGATATCCATATCAGGCATGTCCTCGTTTGTGAAATCTTGTCTGCACTCAGATGTGCCTGCTTTGTTTTCTTCTGGCCTGGATGTCCCAGTTTGCACTTGGACGCCATTTATAAAATGTGTTTTCACATCTTCTCTGGTATGCATTCCATTTACTATCGCTCTGCATTTATTTTTAACTGATATCTGACCCATTTAACTTTCTGTTCTATTTTCATAATAGAACATTTTTCAAAGCCCAAACATTGGGATGAATTTGAGCTCTTGATAATAAATTTACTCCAGTGTTGCAAAATGAAAATAGTGTTAATGAAATGTATATGTTTCAGCATTTATGGCTTGAAAAGCCATCACTGGCTTTCTCTAATGCCAGGGTGCAGAAAACAGTGAACTATTAAATTGTAGTTGCTGTGTTTTAAAACTCTTTCCTTATAAACATTTTTGTTGCTAAAGCGAGCTGAAGTAAGATGTTAAAAGCCTGAGTTAATGGGTTGTGTATAATCCAGAATCATTTGAATACCAAATCTTAAATTCATTTGAATGATCTTTTCTTCCCTTTCTGAGCTACACTTTTCAATCAGTATGCTCTTTTGGCAAAACCTATTAGTTTTTTAATACATATATATATATTTTTTCTTGTTATTTAGTCTTTTAGAGAGCTTCCATTATTGATTTTTCATTTAACTTATTTGGCCTTTGTCTAAAGTTCCTGCAAGCTTGTAGTAAGGTTTATTGTGGTAAAAGTTGCTATGAAGCATCATCCATCAACCGTCTCAGCATGCCTAAAGGAGAGACCAGCATGTTCTATACATATATTTTCAAGCCCCATCCATGCAAAGCTTTCATTTAGGTATAAAGGTCAAGCTAAGATGATTTTTAACTTCAGGTTGGTTCATTTTGTATGCATTAGTTCCACAGGGAGGGGTCCTTGAAAACAGGGATACCTGCCAATTTCAGTAAACACTGTAAAGAAAGCAACAGACATAGTAAATCAGAGGTAACTGCCAGGATAGTAGGGCTGCCAGCAATTGCCTTTCATTCTCACTGCATTTGGTTTGTGGCCATTAATAGCTTGAACCCTCATGAAGAGAATAAAAGAGAATGTGTCAGAGAAGCTGGCCAAAATCAAATTAAAAGGACCCTGAACTTGGCATTAACATCTCAGCTTGATGATGGAAACTGGAAATTGTGTACGAAGTTTCCTTAAGACAAAAGCCCGCCTTGTAACCAGCTGCACTGAGTTAATTCATGCTGTCAGCTTTTTTATGGGCTGTGGGGAACGTGGTATTGATTCTTGAGCTAGGCACCGGTACAAAGAACCACTAGTGTATGGTCAAAATGCAACAATAAAGCGATGGCAGCTTGAGAAAAGCAACCATTCCACTGCACAAGCAAGGTCAATTACAGGACATTGTTGCACTGTATAAAAAGGCATCAGCATCCTTCTTCAATCAGGATGGTATGATGTAAAGAATTTCCTTTGAATTTTATTTGGAACACTATAAAGCCCTTTTTAGATAGGTCATTGAGAGGAGAATTGAGGCATACAGGATGGGATGTGCACAATTCTTCCTATATTTTAAAAAAGATCCTGTCAAACATGGAGTCTTTTGTAAAACACAAAGATGGACATCAGCACATACAAGGGTCTTTGCTGGCACATCCACAGGGAGCAGCAATTTTAAAAAGCTGCATATAGGAAAAAAGAGCGTCCTGCTCACTCCAATTTTTTTTAATTACTGCTCCCAACATCCATGCAGCCCCTCACCTCCTAATCTCTCTGAAGTCCTCATGCAGTTAACTGGCACCCCCAATACCCTTCCCAAAACCTTGAAGTAGTAATGTTTAAGCACCAAATCCTCCATCCCAAAGCTCCAAAGTAGCTACCTACAGCATCTGATTCCCCCAAAGTCTCAAAGCAGTCACTTTACACCCCCTGATCCCCATCTCCAAGTCCTAATGCAATCAACTTGCACCCCCCCCCCCTCCACCAAACTCTTTCTTCATGATCAGACCTCCTACCCCCTCATTTCAGCCTTCAACACCTACTAGGTGCTCTCCCTGGTAGTTTAAGGGGGTCAGGGTGATTGCCAGTCACTCCTGCTCCATAGAGCTCTGGGATAAAAAATCGGCAGCAGTCAACCCTTAATGGTAGCATCTCCCTATAGACCACCAAGGAGAGCTCCTGGTAGCTGTTGGGAAGGGTTGGATTGGGAATAGATGATATGGCCAGGCAGGAGAGGGATTGGGAGGTACACTAACTGCTTTGGGGTTTTGGGGGAGGATTCGGTGCTGCAAGATGACTACCTTGGGTCTTTGGGAGAGGGATCAGGGAGTGCTAGCTAACTGGTGTTGAGGCTACGGGGGAGGGTGCATAGTGATGTTGTTGAGGGGGTTGTCAGGGAGAGTTCTGTTGGCCTTTATACCTGCTTTTTCAAGCTGACATTTGTGTCAGCCTCAGATCATGTGTAAAAATCATGTGTAGAAAATTTATGGTATCCATGTGTATTCAACACCTAAAATGGAGAATGTACGTTGATAATTTAGGTATGCCCAAACACACTATCTGTGCCAAAGCACGTCCCCTTGTGATCTGTGCATGGTATGCATCTCCACGGGTAGTGATTTTCTAAAATTGCTATTTGCACATGTAGCTGATCTATGCTTGTGAACATCACTATTTACATTTGGCGTGACTCCAATCCTCTTCTCTTCTAAAATAGCCCTCAATATGATTTTAAAATACTTACTGTAGTTAAACACTAGGAGGCCGGTCAAAATTGGGGCATGTAGCGTTAGCACCCAATTCTGATCCCGCGGGGGCTATACGTGCCTGTGGGATCAGAATCGGGTCTAACGGCCTGGACATGCAGGCAGTGACCCGATTCTGATTAACCACACGTCCGGCACCTACACTGCTAATTCAACCAGCCTTCTGAATGGAGCCATGGTGTCCCAAGAAGATTGTTTCCCCACTGCCTGACCCCCAATCTGGCCTTCCATGGCCAGGATCGGGCTACAGGGAATCCCCTGCACCCCTCATCTTTCTGTCTCCACCAGCCTCAACTGTCCATCTGCGTCCAGGGGGACTTACTCCACATCCAAGGTAGAATAAGACCCCCATCTGTGCGACCCCAGATGTACAGGACCGACCTCAGAATCGGTCCTGTACATCCAGGGTTGCAGCCCTGCCTGCCCTCCCTCCTCCCCTGGCCCACTCCCTCCCACCCATGAGCAGAGCTCCCTGTACAGGTACGCTGTATGTGCGGAGAGCTCTGTCCCTCACAGCACAATCGGGGTGCTTAGCTGGTCTGGACATCCAAATCAGACATCCAGACCCACTAAACGGGATTGGAATGACCCTCTAATAGCACAAAATCTTTGGGCCTGATTTTCAGAATGGCTGATTTTGCTTAAATATTGGTGGGATATTCAGTGGCAGTATCAAGATTGTAGTTGTAGCTGAATATCTGGCTTGAGTGCGTTTTTACAGATAAGTGCCGATCTTACCTGAATAGAAGCTATTTTCAGACAGATAGTAACTTAGGACTGCTTTTCACAGTGCCTGTCATCCGGCTAAGTGCCTGTTGAAAATTGTGCTATGTGGATAAAGCTTTGTGTTGCAGTTACCCAACTGAAGTTTTTGCGTCTAAAAGGAAATCTTTTCGGTGGGGAAGTTATAAATTCCTAGCGAGCTGGAATCAAGATAGTCGATCGTGATTGTGAGAAAAGAATACCTACCACCGCAACACAAGAACTTCCATTTGTTCAGATGAGTAGTGTGGTTTTCCTATGATAGACTGTTATTTTCACAGAGACTTTGGAAAAACCCTACTTGAATGGCGAGACTTTGGTGTCAGCTTTATATAGATTATTTGCGGAGGCTGGTCTAGAGGGCCATATAGCCCCACACGAAGTCGGTTGAAAGACTTTTTAAAATTGAATAAAATGGAGGGTCTGTTACAAGAGTATGTTTAACATCCTTATTACAGACGATCCAACAAAAAAATATATCATGAGACATTGTATTTTGTCTGTTAAGGTGTAAGAATATATAAGGGTAACTTTGGGGATTATTTGGAGTGAGCCTACTTCTAGGAGATATAATTGTGGCTTCATTGGTGGGTTCTTTATATTTATAGTCATGTGGATAAAGTCAGCACTTATCTGGATATCACCAGAACCACCACTGATCCAACTACTTACTGCCTTGCAATAACAGGAGAATGCCAGGATATCCTCCAAAGATATTCAGCAGTGCGCTGCGTATGTCTTGTAGCGCTATACAAATGTTCAGTAGTAGTAGTAGCTTCCATGCTCTGATCACCCCCAGTCTCCTAGCACTAAGTGTAGGGAGCATCTTCATCTCGGTGTCCTCCAATTCCCCCTAACCCCCCAACTAGGGCAGACCCTACCTAGAAAGATGGATAAGCAGGACAGGGAGGTGCCGACATCAGGAGGACGCCATCACTAGCTGCCTGCTCCCACTCCCTATTCAAGATGACCTGAAGATCGCCGGCAGCCTAGTGGAGAGCCTGCAGACAGAAGACTGTAAGCAGCGATCTTTCACAACTTTCTGTTTGCAGGAGTAGCATGTCCTGTGGGCAGGGACTGTGCAAGCTGTGATTGCAACCCAGAGAAACATGGCCTGCGAATGGGACATTTGTTGTGGGCATACTCTGTTTCTGTAGGTCACAGTCCTAACTCACACAGCCCCTGCCTGCAGGACATGCTGCTCCGTAGGCAGGTTCTGCTCCTTGTACATACAAAGGGTGGACAAAGGGAGGAGGCGTGGGCATGGGGGGCATTGGGAAGGGGGGATTGGACATGATACGGCATTGGGAGCTGAACGTGGATGGGCACAGGAAGTCAGAAGGGAGATGATGGATGCAAGGGGGGAATAGGGAGGCAGCGAGGATACGATTGAGGTGGAGGGCTATGGAGATAAAGGGAGATACTGGACAGGGGAATAGGCATGGTGGAAGGGGCATAGGGAGAAGCAAGGAGGGGAGATGGAATGGTGATGTTGGCCAGGGGGTTATAGGGAGACTATGGGAAAATGCTGGACTTGGAGGGGGGGGCAGAGGGAGACAGAGGGAGACAGAGGGGAGATGCTGGACACAGGATAATAAGGGGAGAAGGAAATGCAGGATATGGGGGTAATAGGGAGAGAGAAGGTACAAGATGGACATGGGGTAAATAGGTCGAGAAAGAGACAAAGAGATGCTGGAAATGGGAGTAATAGGGAGGAGATGGTAGGGTATGGAGATGAGGGAGATGTTGGTTGCAGGGGGATAGGAAGGGAGAGAGCAGATATGGAAGGATAAGGGGATAGAGAACAGAGGTACTGGATGGAAGGAAAGAGAGAGCCTGAAAGAGATAACACTGGATGCAGGGTGAGAAATATTAGACATGGAGGGGGAGAGAGAGTGAGCAAAAGAATGGGGAATAATGGACCAGGGAAGAAGAGCTGGGGAATGGGATGGCTGGAATGAAGGTTGAAAAGTGGTAGATAGATGTAGTAAAAAATAGGGGAGATTGAGTACTGAATAGTAAGGCGTAGTGAAATCTGGGTGGACAGAGAGAAAGAGAAAAATGGAAGAAAGCTGAAAGGAAAAAAATCAGTATCCAAGCATTGTGGAACCTGTGTCTTTTGGGGAAACTGCTAGGTACTTGTGACCTAGATTGGCCACTGTTGGAAACAGGATACTGGGCTTGATGGACCTTGGTCTGACCCAGTATGGCATATCTTGTGTTCATAAAAAAGGAGAGAAGAAATGGCAGATGGACCATTGAAAGAGAGCTCAGAGAAGACAGAGGAAAGCAGAAGCCTCAGATTGGGACCAGCATGATCAGAGAATAAAATGGTCAGACTACAAAGGCACAAAAATAGTTTCATTTTCAGTTTAATGATTGGACTTTGTGCTATCTGTATATTTTACACAGTATGGGAAAATGCATCTCCTTAATTTCTCTGGTATTGCACTCTATGCGGAGTCTGGCTAATTGGAATTTCAATTTAATTTTACATATGTTTATTTTTTCTTTAGGTTGTGGTCACTTATTGTGTACTTGGTGAGGGTCTGTGTTTTGAGTATGTGACCGAGGCCAGGCGGCCTGTTAACATGGAGTTTGTATATAGGATCTGTACTGTAATAATTTGACTTGTTCAGCTTTTCAGAGGTGTATGGATGTTCTAGGACCCACTGCAGTATTTATAGTGCTGCTTTTTTCTGGGTAGGCCCCTTGTTGTATGAGTTTTGGAAGTTTATGCTGGTATGGTCGATTTGGCCTTGTAGATCTTCGGTGACTTTTGTAGGGTTTTGTATTAGCTCACAATATGCTGGTACTGGAGAACGTTTATGTTGTTGTTAGTGAGTCCTGTGGGTGAATGTCCTACTTCTGCTCTGTACCCATTGTCTAGAGAGAGATTTCTGTGGATACAGAATATATATTCAAAAAGTGGGAACTATAGTGCAGTTTATACTGTAACAAAATATTATAATTTCGTATTATAAACTGTGCTGTGGTTCTCATTTTTTCTTTTAGGTCTTGTAGTCCCGTATTTGGTGTGTGAGCATCCCACACTTCCTTTGTGGAGTTGAGGAGTAGCCTAATGGTTGCGAGCAGTGGCTTAAGAACCCAGAGACCAGGGTTTGATTCCCACTAGCACTCATTGTGGCATTGGACAAATCACTTAATCCTCCATTGCCTCAGACAAATCTAAGTTATCAATGTCCCTGTTTAATGTACATTGCTAAGCTTAAGTTACAATGTAAACTGCTTTAATTGAAATGATAAAGCAGTATAAAACCTGATAATTTTTTTGTGGAATATATATTTACATTAACACCATGCTAGTCCAGTGCACAGTTTCAGGTTTTATGTTGGGGTTACCAAGACCTTCTTGGTGTTTATGTTGGAGTGGGATGCATAGTGTTGGGGTCACAAAGTCCCTCTTGTTTTTCAGAGGGTGCAAAATGTTGTGTGGGGGCCACTGAGTTTCTCTTGTTTTTGTGAAGATGGAAAATGCTGTGTTGTGGTGACAAGTCACTCTTGGTTTTGTGGGAGTTGGAGGTGCTGCATGGGTGTTTTTGAGCCCCTCTTGTTTGATATATTTAGCAGCATGTTTTTCCTAAGCTCTGAGCTGGATCACATTACCAGCAGAGGGCTGTAGGCTAACTGCAGGGAGACAGTTAAATCCCTCTAAAGTTATCACATTTTAATATGGCAAAATGGTGCTACTGAGGTGGCCTTAGTTGCACCCAAGCTACATGCGCTGAATCATTATGTTAATTTCTGTGAACAATGCAGATGCCAGCATGTGAGAGTTTTTTTTCTCTCGCCTCACTCTTGAGTAAAGTAAAATTTATATCGCCATTCTAATTGTTTATTATGCTGACACAGTTGTTATTTTGCTAACATAAATTGTCTGTTGTGCACCATCTTGGGTGAATATTTTCAAAAGGCGGTAAGTAAAACCAAATAAATAAATAAATAAATAATCTTGAGGGAAGAAGAATGGATGGATACATGAGGTACAGAGGCCCCTTCTGTTGATAGGGGTATGGCGCATGGTGCACTCTGTGCAGAAGGCTCCTGGCTCTTTGGATTTAGATTTCTTACTCACCTTTTCCAAGTCTAAGATCAAGTTGAGTTACATACAGGCACATGAGTTACTTCCCTGCCCAAATGGTCTCATAATCTAAGTTGTACCTGAGGCAATGGAGGGTAAAGTTTGTCAATGGGAGAAGCAGAATCTAAACCCTGGCTTCATGGTTTGCAACCTGCTTCTAACATAGTAACATAGAAAATGATGGCAGATAAAGACCTGTACATCACATCCAGTCTGCCCAGAAGGCGCTTTTACTTTGTGAAAGGTTACCTCCACTCTATTCTTTTATTTCAGCTTGTACTGTTGCTGCATGCAAGTTACCCCTGCTCTGTGCCTTTTTTGAAATGTAAAAATAATTTAAATTTGGCTTTGATAATTTTATTTATTTATTTATTTATTTAACAGGTTTTCTATACCACTTCATCCTTTTTTCAAAATGGTTTACAGTGGAACTTAAACTAGGTTAATTACATTAAACAAGGAGATGGGCAACTTGGATCATACAATTAACTTGTTAGATCACAGTTAATAGGTTATGTTAACATTTGGTGCAATGTGGATCATGTTAGATTGATGCTATGTATCAGTTCCAAAGTATTGTGTGAATAGAAATATTTTTAGTCTCTTTCTGAAGTCATGAGTATCACCCATGGATTTTAGGTCTTCTGGTAGGGAGTTCCATAGCGATGGTATGAATGGGGAGAATGACCTGTTACATGTTGTTTGCTTGCTTTTTGTTTTAATGGTGGGGATGGCAAGCGAGTTTTTGTTCTTGTTTCTTCTTGGCCTGTTTTCTGGCTCTTTTTATTTTATTTATTTATTTATTTACGTTTCTTATATACCGCACTATTTGCGATCAGCGCGGTTTACATAGAACAAACAAAATCCGACAATAAACAAATGTCTGGTCATTACATTGAACAGGAAATGTTGGAAAACTTGGAGAACAGGGTAAACTATATACATATGCAGATGAATTGCACAGGGTAAACTATATACATATGCAGATGAATTGAACAGGGTAAACTATATACCAATGCAGATGAAATGAGAACGGGTATTGTTGGGTGTTGTACATACTTGGGGACGCACTGTTCTAGAGTAGCTGGGGTTCAGGGCAGTCAGTGAGATATTTGATAAAGAGAAAATGTTTCAGGGCCTTCCTGAACTGGCTCAAGTTGGGGATTGCTCTGATATGTGGTGGTAGGGAGTTCCAGAGGCTTGGAGCGCAGAGTCTGAAGGCTCTGTTAGATGTTGTTTTGGTGCAGTTTGTCGTATCTTTCGGTATCGATAGCATATTGGACTCCGCGGTTCTCCTTAGCCTGTTGGGTGCAAGTGGTTGTATGAGGTCAGATAGTGAAGAGGAGGAGAGCCCCTTGGTGGCCTTGAAAGTCATCACCAAGGTCTTAAAACTGATCCTGGCTTGAATGGGGAGCCAGTGTAGCTGCTTTAGGAGGGGTGTGATATGTTCTCTCTTGGAGGCTCCAAAGAGTACCCACGCTGCACTATTCATAGCAAGTTGCAGGGGGTTTAAGGTGGCCCTGGGGAGTCCTTGTAGGATGGCGTTTGAATAATCGAAATGAGGAATAATGAGGGCTTGGTAAATGGTGCGGAAATCACCTGGTTCGAGTAACGGACGTAAGTGTCTGAGGGATCTGATTTTGAAGTAGATCGCTCTTACAGTATTAGCTATGTGTTGCTTCATGTCGAGGTTCTGGTCCAATATCACCCCAAGGTAACGTATAGCTGATTTTACTTGTAACTCGGCATTATTTACTTTCAAATAGCTGGGTGGTGTGAACTTGGGATTTCTCGAGATGAACAGGACCTCCATTTTCTTGTGTTGGATGCGCAGATTTTGTGATAGGAGCCATTCGGATATGGTGTTGAAGCACTTAGTCAGGGGGGTAAGGTCTGGGCAATCCAGGGATATTGGCATGTATAACAGCACGTCATCAGCGTATATCATGCAATTCACATTGAACGATCTAATGATGTTACAGATGGGTTGGATATAGATGTTGAACATCAGTGATGATAAGGAGGATCCTTGAGGCACTCCTTGACTTTGTAGGAATGGTTCGGATGTGGACCCGTCTGCTCGAACATATTGCCATCTTCCAGACAGGTAAGATCTGCACCACTCGAGGGCTGTTCCACTGATGCCTTTTTCTCTTAGCCGGCATAGGAGAATCTCGTGGCATACAGAGTCGAAAGCCACTGCTATATCCAAGAAGATGAGTGCAAAACCATGTTGTATGTTGTCAACGCCTGAAATGATGTTGTCGAAAAGAGTTGTGAGTAGTGTTTCAACTCCATGTGACTCTCTGAATCCATGTTGGGATGAATCCAGAGGGGCGTTGGTGTCGATATGATCTTGTAACTGCTTGTACACTATCTTTTCAATGATTTTAGCGAGCATCGGGATGCTGGATAAGGGCCTGTACGACTCCACCTTTTGTGGGTCTAGTTTGGCGTTCTTCAACAGAGGTCTAACGGAGGTCTGTTTGAGAGTGGAGGGGAAAGACCCGGTGCTAAAGGATAGGCTTATCATATTAGCTATGATCGGGGCGAGGTCACATCGCAAATCTTTTATCCAGAATGCTGGACAGGGATCTGAGTGTGCAGTGGAGGTATTTAGGGCTGAGATGGTGTCTTCAATAATTCTCCTTGAAGGTGTCACAAAGGCAGTTAGAGATGCTGGGTACTCTTGTTCGTCGGGGGTGTCAGGTATCACCATTTTGTCAGTCTTGCACATTTTGGATTGCTTAAAGACGGCATAGTCCTGTGGGTGTATACCTCCAAGGTGCTCAGGGGTGGGTTCTTTAGCAAGGGATTTGACCAAGTTGAAAAGGTCATGCGGCTTATTCAATGACCGTTTCAGGGTGTCTGTGTGGTGTTGTCTCATCTTGTCTGTGACGGCCTTGCGATGTGTATGCAGGTGTTGGATGTATGCTGCTTGGTCGCTACTGGTACGTGACTTCCTCCAGCGCTTTTCCAGCCTCCGTAGGAGGGTTAGTGATGCTCTCAAGTTGGCTGTGAACCATGGTGCAGATGATCTTTTTTTGTGGCTTTATTTGTTGGGGAACGGATTGCAATTGCGCTGAGTTTGCTGTTCCAGGCAGTGATTAGCTCCTCTAGGTCTAATGAAGTCTTATCAAGGAGTTTGTCCGTTTTGGCGAGGATGCGTTCTTTGTTAAACGGGTGAAAACTTCTGGCAGTTGGGTAAGAGTTCTTACTTAAAACCACATTGGGCCTTTGTGGCTTGCAGAGGGTAGGAATCTGAAAAGTGATGAGCTTATGATCCGACCATGGTACTGATGTCAATGAAAGCGTGATATTTTGTGATTGCTGAAGAATTGCTTGTGGGGCGAATATGAGGTCCAGAATGTTACCTTTTGAGTGAGTAGGTTCATGTACCAGTTGAGTATATCCCAGGAAGTCTAGGGCTTCTATGAATGCATCTGCTTGATTGTCCTGTAGAGATGGAAGATTGAAGTCACCTAAGATCCAATTTGGTTTATTTGGACCCTGGGTGTTGGATGCTAAGTTTATGATGGTAGACAGGTTGTCCGGATCCGCAGAAGGAGCTCTGTAAATAATGTTTATAGAGCATGTGTTGTTGGAGATTGTTACTGTTTCCAGGTTATTGATGCTGTTCGATTCAACCATTTTGAACTGGAGATCAGATCAGGTGATTATGACAACTCCTCCACCCCTTTTGTTCTGCCGGTGGCTGGTGAAAGCAACAAAGTTAGGTGGTAGTAGTTGATTGAGGATGATGTTGTCCTCTGGTGAGAGCCAAGTCTCAGTGACCATGATGATATCTAATTTATGAGACGTTATAGTTTCGGTGATTGCTGGCCATTTTTTGCGAAGTGAGCGAGAGTTAATGAGTGCACACTTCAGGCTGCTAGTGTAGGAGCCTTTAATTTGTTTGGCTTTCTAAGAGTTTTGTAGTGGGATGTGTAATAGGTGGTGGCGGTATGGATAGCTAGCTCCATGAGAGTTGTTGTGGGAGTCATCTGACCATTTTCTATCACTAGTCAAAACTATGGGGATGTGGTTATGTGTCGTAAGTAGTGCCAGTGAGCTGGATGGCAAGATTGTGAGTAGAAGGCAAAGGCTCATTAGGGAGATGATTGTGTGCTCCATTTTGGGTCCTTCTGAGCCAGTTCAGGTGAGACAGGGGCTTGTGTTGGAAGAGTGAATTGGCGTGGCCCCTGGCTAAGGATATTTTACACAGGCGGATGTTTCTTTTGTCAAGCAGGGAACGAGAGTAAATGTCCCCTCCTAGGTGTGGGTTATGGCAGGAATACAATGTTACTAACAATAGCAGAGTTAGTAACATTGAATCAGAGTTTGGAGTATGTTTGATGATGTTTGTTGTAGAATTTTGAAAACGATGAGTAGGATTTTCAGTTTGATGCGTGTTTGCATTGGGAGCCAGTGTAATTGTTTTAGGATGGGCCTTATGTGGTTGTGCCTTGTGGTCCCTGTTATTGTACACGCTGCCATGTTTTGGGCCATTTTTAGGGAGTGTATCGTATGCTTTGGGAGACTTTGGTAGATCACACTGTAATAATCCAGAAGTGGTGTTCCTGTAGCTTGGCAAACTGCTCTGAAGTCATTCGGGCTGAGTAAAGGCTTTAGTTTTTGCATGATCCCCATTTTGTGGTAGGCTGTTTTCGCTGGGAGTGGGGTGAATGTTGTGTTTCTGGTGATGTGGAAGACTTCTGTTTTCTTGTAGTTTATATTTAGGTTATGTTGCTTGAGCCATTGTGCCATTGCCTCAAAGCATTTCTGTGTATTCTGATTTGGCTGTGTCAAAGATGTGATATAGCACATTATGATCTCTTATTATGGCACATAGTGGTTGGAGATATATACAGGGTCATTCCGAGGCGTGAATAGCAGGGATGGACATCCCATTGGGACATCCATCCCCACTATTCAGACCCTCTTCTGACCCTGACTAACTTCCCTGCACATTGTACAGGGAAGTTAGATGGGGCAGGAAAGGGGAGGCGTTAGGGAGGGCAGTGGGCAATCGTCAGCCCTGGACGTACAGGGCCGATTCTAATGTTGGTCCTGTACGTACAGCACCACTGATCACTCACCATCCAGCTAGGCAAATCTACGCAAATGTCCAATCAATTCGCATTGTACAGATGTAAATAGTTACCCCTGTTTCTTTCCAAGTTCCTATTCCTGTTATTTGTAAACACAAATCAAGTCATTTGAAATGTGTATGTAAAATGTTCCATGTAAACCGCACTGATGGAAAATAGCGCGGTATATAAGAAAATGTAAATAAATATAAATAAATAAATAAGTCCTTAGTGGAACACAGGATCTGGTGCAAGAGGTAAGGGTTTTTAGGGCCACTTGGCAATTGTGATCATAGCATGATTGCATTTGATTTAATAAAAGAAAGAAAGATGGCAAAGAAATCCGCAGTGATAAAGGGAGGAAAATAGATAAGAAAAAACTAAAAAGAACATATGCAAAAGTTAAAGATTTACATCAAGCATGGACATTGTTTAAAAGTACTATCTTGGAAGCCCAGTACAGATATATTCTACACAAACAGCCAACATGGTTTAATGGTGAGGTCAAAGAGACTGTTGTTGCTGGGGATGGCTTCAGGAAATGGAAAAAGGAGCCTAATGATGAACACCGAAAACAGCACAAGTGTTGGCAAGTTAGATGCAAGACATTGATAAGGCAGGCAAAGAGAAAATCTGAAAAGAAGCTTGCCATGGAAGCAAAAAAGCATAATAAAAACTTTTTCAAGTACATTCGTAGCAAAAAAAACTATGAGAGAGTCAGTTGGAACAATGGATGATAGAGGGGTAAAAGGGGCGCTAAATGAGGGAAAAGCCATAGTGGAGAGACTGAAAGAATTCTCTGTTTTGGCCTTTAGCGACAAAGATGTAGGGAAGTTATCCATGCCTGAAATGAGATGTATATAAAGAATTGAAAGAAAAATGAATAAACCGGGAGAATATAGTAAATGAAAGCAGATAAAGACCAGTATGGTCCATCTAGTCTGCCCAGCAAGATGGCAAGAGTAGGTGCACCTGCCGCTCCGTGCAGGTCACCCCTCCCCATGTCTTTGTTTAGGGGTGAACCCACTGCTCCGTATAGGACAGTTTAATAAACTGAAGTGTAGCACATTACCCGGACCAGCTGATATACATCCAAGGGTGTTGAAAGAGCTGAAACATGAGATTGCAGATCTACTATTAGTAATCTGTGAAGTATCATTCAAATCATCTGTAGTACCTGAGTATTGGAGAGTGGACAATGTAATGCCCATTTTTGAAAATAATTCCAGGGGTGATCTAGGAAACTCCAGAATGGTGAGCTTGGTATCAGTAGTAAGCAAAATGGTAGGAACCATTATAAAGAATTACTGAACATGTAGATAGTCATGGTTTAATGGGAGAAAGCCAACATGAATTAGCCAAAGAAAGCCTTGTTTTACTAATCTGTTAAATTTTTTGAAGGTGTGAATAAATAGATAGACAAAGGTGAGCACAGAAGAGAGCTTTCTGGTTAAATTTAGAACCCAGCAGAGAGCTTGTAGTTTAAATTTCATAATAAGTTAGAGCATAGCAGCAGCAAAGAGCTATAATTTAAATCAAATAAGAATATAGCTTACCTCAGCCACAAAGGACAGGGTACTGTGTAGCAGCCCTCTTTTAATAAGTGCTATTTCCCTCCCTCCCTCCCCACACCCACCCACCCCTGGGATAATCATAGCTTTATAGGTACTTACACATTTTAAAAGACAGGAGGTGCTCTCAGGTGAAGCTCATTACACAAATCAGTCATACACTAAGGACCTGAGATTAATTAAGCTTCAGGAACAAGGTATATTAAACGTATTACGAACAGTTTTATTGGCAACACTTAGTAAGTAAAGAACTTAAAGATCTAAACAAAAAATTAAAACTAAGGTGCAGACAGCAGTCCAGCAACGAGATGGGGGCTTTCCAGTCTTTTGCATTGAGTGTCACATGTATGATTTTCTCCCAGTTGGTGAGAGTTCTTACATGTGCACTAGGTGCAAGGAGCTCTTTGCTCGCAGGGAATGAGTCCGTTCTCTAGAGACTAGAGTAGCAGACTTTGAAAACATAAGACAGACAGAGAGGTACATAGACGAGACCTACAGGAATATAGTCCTGAAGTCTGTCACGCGGTTGCCGGTGACACAAAGATTATACTTCATTTATTCTTCTGTGGAGCATACACACTTTGGAGCATAGGCAGTGCACCAATCACATTCCATTTCCTCAGGCAAAGGTGTGGGAATAGTGCTGGGTGAATCCACTTCCATCAATTCCTCTCCCCTATACTGATTCAAAGGGCTTCCACTGTCCCTGTCTATTTCAGCGTGATAATCTAATACTTGGGAGTTTGGCTTCACATAAGCAGGGACTCTTAAGGCTGGCGGTAGTTTAGTGAACCAGTCTGCACTCTTGTTTCCCTTAGGAGGAATCCTTCTTTTAGCATAGCTGTTAGCAGTACAATCATTACAGTTAATGTTCAATGCCTCATACCTTGGCTCACTGAGTAAAAACTTCCGTTGCTTATAAAACTGCTTTTCCCTCTGAATAGGTAAAACTGGGCAATGATCCTCTAGAGATAAGCTTCTGTCAGAACCTCCCTCTCTGGTTCTTAGCTTTCTTCTCTCTAGGTTACAAACAGGCAGAGTATAGGAACTAGGCATGGCAGAGCCTCTCACCTTGGAGCAACTTCCACCAAACTCCCCTTGCACAACAGGTCCAGTTTGGGCTTTCTGGCTTCCCACCTTGTGAGGTCTGTTTCTCCTCCAGCTTCCAGCTTGGCCTCTTCCACAGCAATCAGGCTTATGTCCTTGATAGCCTCCAGGCTTCTCTGCTGTTTCTCCTTCTAGTCCAGCTCCAGTTCCTTCTTCCTCTTTCTCCTCCTTCCTCAGCTCCTGCTGTGTCCACTGCTTCCTCTGCTGCTTATGCCACTCCTTATGCGACTGCTCTCTCTGCTCTCCAAAAGCATTCTGCTCTGGCTTATAAAGTGAACCGTTACTGCTGACTTCCTGGTTCCCTTTCAGCTGCAGGTCATCAGTGAGATTAGGTTCATTAAGACCAGTATGTCTGTTCCTGCTCCCTCTAGCTGTGCCTGAAGGTAACTGCACATCTAGTTCTTCTAAAACAGGATTTCTTTTCTTAAAATCAACTTTATTAGTGCCCGCATCATGACACATCCCCCCTCTTAAAATATTACGGGCTGAATGACCCTCATTACAGCACGTAATCTTAGACATGGCGTCAGCATTCTCATGCAGCTTCCCTGCTCTGTGTTGCACTTGAAATTCATACGGTTGTAATGCCATGTACCATCTAGTTAGTCTGCTATTATTGTTGCGCATCTGGCTCAACCATTTGAGTGGGCCATGGTCGGTGATGAGGGTAAACCTCATTCCCATAAGGTAGAACCTCAAAGCTTCAACCGCCCACCTGATAGCTAAGCACTCACGCTCAATCGTCGAGTACTTCTTCTCGGCTGGTGACAGTTTTCTGCTTAAAAACATGACGGGGTGTTCAGCTCCCTCCTGCATTTGTGAAAGGACGGCTCCTAGGCCGATTTCTTTTTTTTTTTAAATTCTTTATTTTCATTTTATAACAACAAAGGAAAAGGAAGACATACAGCTAAAAGACAGATACATAAAGTGTAATACATACACCAAAGTAAACCCCTGCCACCCCCCTCCCCCCTGCTTCTTCTCCAGAAAACTAATCATTCCCGAAGCGGGCGTGTACTTACATTGTTGTGTTACAAAACCTAACGGCGATCTGAAACATGATGAGTGCACATTATACAGGCATGTTGGAGCAATGAGCAGATTGTACATAATCATTAAGCATCTGCCATTTAGACAAGCGAGAGTGAGGTTGGGCATGGGGAATAGCTCTCCGAGGTATCTGCTCATATTTACTATATAAGCAGACGAGGTTCCACCATTCATTGACAGTAAGTCGAGAGCTATCCTTCCAATTCCTCGTGATTAAGCATATGGCTATACCCAGCATGAAATCAAGGAGAAAGCGACCCTTCTTAGGAAGAGAGGGGACCTCCGCTACAGAGCGGAGTCCCACGATCTTCCAAGAGAGAGGTTCGTGAAGGTGTAAGATAAATTGAATACAACCCCAGACCCGCCCCCAATAAACCTGTAGTTGAGGACATTCATAAATAACATGAGCGAAGGTTCCCACAGCAATATGGCAAGACCAACACTGGTCCCTAGCATTTGTGTTCCATTTGGCTATTTTTTCTGGGGTATAAAAGCATCTGTGTGCAAAAAAGAAGAGAGTTTGGGTAACAGAGGCAGATCGGGAAACCCACACTACTTTGCTCCAGAAAACGCTCCATTGCACAGGGGTTAAAGTGGTCTGCAGTTCGCGCTCCCAGGCTTGTTGGGCTCTAAAAGTGGCCGTGTCTGTACCCTGACATAATATTTTATAAAAGTTGGAGGCTACCCCATGTGTACTACTAATAGAGTGAACTATCTCTAATAGCCCGTCCTCAGTAGGGGCAGAGGGCGGCATGATTCGAGCACTTTTGAGGCAGTGTTGAAGCTGCATCAATTGAAAGTAGTGTTTCGCTGGTAACGCAAATTCCTTTTGTAAATCAGAAAAGGTTTTCCAACGAGCTGCAGAGAAAAGCTGTTGGGGTGTCCAGATCCCCCTTGAGTACCAGGGTTTCCATGCTATCGTTCTATTGAGGACTTAAATTCTGGGGTTATTCCATAGCGGGAGTCCGTCCTGAGGACATACGCTCGGGCCCAATGATAGAATGAGAGTGTTAAAGGCCGCAAGAGTATCGACAATCATTGGTGGATGGCGGGTGTCTACTTGATAGGACATACCGGGGAGATGGGTCAACGGAATTGGGCTACTAAGCTCCTCTTCTATGTCAAGCCAAACTGGTCTGCTGTCTGTTGAGGCATCTAGCCATCGGGCACCTTGCTTAAGTAGGAAGGCTTGATGATATCTAAGGAAATCAGGAAATCTGGTACGCCCTCTTTCCTTTGCAGACTGTAGTTTTTGTTTGGCTATCCTTGGTGGCTTGCCCTGCCAGAGATAACGGACGAGAAGGCCCTCAATATCTTTATAAGTATGTAGCGGGAGTAAGCATGGCAGCATTTCTAAAATGTAGTTCACTTTGGGGACTATCATCATTTTCACAGTTTCTAAGCGGCCCCACCATGTAAGGGATAAGGGAGACCAACGATTCGTGAGCTCACGGACTTTGGAGACTACCTCTTTGGCATTAAAACTGATAGTGTCTTCTAAAGGAGAACAGTAATGGACCCCAAGATACTTCACCATGCGGGATTGCCAAAGGAAGGGAAAGGCCTGCATGTCAGCCTCATGTACCCAGCGGTTCAGTGGGAATGCTACAGATTTGGTCCAGTTAATTTTATAGCCCGATAATTGTGAGTATCCGTCAATCAGATCCAAGACAGCTGGAACCGAATCGAGGGATACGAAAAGCATAAGGTCATCTGCATATGCAGAGAGTTTAATCTCCCTATGACTGAAGGGGACACCTCGAATACGTGCGGACTGTCTAATAAGGAGGGCTAGGGGTTCAAGAGCTAGATCAAAGAGCATTGGTGATAGGGGGCAACCTTGACGCGTGCCTCTTTGGAGATTAAATGGCTGAGACTTGATAGCATTTACACAAATACTGGCGACGGGTTGAGTATACATGACTTGGAGATATCAGAGGAAGCCCTCCCCAAAGCCATACCATCGGAGAACTGCAAATAAGAAGGGCCATTCTAGGCGGTCAAAGGCTTTTTCGGCATCCAGGGAAAGACCCACCCATGGATGATCTAGATTGGCAGCACTGGATAGCACATGGCACAAGGTCCGAGCATTGTCAGCAGTTGATCTGCCGGGTATAAAACCGCATTGGTCAGGGTGAATTAGGGTGGCCATCCTGTCAGATAGCCGGGTGGCCAAGATCGTTGCGAAGATCTTATAATCGGCATTAAGTAGGGAGATTGGACGGTAGTTGGCGGTTAGTAGCGGGTCTCTGCCTTCTTTCTCAAATACTACCACATTAGCTGCAGAAAAGGATCCCAAAGAGGATGTATCTACCGCAAGGACAGTAAAATAGAGTTTTAAATAGGGAACTAAATCTGCACTGAACGTTCTGTAGAATTCGGTCGGGAGACCATCGGGCCCTGCGGCACGGCCCGAGGCTGTTCGTTTTAGGGCAGATGGGATCTCTGAAGTAGAGAAGGGTTCATCCATCGCATCCCTATCATCTTCAGAGAGGGTCGGCCGCTGAATGCCAGAAAGCAATCGCTCGAATGTCTCTGACGAGAACTCACATTCAGTTTGATATAGGCGGGTATAGAAATCCCGAAAGAGCTCTACAATGTCGGAATCTGTGGTCACTATGCCCCCTCCCTGTGGAGCTCGAAGGGCCGCTACGCGTTTGGCTTCTTTTTGACCTTTCAAGGCGTTGGCTAAGAGTCGACCGGCTCGGCTATTTTCACGATAATATGTCCCTCGCTGAAGCTCAATACTCTTAGAAGCTGCAGTTGAGAGGATTGAATTATATTGAAAACGGAGACGCTGTAATCGAATTAATACACATGGATCAGTACATGAAGTTAGAACTCGTTCGCCTGCTTTTATTTGTTGGTCTAGTATGAGTAGCTGCTGTTTGCGTTGTTTTCGCAGGCGGATTTGATAGCTAGTGATCGTTGCTCGAATGGCCGCTTTGAAGCCCTCCCACCAAGCCCAATTCGCAGTATCCTGGGGTAGATTAAAATGGAAGTAATCCTGTATGGCTGCTCGAATTTCTAACTGGAACTCTGGCTGAGTTAACAGGGCTCTATCAAAGAACCAGGCCCCCGAATTCCCTTGGGGTGCAGTAGTGTGTAATTGAAAGGAAATGGCAGCATGATCTGAAATATGTTGGGAGTGAATCTTTGCAGTGTCCACCTGAGGAACTAACAGTTTTGATATTAGAAAGAAGTCTATGCGAGACTGGGATTTATGAGGGGAAGAGAAGAAGGTGAAGTCAAGCTCATTGGGGTGTAGTAGCCTCCATAGATCAACTAAAGCAAGATCTTTGATCAGGGAGGTAAGCGTGGTGTGACTCTTGGGGGGACCACTTGTCCTAGGCGGCTGTTTGTCAATCAGGGGATCAAGGACTAGATTGAAATCCCCCCCAATTATCAATGAAGTATTAGCAGAGGCCTGCGCAACCTGAGCAATGGTAGCAAAAAAGGCAGGATCATCCACATTAGGAGGGTAAAGGCATATACATGTAACTTCAAGGCTACCTATCTTGAGGTGAACTCTGGACCATCTACCTTCTGTATCTGAGCTAGTCGCAATAATAGTAGCATGCAAAGATTTCCTAACCAGTATGGCAACCCCACGTTTCTTAGAAACGGCTGGGGAATAGGCGGCCACCATGTAAGGTTTAATATTGAGTTTAAGAGTTTCCTTCGAATTTAAATGCGTTTCTTGGAGAAAAATCAGATCCGCAGCTTCCTGACTTAGGTAGCTTAGGATTTTCTTCCGTTTTATCGGATTATTGATTCCTTTTACGTTCAATGAGAAAATCTTACATGGTGCCATCAATCAGTAATAGACATTTTAGGTAAGGGCGCTTGAAAACATACAACATAATCAGAATCTGTGCAACAATGACATAATCACCGAATATTCTGGCTAATACACCCCATATTGAAAAGTATGTACCATAGTATCTTAGAGAAGAAGCAAAACACCCAAAGAATATGGCGACCATATGTCTGCGGGAGGAGGCCCTAGAGAGGAAATAGAAAGACATGAAAAAAAAGAAAAGAAACACCAGAGTCCATAATTAACACTGTCTCTGATACTCATCGAGGCTACTGTGGGCAGATGGAGTCGGGTCACAGATATCATCAAAAGTGAGGCAACAAACTGCCCTCGCCAGACTCTTTGCTGGGCTGCGGCAGATCCAATATGGCAGGTGCAGCGGATATGAGAATACTTGCAGGAATATTCTGGAAGTCAGCGCATCAAGTCGGCTTCTTTGGAATCCAAAAACTCCGCTAGTAGATCAGGGTCCTCAAATGTTCTTGTCTGATTGTGAAGCGTGACTCGGAGCTTGGCCGGGTACATCAGGCCATAGCGTGCTTGTAGTTGTTGAAGCCTCGGCCGGAATTCCAGAAAGCGCTTTCGGCGGTCGACCGTGGGTTTAGCCAAGTCGGGATAGAAGGAGATCTTGTGGCTCTCAAACTCCATATGGCCCTTTGCCCGAGAGGCATTTAGAATTTGCTCAACGTGTTGATATCTCAAAAGTCGAAAAATGATAGGCCGCGGGGTCTTCCTGTTGAGCGTTATGCTTGTGGGTACACGATGAGCGCGATCGATCTCCAAATCTTTGGTAAAGGTGACTTGGAGCAGGGAAGGGAGGATTTTGCATAAAAACTCTTTCATGTCTCCCGATTCCGCTCCCTCCGGTATGCCCACAAGTCGTATGTTGTTGCGGCGCGCTCTATTATTGCCATCTTCCACTTCTTTCTGCAAGGCCCGCACCTGACGTTCAACTTTGTCGAGTTTGGACAACCGGGCCGCATGGGAGTCCAATATGCTCTCCATTTTGTCCTGACGCGAAGAAAGCCCTTCTAGCTTGCTTTGCAGCACACCAAATCTTCCCGCAGCGCTCGGAGTGCTTCACCGTTTGACTGCACGAGGTTTTTGACCCCTCTAATCTCTGCGAGGATTTCCTGCTGCATTTCGGGGCCCTCGCGCAAGGCCAGCCCCTTCTGCGGGGACGGAGGTTCAGTTTTGGAACGTTTGCCGTGAGAAGCCGCTGGAGATCCAAATTCCAGGCGCGTGGGTTTGGTCCCCGCCATCTCACCAATGTGCCCCGGCAAGATCAGAGTAGAAGTTCCAAGTATGTACGGTGTTAATTCAGGATTCTGAGTAGGCCTCTCGGGAGCCTCAGCGTTATGCGACCATCCCGCTGGACATCAGGCTCCGCCCCTCCTAGGCCGATTTCTGATGCGTCTGTTTGGAGTAAAAATGGCTGATGAAAATCCACCCCTCTTAGAATGGGAGCTCTACATAGTTTCTCTTTCAATGTTTTGAAGGCAGTCTCTGCCTCAGTTGTCCAGGCTAGCGTGTTTGGGGCATTTTTCCGCAACATCTCTGTGAAGATGGCGCTTTCTTCAGCGAAATGTGGGATGAAGCGCCTATAGTACCCTATGAGCCCTAAAAAGCTCCTTAGCTGCTTTTTGTTCTGGGGTGCGGGGAAACTGCGCACGCTTTCAATTTTGTCTAATAAAGGACGGACAGTACCTCTGCCTACTACATGTCCTAAGTATTTAACTTCGCCCGCTGCAAACATGCATTTTCCTGGATTCAAAGTTAAACCAGCTTGCCGCATCGCATTTAAGACTGCTTTTATTTGGACTAAATGCTGGTTCCACGTAGTGCTATGGATAACTATGTCATCCATGTAAGCTGTTGCATACTCTTGATGAGGTCGTAAGACTATATCCATAAGTCTCTGACAGGTCGCCGCGGCTCCATGTAGCCCGAAAGGCATGCGTCGAAACTGAAACAGGCCAACTGGTGTTGTAAAGGCTGTTTTCGGACGTGCCTCTCTGGTCAGGGGAACCTGCCAGTAGCCTTTCGTCATATCTAGTGTGGTGAGATATTTAGCTTGACCCAGCCGGTCTAGAAGCTCTTCTATGCGTGGCATCGGATACGCATCGAAGGTGGAAATGTCATTGACCTGTCGGAAGTCAATGCAAAAACGCATTGTTCCGTCTGGCTTAGGGACGAGGACAATAGGGCTGGACCAAGGGCTTCGGGACTCTTCTATCACTCCCATCTCCACCATATCGTGTACTTGCGCGATGACCTCTTGTCGTTTGGCTTCGGGCAAACGATACGGTCTTTGCCGGACAATTTTTCCGGGAGGAGTGAGGATTTCGTGCGCAACCAAGTTCGTCTCGCCAGGCACGGATGTCAACACATCATTAAACTTCGCCAACAGGCTGAACAGTTGGTGCTTCTGCACTATCGAGAGTTCTTCACCCACTCGTAACTCCGGACTGGCTTTACAGTCGAACAACAATGGGCCCAAATCTTCCTCTATTGGCTTTTCCCCTACAGCTACCAAGCTTCTCATCTCGGTCTTCCCCGTGGAGCCAAATCCTCCACTCCCTCGGCTGGTGGGGCTTATCATGGACACTTCCTCTAGAGGCGGGAAGCCCACTCGCTCACATATGAGCTGAGCTATTCTCTCTCCAGCTTTTACTTCAAAATCTTCCTTCGAAAAATTAAACAACAGGACTTTTATTATCCCTCTGTAGTCGGGGTCTACTACCCCAGCGCCAACATCAATAAAATATTTGAGGGCCAATCCTGAGCGGGGCGCAATCCTACCGTAACATCCCGGTGGAATTTCTACTTGGATGTCGGTGCTAACGAGCACCTTGCCTCCCTTAGGGACTAGGTGATTTTCCGCACTGTATAAGTCATACCCTGTGGCCTGTGGAGTGGCCCGACAGGGGCTTCGAGCTTCCGGTGAGGGTTTGCAAAATTTTAAAACAAATTTTTTTTCTGCTTCCTCTGGTATCTTCCGGTTTTGGCTCTTAACTTTCCCTAAAAGGGAACTGGGGACCACCCTACCCTTAAAAGGAGTATTTTGGGACATGAGAACTTCTCGTGGGTTCAAACCTTTTTCTAGGCCCTTCTCAAATTGTGGCCAGTCTCTACCAAGAACCAGCTCTTTGGGCAATCTAGGGACTACTGCTATGAGCATAATTTTTTCTATTCCCAGACCTTTGACCAGCAATTTGTACACAGGATACAAGGTAGCAGCACCATGTACACACTTAATCCTTACATGGCCTTCTGGACGGTCTGGGGCGGACGCAGCTTGCTCTTGAATGGTAGACCAGAGCTTGCGCGAAATCATTGTCTGGTCCGCACCAGAGTCCAGCAAGGCTTTTGCAGCTACCCCTTGCACCGTGACATTCAGTACAAAACCTTCTGACAATAAATGATTATGCTCCCCCATGAGAGCAGTACGTACCCTACATTCATTCATGACATGTCCTAACTTTCCACAGTTAAAACATCTCTTAACAATACTTTTCTCTGCCTTTTTATCACCCTTTACATTAGATGTTTTAGCCTGGTAGAGACTTCCTGAGACTGGGTTGAAGGTCGCTATGGCGGTCTTAGCTACCCCCTCCATATGCTGAGTAATTAATTCGGCCTCCAAATACCTCTCGGTCAAGGCAATCGCCTCCATAGTTGAGCGACAATTCTGTAGAATAAGGAAGCTCTTGATTTTACCAGGCACTGCAGTCATGAATTGCTCAAGAACAATCATATCGATCAATGAATCTACGGATCTTTCACTGGGCCTTAGCCACTTTTCAGCCAAGCGCCTCAGTCGGTGACCCAATGACTTAGGCGTTTCACCTACTTCAAGTCGTGCTGCACGTAGCCTGCGGTTATAGGTAAGTGGGGTCAAGCCCAGGCGCTCCCTGATGGCTTTTGTCACTTCGCTATAGTCTGCAGCTAACGCAGCAGGCATTGCCCTGTAGGCTGACAGTGCCTCTCCCGTAAGGGACACTGCCAGTCGGATGGACCATTGGTCCTCTGGCCAACCCACTGAAAGGGCAATTCTTTCAAATGCCTCCAGAAATTCATCTGGATCGTCCTTTTCCCCCAACTTCCCAAAAGTCAGAGTGTCACAGGATCCCAGTCCTACCAGACCATGGCTCAGTCCTGAGCTCTGCTTTATGAGTCCAGCGGCTGCTTCCTGTGTCTTCTGTTGATGGCTCATCCAGGTCTCCAGCATCTGCAGGACTGGCTTTTGCTGCTCCTGCATCACCAGGATAGCACGCTGCTGTGTCTGCGTAGCCAGTTCAGCCTGCTTACTGAATTGTGCAGCCATCCAATCCAATATGTCGCGTTGCTCCATCGCGATGATCCCTGAAAAGAAACAAACAAAAACCAAGTGCGGCTGTACAACACTCAGCCCTACACTTCCTTGTGTTTTTTTTTTTTTTCAAACTGACAGACACTTGTATCCCCACAAGTTAGGCCCTTCTACCCATTACCTGGTAGAAGTGTATACTCAGGCTCTCAGCAACGGTGGTGTGACTCCGCGTCGTAGCACCTTCCAGGAACTCGCCTTCCGTTCCGGAATTTTTGCTGCTGTCCGGTCCACGTTTTGTTTTCCCAGTCCGATCCGATTCTTTTCAAAAATCCAGTCCGGGTTTTCCTTTCTGGCACTCCGGTCCAGGTTTTCTTTAACTCCGGTCCGGTTTTTTTTTTTTTTTTTTTTGATACTCCGGTCCGGGTTTTCTTTGACTCCGGTCCGGTTTTCTTTGACTCCGGTCCGGGTTTTCTTTGACTCCGGTCCGGGTTTTTTTTTAAATTTTTTTTTTTTCAAGATGAAGACTGGCAATTTTATTTCTATATTTCCTTGCTGTATCTCTTAGGCTTATATGCAAAATCCTAAAAACTACGCCATTTATGTCACGCGGTTGCCGGTGACACAAAGATTATACTTCATTTATTCTTCTGTGGAGCATACACACTTTGGAGCATAGGCAGTGCACCAATCACATTCCATTTCCTCAGGCAAAGGTGTGGGAATAGTGCTGGGTGAATCCACTTCCATCAATTCCTCTCCCCTATACTGATTCAAAGGGCTTCCACTGTCCCTGTCTATTTCAGCGTGATAATCTAATACTTGGGAGTTTGGCTTCACATAAGCAGGGACTCTTAAGGCTGGCGGTAGTTTAGTGAACCAGTCTGCACTCTTGTTTCCCTTAGGAGGAATCCTTCTTTTAGCATAGCTGTTAGCAGTACAATCATTACAGTTAATGTTCAATGCCTCATACCTTGGCTCACTGAGTAAAAACTTCCGTTGCTTATAAAACTGCTTTTCCCTCTGAATAGGTAAAACTGGGCAATGATCCTCTAGAGATAAGCTTCTGTCAGAACCTCCCTCTCTGGTTCTTAGCTTTCTTCTCTCTAGGTTACAAACAGGCAGAGTATAGGAACTAGGCGTGGCAGAGCCTCTCACCTTGGAGCAACTTCCACCAAACTCCCCTTGCACAACAGGTCCAGTTTGGGCTTTCTGGCTTCCCACCTTGTGAGGTCTGTTTCTCCTCCAGCTTCCAGCTTGGCTTCTTCCACAGCAATCAGGCTTATGTCCTTGATAGCCTCCAGGCTTCTCTGCTGTTTCTCCTTCTAGTCCAGCTCCAGTTCCTTCTTCCTCTTTCTCCTCCTTCCTCAGCTCCTGCTGTGTCCACTGCTTCCTCTGCTGCTTATGCCACTCCTTATGCGACTGCTCTCTCTGCTCTCCAAAAGCATTCTGCTCTGTCTTATAAAGTGAACCGTTACTGCTGACTTCCTGGTTCCCTTTCAGCTGCAGGTCATCAGTGAGATTAGGTTCATTAAAACCAGTATGTCTGTTCCTGCTCCCTCTAGCTGTGCCTGAAGGTAACTGCACATCTAGTTCTTCTAAAACAGGATTTCTTTTCTTAAAACCAACTTTATTAGTGCCCGCATCATGACAAGTCCCACCTCCAGTCTGGCAGCATCCCTGTTGCCATGGAGGAGAGAGGTCATGTGACAGGAGAGCATCACCCTGGTGTGGCAGGAAGTGATCCTGTAACTAGGACCTGTCCTCCAGGTGATGTAAAACCCTCTTGCACCGAGGAAGTTTCTGCAGGGCCATGTGCCCATGACGGAAGGGTTAGGACAGCTGTTATAGTTGGTGATTTGATCATTAGGCATGTAGATAGCTGGGTGGCTGGTGGACGTGACATGCCTGGTAACATGCCTGCCTGGTGCGAAGTTAGCAGACCTCACGCACCACCTAGATAAGGTCTTAGATAGTGCTGGGGAGGAGTCTGCTGTCTTGGTACATGTCGGTACCAATGACATAGGAAAATGTGGTAGGGAGGTTCTGGAGGCTAAATTTAGGCTTTTAGGTAGGAAGTTGAAATCCAGAACTTCCAGTGTAGCATTCTCCGAAATGCTTCCCGTTCCACGTGCAGGACCCAAAAGGCAGGCAGAGCTCCGGAGTCTCAATGCGTGGATGAGACAATGGTTCAGAGATGAGGGTTTTGGATTTGTTAGGAACTGGGGAACATTCTGGGGAAAGGAGGGGCTCTTCCGAAAGGATGGGCTTCACCTTAATCGGGATGGAACCAGGCTGCTGGCATTAACCTTTAAAAAGGAGATAGAGCAGCTTTTAAACTAGTGTGGGGGCCCCTAGTCCAGGCCACGGCCTATAGGTATAGGGGTGCCACTGTTTAGTGTTTGAATAAAGAATTATTTGTCCTCGTCCAGAGCTTGGGGCTGCTGGGACTTGTAGTTGTGCTACCACTTAAAGAAACAGTAGTATTGAGAACCGAGATTTTTTTTTTCAAAAGACACACAGGAATTTATTTCCTTCTTTTCACAAGCATATAGGTCAAACAAAACAACAGGATTCTTCTCCAAAACAAATGATCTTCAGGAAAAATCACACAAAAACCCAACAGTAAAATTGCTTTAGCTGGCCTTCACAACATACGTAGCTGTTTCTCAAACATACAGCAACAAACACAGTTTCTTTTCTTCAAATTAAAGTAAATGTCTTTTCTTCTTTCAACAGGGTACTTAGCAATTCAGGCTAGAATCATTCTCCCTGTCTTACTCACTGCTTTTGGTGGTTTTCAGGTTACAGACTTTTTTCTTTAACCAGCAGCTTCTATTCTGCCTTTTTGCACCATGGACAGTCCATTAATAAATCCTCTGAATCAGAATCAGGTTCAACAGATTCTACCTGCATTTCCTCCGGGTTTTCAACCGATATGTCTGGCTCTAAGCCTTCATGCAATGCTTCTTGCTTGAAACTCTCTAAGAGCTCCTGAATTCTCCTCCACTGGGGCTTCTTACTAGGAAAAGGGTTTTCACCTGGAGTGAAAAGGTTCTTCTCCTGACTCAAACGCCAGAGTGCCTCTAACTGGCTTAGGTCACTCTTAGATATATTTTTATCCACCCACCTTCTAGGAACTTGAATCTTTTAGCTGGTCCACATACTGGAGGAACTGCATCTTGCCCCTTGTCTGCAATTCTTTCAGCTACAGCTCTACTGGCTTCAGAACCAATTGCAGTTTCCCTGCAAGCCTGGCTCTCTTTCTGGGTGCTGCTTTCACCTCTGAAATCCCCCTGGAAATCTCCACTGTTCTCCTCTTCGGTGAGTTCTCTGGGTCTTTCCCTGGTGCTTCTCCCTCCACGGAAGTCTGCAGTGCTCTCTCTAGTCAGCTCTCTCGTGTGCTGCTCTCTCCCTGAGCACTGCTCTCTCGTGGAATCCTCTCTCCAGCCGGTGCTTGTCCTGGTGCTGGTGCTGGCCCTCGTGCTCCTCTCATGTGTTTCTCTGGGTATATAAGGCTGCCTTTTCCCTAACTTGCACTGTCCCTTACCCAGGTGTCTCTCATTATCCTCAAAGCCTGCCCTTAGATCAGCAGAGCTTGGGTGTGGCTTAGCTTCAGCAAGTGCGTGTTTTTTCCCTTTGCCTGCACTCTGAAAGCCACAGATACCTTGCCTGTCTCCTTCCTTAAAGGTAGATTTACAATTTTCCTCTGTTTGCATGGGCTCAGCCATGCTTTCCTCATCACACTAGATAATAGGGGAAAGCCGACAGTCGCCCAAGAGCGGATGGTTCGGAAGAATGTATCCTTGAAGGATACTACCAAAAGCAAAGAGGTTCCAAAAAAGAGTAAAGTAGCCCAAATGCCCTCGAGTATGGAGCAGACAGAGCTTAAAGATCCCAAATTACCCATGTCTACCAATAGCCAAATTAAAATGAATAAAATACAGTCTCTAAAATGCTTGTATGCAAATGCTAGAAGTCTAAAAAATAAGATGGGAGAGTTAGAATATATAGCACTAAATGAGGGGTTAGATATGATTGGAATATCAGAGACATGGTGGAAGGAGGACAACCAGTGGGACACTGTGATACCTGGGTACAAACTATATCATAATGATAGAGCTGATCAAATTGGTGGAAGGGTTGTGCTCTATGTTAGAGAGGGCATTGAGTCAGAAAGGATTAAAGTTTTGCAGGAAACAAAATTTGCTGTAGAATCTCTATGGATTGAAATTCCATGTAAAAAGGGGAAGGTGATGGCAGTGGGGGTGTACTATCGACCACCGGGCCAGAATGAACAAATGGATGATGAAATGCTCAAAGAAATCAAGGAAGCTAACAAAAGTTACAGCACAGTAATAATAATGGGTGATTTCAATTACCCCGGTATCGACTGGGTCAGTGTCACGGCAGGACATGCTAGAGAGATAAAGTTCCTAGATGACATAAATGACTGCTTCTTGGAGCAGCTGGTTCATGAACCGACCAGAGGGGAAGCCATATTAGACCTAGTTCTTAGTGGAACATCAGATGTAGTGCAAGAGATAAGGGTGTTGGGGGCACTTGGCAATAGTGATCATAGCAAGATCGCCTTTGATATAATTAGTGGAGGAGGGATAGTACGGAAACCCACAGTACTACCTTTTAACTTTTGAAAGGGAGACTATGATAAAATGAGGAAAATAGTTAAGAAAAAACTAAAAGGAGCAGTTGCAAAGATTAAAGACATACATCAAGCTTGGGTAGTGTTGAAAAATACTATCTTGGCAGCCCAGACCAGCTGTATTCCACGCTTTAAGAAAAGTGGAAGGAAGTCCAAAAAACTGCCAGAATGGTTCAAAAGTGAGGTCAGAGAGGCTATTGTTGCCAAAAAAGCATCTTTCAGGAAATGGAAAAAGAGCGAAACGACGAAACCTGGAAACAGCACAAGCACTGGCAAGTCAAATGCAAGACATTGATAAAGCAGGCAAAGGGAGAATTTGAGAAGAAGCTTGCTGTGGAAGCAAAAACGAGAAATAAAGATTTTTTCAAGTACATTCATAGCAAAAAACTTGTGAGAGAGTCAGTAGGTCCATTAGATGATAGAGGAGTTAAAGGGGCACTAAGAGGCGACAAGGCAATAGCGGAGAGACTGAATGAATTCTTTGCTTTGGTCTTTACTGAGGAAGATGTAGGGATGTTACCCATGACTGAAGTGGTATTTAAAGGTGCGGAAGAATTGAAAGAAATATCGATACATCGGGAAGATGTATTACAACTATTAGATAAACTGAAGAGTAGCAAATCACCTGGACCAGATGGTATACATCCAAGGGTGTTGAAAGAACTGAAATATGAGATTGCATACCTGCTATTAGTAATCTGTGAACTATCATTAAAATCATCTCTAATACCTGAAGATTGGAGGATCGCCAATGTAACTCCAATTTTTAAAAAGGGTTCCAGGGGTGATCCGGGAAACTACAGACCGGTGAGCCTCACATCAGTACCGGGAAAAATGGTAGAAACCATCATAAAGAATAAAATTACTCAGCATGTAGATAGTCATGGCCTAATGGGAGACAGCCAACATGGTGTGAATAAACAGGTGGACAAAGGTGAATCTGTTGATATAGTGTAACTGGACTTTCAGAAAGCCTTTGACAAGGTCCCTCTTCAGAGACTTTTGGCAAAACTAAAGAGTCATGGGATAGGAGGCAGTGTACTACTGTGGATCAAGAACTGGTTAAAATATAGAAAGCAGAGGGTTGGGCTAAAAGGCCAATTTTCCCAATGGAGAAAGGTGAATAGTAGTTTACCCCAGGGATCTGTGCTGGGTCCACTGCTTTTTGACATATTCATAAATGACCTGGAAAGTGGAATAACGAGTGAGGTTATCAAATTTGCAGATGACACAAAACTATTTAAAGTTGTTAAAACCCAAGAGGATTGTGGAAAATTGCAAGAGAATCTTGATAAATTAGAAGACTGGGCATCAAAATGGCAGATGAAATTTAATGTGGACATGTGCAAAGTTATGCACCTAGGGAAGAACAACCCAAACTATGGTTACACAATGCAAGGTTCCACATTAGGAACCACCACCCAGGAAAAAGATTTAGGCGTCATTGTGGATAACATGTTAAAATCCTCGGCCCGGTGTGCAGAGGCAACCAAGAGAGGAAATAGAATGCTAAGTATCATAAGGAAAGGAATGGAAAATAAAACAAAAGATATTATAATGCCTCTATATCGTTCCATGGTGAGACCGCACCTTGAATATTGTGTGCAATTCTGGTCACCGTATCTTAAAAAGGATATAGAGTTATTAGAAAAGGTTCAGAGAAGAGCCACCAAAATGGTAAAGGGGATGGAAGGATACTCCTAAGAAGAAAGGCTAAAAAGGTTAGGGCTCTTTAACCTGGAAAAGAGACGGCTGATGGGAGATATGATAGAAGTCTATAAATTAATGAATGGAGTGGAATGGGTAAACGTAGATCGATTGTTTACATTATCAGAATATAGAAAGGCTAGGGGACATGCAATGAAGCTACAGTGTAAACTATTTAAGACTAATAAAAGAAAATATTTTTTCACTCAATGTGTAATCAAACTCTGGAATTTGTTACCAGAGGATGTAGTAAAGGCTGTTAGTGTAGCTTGGGTTTAAAAAAGGTTTGGACAAGTTCCTGGAGGAAAGGTCCATAAACCATTATTAAGAAGGGACCCAGGATATCATTGCTTAACCCAGTACAAGCATTGCAGAACCTGTGTCTTTTGGGGAAACTGCTAGGTACGTATGACCTAGATTGGCCACTTTTGGAAACAGGATACTGGGCTTGATGGACCTTGGTCTGACCCAGTATGGCATATCTTATGTTCTTATGTTCTTATGAGCAGGTTGATATATTGTATCTGCATTTTGAGAAAGTCCTTGACAGGGTCCCTCATGAGAGATTCTTAGTGAAATTAAAAAGTCATGGGATTGGAGGCAGTATTGTATTGTGGATAATGAACTGGTTAAAAGATAGGAAGCAGAGAATAGGGCTTAATGGCCCATTTTCTCAAAGGGATATTTTTTCAATAAATTCTTTGCTTCGGTCTTTACAGAGGGAGATGTAGGGATGTTACCCAAGACTGAAATAGTATTTAAAGTTGATGCTGCAGAAGAATTGAAAGAAATAGTGATACACCGGGAGATGTATTACAACTATTTGATAAACTGAACAATAGCAAATAACCTGGACCAGATGGTATACATCCAAGTGTGTTGAAAGAACTTAAATATGAGATTGCAGACCTATTATTAGTAATCTGTGAACTATCATTAAAATTATCTGTAATACCTGAAGATTGGAGGATGGTCAATGTAATGCCAATTTTTAAAAAGGGTTCAAGGGGCGATCCAGGAGACTATAGACCGGTGAGCTTGACGTCAGTACTGGGAAAAATGGTTATATAAAGATAGGCCACAAAAAAACTGTCCTAACTTTATGCAATTTTGCCATCCAGATAGTAACTGAATATCATTGTTAACTGCATTGAACTGGATATTCTGTGCTGCAGGATATCCGGATTCTGGTCCTGAATATCTGTTTCAGCTTTTAAAAAACACTGCCTGTGAGTTTGAATATTGACCTGTGGTTGTCTTAATGTTGCATCCTGTGGTTTACCTAGGAATTAGTGGTGGCTAGGGGAATTCTTCGGAGAGTAGAAAGGAAATGGCTTAAGTGTTGTAGAGAGAAATTGCTGACTAAATGTAAAACTCATTCTATGCTGTATTGCCATGAATGGGGCAATTATAAAACCAGAATTGATGTGAGTATTGACCACCCAAGGGAATGATTTATTGTGGTTAAAGAGCTCTGTGGCATTGATCATTTGAAGAAGAAAAGTTGCCCTGTTCATCCCAATGAATTTATGCATTTCTAGTCCAGTAAGAGAAGACTATTCAGTATACTCTGCCACTGCTGGCTGAGGCTAATGTGGAATGTGAAAGTTGATATGACCACTGGTTAGAGTTCACAGCAGTCACTGAACACAGACCACCACCTGTTTGCTGGAGCCTTACTGTATCAATTTGATTAAGATATGGAGGTATAAGGTGGACCAAGATGGCAGCGTAAGTGGTGGTGTGTTTTTACTCGCTCTGCTCATAGCCTGCTTACCAGCTTCTCAATGCCGTGAATCTGAGGCAAAAGGAAGGGGAAGGATATGGGGCCTTCCTCCACATCTGCCTCCCAACTTCCAAAGTTTTGTCCTCAACTTTGGTGTCCTCCGCAATGGTGTCCGCTTCTACTACTACTACTACCGCTTATCATTTGTATAGCATAACAAGGCATATGCAGCACTGTACAGACACATGTAGAAGGTGGTCGCTGCTCATCAGAGCTTACAATCTATTCAAGACAGACAACAGTTGAGGACAAAGATATATCTAGGAGAGTAATAAGTAAACACATAGGAGACTAAGTGGATCAGGATCCAAAAGTGGCCTCTAAAAAGTGAGTTTTCAGCCTGGATTTGAAAAGAGCCAGAAATGAAGCTGATGCTCAGACTCAGGTAGTTTTTTCCAGGTATAAGGAGTAGCAAAGTAGAACGACTGAAGTCTGGAGCTGGCAGTTTAAGAGAAGGGCACAGATAGAAGGGATCTACCAGAAGAGTGGAGTTTCTGAAGAGGGGTGTAGGGAGAGATAAGAGAGGAAAGGTAGTGAGGAGCTGCAGAGTGAATGCACTTATAGGTCAGTAGAAGTTTGAACTGGATACAGAAATGGAAAGGGAACACGTGAAGCAACTTGAGATAAGGGGTTATATGAGCATGTAGAGGCTGGCAGATTATTAGCCGTGCAGCTAAGTTTTGAACAGATTGAAGGGAAGAGAGATGATTCAGAGGGAAACCAGCAAGGAGGAGGCTGCACTAGTCTAGATGGGAGGTGACTAAAGTGTGGGTAAGTGTCTTAATAGTGTGTGTAGAAAGGAAAGGACAAATTTTGTCAATGCAAAAGCGACAAGTTTTGGCTATCTGTTGAAAGTGTGCAGAGAAAGAGAGAGACGAGGCAAAGATGACCCCAAGCTTGCGAGCTGAGGAAATGGAGGAGTGTAGTGTAATCCAAAGAAATAGAAAAGGAAGGAATGGGGGAGGTGGATATAGGGGCTAGATAAGGAGCTAAATTTCAGCTGAAACCAGCGTTAATGAGGCATCTTTAAGCCCCGAAGTGCAAGCAGTCCTGCTGTGACCAGGATGTGCTTTGGCTGGCATGGTAGTCTGGCGCCAGCTGAGGACGTATTCCCAAATGAAGTGACAAAGGTGGAGCCCATTCCAACAGCTACTTCCTCCCTGCTATGATGGGGAGAGGTATGAGTCCTTTACCAGCTGTGCCTGGGGTGGTTCGACCAGCTGTGATAACATTTGAATCTCTATGGGATGCCATGAAGAGTATGGCCATCTTGGCTATTTTGGCTGGCAAGTTTAATGCTGACTTAGAGCCATCTCATGTTAACCAAATCTTTCTCAGCATGCAACCCGGCTTGAATGGGTGAAAGCTATTCTTGACTCTCTTCAAGTCTGTAAATATTGCTCAGATTAAGAAGAAGGAAATCTTGCATAGGAAAGTGGATTTTCTGGAAAATCGAATCAGGAAGAATAATTTGAGCTCCCTAAATTTTCACAAATGTCCTATTGTTGCTCTGATTGAAATACTGCTCTGATTGAAATCTTGATGATGCCTGAGGAAGCTATGCCTCCTATAGCTTTGGCCCAGTATCTGTTAGTTCTTAGCATTTCTGGGGAAGGCAGTAAGGGTCCCAAGGAAGAGTCAACCAGGCAATCTGAATTTGAATGCATTTCTGGAAACATCATTGGAATTAATTACTGGCTGCATGCTCTGTTTTTGAGTCTGACAGGAATGCTGTTTTAAGGCTATAGTTTCAGAATATGTCAGTTATTTTATTTGGCTCTTTAATAAATATATTTTCTGTTATATCAAGAAACACTCAGAGGAAACGTTGGGAATTCTTGGCCCTTAGGGAAAAGGCAATGAGTGTCCCATGATGGGAAGCAGTTTATATTTTTTGAGCCAAAGCAATTTAAGATCTTTATTATTGCTAGAAAGGAGACCGATATTCAGGTAGTGGTTCCTGAAATTAGTGCTCGTGTTCTGGCTATTTGAGAACAATCTTTGACTCTGTTGCATGTATCTTTTCTTTCCTTGCTGTCTGTTATGTTTTCTCCTTTCTTGGTTCTAATTGTGGGTTTAATTGGGGTCTATATTACATCATATTTTATTTCGTATGGTTTTCTTTATTGTCTCCTTGTTATTTTGTGCTAACATTTCTTTTCATTCAAATAATACTTGGGTGTATTTTGAAATTCTATAAATAAAACAATAAAAAAAAGAAGATAGGGAGATTAATGAGTCATTGGTCTGAGGCAAATTGGTGTTATGTCAGCATAGTGTGATAAGACCTGTGTTAAAACAAGAGAAAGATGATTTTAAATTATCTGAATCTTATTAGTCCATTTCTGAAATAGGTTTATTGGGTAAAATTTTAACGCTCATAGTATCGGATCAAAGTCATGATTTTCTTATGTCAATATGAATTTCACAAAGGATTTAGCTTCGAAACTGTGTTGGTCTCTTTGCTTGATAAATTAACACAGGGGTATGGACAGAGGTGAGATTTTTGTTGATTGGTCTTGAAATATTGGCCTCTTTTCATACAGTTCACCATGAGATATTGGTTGATCAGTTGTGCTGCTTTCCTATTCAGATGATCCAAGAAATTTATTTTATTTATTTATTTGGCATAAATTTATACACCGCTCCTTCCAGCGATCAGAAGCGGTCCTTAGGTGGACAAGACAAGGGAATATGTACAGCATAAATTTAGGAATACAGTATGATTACGGTAGGGGGGACTAACAACCACCAGATCAGAGTTATACAATTGATTATTCAATAAATTACAGATTGAGCAACCAGAGAGGTTATAATTGTACATAGAGATCGCAAAAATACAAGCAATTAGCAGAGCAATATATACATATAAACAATTTTTATTTATTTTTTTGTTCTTTTTTAAGAATCTTCAAGGATGTGATGCATCAATGAGAAATAGGTTCCTATTAACCTTATGCTTAAGAGGTAGGAAGGCAGCATGGGAAGATATAGTTGAGATTGGCTAGGTGATGCCATAATACGATTGGAACAGGTGTGTTTTAAGCTCTTTTCTGAAGGTGTGTAAGTCTTTGGTCTGGCGTAACTCGTGTGGCAGCTGGTTTCAGAGCATAGGTGCTGAGTACGTGAATGCCCGGTTGCTCGTCCGTTCTTTGACTGATCTTATGCTGCTGGGTACGCAGAGTGTGTTTAGGTTTACAGTCCGTCGGCATCTATTGGAGGGCTGGGTGGTGATTAGGATATCGAGAAATGAGGGAGATATCTTATGGATAATTTTGAATGTCATTATCAGCATTTTGTAAATTATTCTTGCGGGTATGGGGAGCCAGTGGAGCTCTATAAGAACTGGAGTGATGTGATCTGTCAGGCTCTTATTCATAATAATCCTGGCTGATACATTCTGCGCCATCTGTAGGATGCTTATTGTTTTTTTTCGGTAGCCCTTGTAAAATAGCATTACAGTAGTCAAAGTGGGGAATGATGAGCGCCTGTGCTACTGTTCTAAAGTCTGAGTGGTCAATGATGCAGCGTAAGGGTTGTAGGACTTTCAGCTTGTGAAATATTGCTCTATTTGTTATCCGGAGGTGTTTGTCCATTTTTAGGTTAGCATCAATTAGTACTCCTAGATATTTGATCTCATTTTTTGAGTGGTAAGTGTTACCGTTCAGGGTGATAGATGCAGGAGGTTTGAAGTCTTGTTTTCCTGATATGAACATCACTTCAGTTTTTTTTGTGATTTATAGACATATTGTTGCATTGGAGCCAGTTTTGCAGCTCATGTAGGCATTCTTCTAATTGGTTGAACTTAGGATTGTTTATGTCAAGTTGTGTGTACATCATAATGTCATCTGCATATAGATGGTAGCTGATATTATGCTTTTGGAAAATTGTACATACTGGCTGGATGTAGACGTTGAATAGCAGGGAGGAGATAGCTGATCCCTGAGGTATCCCTTGGGTTTGGGGGAATGGCTTAGCTTGCTCGTTATTGAAGCATACCTGTTGCATTCTATTTGTTAGGTATGATTCAAACCACTTTATCGGTGTGCCCGTTATACCTATAGTCTCAAGTCTGCGCAAGAGTATTTGATGATGTACTGTGTCAAACGCTGCTGATATATCTATGAATATCAGTATGAACATCTTGTTTTTGTTTTCCAGTCCCTTGATTAGGTTGTCTAGAAGAGCTATGAGTAGGGTTTCGACACCGTGGTGGGGTCAAAAACCGTATTGATGATCGTCAAGAATTTTGTTTTCATCAAGATGGTCTTGAAGTTGCTGCTGAGTTACTTTCTCGATAATCTTTGCAAGAAAGGATATACTTGATATCGGTCGGTAGGAGGTAGGATCATCTTTGTTGAGAGATTTATTTTTCAAAATAGGCCTAATTAGAGATCTTTTCAGTTGGGCGGGCATGATACCTTGCTGCAGGGATTGATTGACTATGTGTGCTATTAGATGAGAAATTTCATTTTTAGTAGATTTGATCCATTCTGCTGGACAAGGATCCAGGAGAGATGTCGTTGTATGAAGGTTTGAGATGGTAGTTAAGATTAGTTTTTTGTCAATTGTATGGAAAGTAGACCATCCTTCTTTCAGGTTAAAGCTTGTGTTCTTACTGTCTGTCAGCTTTGGACATGAGGCCAGCACCTTCGGGGTTTGGAGAGGATGGTTAGGGGGATTAAGTTTGGTAGCATAGTGATCCGCCAGGTCTTGAGCCTTAATTTTTCCATTGCAGTTGAGTTCAGGCAAGGGCTTTGTGAGCGACTTTACTAGGTCAAAAAGCTCTCTGGGTCTGTTAATGGCCTTGTTGAGAACTTTGGTGTGATGCACTTTTTTTGCTTTGTTGATCTCATTTTTGTATTTGGCTAGGAGCTCAAGGTATTCCATCTTTTGTAGATTATTCTTGGTCCGTCTCCATTTTCTCTCCAACTTTCTTAAATCTTTCTTCATCTTGTGCAGCAGGGGAGTGTACCACGGTTCTGTTTTTGTTTTCGTCAGTCTGGCTGATGATTTCCATGTTGGTTTAGAGTTGTCTTCAATTGTAGAGAACCATTTTTGAGTTAGGTCTTCAATGTCGGTGTTTTCAAGGGTTATGTGTTCATCAAGAGAGCTTATTAGGGTTTCCTTGTTGAGATGTTGGAATTTTCTACGTTGTTGATTAGGTGCGTCAGAATCTAATTTGTTTGTTGCAGGGCATGGGTATATGGTGAACTGAATTTGGTGGTGATTAGACCATGGAACTTGAGTTATATGGGTTTTGGGTTGCTCAATTTCTAGTTGCGGTGAGCTCTTAGGAAGGAATATCAGATCCAGAGTATTTCCTTTTGTGTGGGTCTCCTCTTGAATTAATTGATTATATCCGAGCTGGTCCATAGCTTCTAGGAAGGAGGTTGCCTGTATGTGTGTGATGGAGTTAAGATTGAAATCTCCCAGAATTATCTGGTATTTCTTAGCTGCAGTAGAGGAGAAGGGTTCCCAAAGCGTCAGCAAGGGCTTCGTGGTGAGGTGTTGGTGGTCTATACAATAGGCATATCGACAGGGTCCTATTCTCCACTCGGAGAATGCCAATTTCCTGTGTGGCGACTGTTGATGTGCTGAAATGCTGTTGTCCTCCCCCCCCCCCAAACATCCTCTGGAATATGGTCTATAATCCACCAGCAAAAGCTGTCAAACACATGTCCCACAGACAAACAATGTTCCACCAAAGAGTGGAACGTACTGCTGACCGAATACACTATGCAAACTCAGCCAATCATAATTTAACCAGACAAATAGTGCATCCAATATATAATAAGTCACAAGGACAACTCAAGGCATAGACAACAAAAATAGATGTGCATGTGGTATACTTTCTCATAGAATACTTCTGACCCATACTTGTATCAACCCAAGTGTCCCCCTCCACATGTATTACAGACAAAATGACCAACTTCCCCATGATTTTTGCTAGGGCGAACTGATGGTATTGCTGATTGCACAAGCTGATCTTTAAGGTTAGAACCTCATGTATGAGCAATGATCAAAGGTTTCTGAAAATAGACATGAAGCCCAAAATATGCCAATGTTTCTTCAATAGTCCAATAATCTGTGAAGTATTATGCATGTAAGTGAGAATTCTCACAATGGAATCATTGTCCAAATTCGATGGCCCAGAAGGTACAGCAGTTGTCAGCCATTCACAATGCATGAAATATGACCATCTATACATGGCATTCTATTATTTGTGTTGCTTTGGCAGAAAACATTCTATTCTCTAGGGCCAGATTAAGGGACAAGCCATTGAATCACTGACTCAGAACACCCAAGCATAAGGCATCTGAAAGCCTGCCTTACTTGCTTGCCCCTTCAAAGCCATGGGTACATACTGCTTTGCTCCTGCTGCTGCTTTCTTGTTCTGCTGCTGATCATGTGGCCAGTTTTGAAATATGAAAAGAGGGACCAGAAACAGGAAGTGCCTCTTCTCCCTTTTGGTCTTGTGACATGCAGAACACCAGGATACTGATAGTTGTAGTGAAGCAGCATGCTTCTCCACTGTGTATAGAAAGGAGATGCAATGACAGGGAAGTAGGAGCGGGGGCTAGGTGATAGATATTGAAAGCTGGGGCTGGAGGCTGATGCTGGGACTATGGGACTGGGAGAAGAGCGACAGAGGCTGAAACTGGAACTGGGGGTTAGGAGAAGGGAGCTAGATGCAAATGCTGGGACTGGGGCTAGGAGAAGGGGGCTGAAGGTTTGTACTGGGAAAAGTAAGAGGACAACAAACATTGGGAGGGGAGACACAAGGACATATGCAGGGGAAGACACTAGGGAAGGAACAAAATAGGTGTGGGGGAAAGGCAGGGCAATTGATGCATAGGGAAAGGGGAGAAAGAGGTAGGAGGGAAGACATCAAGGACAGGGAGATGGAGGAGAACAGGATCCCAAATTTAGGTGAAGAGTCTGGGATTGGGTGGGAAACCAGAAGACAGATTCTGAGATTGGTTGACTATAGGGAGCATAATTGCAACTCATCGCTGGGTTGGGATTGTGATTTGAGGATTCAGTAATTGGGTAAGATGGAAGATTGAGCCATTGTGGATTAAGTAGGGCTACAGTGAGGACTAATAAATTGAGCAGGGATTAGAGGACAGTGGGGACAAAGTGACTGGGTGAGCGGTACAAGTGAAGTTTGTCACACCCTCACCAACCGCCTCTAGCCTAGAGGGGTGTGGTATCGGAGGAACTTCTCTCGATTGGCTTGGGCAAACTAACTTTCCCCAGGCGTATCTTGGGATATGTAGTTTGCCTTCAAAAAATGGCTTCAAGAAGAAGTTGTAGTCATGGTCCGGAGGTAAGGCAAAGTGACAGAATTTTATTTCTTACGCAAAAGTTCAAGTACCTTGTACACAGGACTCCTTCTTATGCAGGATTATTGGTAATACAGCACTAGAACAGCATAACTGCTTCACAAGCTTCAAACACACACAGCTGCTTCAAACGTTTCGCAGCCCTGAAAAACAGCACTTCTTTAGCAAGGGTAAAAATGCCTCTTTTTAGCCTTGCCTTGTAAAACAATTAATAGCAACAATTAAACTTAGTCCCACTGGAACAAGAGCTTCTTCTTAACTCCCTTCCCAGATTAAGTTTAAACCAAAATATGGGAGACACGGGCAGCAAATATTCACCAGGCTTTTTAGCTTCCCTGCAAGTTTTCCTGGCTGCGTCACAAACCTCTGGGTGCTAGCAAAAGTATCACCTGTTGGTTCCCTGGGTCTTGTTATTTCCAGCTTTAGGAGACCTTCTCAGAAAGTGTTAGCCCTCAGCATAATGGTTCAACACACTTGGCTTGACATAAAGTACAGTCCATAGGAATATCCATAGCCCTCAAGTCATCCTCAGCAGTATCGACTTGCATATCTTCAATTGTTGGAGCAGTGTCCCGTTCTGAGTTCTCAAAGCAGTGCTCAGTAAACAGCTCCCCCTTGGGTCCTAGAGTCACTCCTGTTCCCAGCTCTACCTGAGACAGCCGGTCAGTACCTTCAGCCTTCGGCCCGTCTCCTCGGCTGTGTTCCCTGTGGTTCAGCTCCTCCCAGGGCTCTCCTCTATGGCTCCACTGTGTCTCCAGCTTCTCTTGACTCTCCTGAGCCTCTTGTTTCTCCAGCTCACCTTGTTTCTCCAGCTTTTCTTGTTTCTCCAGCCTTTCTTGTTTCTCCAGCCTCCCCTCTCTTTGCCTTAGCAGGGGTTTATATTTCCCCCTACAGGGTTCCAGCCCCTCCTCCCCCCCTTCCAGCCCTTCCCAGGTGATAATAATCTCTTCTCATGCCTGCAGGGACCTCATAGGAGTCTGGGAGTGGCACCCTGGGTTTTCTTTCTCTCTTCTTTCTCTCCCTTCGTGGGGCCTGAGATCCAGGCCAGGCAGGGATTTTGTGGGTATCGGTGTACGCAGGATTCAGGTTACCCTTGAAATACGCAACTGGGCTCCCCCTAAGTCCAATTCCATGTCCTTTTCTATTCTCATGGGTTCAAGACGGGCGTCTCTGTCACAAGTTATATTACTGAATGCAGAAATTTGGGCAGAAGAGACAGCTTAGATAGGGGTTGGGAGATAGTTGAAAGGGACAGAGGTCTACAGAGAGGCTGAGGGATAACATAAAAGGACAGATATTTGAAAGAAGTGAGAGAGGGTAGTAATGAGGGAGGTAAAAGGTGAAATGGGAGTCTAAATAGGAGTTAAGAAAGGGACTGGGGTGAATTTTATTTATTTATTTAACAGGTTTTCTATACCGCATTATCTTGTTTGCGGTTTCCATAAAAGACAAACAAGAAATATACATTGAACAGGGAATCTTAACTTGGACAATTACATAAGAACATAAGATATGCCATACTGGGTAAGACCGAGGTCCATCAAGCCCAGTATCCTGTTTCCAACAGTGGCCAATCTAGGTCATACGTACCTAGCAGTATCCCCAAGAGACACAGGTTCCACAATGCTTGTATTGGGTCAAGCAATGATATCCTGGGTCCTTTTTTAATAATGGTTTATGGACCTTTCCTCCAGGAACTTGTCCAACCCTTTTTTAAACCCAGCTACACGAACAGCCTTTACTACATCCTCCGGTAACAAATTCCAGAGCTTGATTACACGTTGAGTGAAAAAATATTTTCTCTTATTTGTCTTAAATAGTTTACCCTGTAGCTTCATTACATGTTCCCTAGTCTTTCTATATTCTGATAGCGTAAACAATTGATCTATGTTTACCTGTTCCACTCCATTCATTAATTTATAGACCTCGATCATATCTCCCCTCAGCCGTCTCTTTTCCAGGTTGAAGAGCCCTAACCTTTCTAGCCTCTCTTCATAGGAGTAGCCTTCCATCCCCTTTACCATTTTAGTGGCTCCTCTGTACCTTTTCTAATAACGCTATATCCTTTTTAAGATACGGCGACCAGAATTGCACACAATATTCAAGGTTCGGTCGTAGCATGGAACGATACAAAGGCATTATAATATCCTTTGTTTTATTTTCCATTCCTTTGCTTATGATATCTAGCATTCTATTTGCTTTCTTGGCTGCCGCTGCACACTGGGCGGAGGGTTTTAACATATTATCCCGATGATGCCTAAATCTTTTTCCTGGGTGGTGGTTCCCAATGTGGAACCTTGCATCGTGTAACCATAGTGTGGGTTGTTCTTTCCTAGGTGCATAACTTTCTACTTGTCCACATTAAATTTCATCTGCCATTTGGATGCCCAGTCCTCCAATCTATCCAGATCCTCCTGCAGTTTTCCGCAATCCCCTTGGGTTTTAACAACTTTAAATAGTTTTGTGTCATCTGCAAATTTTATAACCTCACTAGTTATTCCCTTTTCCAGGTAATTTATGAATATGTCAAAAAGCAGTGGACCCAGTACAGATCCCCGGGCTACTCCACTATTCACCTTTTTCCATAGGGAAAATTGGCCATTTAGCCCTACCCTCTGCTTTCTATCTTTTAACCAGTTCCTGATCCACAATCGTACACTGCCTCCCATGACTTTTTAGTTTTGCCAAAAGTCTCTGATGAGGGACCTTGTCAAAGGCTTTCTGAAAGTCCAGATACACTATATCAACTGACTCACCTTTGTCTACCTGTTTATTCACACCTTCAAAAAAACATAACAGATTAGTAAGACAAGATCTTCCTTGTCTATAGCCATATTGGCTGTCTCCCATTAGGCCATGACTATCTACATGCTGAGTAATTTTGTTTTTTATGATGGTTTCTACCATTTTTCCTGGTACTGATGTCAGGCTCACCGGTCTGTAGTTTCCCGGATCACCCCTGGAACCCTTTTTAAAAATTGGCGTTACATTGGCGATCCTCCAATCTTCAGGTATTACAGATGATTTTAATGAAAGTTCACAGATTACTAATAGCAGGTCTGCAATCTCATATTTCAGTTCTTTCAACACCCTTGGAGGTATACCATCTGGTCCAGGTGATTTGCTATTCTTCAGTTTATCAAATAGTTGTACTACATCTTCCCGGTGTAGCGATATTTCTCTCAATTCCTCTGCAGTATCACCTTTAAATACCATTTCAGTCTTGGGTAGCATCCCTACATCTTCCTCAGTAAAGACCGAAGCAAAGAATTCATTCAGTCTCTCTGCTATATTTATTTAAACGTATTTCTATACCGCCTTTTCCTACAATCAAGGCGGTCTACACGGCAAACAATCAACCAATTACTGTGTCTAGTGTGTGCATGCAGTGAGCATTGAGTGCGTGTGTATGTATATGTTTGTTGATTCTTGGTGAGCTATTTACAGTGTGTGCTATTTACAATATTATGTACATCAGGGCTTTAATTCAGTACCATAATTGAGTCGTGAGGGGAGGTTGGTTGATCTGGGGAATTGTCGGTTGCACATTTTAAGTGATGTCACTGTAGTGCTCTATGAAGAGGGTTGTTTTTAGCAGTTTCCTAAAGTCCTTAATGTCCGTTGTTGAACATAGTTCATCGGGGAGGGCGTTCCAAATTGTTGGAGCTGCCTTTGATAAAGCTCGTTTTTCGGTGTCCTTGCGTACATTGGTGAGGTCTCTTGGAGTGTTGACACGGTTGGATGTGCCTCTTCTCCTCAGTCTTGTGCTGCTTTCGGGTTGTATGAGTGGCTGTAGGCTGAAAGCTGATGATTGTTGTTTGATGTTGAATATGTGTATGACTGTCTTGTATTTGATGCGGGATTCGATTGGTAGCCAGTGTAGCTCTTTTAGAGTGGGTGTGATGTGTGCTTGTCTTGTGGGGCCAGATATTATACGTGCTGCTGTGTTTTAAGAACATAAGAACATAAGAGTGGAGTGGAGGAGTGGCCTAGTGGTTGGGGCAAGGTACTTCAGGCCGGAAGGTTGGGTGTTCAAATCCCACTAGAGGACAGCAACCTTGGGCCGGAAGGACTGGGGTTTCTAGTCCCACAGGTGCTCCTTGTGGTCTTGGGCAAGCCACTTAACCCTCCATAGCCCATGTTCCCTGTAAAATAGTTATCTACAAGTTATAATGCCCTGTTCAATGTAAATTCAGTTTGTTCAATGTAAACTGCACTGATGCAGAATAGCACAGTATATAAGAGAATGTAAATAAATAAAATAAATAAAGATATGCCATACTGGGTCAGACCAAGGTCCATCAAGCCCAGTATCCTGTTTCCAACAGTGGCCAATCTAGGTCATATGTACCTAGCAGTTTCCCCAAAAGACACAGGTTCCGCAATGCTTGTACTGGGTCAAGCACTGATATCCTGGGTCCCTTCTTAATAATGGTTTATGGACCTTTCCTCCTCAAATTTGTCCAAACCTTTTTTAAACCCAGATATACTAACAGCCTTTACTACATCCTCCGGTAACAAATTCTAGAGTTTGATTACACGTTGAGTGAAAAAATATTTTCTTTTATTAGTCTTAAATAGTTTACCCTGTAGCTTCATTGCATGTCCCCTAGTCTTTCTATATTCTGATAACGTAAACAATCGATCTACGTTTACCCGTTTCACTCCGTTCATTAATTTATAGACTTCTATCATATCTCCCCGCAGCCGTCTCTTTTCCAGGTTATAGAGCCCTAACCTTTTTAGCCTTTCTTCATAGGAGTATCCTTCCATCCCCTTTACCATTTTGGTGGTTCTTCTCTGAACCTTTTCTAATAACGCTATATCCTTTTTAAGATACTGCGACCAGAATTGCACACAATATTCAAGATGCGGTCTCACCATGGAACGATACAGAGGCATTATAATATCTTTTGTTTTATTTTCCATTCCTTTCCTTATCATACCTAGCATTCTATTTGCTCTCTTGGCTGTCGATGAACACTGGGCGGAGGGTTTTAACATGTTATCCACAATGACGCCTAAATCTTTTTCCTGGGTGGTGGTTCCTAATGTGGAACCTTGCATTGTGTAACCATAGTTTGGGTTGTTCTTCCCTAGGTGCATAACTTTGCACTTGTCTACATTTTTTACCCCATACCCCCCATCAAGCTCAGCAGTTAATTAACATATCATTTCTTCCTTCTCTCCCCCAATTGCGAAGGATATCCTAAACACCATAACGAATATAAACACCACCATGGCACCAGACGACCCATGCCCTGCGCATTGGATAAAATCTCTTCGGACTGAACTTAGTCCTTTTTTGGACAAACTAATAGGTGCGTCTTTTCTCTGCGGCACATTCCCACAGAAGCTAAAGCAAACATCAATAAGACCGCTGCTAAAAAACAATAAGCTTGACCCCGCAAAGATGGAATCCTACAGGCCTATCTCGAGCATCCCTCTCCTCGCTAAAATCATGGAAAAAAATAGTCCAACAGCAGTTGACTCATCACATAGAGACAAACACTCCCCTTGACACTTGCCAGCATGGATTCAGAGAGTCATATGGAGTAGAAACATTGCTGACAACTCTGTTTAACACACTAACAACAGGGCTTGACAACATCAGGCAAGGCTTTGCGCTCATCTTTCTTGACATAGCGGCCGCCTTTGACTCGGTCAGTCACAAGCTACTACTATCCCGCCTTGCAGATAAGGGCGTCCATGGAAACACACTCGCCTGGTGCGCCTCGTATCTCAACAATAGACAGCAATATGTACGCTCTGGTCCATCTATATCCACCCCTTTCCCACAAGAGAAAGGAGTACCGCAAGGATCATCCCTTTCAGCCCTATTGTTCAATATCTATATGCAACCAATCTGCAATCTTATTCGGTCTTTCAATATCAGTTGTCTAGTATATGCCGATGATGTCCTAATGTTCACCCAAATATCCACAGACCAACCAGACCTCTCCCAACTCTCATCATGTTTCGACGCTGTCACAGACTGGTTACAATCTCAAGAACTTAAAATAAATTTTAAGAAGACGGAGGTTCTCTTTATCAGCAGAGACCAGAGGTTTGCCCCACCCTCTTCACTTAAAGTCCGCAACGCTGAACTAACCTCTAAAATGACAATGCGATACCTGGGTATAATACTCGACCAGCGCCTTGACATGCACACACAGATAAGCAATACCATTAAATCCATCTACCACAAAGTCCGGATCTTACAACAGATGAAACTGATTCTTGAACCAAACGACTTTAGAACGGTCTTTCAGACCTTAATACTGCCCCATTTTGATTACGCAAACTCCACTCTTACCGGCCTCCCAAAGAGCTCTCTCAAACCCCTTCAGCTTGTGATGAATACTGCAGCCAGAACCCTCTACGGAGCATCAAGAGGAGACCATATTACCCCCACCTTGAAGGACCTGCACTGGCTTCCTGTCCACTGCAGGATCACCTTCAAGGCACTAATGATGACATTTAAAGCAATCAAGAGATGCATTTCATCCCCCCTCTCAGACCTTGTACACCCTACCCACCCTAACAGAGCGAGAAGATCAATAGCTTGCAACACACTACTGCTACCGAAAGCTATCACCAAGTGCTCAAAGACAACAAGTAAGCGTGCTTTTGCTCTCTATGCACCGTCCTACTGGAACTCCCTCCCTGCAGATATCCGTGCCATAACCAACCTCCCCCAGTTCAGGAAGGCAATCAAACACTATCTCTTCTTACAATACTTCTCCATTACTGATAACATCACCTAACCCTCCTATCCTGAGCCATCTCGACTCCTTCAGAGTAACGAACCACTTGCCATAATTAGTGTGTTTAACTATCCCCACGTTAACCTGTCCTAAAGACAAACATACCGAGTATTATTCCAATTTGTACATAGTGTATATAGTTCACCCCGTTCTCCATGTTTAAATTCCCTGTTCTCTGTAAATGTCAATGTAAGACTGTTATACATTGTACAATTTTGGTTACATGTAAACCGCGCTGATGAGAAATAGTGCGGTATAGAAGAAATAAAATAAAATAAAATAAATTAAAATAAATTAAATTTCATCTGCCATTTTGATGCCCAGTCTAACAATTTATCAAGATCCTCTTGCAATTTTCCACAATCCTCTTGGGTTTTAACAACTTTAAATAGTTTTGTGTCATCTGCAAATTTGATAACCTCACTCGTTATTCCACTTTCCAGGTCATTTATGAATATGTCAAAAAGCAGCGGACCCAGCACAGATCCCTGGGGTACACCACTATTCACCTTTCTCCATTGGGAAAATTGGCCATTTAGCCCAACCCTCTGCTTTCTATCTTTTAACCAGTTCCTGATCCACAGTAGTACACTGCCTCCTATCCCATGACTCTTTAGTTTTGCCAAAAGTCTCTGATGAGAGACCTTGTCAAAGGCTTTCTGAAAGTCCAGATACACTATATCAACCGACTCACCTTTGTCCACCTGTTTATTCATACTTTCAAAAAAACATAACAGATTAGTAAAACAAGATCTTCCTTGTCTAAAGCCATGTTGGCTGTCTCCCATTAGGCCATGACTATCTACATGTTGAGTAATTTTATTCTTTATGATGGTTTCTACCATTTTTCCCAGTACTGACGTGAGGCTCACCGGTCTGTAGTTTCCCGGATCACACCTGGAACCCTTTTTAAAAATTGGTGTTACATTGGCGATCCTCCAATCTTCAGGTATTAGAGATGATTTTAATGATAGTTCACAGATTACTAATAGCAGGTCTGCAATCTCATATTTCAGTTCTTTCAACACCCTTGGATGTATACCATCCGGCCCAGGTGATTTGCTACTCTTCAGTTTATCTAATAGTTGTAATACATCTTCCCGATGTATCGATATTTCTTTCTATTCTTCCACACCTTTAAATACCACTTCAGTCATGGGTTACATCCCTACATCTTCCTCAGTAAAGACCGAAGCAAAGAATTCATTCAGTCTCTCCGCTATCGCCTTGTCACCTCTTAGTGCCCCTTTAACTCCTCTATCATCTAATGGAACAACTGACTCTCTCACAGGTTTTTTGCTACGAATGTACTTGAAAAAATCTTTATTTTGCGTTTTTACTTCCGCAGCAAGCTTCTTCTCAAATTTTCCCTTTGCCTGCTTTATCAATGCCTTGCATTTGACTTGCCAGTGCTTGTGCTGTTTCCAGGTTTCGTCGTTTGGCTCTTTTTTTCATTTCCTGAAAGATGCTTTTTTGGCAACAACAGCCTCTCTGACCTCACCTTTAAACCATGCTTGCAGTTTTTTGGACTTCCTTCCACTTTTCTTAAACCGTGGAATACAGCTGGTCTGGGCTGCCAAGATAGTATTTTTCAACAACATCCAAGCCTGATGTAAGTCTTTAACCTTTGCAACTGCTCCTTTTAGTTTTTTCTTAACTATTTTCCTCATTTTATCATAGTCTCCCTTTCGAAAGTTAAAAGGTATTACTGTGGATTTCCATACTATCCCTCCTCCATTAATTAAATCAAAGGCGATCATGCTATGATCACTATTGCCAAGTGGCCCCAACTGTCATCCCTCCCATCTCTCCCATCTCTCGCCAATTGCAGTGGCCTGATTGTCTGGTTTGTTAGTCCAAGGTAGATTGGGTTGCAGAAGTCTAGGATTGGGGTTATTAGTGCCCGACAGACTGTGTGGAATTGATCTTGAGAGAGGAGGGGTTTGAGGCGACAGACTAGTCTCATCCTGTGGTATGCATTTTTGGTGGTTCTGCTGATGTGGGACTGAAAGTTCAGTTCTTTGTCTAGTGTCACTCCGAGGTATTTCACTTCTGGTTGTATGGGCATGGTTGTGTTGTCTATCTTGATGTTGTGAAGAGAGATAAAGACAGCGTTTTGTGTGATGATTAGTGGCTCGTTCTTACTGTAGCTTATGGTCAGGTTGTTGCCTTGAAACCAGCTGTTCATGTGCCTGAGACATTCTGTTATCTTGGAGTAGTCTGGGTTGTCGAGGGTGACTTATGTGTATATCATTATGTCGTCTGCATAGATTGTGTATTTTATCCTGTGTTCTTTTATGATGCTGCATATTGGCTGGATGTAGAGGTTAAATAATAGTGCTGATAGGGCGGATCCTTGAGGTACTCCTTGCATGACCTTTATGGGTCGGGATGTGTTGGGACCGATCTTGACCTGTATCTGTCTGTCTGTTAAGTAGGAGTGGAACCATTTCAGAGTGGCTCCGTGTAGTCTGATGTTCTGTAGTCTTGTTAGTAGGGTTCCGTGATCCACTGTGTCAAATGCTGATGAAATGTCGATGAAGATCATGAGCTATAGCCTTGTCTCCTCTTACTGCCCCTTTTACCCCTCTATCATCTAACGGTTCAATTGACTCTCTCACAGGCTTTTTGCTATGAATGTCCCTGAAAAAGTCTTTATTTTGCGCTTTTGCTTCCATAGCAAGTTTCTTCTCAAATTCTTGCTTTGCCTGCCTTATTAATGCTTTGCATTTAACTTGCCAGTTCTTGTTCTGTTTCCAGTTTTCATTGTTTGGCTCTTTTTTCCATTTCCTGAAAGATGATTTTTTTGCAGCAAAAGCCTCTCTGACCTCACCTATAAACCATGCTGGCAGTTTTTTGGACTTTCTTCCACTTTTCTTAATGCGTGGAATACAGCTGGTCTGGGCTTCCAGGATAGTATTTTTAAACAACACCCAAGCTTGATGTAAGTCTTTAACCTTTGCAACCACTCCTTTTAGTTTTTTCTTAACTATTTTCCTCATTTTATCATAGTCTCCCTTTCGAAAGTTAAAAGGTAGTACTGTGGATTTCCGTACTATCCCTCCTCCACTAATTATATCAAAGGCGATCATGCTATGATCACTATTGCCAAGTGGCCCCAACACCCTTATCACCTGCACCAGATCTGGTGTTCCACTAAGGACTAGGTCCAATATGGCTTCCCCTCTGGTCGGTTCATGAACCAGCTGCTCCAAGAAGCAGTCATTCATTTCATCTGCCGTGACACTGACCCAGTCGATACCGGGTTAATTGAAATCACCCATTATTATGACTGCGCTGTGACTTTTGTTAGCTTCCTTGATGTCTTTGAGCATTTCATCATCCATTTGTTCATTCTGGCCAGGCTGTCAATAGTATACCCCCACTGCCATCACCTTCCCCTTCATACATGGAATTTCAATCCATAGAGATTCTATAGCAAATTTTGTTTCCTGCAAAACTTTAATCCTTTCTGACTCAATACCCCCTCTAACATAGAGCGCAACCCCTCCACCAATTTGATCAGTTCTATCATTACGATATAGTTTGTACCCAGGTATCACAGTGTCCCACTGATTATCCTCCTTCCACCATGTCTCTGAGATTCCAATCATATCTAACCTCTCATTTAGTGCTATATATTCTAACTCTCCCATCTTATTGTTTAGACTTCTAGGATTTGCATACAAGCATTTTAGAGACTGTATTTTATTAATATTAATCTGGCTATTGGTAGGCATGGATAATTTGGAATCTTTAAGCTCTGCCTGCACCATACTCGAGAGCATTTGGACTATTTTACTTTTTTTTGGAACCTCTCTGCTTTTGGTAGTATCCTTCAAGGACATCTTCTTCCGAACCATGCGCTCTTGGGCGACTGTCGGCTTTCCCCTATTATCTAGTTTAAAAGCTTCTCTATCTCCTTTTTAAAGGTTAATGCCAGCAGTCTGGTTCCATCCCGGTTAAGGTGAAGCCCATCCCTTCGGAAGAGCTCCTCCTTTCCCCAGAATGTTCCCCAGTTCCTAACAAATCCAAAACCCTCATCCTTGCACCATTGTCTCATCCACACATTGAGACTCCGAAGCTCTGTCTGCCTTTTGGGTCCTGCATGTGGAACGGGAAGCATTTCAGAGAACGCTACCCTGGAAGTTCTGGATTTCAACTTCCTAACTAAAAGCTTAAATTTAGCCTCCAGAACCTCCCTACCACATTTTCCTATGTCATTGGTACTGACATGTACCAAGGCTGCAGACTCTTCCCCAGCACTATCTAAGATCGTATCTAGGCAGTGTGTGAGGTCCACTACCTTCACACCAGGCAGACATGTTACCAGGCGATCCTCACGTCCACCATCCACCCAGCTATCTACATGCCTAATGATCGAACCACCAACTATAACAGCTGTCCTAACCCTTCCCTCATGGGCACATGGCCCTGGAGAAACATCCTCAGTGCGAGAGGGTTTTACATCACCTGGAGGACAGGTCCTAATTACAGGATCACGTCCTGCCACACCAGGGTGATTCTCTCCTGTCACGTGACCTCTCTCCTCCATGACAACAGGGATGGTCCCAGACTGGAGGTGGAACTTCAGAACTATATCCCTGTAGGTCTCATCCATATACCTCTCTGTCTTTCTTATGTCTTCCAGGTCTGCTAATCTAGCCTCTAGAGAACGGACTTGTTCCCTGAGAGCAAAGAGCTGCTTGCACTTAGTGCATATGTAAGACCTCTCACCAACTGGGAGAAAAATCATACATGTGACACTCAATGCAAAAGACTGGAAAGCCCCCATCTCGCTGCTCAACTGTTGTCTGCATCTTAGTTTAAAGCGTGTGTTTAGGTCTTTAAATTCTGTACTTACTAAGGGTTGGTGTGGATGCTTATACTAACAAAGGTGTATCTAATACCTTTAATATACCTTGTTCACCTGAAGCTTAATTAATCTCAGGTCCTCAATGTATGACTGATTTGGATAAAGAGCTGCACCTGAGAGCAGCCCCTTTCCTCTAAGACATGTAAGTACTTATAAAGCTACAATTACCCCAGGGGTGGGTGGGTGTCAGGGAGGGAAATAAGACCTAATAAAAGAGGGCTGTTACAAGGTACCCTGTCCTGCAATCTCAGCAGGGGGGCAGGGGGTTATTTAGGGTACAAAATAGTTAAATATAGGTGTAAAGGGAGGTTAGGCTGAAGATTCTGATCCAAAGTGTCCTTGAAGAGCTGCGGTTTTAGAACTCCTCTAAAATCCTTGATATCTGAGGTAGATCTTATATTCTCTGGCAAAGAGTTCCAAAGTGATGGAGCATATAAGAATATGGCATGGTTACAAGTTGTTTGCTTTGCTCTTGTGCATTGTTTTGGGATGGATAATAAATTTCTGCTTACAGATCTTCTTTGCCTATTATTAGGTCCCTTTGTAATCAAACATTGAGGATTTCTGGTAACAGATCATGTATTATTTTAAAGATGATTAAAATGATTTGAACTGGAATGAATGTGAACAGGAAACCAGTGAAGCTGATGCAGTGCAGGAGTTATATGGCTCCTTTTTGTAGGTCCAGTTATTAAGCATGCAGCTGTGTTCTGGACAAGTTGCAGTGGGTATGTTGATTTCCTTGGAAGATCTTGATAGATTAAATTACAGTAATCTAGAACAGGTGTTAGCATGGATTGGCACACAGTTCTGAAGACACACTCATTAAGTAGTGGTTTGAGCTTCTGGATTGTTCTTAGCTTATAGTAAGCATTCTTAGTCGTTCTCTTAATGTGATCCTGGAAGTTGAGGTTCTGATCAAGGATTACTCCAACATATTTTATTTGCTGCTTAACAGCTAGATCATAACCTAAAATACATATGCTCTTAGGTGGTAGGCATGTGGCATTCCTTGTGACATATAGGACCTCTGACTGTAATTGATTGTAAGGCTTAGTTCACTGAGACAACTTATCATTGCCTTTAGGCACATTGAAACCTGACTGTAATCAAGCTGATCAGTGTTAAAAGAGGTGAAAATCATGTTGTCATCTGCAAATATTTCACATTTAACATTAAGATGGTTTATAACAGAGCATAGTGGTCGAAGGTAGACATTAAAAAGTAGAGCAGACAGAGCTGAACCTTGTGGGACACTTGGGGTTGAGTAACAGGGAAGTAGGGGCTATTCAGGAAATGAAAGGATGAAGATGGTAGGTTTAAGTACAGAGCATGTATATGGGATGACTAGAAAGTGGTGAAAAATGGAGGGGGAATGGGAGGCCGGGGAGGGAATGACAGAGGTGGGAATGAGATGATTAGGGAAGTAAAAATAGGAAATGGAAAGCTGGTAAATAGTGCAGGGGGAAAATGGAGGCTGAAGACTGGAGAGGGCAGGAAGCATGAAATATTGTTATATATATCATGTTTCCTGCCTCATGTGTCATGAAAAAAGCTGAAACAGAAGGATCAACACTAAAGACAAATGTAGAGGTGGAAAGGAAGAAGACAAGGAATGGGAAGAAACAGAAAATGGAAATGAGATCCTGGAAATGGACTTAAAAGAAAATAAGAAGTGGTAAAGAGAATGGAAAACTAAACTGATTACAAAAATTGTGGGAACCACAGACAATAACGAGGAATAAGACCACTACAAATACAGTTGCAGTCAACATTATTGGCACCCTTGCAGGTCAATCTCTTAAAGTTCAATATCTTCTAAAACAAAAGTGATCAGTGAAATGGCTTTGGACTATATATGCACGCATATTTGAAACATTGAAGAATCAAATAAAATAAGACCAATTAAAAAAGGAAATAGTAGGAAATAGTAAAAAAAACTTGGGCATTGCCAGAATAAGATTATTAACCCTACTAAACCCAAACTCTATATCCCACATCTAATATTTGCCCAATTCTAAAGAGATTGTCATGACCCCCTGCCTAGGCCAAAGGCTGATAGGCAAAAGGGCTGCCTTATTTGCCCTTAAGTAATGTCACAAGACGTTTCTTCCAGCAGGGGTTGCTGGGACTTGTAGTTCTTATATTACTTGCAGACAAAGTAGTATGACCACTCGGGGTTTTTAAGGCAAAACAAAGATATTTATTTTTGGGTTTCCCCTCTCACATCAAAATTCACAAACGCTACGCAAAGTGGGATTATTTCTCCAAATGAAAATTACCAGGAACAAAAATGTGGCTGGAACATCAGAACTCAATTAGACTCTTTGCACAGTAGCTGTTCATAGCATTCTCCAGCACAAACAGTTTCACAGCTACTGCTGGTATTTACAACAGGTAAATTATTTTTCTCTTTTATCCAAGGCTGATGCATTGAACCCTCAGGTTTCAGTGGAAATTCTTTCTTTCTCACAGACGCTCTCAGCTCTCCATTAGCTAAACAAATATGCTATGTAAACTTCCTTCCACAGTTCAAGGCTAGCACATGTTTAAGCCTTCTGCTTTACAAAAAGAACAGTCCATTTCTGTCTCGTCACACTTAGGAACTCTCTCATAAACATCAACTTGCATATCTTCATAAGCTGCACTTTGCTTATCTTTCTCCAGGCTTTTGGCAATTGGTTCAAACTTACTGTTATACAGAAACTTGTGAAGCTCTCCTAAGAACTGCTCCCTCTGGTCACAACCAGCAGTGCTTTGGGAATGAGCCTTCCTATTCTGAAACAGCTTCTCCAATAACTCAACAGCATTCAGGTCTGTCTCTCTGTCTTTACTTGAACTCTGATTACTTTTGTTTGTAACAGCTTTCACTGTCCTCTTGCCTGCACGGTTCCCTTGAGCATTCTGTTCTGCACTTAGTTTCAGGTCTCTAGCAATGTCTTCAGCCAAAGTTCTGTTAAGCACTGAAGCAGATGTACCTTCTAAGCAAGAACTGCTTTTCTTGTTGTCAGAACTGTTTCCCACAGTGGAGTAAAACTTTCCTGATTTCTCCTATCTGAGCTGCTTTGAACTAGGCTTCTCTCTCAGCCACCTTTCCAGCTGCTCTACCGGCTTCTCTCTCAGCCACGCTTTCCTACAACTCACTGTCGAAGGAATATCAAAGTCGGACCACATAACTCCAATCCTGAAAAGACTCCACTGGCTACCAAGCAATGCAAGAATCCAATACAAAATCATAATCACCACCTTCAAAGCCCTAAACAATCAAGCGCCCTCAACCATCGCTAACCTACTACACACCCAAGCCCTCAACAGAGCCAGAAGAACATAACAAACAAATACACCAAGGAAGCATCTAAAAGAGCCTTCAGCATTCATGCCCCAACAGCATGGAATACCCTCCCACCAGAACTGAGAGCTATAACCAATTTAGTACAATTCAGGAAAAGTCTCAAGCACTTCCTATTCTTAAGTTACTTTCCAATATAAACCTTTCCCTAGAGAAATAGCCACTCCATCTTCAGACCTAGTGAATCTTAACTGCATTTAATGTATATAGTTCATTGTTTATGACTTAATTAGATTACATTGTTTTCCAAGTTATCTAATCCCTGTTACTTGTAAAATACACTACAGTTACCCTGTATGTATATGTTTTGTTCCATGTGAACCGCGCTGATGTCAATAGTGCGGTATATAAGAGATGTTAAATAAATAAATAAATAAATAAATAAATAAAATAAGCAGGTTTAAAACAGTGCTTTTCAGCGACCACACCCTGCTTCCTGCACGTGTCTCTCATCTCACTAGGGCTCAAGCTTGCTCCTACATCATGGTTTGGGCAGGGCTCAGCTTCAGCTACTGCATGTTCCTCTAGCTTGTGGTCACTAAGGAAACCTTGACTATCTCTGCACTTAAAGGTGTATTCCTCACATTCCATCTCTTCCACACAGCTCTCATTGTCACAAGATATATCAATTGAAACTAAAAGTTTTGTCGGAACTAATGCCTTGAAGATCTAAAAACCTTCTCGTAGCATAAACTTTCCTTTTTTTCTTTTTATAAAATAAGGACGCAACCCCAACAAACAATACCCAAACGATATACAAATCAACGGGGCTGAGAGTATCGGGAGCCCGAAACACAACGTTGGGTTAACATTCTACAATATTATATCAAGTTGCAAGTTGAAGGAGGCTCATCTGTTCTTTTTTAAGCCGACTTTGGATGTCTTTGGATGTCTTGCTGCATTACTCTCTCCTTTGGTTTTCTTCTGTTGCAACACAGGAGAATTGAAACATATCAGTTGGATACATCGTTCGGGGAGCTTTTTGGAAAGCTAAGTAAATCTTTATAACACTAGTAGGAGGAGGACTATATACAAGCGGCATAATAAGAATTTTTGAATGTCGGCTGTTTTAGGATGAGAGTTATCCAACAGGATTAAGTGTCTTATAGTCAGGATGGATGTATTTCCTACACTAAATCGATTATACCCTATGATTTGTATATTGTTTGGGTATTGTTTGTTGGGGTTGCGTCCCTATTTTATAAAAAGAAAAAAAGGAACCTTTATGCTACGAGAAGGTTTTTAGATATTCAAGGCATTAGTTCCGACAAAAAATTTAGTTTCAATTGATATATCTCTTTAGAATTGGGCAAAGAATATGATTATTGGCACCCTTATAAACAATTCAAATCAGTCTGAACAGAAGAACCATACTCTAATTGCAGTAAAATTAGATGCACCTGTGATCAACTTTCAGTACTCACATGACTTGAATCAACCAATGAATGATGGCTTTAATGTTTAAAATGGCCACATTCACTCCCTGTTCTATTTTCACAATGGTGAAGACAAGAGAGCTCCCTGAGACCATTAGAAAAGCCATTATCACCAAACATCAAACTTCAAAGGGATACAAGACCATCTCCAAAGACCTTGGGATTCCCGTGTCTGCAGTTTGCAATTGATTAAGAAGTTTTCTGTTCATGGAAGTGTAGAGAACCTCCTAGGATGTGGTGGGAAGAGGAAAATTAGTCCAAGAAGTCTTCAAAGGTTAGTGTGAACTGTTGGAAAAACACCATGTACAACATCCAAAGAGCTTAAAGCTGACCTGGAACAATCTGGAGTGGGGTTTCAACCTGCACCCTACGCTACCACACAATAAAGGACTTCATGGGCAAAGGCCAAGGAGGATCCCACTGCTCAGACAGACATAAAAAGGCACACCTAATCTTTGCCCAAATTCACCTTAAGAAACCACAATCCTTCTGGGAAAATGTTCTCTGGACAGATGAAACCAAATTGAGCTCTTTGGCAATGCAGACCAGCAATACATTTACAGGCAAATACATGAAGCTTATAAGGAAAGAAATACCCTTCCTACAGTTACATATAGTGGAGGTTCCATAATGTTGCAGGGCTGTTTTGTTGCCTCAGGAACTTGAGGTTTGAAACATATTAAAGGAATCATGAAGTCAGAGGACTGCCAAGGTAGTTTACAGAAAAATGTGCTACCTAGTATCAGAAAGCTATGTCTGGGTGAAAGGTCATGGTTCCTCCAGTAGGACAATGACCCAAAACATGCATTCAAAATTGTAAAAAATGGTTAAAAAGGGAAAAAAGTACTGCTTTAAACAGACCAGCAATAAGTCTTGATCTCAATCCAGTCGAGAACCTTTGGAAAGAGTTGAAATCTGCCATTGGTAAAAGGAATCCTGGAAACATTCATGAGCTAGAAGAAATTGCAGTTGAAGAGTGGGAGAAACTACTAGCAGACAGATGTACAAAACTCATAGATGGCTACAAGAGGCTGCCATCACTGCCTCGAGTTATGCAATGAAGGGTGCCATTAATCTTGTCCAGGTAATATTTTTTTTTCTCAAAAATTACTATGTCCAAGTTGCACAGACATCTTTTGTTTTCTTATATATCTTTGAACATATTATTAAAATATTATGATGATATCCAATTGGAATATTTCCAATTATTTCACAGGATATTTAAACAACATACCTAAAATGCAAGGGTGCCAATAATGTTGACCACAACTGTATAATAAAACAAGCAGCAAAGACGTGATAGTCAATACACCAACAAATTAAAAACACTAGCAATGTTTTAATATTTTTAAAAACACTAAACAGTCAAAAAGACCAATGTTAAAAAAAACATAATTTAGTGCAAATGCTTCACAAACATTTGTTAAAAACCCAATATGTTTCATTATAAACCTTCAGAAACTGGGAGATTGGGCATGCAAATAGCAGGTGAAATTTAATGTGGAATTAGTGCAGAGATATGCATTTAAGGAAGAATCACCCAAATTATAGTTACACGATGCAAGGTTCCACGACAGGAATCACAACTCAGGAAAAGAATCTAAACATCCAAGCAGGATATCTGGGACAGCCTGATGGTTAGCGTAGTGGTTTAGCAACAGCGTATCCAAGGTTCAAATCCTGTTGTGCTGAATACTGGGGATGATATAGAGTTATTTTTTCTACACCTGCTGGATGTTTTTCAGGTGCCTGGAGCAGGTCTAAATTTAGTCATGGCATTGGACCTCCATGAAGTTTCTGAGATCAGATGGGCATGTCCTAGCCAGGCCTCCACCACACTCCCATTCAGACTTGGACATCCTCACACTCGGAGCATTCCTAGAGTCAGCTTCTAAAATGGCTTTGGACGTCTCTATTCCCATTTTCGTATGTCCAAAGCTTGATTTTTTTTTTTTAAAGTGCCATCAAGTCAATGCTAACTCCTAGTGACCTAGCAGCCCCTGGGTTTTCTTGGCAAGGTATGACCGGAAGTAGATTACCAGGCTTTTTCTTCTGAGGCAATCTAGGGTAAAGTGACTTGTCCAAGGTCACAAGGAATGCCAGTGAGAATCGGACATTGATTGCTTGGGTACTAGGCTGTTGCTCATGAATAGAGCTTCCAAAATGACCCCCATAGTAAACATTATTCAGCTCTACAATTAATTACCTTCCTCAACCCTGCTAAGTATAATATAGTAAGTTTATAACTACATTATAGGGTGAATATTAATCATTTTGAGGGGTGAAAATTTAATTTCTATTATGCCTGTAGAAATTTGCAGTTTTGAACAGATTACACCATGGCTATTTATTTGAATAGATCAGTGACCTGTGTGGATTTAATTCTAGATATCTCAATTTCCTCCAGATTTAGATGGATTTCATCTTTTTCACAGCTTTGTACAGAGAATCAATTGCTGCTCAAAGTCACTTTGCAGTTGACTGATTTCAAACACAGGAGTGACTTTGAATTGACCGGTGGCTAGCAGCCCCTTGAAAAAAGATACCATATCTTTAAGACTTTGTGATTGATTGTACTCAACTGCGCTGCTCAGCAGACAAAAAAAATCAGGCTATTACTTCAATAAAAACCTTCAGGCTTAAGTTCTGTTACTTTGCATGTCCTACAATCATTAGTAAAATTTGGGATTTTAGCAAATGGAAATTTGGACTAGTTTCAATCAGAACATCAACAAGCTCAAAGCAGAAGCCTAGGGGGCTCTTTAAAATTATGTTACATTGCAGATAACCTCTAGGGAGCTAGTGGAGCTTACTAAAGGCAGCACTGAGAACCTTTAAAGAAGTGTGTGCCACTATTGCTGAAGGTCAGAGCAGTACTGGAACAAAACAGAGGCTGCTGATACGAAGTGACATGACTGCCTCATCTCCCAGCCCAGTTCACAATTTTGATTAGGGCTTGCTGTGGTTCACAAAGATGAAGAGAGTTATTAATAAATAATGTGTATAGTAATGATGATGATGGCGGGAGGAGGGGGAGTTATTGCTTTCCTAGCTTGTCAAGAAAGATGCCTATTTGTGTTTGCATGCATTTTGGAGGAGGAGGGGGAGGCTAAGAAGTATAGGGAGAAATGATGGAGGCAGCAGAGCTTCTAGGGAGAGCTATGGATTGATAACATAAGCAAATGGAACATTTGGACATTTCCATTTTGTGTCTATGGGAATATTCATAGTACAGCCAACCTTTTCTATATTACAAGTTGGATTAGTTTATTTAAAGAGTTTCTATACTGCCTTTCGTTAAAGTCACAACAAAGTAGTTCACAAAAACTTTGTAAAGCCAGACAACTAATACCTTGCAACCAGACAATAGAAACACAGAGTGGAGAAGAAGAAAGGAAAGGACAGTTCATCAATTGAAACTATCTCAATTGAATAGATAAAAACCAGATCAGAATATAGATACAGATGTATCTATTGTGGATATTATATTTATTAATGATTTTGAACAGACTGCTTCTGTATTAGAGGTATATAAGTCTTTTTTAATTAATCTGGATATATAGATCTCTTGTCCTACGTGCACAATAATTTTAATTATAAAAACTACTGCTGATTCTTTTTATTCCACTACGCCCCTATTATTCCATGATGTTGGCATGTTTGTACAAATTTCCAATGGAAATAGCAGCACTGAAATGTCTTAATAATGCAGGACCAGAATATTAAAACAAAATGTATGGCTATATTAGTTTTGGTGACTTTAAAGTGAAATGCTATACATTCACTTTAAAAATGTATGACCCATTATTTTCTATCCACAGTTTTATTAAAAAAAAAAAGTATAGGACTACTGGACCTAGTAGCATTTCCAGCAGAATGATATTCAGCAAATTCAGCAAATAAAAATAATAACGTCCTGTTTGAAAAGTCTGACACAGAGGCCCTGCATTTCTCGAAAAGAATAATCTCTTTCTATGTGGTTTTTAGGTGCTGCATAGTAACATACTAACATTATACATACCTGCAAATTACAGAGCAATTGACTCATGCACTCTGCCCAGTAATTCTGCTTTACACTGGACTAAGGAAATATGACAGTTGCCAGCTATAGACATTTGATGGCCAGAATAACTTTATTGTCTTCCTCTTTGACTCTCTACCAACCTATCAATGAGCAGATAAGTTCCTATAGTAAATCCAAAACTCCAAAAGCCCCCTCCACTGATGTGGTACCATTAAGCTTTGTAATCTAAATAGCTACTAAAACTAGTGTGACCATTGCCAAACATCTGGCTGCCTATATCCCTTGACCTTGCAAGATGGTACCTGAACAACACAACCAGATGGCATTGACCTTGCTGATCTCTCAAGAGTTTTGTCTTGTTGGTACAAATCCAACTTTCCTCTAGCCTGTGGTGCCACAAGGTCATGCCTCCTTTTAGTTTCTTCTACTCAGTTGCTGGATGATATTCAACTACCATCAAATCTGCTGTCCTTGTTCTAGTTGGGCTCTGGGAAGTTGCTGTATGTTCCACATGGCCTGCACTGTTGCTAGGTCAAGCTTTATCTATTTATTTATTTAGATGGATTTTATACTACCTTCCCAGACCCTTGGATCTGTCTAAGATGGTGTACAATCAATAAAAGCATTCAGTTCTCATGGTCAGTGCTTTTTTTAGACACCAGTCACAGCATTTAAACACGCTATACATATAGACAGCAGCATTGAATGTAAATGCAGACTGCTGATGGTAGTAGCTATACATATGATAGCTGTTGCATATGTATAAGTAGCAGCTGTTCTAAAATCACTAGTTATATGTATAGCCTGATTTACATGTGTAAATCCACTAACTACACACATAAATGTGCCTAAGCCTTCTAAAGTTGCACACGTGGAAGGTAATTTTATAATTTCCCTCACAGGTTGCACATGAAGCAAAGCGCACATGTAGTCCCTAATTTATAAAGTGTCATGTACTTTATAAAATAGAGGCACACAGAGTTGATGAAACCTAGCTTCGGCCACTTACGCCTGCTCTAGGACAGGCATAATGTGCCACCCCTAGATCGGTGCACTCACAGACATAAGTCATAGTATTCTATAACTTAATGTGCATCAGTCAAGGCCAGGCCTATGCTCCCCCCCCCCCCCAAGTGATGCTCTTGTGCATCACTTGGGGGGGAGTGGAGTGGAGTAGTGGCCTGGTGGTTGGGGCAAGGTACTTCAGGCCAGAAAGTCAGGGGTTCAAATCCCACTAGAGGACAGCAACCTTGGGCCAGAAGGACTGGGGTTTCTAGTCCCACAGGTGCTCCTTGTGGTCTTGGGCAAGCCACTTAACCCTCCATAGCCCATGTTCCCTGTAAAATAGTTATCTCCAAGTTATAATGCCCTGTTCAATGTAATTTCAGTTTGTTCAATGTAAACCACACTGATGCAGAATAGCATGGTATACAAGAGAATGTAAATAAATTCCAAGGAAGCCTAAGCACAATAAACATTTACATGTGAACTTATAGACTGAGGAAAGCAAAGCACACATGCAAGTACTTGAAAAGAGGGACTAATGTGCCTTCTTTATAAAATCTGCCCCTTAGTGAGTAGCATTAATGAGTTTATCATAGAGTCTGATAGAAGTGGGAATCAGTGATGTATGGATTTATTTAACATTAAGGTACAACATGGGTGAGACAATATAGGAGAATGGCTTAGGAATGAGGTTCATGACTGTCATGGTATGCACAAAACTAATCCATTTGGAGAAATTGCCTGGGAGGGACTGTGTGATACTATTTTAAATATTACTGGCGAGGAGCATGATGAGTTAATTAGGTTTAGTATATTATGTCAGGAGATGCACATGTATGGTCCTTCAATGAGTGGGCTTTACAACTATGCATTGTGCCGTAAATCAGTTTGACATTGTTGCTCACTAACTCAGCAAAATGCCTCTCTTTTTTGTCACTGTGTTCCATCGAATCGATGCTGACTCCTGGCAATCCTTTGAATAGCTGTGGCAATGCCTCTCTTTAAGAGGGGAGAAAGAATGAACAGAAAGAGAAATTAGGTAATTAAGAATTAAAATCTACCATTTTTTGAAGAAACTATTAACTGCATAGTAAAACTGCCCCTGGCAGCCACATGCAGGTGATGACTATAAAAGTTTGGAGATTTTGAGTGCAGATTCCAAGATGATATCATTAGGAATGGTCTGAAGGGTCAAGATAAGCTTTAGAGCTAAACAATACTGCCTTCACCTCATTGGCAAAATGTCACCATGAGCTACTTGCAAAAACATAAGAATGATAGCTTTACATTACAGAGAAGAGCCACGAAAATGGTAAAGGAGATAGAAGCCACTTAACCCTCCATAGCCCATGTTCCCTGTAAAACAGTTATCTCCAAGTTATAATGCCCTGTTCAATGTAATTTCAGTTTGTTCAATGTAAACCGCACTGATGCAGAATAGCACGGTATATAAGAGAATGTAAATAAATAAATAAATAAATAAGAAGGATACCCCTATGAGAAGAGACTTAAAAGGTTAGGGCTGTTCAACTTGGAATAGAGATGGCTGAGGGGAGATATAATAGAGGTCTACAAATTAATGAATAGAATGGAACGGGTAAATGTAGATTGGTTGTTTACTCCTTCAAAATATAGAAAGACTAGGGGACACTCAATAAAGCTACAATGTAGCCCATTTAGGAAAAATAAAATAAAATATTTTTTCACTCAATGAGTAATCAAACTCTGGAATTTGTTACCGGAGGATGTAGAAAAATCTATTAGTATACCTGGGTTTAAAAAAAGATTTGGACAAATTCCTGGAGGAAAGGTCCATAAACCATTAGTATGTCATGGAAATCTGCTGCTTATCCCAGGATAAGCATTGTGGAATCTCTGTACCTTTTTAGAAACCTGACAGGTACTTGTGACCTGGATAGGCCACTGTTTGAAACAGAATATTGGGCTTGATGGACCTTGGTCTGACCCAGTATGGCATTTAAGGCTAAATAAAGACATCATGGCAGTGCTAAGAGCAAAAACCTCAGTGTAGTATGGATTGACTATAAGAAAGCTTATGATAACATCCAACACTAGTTGATAATAAGTTGCCTTGAAATGTACAAAATAAAATTCAAATGGACCGAGTGCATCAAGTTTACCATGAAAATGTGGCATACCACACTCCAAATGATGCATGAAGATATTCAATAATTCCTAACATCAAGATCCAGCGAGGAATATCATAGGGAGACTCCCTGTCACCACTTCTGTTTGTATGGAATTTAATCCACTGCTTACTCTCATTAATTCTTTGGGATAAAGACTTAGCCTTAATCCTAAAGAAGGTAATAACCCAGAGGTAACATCACACTTACTATTTGCAGATGACCTGAAGCTCTACAAGTCCAGTGAACAACAATTAGTAGAATAACTCTATATAATGAAAAGCTTCTCAGGTGACATCAAGATGACAATTGGCCTTGATAAATGTGCTAAGGTAATCTTCCTTAGAGGAAAATTGAGCAATCAGAAACCATCTCCCAGACTGAGGATTATAAAATCAGGGGACTTGAACAAGAAAGTGTATACAAATACTTAGGAGTAGACAAAGCAGCAACAATCAAGAAAAATGACTGAGAGAAAATATAAGTAAAGAATATTACAGATTAAAATTGCTATTGAAAAGTACTTTAACACTGAAGTCATTAATCAGCTGACAGTTTGTGTACTTTCATTCAGCTTTGGCACTGTAGACTGTCCTCTTAAATATCTTGAGAAACTGGATATATGAACAAGAAAACTCTTCCATGCTGATGAGGTAAAATTTAGAAGAATCAACGTATGCCAAGACTGTACATCCCTACAGCTGAAGGAGGACTAGGCACATGAATGGTTTAGGAGAGGTGAACTGAAACCTAAAGATGAGAGATTGATAGTTGCAGCCCAGGATAGTGGATTATGGATGAGATGGTTCACAATGAGCATAGAGAAAACTAGCAAAATGGACATATGCAAATTCTGCAAGAAAGACCTGGAAACAATTACTCATCTTATAGTTGGCTGTGAAGTTCTGATGGCAGACAATTTCTATACAGAAAGGCACAACAATGTGGCAGGCCTGTACCACTGGAAACTTTCTGCTGTACCAGAAAAGCACTGGAACCAGGACCCCAAGAAAATTACAGAGAATGAAGGAGATGATAACTTGGGACATTCCCATTCCAACACAGAAAAAGCTAGATGCAAGGAAACCTGACATAATGAACTCTTGACTTTTCACTCTAATTCTATTTCATGTATAAAGATGACTGTGAAAATGTACATATGATAAGTGCTAATCAACTTTACACATGAAATAACATTGGAGTGAGATGTCAAGAGCTCACTGTTTACATATCAGCCAAAGATATTATGAGAATTTGCTCTTGATTTAAATTTGATGGTCCTCTTAAAGCATAAAATATGAAAAATATATAAAGTGAGTCTTGTGCTAAGTATTTGTGCAGTATTCTATAAAAGCAACATAGGTACCAATGGACTTTTATAAAATAGAATTTTAGAACCCACACCAATAGTACTCAAATGCTCATATCTGGGTACCAATTTTATGAAGGTACATACGCTTTTATGTATTGCTGTATCTTAGCTAAGTGTGGGCTTTCAGTTTTGAATAAGTTTTTACAGAATACGCATAAAAAGGTGCCTTCTTGGAGTTTAAGTTCAGACACTCTTTTATTGAATTATTGCCTATGTGGTAGTTTCACCAAATAGACACAGCTTGACACATCCTTTTCAAAATGCTCCATGACCATGTTTGTTAATGAGCACTAATAACATAGGCACTCACATCACTGCAACCCAGTCATACTATCAAACATGGTACAAATAAAACCAGTGGTTCCAGTAGTTGGCGAGAACATGGCCACAGCTTTTATTTCAAACAATGAAACAAATCCATAGAACGCTATTCACAACATTTCAATACATTTCATTAAATAATAAGGCTAGATGATGACGTCCTTAGCTCTGAACTGCCCTTTGTCCAAGAACTCTCCACATCCTCTTGTACCCACCCCACCCCCACCCCCAACCTGCGGTGGTGCCAGGCTCCTGCATGCTTCTGCTGCTGGGAGCATTTTTTGACTTGACCCAAATGGAAAGAGAGTTAAGACAGAGGAAAGCAGAAACCAGAGACTGGGACCAACCTATTTTTAAAAGAAAATGGCAGACAACCACGCTACAAAAAAGAATTTCATTTTTAAGACTATAAGAAATGACATACTGGGTCAGACAAAGGACCTTCAGACCTAGTAACCTGTTTCCAACAGTGACCAATCCAGGTCATAAGAACCTGACTGGTTCCCAAGAAGGCACACAGGTTCCACAATGCTCGTCCTAGGGTAAGCAGTGGATTTCCCAGGTCCTCTTTAATAAGTTTATGGATCTTTCCTCCAGGAACTTGTCCAAACCTTTTTTAAACCCCGCTACACTGACAGCTTTTATTACATCCTCCAGAGTTTGATTACGCATTGATTAAAAAACAATTTTCTCTTATTAATCTTAAATGGGTTACATTGAAGCTTCATTGCGTGTCCTCTAGTCTTTCTACTTTTTGATGACATAAACAATCAATCTATGTTTACCCATTCCACTCCATTCATTAATTTATAGACCTCTATCATATCCCCCCTCAGACATTTTTTTTCCAAGTTGAAGAACCCTAACCATTTAATCCTCTCCTCATAGCAGCATCCGTCTATCCCCTTTACCATTTTTGTTGCTCTTGTCTGTACCTTTTCTAATTCTGTCATATCCTTTTTAAGATATGGTGACCAGAACTGTATACAGTATTCAAGGCATGATCACGCCATAGAAGGATACAGAGGTATTATAATATCCTTGGTTTTATTCTCCATTCCTTTCCTTATGATCCCTAGCATTCTATTTACTTTCTTGCCTGCTGCTGAACACTGGGTTGGGGATTTCAATGCTTTATACACAATGTAGCCTAAATCTTTTTCCTGAGTGGTCATTTCTAAGGTGGTACTTTGCATTCTGTAACCAAAGTTTAGTATGTTCATTCCTAGGTGCATAACTTTGCCCTTGTCCACATTAAATTTCATCTGCCATTTGGATGTCCAGTCTTCCAGTTTATCAAGATCCTCATGCAATTTTTCACAATCCTCTTGTGTTACAACACCGTGGAATAATTTTATGTTATCTGCAAATTTGGTCACCTCACTCGAGTGTGTGGAAAAGTTATTAAAAAATATAAATTACAAAAAAAAAAAAAGCATCAAGCCCAGCACTGATCCCTGCAGTACTCCACAATTCACCTTTTTTTCCATTGAGGAAATTGGCCATTTAGCCCTACTTTCAGCTTCCTGATTCACAGTACTACACTACCTCCAATCCCATGACTTTTTAAATTTTGCGAAGAGTCTCTCATGAGGGATCTTGTCAAAGGTTTTCTGAAAAACTAGATATACTATGGGGTCATTCTGAAGTACAAATAGCGGGGATGTAAGCCCTGCCTGGACATAATCCCTGCTATTTGTCCCCCTTGCCATTCCCGTGGCTCCCTATACGAACAGCGGGGTTTTATGGGGAGTAGGGTGGTCCATAAAAATGAATTCCTGAATTCCTTTGCTCCCTGGCCTGATTCTGGTTCCATTTAGGTAGAAAACACTCTGTACAAAGTTTGAAGCCAATCAAATAATATCACAGGTACACTACCAAAAAACTGCCTCCAGTTTTGCAACTGATTCCTATAGATTTTGGGGTGCTGAATCCAGGAAAAATAGCCAAAATGTTCCATCACGTCACGTTTTCGTGCAAAATTAGATTTCTTACCCATATAAGGAATGTTCACATAATTTCTTTTTAGCCGACTGCAGTTTATTTTCTTGGCCCAAAATAAGGTTGTAATGGTTAACTAACTAGAAACACTCCCTCATGATATTTTAGAGTGTTTTGTATTCATTTTATACATTAACAGGACAATTGGGAGGCGGGGGGCTAAATCCAGTACTCGCGCTGGCGCATGTTCTTTCCTGTTCGCCTCGCCTCGTTCGCTCGCTCAAACACGGTGGTTGCGACATGAACGTTCCTGTCAAATTTCAGTTTCTTGCAAGTTCATTATTACCTCTTGTTTGCTCAGTCGTAATCCAGCTTTATTCCGAAGTGGTTCACTACAGTTGTAGTTTGCAGTGCTGTGTATTTGTGATGGCTCACAAAGCCAGAGGTTGCGTCAACTCTCCGGACAGTTTTTGTTTTATTTGTGGGGAATATACCGTGAAAAAGCGGCAGAGGAACATTTCTGCATTTATTAAAAAAGTATATTTCGCCTATTTCGGTTTGAAGTTAGGCAATCAAGACAAACCGTGGGCTCCTCACAAAGTGTGCAAGACATGTGAGGAAGATCTTCGCTTATGGATGAAAGGTAAAAAACAAGCATTTTGTTTCGGAATACCTATGATGTGGCGTGAACAAAGAGACCACAGCAGTGACTGCTATTTTTGCTCTTGCATTGTGAAGGGATACAACTTAAAAAATAAGAACGTAATAAGTTACCCCAACCTTCCCTCAGCAATTAGGCCTATGCCTCATAGCAACGAAGTACCTGTGCCTGAACCACCAAAATCTTTGGATCATATTTGTGTGGACGGTTCTGATCATGATGAGACTCATCAGATGGCTTTTCCCGATGAGTCCAGTACTTCCGAGTTTGAAACTGAACCAGATCCGAAACCTGAACTTTTCTCTCAAGCTGAATTGAATGATTTAGTCCGGGATTTAGGACTCCAAAAAGATGCTGCCCAACTGCTAGGTTCTCGGCTTAAACAGAAAAATCTATTGTCACCAGGAACAACTTTTAATTGGTACCGCAACCGCGAGACACAATTTTTGAAGTATTTCAGCAAAGAGGAAGATTTGGTATTTTGCAACGATATATACGGAGTGATGGAAAAGTTTAAACTCAAGTATGATCCTGCTGAATGGCGGCTGTTCATTGATTCGTCAAAAGACAGCATAAAAGGTGTTCTTCTTCATAATGGCAACACATTCGCTTCAGTTCCTATTGCTCACTCTGTTATTCTCCAAGAAAAATACGAGAATTTGGCCCTGATTCTTCAGAAGATTCGTTATGATGAGCATAAGTGGATGATTTGTGGAGACTTTAAAATTCTATCCATGCTATTAGGGCAGCAATCCGGTTTCACCAAATATCCCTGCTTCCTTTGCTTGTGGGATAGCCGGGCCCGCGACCTACACTGGGGGAAAAAAGACTGGCCAATTCGGGAGTATTTGAGACCCGGTGAGAAAAATGTTCTTCATGAGAGCTTGGTACCTCGTGATAAAATTCTATTACCACCTCTCCACATTAAGTTGGGTCTCATTAAGCAATTCATCAAGTCCCTTCCAAAAGATGGTGAGTGCTTTCGGTACCTTTGCTCAAAGTTCCCCCGACTTTCTGAAGCAAAGCTAAAGGAAGGAGTGTTTGTTGGCCCTAATATAAGGAAACTCATTTCAGATGGAGCATTCGCTGAAACGATGTCTGAGAAGGAAAAAGAAGCCTGGGATTCCTTCAAGGATGTTGTTCTCAAATTCTTGGGGAACAGGCGGGATGAGAACTATAAGGATATTGTTGCCAGGATGCTCAATGCCTTCAAAGAACAAGGCTGTAACATGAGCCTGAAAGTCCATTTCTTGCACTCCCATGTGAACTACTTTCCCGAAAACTTGGGGGCGTACAGTGAAGAACAAGGTGAAAGGTTTCACCAGGACATTAAGGACGCAGAGAGAAGGTACCAAGGAAGATGGAACACCACTATGATGGCTGATTTCTGCTGGTTGCTGCTGCGGGAAACCCCAGATGAAAAATACGCCAAGCAGCGCACCAAGAGAAGCATTCGGGGGAAGAAGAAACGGGCCCACCAGGAGATTGATTGACCCAAGAATGACTTTAAAATCTAAACTGTGTTGACAAATATCGTGTTTTTACTAAACTTTGAAATAAAAATTTGCTAGTTATTACCACAGTGTCGGATCTCATTTATTAGAATTTTATTTTCACACCATCGGGTGTTTGTCTTCATGTATTGCAATGGTGCGGTTTGCGTTTTCTATTCTTACATACATACCTGTACAGCATTTTTTGCACATTTCTTTGCTTTGCTTTGTGTCTAACCTCGCTCTTATATGCTCAATGTTTGTGCACATGTATGTGGCTGTTTTAAGTGCAGACAATTTTGCTACCATCACAGTGTGTTTTGTTGACATTACTCTATTCTTATGTGCTGCCTTGTTACAATTTTATTTATTCTTATTTGAATAACTACTAAACAATTAGTATAAAGAATTCATCAAAGAAACTTTTATCTCGATCGCACTCAATCTGAAACGTCCACCTCAAACTGCTAACCCAATGTAGCAAAAAATCTGTACGTGATGGAGCAAATTGGTTACCAGATTTGGATTCAGCGCACCAAAAAAACGTAAAAATCAATCGAAACATTAGAGGCAGTTTAAAAAAAAAAAATTTTTAGTGTACCTGTGTATTTAGGGGTGGCTCAACAAGTCTTGACATTTCCCCCTGGGAGCAGATGACGAAATGTTGCATCATCTTGTATCATCCACTCAGTTCCACGCTGATTACATTTGATTGCGTCATATTTGAACTAATCTCGTCTCTGAGAGGTGGCAAAGACATTGTACTATTATCTTTGTATCTTTATTCTTTTCAGATGGCGAAAAAACGTGGTTTTTATCTCATTGAAGAAATGTCCACCACAATTCTGGGGGCCAAGCTCCCCAGCAAGGAGCAAGTGTTAAGTGTATTTTTACATCACCATATGACATTAAACAAAGGCGTTAGTGAAAGTGCATCTATTGTAACAAGTGAAGTAGAAGCTTACTGGGAAAAGGCCAGGCTTCCTGTTCAAAGAAATGACAAAATTCAAGAAAAAGTAAAGAAATTGTTCAATCAGAGGAAACTTTCGAAGAAAAACAAAGGGAGAGGAGGGAAACAAGAGGCAAATGAAAAAGAATTCCAGGTTGCAATGAAAAACCTATTTGATGTGGCGCATGCCAATGCAATGTCTTTAATTCATATTCAAGAAGACAAAGAATTCTTAATAGCGCAACGAGAACCAGGGCGCCGCGGCTCAATGTGCGCAAACTGGCCAACACGGAAGCAAGATCTGTAAATGTATAATTGCTTGTATAAATATATAATCGATTGTGATAGTAATTATGGTCTAAATATAGACCCTAATATGTGTGCTGTGTATTACCCCTGTACTCTCTATCTATGCCCCAAACTTTCTGTCTTGATTTTTTGACAAATCCCAAACTTGTAATCAAACCGCTGCTGATCGCTGGAAGTAGCGGTATATAAGTATCTACTAAATAAATAAATAAATAAGATCGCAACAACGAGAAGAAGAACTGAAAAGACGCAGACAAAAACATGTTGCCGAAGCCGAGGCAACTACAAGCCAAGTTCAGCTGGAAGGATCTTCTTCCTCAGCAGAGTCAGGTGAAGATTCGTCGACATCTGCGGATTCAGTTAACGGACAGAAGAAAGCAACTCCACAAACGAAGCAGTTTCGACCTAACAATGTCTGGACCCCAGAGCTTACAGCAGCCCTAGATCAGACAGGGACAACGGATCGCAATGCTCTGTTTGTGGTAGCTGAAACCGCCAGAAGTCTGGGACATTATCCTGGGGAGCTCAATATCAGCCACTCCAGCGTCAAGCGCCATAGAGAAAAGCACCGTCAGCAACAATGGACGGACATGCAGAACACATTCAAAGCCGAAGGCAAAACATGCATTGTGCATTGGGATAGCAAGTTATTGCCATCTCTCCTCTGTTCAATCACATCCGTTGACCGCCTTCCAGTTTTGATAACGGCTGTCTCCACTGGAGAAACACAACTTCTTGGTGTACCAAAACTGACATCAGTAACGGGCGAGAATCAAGCTGCAGCAGTTTATGAACTGTTACAGGAATGGTGTTTGGATGAAAAGGTTGCAGGCTTCTGCTTTGATACAACTGCATCAAACACGGGACGTCGATCAGGAGCGTGCATTCTTCTAGAACAGAGACTCCATCGCACAGTCCTTCATTTGGCATGCCGCCATCACATTTACGAAATAATTCTTGGTGCAGTATTCTCTACATGCTCTGGAGCTTCATCGGGTCCCGATGTCCAACTCTTTCGCCGGTTCCAAAAGAATCGGGGCTCCCTTGACAAGTCCAACTATCAAACTGGAAAAGACTTGGAGGTGCTGCAACCTGACAGGGATCGCATCATGAAGTTTGCGGAATCCAAGTTGGCACAGGGCAATCACCGAGATGATTGCCTGGAATTCTTGGAGTTAACGATTGTCTGCCTTGGAGGGAATCTTCCTAGTTTCAATTTCGAGAAACCCGGAGCTTTCCATCATGCCAGATGGATGGCGAAAGTCTTGTACTGTCTCAAGATTTGGATGTTCTGAGGACAACTCAAAGATCTTACCCAACGGGAGGAGTCCTGTGTTTGTGATGTGAGCATTTTCTCCATCCTGATTCATGTGGAAGCCTGGTTTTCTGCCCCTGATGCCGCAGTTGCTCCTCAAACAGATTTGGAGATGCTGAAGAAACTACACTCTTACCACAATGACCGTGTTGGAAGAGCGGCCAGAGACAAACTGCAACAGCATCTGTAGTATGTGTCAGAGGAGCTTGTGGCACTGCCACTGTTCGATGAAGCTGTTTCAGCACCGACAAAGCGGGCCATAGTGTCGGCCATGATCCCGGCAGAATCAGATGAAAGCGATGAGGATGATGACGAAGACGAAGATCCCCCAAAGCGGGTCAAATTGAAAAGTTCCATGATTCCACCACTTGAATCTTTTGCAACTCGCAAGTCAATCCGTTTCCTGAAACACCTTGACATCAACAGTGATTTTCTTAATGTAGACCCAGAAGACTGGGAAGAGAATTCATCATTCAAAGACGGTCTGAAGAAAGTAAAAAATCTTCCAGTGATCAACGATGTGGCTGAGCGAGGGGTCAAACTCATTGAGGAGTTCAACGGCCGACACACCACAAAAGAAGAGCAACTCCAGTTCCTTCTGGGTATTGTCTCGCAACACCGTAAGATGTTCCCCACATCGTCAAAGTCCTTACTAGCATCTGGACCACATTGAGTGCTTGGCAAGCATGATACCCCCGTCTATGAGCGGATAATACCCAGTGGTCTGATGAACCCTGGGGGGGATTCAGGGGCCTGATAGATAGGAACCTTGAGCCTCCCCTATATATTATTTGATTGGCTTCAAACTTTGCACACATTGTTTTCTACATAAATGGAACCAGAATCAGGCCAGGGAGCAAATACATTCCTACTTTTATTTTTTCCCCTATGGCAGTGGACCACCCTAAGGAGCCTTAGATAGGGTGGGAAGGGGCGGGTTGGAGGTGGAGTGAGGGAAGTGCATGGGCAGGCAATCACTCTGGATATACAAGACCGATTCTGAGGTCAACCCTGTACATCCAGGGTTGACCTTCTAGATGGGGGACTTATTCCACCTCAGAGGAACAGAGAAGGCTGGCGGCGGCAGGAAGGTGAGGTGGTGCAGTGGGTCCTACGCAGCCAATTCTAGCCATGGTAGGTTGGATCAGGAGTCAGGCTGCAGGGAAAGGGGGGGGTTTGTCCCATGGCCGGCAATTGCAGCTCCTGAATGGAGCCGCAGTGCTATGACGACGGGACACCATGGCATTGCGGCTCCGTTCAAGAGCCTATCTGAGTTAGCCTGGGATCTGTTGGATATGTGGCCCTTCAGACTCAGGGCACAGCCTGCATGTAGAGGCCGGTAGACCCAATTCTGATCCCATGGGGACTAGACATCCCTGCAGGATTAGAACCGGGTCTACCACTGTATGCCCCGATTCTAAGGGGCCATACAGGGACTGGACGTCCAGAAGGGAATTGGCTTCCACATCAACCAGCTCATCATTTTCTATCTTTTTATTCACACCTTCAGAAAAATATAACAGATCACTAAGACAAGACTTTCCTTAGCTAAATCCATGCTGGCTTTCTCCCATTAAACCATGTCTATGTAATGTAAATTTCAGCAGGTTAACAAACAAGAACTTTGAGATCATACAAGCTCCCTTACAGTCCTGGGGGAAGCATAGAACCTATAACCCTAATAAAACCCTGGCCTAGCCTCCAGAAGGGAGGAGGTTTTTCTCAATATCCCTTGCTAGGAAGGAAAAGAGCCAGTCAACTGAGCCGCTATAGGATCCTGAGCTGCCCCAGTTTAACTGGCTCACTAGGCAATACTCTTTGGAACGAAAGGGAGGCTGGTAGGGGGAGGGCAGAGCAGTCCACACCCTAGAAAAGATCCCTAGGTTCCACAGGGAGACAGGCAGTGAAATGCACCAGGAAGAACTCTTGGAAATGCAGGAGTATGAGGAGGACAAGCCCCCTTGAACCCATGAAGGTACGTTTTCTAGAACGGTGAATGTTTCAGCCTGGGGCAGATTCAACAAGCTGATAGGGAACCTGAAGGGGGAAAGGGAAGGGTGGTTGCACAGCTGGTTAAACTATGTAGCTGAGCAACACCGTTAATTGTAAATGAAAATACTATGGGTTTTGGGTCACTGTGTTCATGGGACTGCCTATGACTGCTGAGTGCTGATTATCTGGAACTTTTGCTGTGTTTGTGTTCTGGAAAAGGGGAGGAGCAAGAACAACAAACAACAGGTGTACCAAGAAAGTGGTAGGCCAATTGTTTTTTATTAAAAACCCCAACACGTTTCAGCTGACGCCTTCTTCGGGGGAATATACCTCAAAAGAAACAAAAAACTGTAGAAACTTCATAAGAACAATAAGTTATCCTAAAATATATTAAAAATTGTGACAAAATTTCAAAATGAAATGCGGGAAGCTATAGAATTACCAAGCATTAAGGAGCAACCACGTTGACACATGTTATATAATGTGATAACTATCAAAGGGATAGGATCTATGGCGGTCTGCACTTAAAGCTTATATTTGCAGCTGCTAAATAAAAAATAATTATTTACAGTGGGTCCTGTCCCCTTGATAGTTTAAATATTACAAGATGGGTTTTCCACACATAAGTTTTTCCTGTTGCACTATCAAGTTTAAAAATATTGGCGTTATCACATTATAATGGCATGGTTTTCTTTTATGTCCCCAATAAACTCCTATATAGGTGACTCCCATAATATAAATATATCCAACACATAGCTCATCCAAGGGATCCACATGTTGTCTTCCTCGTCCCTCTTGTTTGCACCCTTTGGTGATATATGAGTATGTTTCTTTAGCATGATGCTTATTATTTTATCATTTGTCTCAACATGGTGGCACCTTGATGCTTGGTTTTTATACAGCTTCCTGCATTTCATTTTGACATTTTGTCACAGTTTTGGACTCCTGGAAAAGGGGAGGTCATGCCCATCACTGTTGCTGCCAGAGGCATGGTGTTTTGTGGCTAATCCCCAGTGAGAAGTAGGGCTAGCAGAATTGCTCCTTGAACTGCTGTAACGTTTGGAAGGCAACTCATGCTCTTTTCTATAAAACCTGGACTGGAATTGAAGCCTAGATTATCAGGTTGTTTGGTGTGTTCGAGAGTGTAGGAGGAGGTTCAAGGAGTCCAGCACCATGTACATTATCACAACACATAATCATTAATTTTATTCTTTAGAATGGTTTCTGCCATTTTGCCTGGTACTGATGTCAGGCTCACCGGTCTGTAGTTTCCCGGATCACCCCTGGAAACCTTTTTAAAAATTGGCGTTACATTGGCCATTCTTCAATCTTCCACTACTACAGATGATTTTAATGATAGTTCACAGATCTGCGCCCCTGCCGGGTAGGACAAGTTGTGAATCAAGCAATACTAACCAAGCTGTTTGTTCAGAACAACGCCCAATGGGGACACTAACAAGTTTGGCAAGGGTGGACGATCAAGTGGCCCTGCCACTCTCCTAAGCTCCAAATGATATAAGGAATACGCAATTGCATTATCCATCCCAAGAACATGCTATGCCACAAGTGACACATTCAACTGCAAATAGCGCAAAACCAGCAAGTGCAAAAGATCCACAACCAATGGGGAACTTGCAGACTGCCAGTTGATAGCCTGAACCACCGTCATGTTGTCAGAATAAAAGAGCACATTCCAATGATGCAAACGCTCACCCCAAATTGCCAAAGAAACCCAGACCCAAAACAATTCCAAAAAGACAATATTCCAGCACTAACCTGTCTCCTGCAATACTGCTTGCCACAACTCCGCACTCTAAGACCCCCCAAAATAAATCCCAAAGTGGTAACCACCAGAAGCATTTGTATACAGCTCTAAGTCATGTTTAGATACTGTAGGTATTTGCCAGACACACACGCCATTGAACTCCCGCAGAAACCCGACCAAAGGACCAAATCTGCCCATACACAGGGAGGAGTGGTCAAGTGGTTAGGACAAGATACTTCAGGCCGGAGGGCTGGGGGTTCAAGTCCCACCTGGGGACAGCAATCTCAGGCTGGAGGGACTGGGATTTCTAGTCCTGTAGGCACTCCTTGTGGTCTTGGGCAAGCCACTTAACCCTCCATTGCCCATGTTCCCTTTAAGTATTAGCGTATGTGTCTCATGTTAACTGTATCCCCCAATTGACCGCTTTGACCCGGTGAAAAGCGGGATATAAATACAGCTAAATAAATAAATAAATAAATATACCACTACCCACTCAGATAAAATGATGCTTACAGACTACTCCTCTAGTTAAGAAGGCTAACCTCCTCGTGAAAACTCTACCCATCAGAATCACTTGACAAGCAAATTAAAATGTCCCAAAAGTTCCTGCATCTGTTGCAAAGTCAGCTTCAAATGACCCAGCGCCTACCCGATCAAGCTCACCAATCACTGCACCTTCTCAATAGATAAACAAGACTCCATTTGCATGGAATCCAATTTAATACCCAGAAACATAAGCACAGTGCTAGGATCCTCTGTCTTTTCAGCTGCCAGCAGCAAGCGGAAAACAGCCACCAGCTGCTGGAACACTTCCTGTAATAGGGTGCACTCCCCAGTGCCAGATGAGCACATAAAGATGAAGTCATCTACATAAGGTACCAGGAAATCACATCCCACTGCCAGCTGGATTGCCCAATGGATAAATGAAGAAAATACCTTAAAACAGGTGCAAATTATCGAGCAACCTATCGGCATGCACTGATCCACACAATATTTCCCCTGAAAATGGAAACCCAACAAATAGAAAGAGCTGGGGTGAGCAGGGAACAAACGAAAGGTTAATTCAACATCTATCTTCACCATTAACGCACCCTGCTCCACTCTATGGAACAGCTGTACCACAGAATCGAAGAACGCAAATTGCACTAAACAAAGAGCTGGATCAATAAAATCATTCACAGTACACCCTGCCAGGTAGGACAAGTTGTGAATCAAGTGAAACTAACCAAGCTCTTTCTTCAGAACAATGCCCAATGGGGACACTACCAAGTTTGGCAAGGGTGGACGATCAAATGACCCTGCCACTCTCCTAAGCTCTAACCCCTTCTGAAACTTCTCAGTCATAATCCTTTGCAAGCATAGGACAGATGAAGTATTACATGACTGAAGATGAAAGGGAGGCTCAGAAAATGGCATAATAACCCCCTCTCTCAGTAACTCTCCTGCAACAATTGGGCTGTGTGCAAATCCAGGTAACCACACTAGAATAGCCGGGCCTGACAACCTCAGCTGCCTGCCTCTGGAAGATCCCCTGCTATCCAAGAAGCATTGAAAGGCAAGGTTGTCCGCCACCACACATTGAACATCTATGCTTGAACCTACAAAAAGATCAGTCACAACAGCCCATGTTAAATTGGAAACAAGCATTGTCCAAACCGGAGTTAGAAAACCCACCATCATTGGGAAAACATTCCACCCTCAGGCCCCCACCTCCCATCACCATCACCCCTAGTCCTCGACAGAACCAGCCCCCCCAGTTGCTAGGCTCACCAACCAAGGAACATTGCTTCTGCTGAAATTAAACCGACTTGTGGGGTCATCTCTGCCAATCATATATCAACATCCCGAAAACCCCATGCATCAGACTTAACCTTGGAAAGCCTCTTTTGAAACTGCTCATCATAAATGAGCCAAGCCCAAGCTCCATAAATCTTATGCACTCTCAAAATCGCATCCGGATATCGCAATAAATCCAGGGAAACTGCAGGCCAGGCTGCACCCAAAATCGAAGAGAAAACATGAAAAGCAAGCAACCAGTTGTTAATCATCTGAGGGACCTTAGGACACCCTTTCTTCCCCTCATCCTTACCACCCTCACCCTTCTTCTTATCCCCCACCTTCTGATTGTGGGCCAAAAGAGCAAAAATATCAATGTAACACCCCTGCAACACCTTGGTCCTTAACTTTTGGGAAACATGACAATCCAATGGGGCTCAGTGTGTGCCCACTTCAGGCCACTCGAGCAGAACCACTAGAACAACTCTCTGCAAGGTCACTAGAAAATGGCCCTGCTAGCCCCGAAGGCTGCAAACCACACAACCCTTCATCTGAGTCAGCAGACAAAGAAGAGTCACACAAATCCCAAGAAACAGAAGTATCCCAAACCTGACGCAAGTGCTTCTCCCTATGCATATGGCTTACCACGTTCCATAAATTCCTCAAAAATTTCCAGTCCTGTAAACTACACACGAGTTTTGTCATGCTTGACCTGACAAGTGCCAGCACTCGCCTCAGCAGCCAAACCCTCAATCCCATGATACCGACCTACAAGCTCTGGAACAGGTCCAGACCCATGTGGGCTTCCCACACTGATATGCTGATCCCTACTGCATTCAGACAACTTCTCTTCAGCTCTGAGACTTGAATCAAATCACAACTCAGGCTCTGGCTGCCTCTGATACTGGCAACAAAACTCTGGAAACACCACTCGTCTTTACCTCAGCAACAGCCCACCCAATCTCCTTTTCCCTTGCCCCACTACCAATGTTCCCTCTAATTTTCTGTAGGCTGTGTGCGCATAAAATATCAGCTGTGTGTGCATAAAATATCAGCTGTGTGCAGCTTTTGAAGGAAGGTTAAATTTTTGTGCGCCACATAACGACACTCAGAGTTATATACTTTAAAATTTGACTACACGTCAGAATACAGTATGTACACCACATTGATTTAATCAAATTAAATGAAAATAGACGATTACTAAATGAAGCGGGAAATTTCTAGTAATTACAATCATAACTTTTAAATTTTAAGACGTCTGTGTTGTTTTCTATCAGAATCAGAGCTGTAATTTTTGTGCGCTCTGTTGTAAAGTATGTGCGCTCGCTCGGCGAGGTGTGTGCGCACGCACACGCGCACAGCTTAGAGGGAACAGTGCCCACTACCCCCCCAACTGCCACTTTGAGGAACTGACCCAACTCCATGTAATAAAGATCCCTCCTCAATCAACCTAGCAGGATGCTACCCAGAAGGAACCTAGCAAAAGCACTGCCTTACCTAAAATGAAACAGACCCAAACACACCCTGACCCAAAAATGCCCAACAACAAGAAAGGACTGCTATAGACCCTCCCCCCCCCAAATACCCATAATAATTCATCAAAAAACCCCAAAAAACACTCTCACTGCCCCCCCATCTCCTAACTCACTGGAAACCCCACAAAATGAAAAATCCTGCAACCAAGTGAATATACTGTAAATTCAGCAGGCATTAGGACCCCTGTAGCAGCCCTGCATGAGCAGGACTGCAATCACAGCACAGAAAGTGAAACTGGAAGGCAAAGTTGCTCAGACCAAGCACCAAAGACAATGCTGACAGGAAAAAACAACTGGACCTCACTCCCTACCCCTTCACTTCAACACCCCCCTCCCCCACATTAGCTGAACCGACAAAAAAGGAGCTAAGCCCTGTGCCAACCCACTGAAAAAGCCAGATCTCACTGTGAAGAAGGACATTGTTCTCACAACGATGGCCGATGACCACTTGGCCCACCAAAAAGATGAGGAAAAAGGGAAAGAGGAGAATCTCCACAGCTATCCAATAGAGTCCACAAAGAGCAGAGAAAAGCATTGCCACACCAGCAGTCATTGCAAAAGCACAGTTTTATTCAAAGGGCCCTTAAGTTCAAAAGAATCAATTCAAAAGACCCAACTTGGCCAAGTTTTGGCTATAAAGCCTGCATTAGGGGTCTGAAAGCACAAAGATAATAGTTAAAAACAATAATAAAATAATAAGAACATAAGATATGCCTTACTGGGTCAGACCAAGGTACATCAAGCCCAGTATCCTGTTTCCAACAGTGGCCAATCTAGGTCATATGTACCTAGCAGTTTCCCCAAGGGACACAAGTTCCACAATGCTTGTACTGGGTCAAGCATTGATATCTTAATATTGAATTAAGAATCACTATTCAGACAACTGTAATGGACACAAATGTCCTTAGACATTAAAAGTAAAAGATGACATACACCTCGTTTTTGAATTTAAATGCTACTATCTTACAGAGATGTCGTGTTTCCCTTATAGTGCCACTCAGCTCCATCTTGTTCTTAATAGACCTTGAGTTGTGTTCTTTTTATTTTTATTTTTCCACAGGTATAAAAAACGAACAATATTCTTTATATTTGCAATATGGTTAAACCGCTATTAAAATCTATTTGTGACAATAATATTAGACATAGAAGCTAAATTGTGGAGGAGTGGCCTAGTGGTTGGGGCAAGGTACTTCAGGCCAGAAGGTCAGGGGTTCAAATCCCACTAGAGAACAGCAACCTTGGGCCGGAAGGACTGGGGTTTCTAGTCTCACAGGTGCTCCTTGTGGTCTTGGGCAAGCCACTTAACCCTCCATAGCCCATGTTCCCTGTAAAATAGTTATCTCCAAGTTATAATGCCCTGTTCAATGTAATTTCAGTTTGTTCAATGTAAACCACACTGATACAGAATAGCACAGTATATAAGAGAATAAATATAAATAATAAATTATTAAGCCTACAAATACAGTGCTTTGTTTTCTTTTCTGTCCGTGCTTGGCTTAAACATCTCAGATGCTTCAGTTGCTTTGAATAAATGCCTAAACTTTCCTTCATTTATGCCTGTCAGAAACATACAGCACATGGAATCCTTTGTGCACTACAGTACCGCATATTATTAAAACTGCACTTCCATTGGCACTCTCCATTCTTTTTAGTATTGTATATTAGATCTATTGCATTAAATAAGCATGTGGCACACAAAACAGATTCGGTAATATCTTGCTGTTAGAAGTCATTTTTATATTGTTTTAAATGGCCTCATTTCTTTACTTAGGCACTATTGTCATTTATTTTTTATTGCCTTTACAGTTGGATTTGAGGAATTTTCCCCATTTCAAATCTGTTTTTACACCAGATTTTTATCTTTTATAGACATCTCTGTGTATTGAGCAGAGTTCCCACAATTGGTAGGAGATATACATTATTTTATGTTTCTATATTGTTCTTATATGTGTTCAGTATGGGCCTAATTCCATCCCAGATGTAGATCCCCTCTGTACATCCGGACTGAACCGGACGGACGGAGGGGATCACTATTCTGATCCCGGTGGGCATGTCTAACCCCACGGGATCAGAATCGTGAGCAGGCCTGCACGTGCAGGCCGGGACTACAATTCAGTCTGGCCTGCATATGCAGGACTGTCCCCAGCTAACTCAGTCAAGGCTCTTCAATGGAGCTGCGGCGCCATGGCGTCATGTTGCCATGGCACCATGACTCCATTGAAGAGCTGCGATGCTGGCCGCCGCAAAATAAAGAGTATTCCCTGCAGCCTGACCCCCAATCTGGCCTCCTAATGCCAGGGTCAGGCTGTGATGAATGTCCTCTGGTCCCCACTGCCCTATCTGCACCCCAGCTGTCCCAAAAAAACCATCCAGGGAAGTTATTCCACCTCGGAGGTGGAATAACTTCCTTGCATATGTTGCTGGCCCTGGACATACAGGACCGACATTAGAATTAGCCCTGTATGTCCAGGGCCTGCGACCGTCCAGATTCCACCCAGACTCTGCTCCTGAGCCACCTCTTCCCTGTCCCATCACAACCGGTGGAGAAGTTAGTCGAGGAGTCGCTGGACCGTCCATCTCTGCTATTTGTGCCACAGAATAACCCTCTATGTGTCTTCCAAGGAAGACCTTTTTATTTATAGTTTTTATCATTATGTTAGCTTCTTATTCACAAATGTAATTGTTTCCCAAGAGTTATGCATATTGTATCTTCCTAATTGGAAAGACAAATGGAAGAGACTATTGTGATACTTGATGCTGGTAACTGTGCAATATTCTTTCTGTTGGCTTTTTAATTAATTATTATCCTTTATGTCATCTTTTACTTTGTCCATATAGTGTATTTTAATTCAATATTATTATTATTTTTTAAACTATTATCATTATACTTTCAGATCCCCGATGAAGGCTTTATAGCTGAAACTTGGCCAAGTCAGGTCTTCTGAATTGGATGTTTTGAACTTAAGGGTCCTTTGAATAAAATTATGCTTTTGCAATGACTACTCATGTAGTCATGCTTTTCTCCACTCCTTGCGGACTCTGCCAAAAAGGTGGGCCACGGGGGAACACACGTGCCTCACCACTAACCCCTCCCTACCAGTTCACCCTCCCTTCCTCTCTCCCCCTCCTCCTCCCATGACAAATAAGTTGCAGGGCTCGGCCATGTTAGCAGCCCACTTACAAATCATCATGCGATGGGGAACTGGACTTAATTATTGAAATATACGTTTTGCTGCAGCATGCAAATTAGCATGCTATTTACTAAAAACATAGAAACTTGAGGAATCACTTTTCAAACATATTTCTAAATAAAAGCTCTGCATTTGGTTAATGAGTGTGCAATGCTAATTCCGTTGTATGAGACTGACTCCAATATTCCCTTACTTCCGACATGCAAATAGTTTGTACAGACAATTCCAAACATGACACAGTTAAGAAAAGCCTCCTTTTAGACCTACAACAATCACAAATCAATCTCTCCAACTCAGCTCTCCCTTCAAAACTCATCAATATCTTCTCTTTTCCACAGATGAGGGAGGAGACCTGTTTACTATGCACATGCTTTATTTACTACTGCAGGTGGATGCTTCACAATGGGCTTCTAATTAGTATAAACAGGGTGCTCCACTAGGCTGTTACCCTACTTTACCTTGATTTTATGAGTGTCACGGGTGGCTGAGTTACCTCAGATAAGTCACCAGTAAACTCCCAGCTTATAGAGAAAGTGTTTTTTTATTTTTCCTGCAATGCACTCTACAACGTCTTGAACCTTAAATTCAAACTTCCCAAATGGGTGAAAGCCAAGTAGTGAGAACTCTCTCACAAGAAACCACTTGAATAATTGTACTTTTAATTTGTAAACATAGTGCAAATTTAAATTTTGTAAACAAAACAATAATAATCTTTATAAAGGTAGTCAAGTATTTTCTGTGAACAAATCTTAAATGCTTCTATTCAACAGTTGTACAACATTGTCTCTTTCAAAAATTCAATGGGGCTGCGGCTCCGATATCTTTCGGAAGCCGCCACTGGTTCTTAGTAAACAAGCCCCTAAGTATTAAGCTTTTTTTAATGCTGTCAAGTCAAGTCTGGGTTTTCTTGGCAATGTATCACCAGAAGTAGATTACCAGGCCTTTTTTCAGAGGCAATGGAGGGGTAAAGCGACTTGCCCAAGGTCACAAGCAGTGCCAGTAGGAATTGAACCCTTGATTTTCTGGGTACTCTTCCATTCCAAGTATTAATTAAGCAGTTTAAAACTTGAGATTTCTTTATTCCTTAGTAGAAGAAAAGATCAGTTCTAATACTGTCTTTTTTCTATAATTCTGCAGGTGAATGATTATTATCATTCAGGTAAAGACAACTTTGTTTCAAAAATGTATACTACTAGTGCACTAGTGTTTTGCCAAAAATAGTTACATAAGAACATAAGATATGCCATACTGGGTCAGACCAAGGTCCATCAAGCCCAGTATCCTGTTCCAACAGTGGACAATCTAGGTCATATGTACCTAGCAGTTTCCCCAAAACACACAGGTTCCACAATGCTTGTACTGGGTCAAGCATTGATATCCTGGGTCCCTTCTTAATAATGGTTTATGGACCTTTCCTCCAGGAACTTGTACAAACCTTTTTTAAAACCAGCTACACTAACAGCCTTTACTACATCCTCCGGTAACAAATTCCAGAGTTTGATTACACGTTGAGTGAAAAAATATTTTATTTTATTAGTCTTAAATGGTTTACTCTGTGGCTTCATTGCATGTCCCCTAGTCTTTCAATATTCTGATAACGTAAACAATCGATCTACGTTTACCCATTCCACTCTGTTCATTAATTTATAGACTTCTATCATATCTCCCCTCAGCCATCTCTTTTCCAGGTTAAAGAACCCTAACCTTTTTAGCCTTTCTTCATAGGAGTATCCTTCCATCCCCTTTACCATTTTGATGGCTCTTCTCTGAACCTTTTCTAATAACGCTATATCCTTTTTAAAATACGGCGACCAGAATTGCACACAATATTCAAGGTACGGTTGCACCATGGAATGATACAGAGGCATTATAATATCCTTGGTTTATTTTCCATTCCTTTCCTTATGATACCTAGCATTCTATTTGCTCTCTTGGCCGCCGCTGCACACTGGGCGGAGGGTTTTAACATGTTATCCACAATGACGCCTAAATATTTTTCCTGGGTGGTGGTTCCTAATGTGGAACCTTGCATCGTGTAACCATAGTTTGGGTTGTTCTTCCCTAGGTGCATAACTTTGAACTTGTCCACATTAAATTTCACCTGCCATTTTGATGCCCAGTCTTCCAATTTATCAAGATCCTCTTGCAATTTTCCACAATCCTCTTGGGTTTTAACAACTTTAAATAGTTTTGTGTCATCTGCAAATTTGATAACTTCACTCGTTATTCCCTTTTCCAGGTTATTTATGAAAATGTCAAAAAGCAGTGGACCCAGCACAGATCCCTGGGGTACAGCACTATTCAACTTTCTCCATTGGGAAAATTGGCCATTTAGCCCTACCCTCTGCTTTCTATCTTTTAACCAGTTCCTGATCCACAATAGTACACTGCCTCCTATCCCATGACTCTTTAGTTTTGCCAAAGGTCTCTGATGAGGGACCTTGTCAAAGGCTTTCTGAAAGTCCAAATACACCTATATCAACGACTCACCTTTGTCTACCTGTTTATTCACACCTTCAAAAAAACATAACAGATTAGTAAAATAAGATTGTCCTTGTCTAAAGCCATGTTGGCTGTCTCCCATTAAGCCATGACTATCTACATGTTCAGCAATTTTGTTCTTTATGATGGTTTCTACCATTTTTCCTGGTACTGACGTCAGGCTCACCGGTCTGTAGTTTCCCAGATCACCTCTGGAACCCTTTCTAAAAATTGGTGTTACGTTCGCCATCCTCCAATCTTCAGGTATTACAGATGATTTTAATGAAAATTCACAGATTACTAATAGCAGGTCTGAAATCTCAGATTTCCCTTCTTTCAACACCCTTGGATGTATATCATCCAGCCCAGGTTATTTGCTACTCTTCAGTTTATATAATAGTTGTAATACATCTTCCTGATGTATCGATAATTCCTTTAATTCTTCCGCACCTTTAAATACCGCTTCAGTCATGGATAACATCCCTACATCTTCTTCCGTAAAGACCGAAGTAAAGAATTCATTCAGTCTCTCCACTATTGCCTTGTCGCCTCTTAGTGCCCCTTTAACCCCTCTGTCATCTAATGGACCAACTGACTCTCTCACAGGTTTTTTGCTATGAATGTACTTGAAAACGTCTTTATTATGTGTTTTTGCTTCCGCAGCAAGCTTCTTCTCAAATTCTCCCTTTGCCTACCTTAGCAATGCCTTGCATTTAACTTGCCAGTGCTTGTGCTGGTTCCAGGTTTCGTCGTTTGGCTCTTTTTTCCATTTCCTGAAAGATGCTTTTTTGGCAACAACAGCCTCTCTGACCTCACCTCTAAACCATGCTGGCAGTTTTCTGGACTTCCACTGTTCTTAATGCATGGAATACAGCTGGTTTGGGCTTCCAAGGTAATATTCCATTGTTATTGTGGTATGTCAGTTACTTATCTCAATCTTCCTTCCAGGTCTTGCTGTTTTCTTGACATTAGGTAACTTAGAATCCTCTCTGCTCCAGTGATGTCCAGCTGTAATCAGGCCACCTACTCCCTATCTTTAAAAATCAATAAAAGAAACTATCTTCCTAGTTATGTGTGCAGTAACTAGAAAGTGTTCCTGTCCTTTTTCCCCCTTTATTCTCTTTCTGTTACTTGTGAAGCTTGCTATTCCTCCCAAAATATAAAAATAATCAAATTTCCTATCTTTTCCTCACACAGAACTCTCTGTGCAAAAATCAGTTTTTTTCTTTAGGTATGTGCCAGAGTCAATCCTTTACAACTGCCAATCAGTTCAGGAAAAACGATACCAATTGCCAATAAATTTAGGGCCCAAAATTGAGTTGCGATGACTATGTGCCTCTAAGGTGCATAGCCATCGCCGCTGAACTTTCACCACAGATATTCAATCCAGGGCCAAATCCAGCCACTGGAATTGAATATGTAGGTCTGTCACAACACACCGCATAAACTCCAATTCAAAACCCCAATGCGGTGATCCATATAACACAACCCAAAAATTATAGTGATCCACTAGCCTAAAACATGTAGGTAAAGCAATTCTTATTAACTTCGAATGTCAGAGCTAACGTCAAAGGGAGAAAACCAATCTTCACTCCCTTATAAGCAGTGTCTCCTTTTTTTATCATTTTTATTCATTTCTTGTGACTTATCTTATGAAGAGGCCTTGAGGAGAAAGATGAACTTGGAATCTGTCTTCAAGGTGAATCATGTTTCAAGCCACAAACAAAGGCTCTGTCTCAGGTGTTTGTAAGATTCCAATCACGCAATAAAATCTTCAGCACTTGTGAATTAAAGGAACAAAACCTGCCTATTTTAAAGACAGTGTCTGATGTAAGCAGTCATGGAAAGCATATGAATGAACCAATGAAAACACAGGAGGTGTCCACCAAAAGGAGACTCATTGTGTAAGTGGCATATCTCAATAAAGACTGGTCTAATCCAATTCCAAACTGAGACCAGTAGGAACTACAGTCTTTAATTTAAAAATCCAGTATTGTTCAGTCCATTGTAGTTTAAAGAGACAAACCCCACCACGCGGATCTACCGGGACATGATCAATGATGCGCCATCGCATCTGAAATTGATGGTGATATTGTATTCAGTGTTCAACCATAGGATGCAGTGGCCATACATAATAGGGATGCATGTTCTCCCAAACTTGCATGACATGTAAGCTAATCAGGCAATGGCAATATTGAGGCGCTGCCCGATTAGCTCCCACGGGTAAAGATAGTCGAGGTGTTCCCATGACTGTCTTTACCTGTAGGTCACTAACCAGGTAGTGGTTCAATATCACTGTTGCCCAGTGAGCAAAGAATGCCACTCCTGCTCCACTCCATAATGCCCACCACATGCCCCGATTCTACATGGATAGCACCAGGGCATGTAGCAGTGAAACCAGTAGATATTCATCGGCACTAACCGTGTAAATGCCTTTGAATATCGGGCCCTTAATTCTTTAAATAAGGTCAATTTTTTTTTCACACATTCATGGTAACATATAGTAACATAGTATTCCTTCAATCTTTCAAACATACAGTACACTCTCTTCCTCAATGAAACAGTTCAATATGTTTCAGGATTAAATAAATCCTGTGAGCAGTACACTGGTTTAAAACAGCTCACTCCGAGGGTTTCTTTCACTCTACTGGAAGTTTTATAACTTCAGCTTTTAGTGCTTCTCCTTCAGTGCTTGTAGGACTCCATTGCTATAGAAAGCAAGCTACACACTGTTAAGCTTTTAACTGCAGCAGTGCTCAATGTTAAACTCACTCTTCAACAAATCAATTCAAATACTCATTCAGCTTGATTTTAAAACTGTTTGGATGAGTTACAGAGCTTCTTCAGCCGGCTTCCAGTCACTAAGGAAAACGTTTCCACATTTAATTTTAAATTTCCTCTTCAGCTTTCATTCCACCTTCTTACACACTCCTCCTGTAAATAATTCTGATATCAGTTCTGATATCAGTTAAATCTTTTTTCAGCATTTCCACACAGACACACTCTGGCACACCTTATCCCACCAGAATTTTCTTCTACCACACTGACTGAAGTTCCTGCATATGGATTCTATCCTCACTGTGAAAGTGTTCTTATACCCAGCAACATTTGGAAATAGTTCCTTACTAAATTCATTCCAACTCACACAGCACACTCATAGTTTTAAAGCACCTAACAAATCTTTGAACACATAAAGCAAATGGGTTCAAATCCCACTAGAGGACAGCAACCTTGGGCCAGAAGGACTGGGGTTTCTAGTCCCACAGGTGCTCCTTGTGGTCTTGGGCAAGCCACTTAACCCTCCATAGCCCATGTTCCCTGTAAAATAGTTATCTCCAAGTTATAATGCCCTGTTCAATGTAATTTCAGTTTGTTCAATGTAAACCGCACTGATGCAGAATAGCGCGGTATATAAGAGAATGTAAATAAATAAATAAATAAAACTAATTTTACCAGACAGCTTGTCCCAGGCTCAGCTGCTTCCTGTATCAGTCCTGCTTTGTGCATTAATTCCTTCAACACTGTATTGAAAATGAAATCTCATTCCCCATACATTCATACACACATATACCCAGACATATTTCTTCAGAACCAATAAGGATTTATTTATTTGGCATGTTTCCTTATTTGAAACTTCATTTGAACTAGCCAGTCTTTCTTTAAAATGTTTATTTCCTTATTTTAGACTTTACTGACCATTTTCATTTATTTTAATGGGCTATCAGCAGGTACTTTTAACTTTTTTCTCTGTCATTACATTAGCAGTTTGCTATATGTTATTTGTGCAAATTGCATTACTCTAAAGCAGTGGTTTTCAACCCACTCCTCAGGACACACCTAACCAGTCAGCTTTCAGGATAACCACAATAAATATACATAACAAATATTTGCATGCACTACTTTGATTATATGTAAATCTCTCTCATTGTGGTTATTCTAAAACCATGACTGACTAGGTGCGTCTCAAGGACTGGGCTGAACAACCTTGATCTAAAGTGCTGTCACAAACAGGCACAAAAGTTCCCTAACCTTAGCAGCTTCATTATACAGACTACAGCCTATGGGCTTTAATGTGTCTCTAACTTACTGCTACTACTACTACTACTAATCATTTGCAAAGTGCTACAAGGTGTATGCAGCGCTGTACATATAAATGTAAGGCAAAGTCCCTGCTCATCAGAGCTTACAATATAATCAAAATGAAAAAAATGCAAAACTGCGGACTGGAGTATGGCAATGTAAACATAAGTAGTGGACAAGAGAATGAGCAGCGTCGGGATCCAAAAGCAGCCTCAAAAGGTGGGTCTTCAGCCTGGACTTGAATGCAGCCAGAAAAGGAGCCCAATGCACTGACTTGGGTAGTTTGTTCCAGGCATATGGAGCAGCAAAGTGGAATGAACGAAGTCTGGAGTTGGCAGTGGCAGTGAAGGGCACTGGTAAAAGGGATATGCCAGAGAAGCAGAGTTCTCAAGTAGGACTGTAGAGTGAGAGAAGAGAGGAAAGAAAGTGAGGAGCTACAGAATGAATGCACTATAGTCGGTAGTTTGAACTGGATGCAGAACTGGATAAGGAGCCAGTGAAGTGACTTGAGAAAAGGGGTTACATGAGCATAGTGACACTGGCAGAAGATAAGCCTTGCAGCTGAGTTTTGAACCAATTGAAGGGAAGAAAGATGATTCAGAGGGAAACTAGTGAGGATCAGGTTACAATAGTCAAGACAGGAGGTGACTAGTGAGTGGATGAGAGTCTTAGTAGTGTGTAAAAAGGAGGGACATATTTTGCCAGTGTTATAGAGAAAGCTAAAACCTGTTATTTCTATCAGTTGGATGTGTGCAGAGAAAAAGAGAGTAGAGTCAAAGATAACCCCATGGTTGTGAGTGAGGAAACATGGAGGAGTCTAGTATTATCCACAGAAATAGAGAAGGGAGGAAGAGGGGAGGTGGGTTTGAGGGGAAAGATAAGGAGCTCAGTTTTAGCCATGTTCAGTTTCAGACAGCGGTGAGACATCCAGGCAGCAATGTCGGATAAGCAGGCAGAAATCTGGGACTGGATTCCTGGAGAGATTTCAGGCGCAGAAAGTTAGATCTGAGAGTCATCTGCATAAAGATGATACTGAAAACTATGGGAGGAAATAAGTGCACCAACATACTGAATGTAGAGAGAGAACAAGAGAGGTCCCAAGAAAGTGCCTTGAGGTACACCAACTGAAAGCAGGATGACAGTAGAGGATCCACCAGAACATACACTAAAAGTGCAAAGGGAGATATGAAGAACACCAGGAGAGAACAGAACCCCTAATTACAAGCAAGGACAGGGTATCGAGGAGAAGGTAGTGATCAACAGCATCAAAGGAAGCAAAAAGTTCAAGAAGGATGAGAATCAAGTGCAGACCTTTGGATTTGGCAAGGAACAAGTCACTAGGGAATTTGACAAGAGCTGTTTCTGTGGAGTGTAAAGAACAAAAGCTAGATTGCAGTGGATCCAGAAGGGCTTGAGAGGAAAGAAAGTCAAAACAGTAGAGGTGAACCACTAGTTCAAATAGTTTTGAAGTAAAGTGGAGTAAAGACATAGGCTGATAACTGGAAGGACAGGTAGGATCTAGTGAAGGCTTTTTGAGGAGAGGTGTTACCATAGCATGTCTGAAGGCCACAGGAGCAATTGCAGGAGAAAGTGATAGGTTAAGGATATTACAGATTGCAGGGATGATGGCAGAAGAGATAGAGCTTAGTAGATGAGTGGCTATGGGATCAGAGTAGCAGGTACTCAGTCTGGAGGAGGAGAGAAGATTTGCAGTTTCCTCATAAGAACATAAGAAATGCCATACAAGGGTCAGACCAAGGTCCATCAAACCCAATATCCTATTTCCAACAGTGGACAATCTAGGACACAAGTAACTAGCAGTCTCCCCAAAACACACAGGTTCCACAATGTGTTTAATGGGGCAAGCAGTGCATATTCTGGGTCCACTTTAATAATGGTTTATGGAGCTTTCCTCAAGGAACTTGTCCAAACCTTTTTTAAACCCGGCTATACTAACAGCTTTTACTATATCCTCCAGTAACAAATTCCAGAGTTTGATTACACATTGAGTGAAAAAATAGTTTCACTTATTAGTTTTAAATAGATTACCCTATAACTTCATTGCATGCCCCTTAGTCTTCCTATATTTTGATGGCATAAACAATCAATATGCATTTACTCGTTCCACTCCATACATTAGTTTTATAGACCTCTATCATATCTCCCCTCAGTCGTCTCTTTTCCAGGTTGAAGAGCCCTAACCTTTTTAGCCTCTCTTCCTAGGGGTATTCTTCCATCCCCTTTACCATTTTGGTGTCTCTTCTCTGTACCTTTTTTAATAACGCTATATCCTTTTTGAGATACGGTGACCAGAATTGCACACAATATTCAAGGTGCGGTCGAATCATGGAACAATACAGAGACATTATAATATCCTTTGTTTTATTCTCCATTCCTTTCCTTATGATACCTACCATTCTATTTGCTCTCTTGGCCGCCACTGCACACTGGGCGGAGGATTTTAACATGTTATCCATGATGACGCCTAAATATTTTCCTGGGTGGAGGTTCCTAATGTGGAACCTTGCAGCGTGTAACCATAGTTTGGGTTGTTCTTTCCTAGGTGCAAACTTTGCACTTGTCCACATTAAATTTCATCGGCCATTTGAACATCCAGTCTTCCAATTTATCAAGGTCCTCTTGCAATTTTCCACAATCCTCATGGGTTTTAACGACTGAATAGTTTTGTGTCATCTGCAAATTTGATAACCTCACTCGTTATTTTCATTTCCAGGTCATTTATGAATATGTTAAAAAGCAGCAAACCCAGAACAGATCCCTGGGGTACTCACTATTCACCTTTCTCCATTGAGAAAATTGGTCATTTAGCCCTACCCTCTGCTTTCTATCTTTTAATCAGTTCCTGATCCACAATAGTACACTGCCTCCTATCCCATGACTTTTTAATTTTGATAGAAGTCTCTCATGAGGGGTCTTGTTAAAGGCTTTCGGAAAGTCCAGATACACTATATGAACCAACTCACCTCTGCCGACTCCGACTAACTTCCCTGTACATTGTGGGAAAGGGGAAGTGCGGGGGTAGAGTTAGGGCAGGCAGTGGGCGGTCCGTGGCCCCAGTTGTACAGGGCTGATTCCAATGTCGGCTCTGTACTTCTGGGGCCGGCAGACTGAATGGTAAACTTATTCTACCTCTGAGGTTGAATAAGTTCCTCTAGTCGCAAGGGATGGCAGGCCTGGGTGACGGAGGAGGTAGGAGGGGGTGGAGGAGTTTTCCTGCATCCCGACTCTGGCCATTCACGAGCCTTGACTGAGTTAGTTGGGCTAGGCCTGTACGTACAGGCTGACTGGGATCGGGGTCCTGGCCTGCACATACAGGCCTGGACGCGATTCTGATCCCACGGGGCTAGACATGCCCCATGGGATCAAAATCCCATCTAACTCTGTGTGTCCAGTTCCAACCGGGCGCACAGAGGGCCGGGATATCCAGGATGGAATCGGGCCCTTACTGAATACATTTTTCTTCAGACAAAACAGACACATTTAATACCATTAGCATTTGCTTAGTGCATACAAAATGAATGCAGTGCTTTGCAGAAACACATAACAACCAGTCCCTGTTAGCTGGTTCTTACAGTCTACTTAAGTCATTCAAACAGGCAATAGAGTTAAAAAGAAATAAGAGGTTTTTGGATTAAGGGGGAACAGGATAAGGAAAAGTAAACTGGATGGGTTATCATAAAACTAGATATAATATGGGGATGGGGGAAATAATTGAGAAAGGCAAATTTTAAATTGAGCAAAAACTGCAAAAAATGAAACCTCTGACCTGGTCAATTCATTTTACAGGGGTATGAACAGCAAAAACTACAAGACAACTCAGCATAGTGTAAGATTTTCAATGTTCATCCAGAGAGATACATAGATGTCCTAGAAGACTCTACCTCTGAAGCAGTATCTTTTTGTAAAACAGAAATGTGAAGAATGGATGGTGCCTTAGCACCTAATGAAGCGTCTCTCATTTAAGAGGTGTAAACGTGCCTCGTGATTCTTGAAGTTACAAATGAGAAGGTTAGACCATAAATGGTGGCACAATCATGCTTCTTTTGATAAGATGGTTTGTAGATCTTTTATTCATATTTATAATTTGGTAATTTTGAATGCAGAGAATTCACCCAGAATGATGGTGGCAGGTAATTCCACTAAAGAGCTTTTTGGTATTGTTTCACATTTAACCTGCCCTTCCATTAGTGCTCTGCTTTTACTCCATCCGTTGCAGAATGTGAAAGATTTTCTATTCATTTTGAAAATAAAATTACTAATATTTGGTCTAGAATCGAGAAAGCCTCTGTAGGTTCTGGCTACGATATTACAGAAGATGACTGGAGGTAGACAAACATTTAGGTTTAAGCTCATTTCATCAATTAGAGCTGGAGGACATATTATGTACTATTACATCTATTAAATCCACATCCTGTATATTAGAATTTTTGTCCAGCCTGGCTAATAAAATTGGCTACTCATAAGCTCTGTGAATTATTTTACTATGAATTCTTCATGATCTCAGATTAGTTCTCCAGACATCCCAGTGATAGCTACTGTACATTCTTGCCTGAAGAAGACCTTTTCGGATGAATTTATTTGGAATAATTATCACCCTGTTTCTAATCTATCTTTTTTTAGGAAAAGTTGCTCAACATACAGGAGAGCTTTTACAAGGGCGCTAGTTGTCTGCATATGTTCCGGCATGTGTTGAAGGCATGATGGGACACGTGTTGACATTTAGCCCAGGGCAATGATAGTTAGCTCAGCTGGATTTCCATGCTAACTGTTCATGATGTGTTAATGGAACAAGTGGGTGGGTTTGGGGTAGATAGTGGGCGTGGTGAACACTGCACAGATAGCACAGGGGTAAACACCACCTGCTAACTGCTACCCTTGCAATTAACACGGGTTCATCTAATGCCATCTCAATAGGAACATTACGATACCATTCAGTGATTGGGAATATGCTGGGCACCCCCCCCCCCAATTAAATAGCACACAGCAGTTGCAACTACTGCGTGTTTGTTTTTGAGCTAAACACACATTAGTTGTAAAACACCCACACACTTTAGTAAGTTGGCCCCACAGTGTTACAGCATGTGTCCCTTTTTTTTCTAAATCAGTACCATTAATTGCATGAAAGATAGTAAGGTTTTAGGGCCAGGCATAATGCAGAAACATAATATAGATATACAGAAACATAATACAGATAGAAACTTGAGGGTTATATTTAGAAGGCTTATTCAAAGTTTCCATGTGGAAAATCTGGCAGGGGGCATGTTGTTGGACATGCTTAGGGCATGGCTTGGTAGAGTCAAAAATCAATACATGTAGTCCCCATTTCATATAGGGAAGAATGTACATGTATGATCAAAATTGTCCACGCAGGGATTTACAGTTGCCCCCTTGCATGTATAGGTTTTTAAAAAGTGCTTGTTTCTGCTAACTCACTTCAACAATTTACAACATCTACTCTCCACTTAATCCTGGTGATGCAGCTGTTCTAGAAACAGAAAAATGACAACAGAAAAAGACCACATGGCCTATCTAGTCTGTCCTTCCATATCAACAACTACAACAGTCCCCTTTTTCCTTTAAAGATCCTCTGTGTTTGTCCCATGCTCTTTTGAATTCAGATACTGTTCTAGTCTCCCTTGATCTCACAGCAGCTTTCAATATGGTTGACCATGCACAGCTTCTTCATAGACTTACCAAAACTGGCATCATTGGTATAGTATTACAGTGGTTCACCTCTTTTCTTTCAGACAGAAACTTTTCTGTTCTCTCTAATTCCTCAAAGTCCTCTCAATATTCTCTAACTTGTGGAGGTCCTCAAGGAGCCATTCTTTCCCCTTCTAAAAGTCATGGGATAGAAGGCAGCTAAAAAGTCATGGGATAGAAGGCAGTGTACTATTGTGGATCGGGAACTGGTTAAAAGATAGAAAGCAGAGGGTAGGGCTAAATGGCCAATATTCCCAATGGAAAAAGGTGAATAGTGGAGTACCCCAGGGATCTGTACTGGGTCCGCTACTTTTTGACATATTCATAAATGACCTGGAAAAGGGAATAACTAGTGAGGTAATCAAATTTGCAGATGACACAAAACTGTTTAAAGTTGTTAAAACCCAAGAGGATTGTGGAAAACTGCAGGAGGATCTGGATAAATTGGAAGACTGGGCATCCAAATGGCAGATGAAATTTAATGTGGACAAGTGCAAAGTTATGCACCTAGGAAAGAACAACCCACACTATAGTTACAAGATGCAAGGCTCCACATTAGAAACCACCACCCAGGAAAAAGATTTAGGAGTCATCGTGGATAACATGTTAAAACCCTCCGCCCAGTGTGCAGCGGCGGCCAAGAAAGCAAATAGAATGCTAGGTATCATAAGGAAAGGGATGGAGAATAAAACAAAGGATATTATAATGCCTCTGTATCGCTCCATGGTACGACCGCACCTTGAATATTGTGTGCAATTCTGGTCACCGTATCTTAAAAAGGAGATAGAGTTATTAGAAAAAGTACAGAGAAGAGCCACCAAATTGGTGAAGGGGATGGAAGGCTACTCCTATGAAGAGAGGCTAAAAAGGTTAGGGCTCTTTAACCTAGAAAAGAGGCGGCTGAGGGGAGATATGATAGAGGTGTATAAATTAATGAATGGAGTGGAACGGATAAACGTGGATAAATTGTTTACGCTATCAGAATATAGAAGGACTAGGGGGCATGTAATGAAGCTACAGGGTAAACTATTTAAGACAAATAGGAGAAAATATTTCTTCTCTCAACGTGTAATCAAACTCTGGAATCTGTTACCGGAGGATGTGGTAAGGGCTGTTAGTATAGCTGGGTTTAAAAGAGGTTTGGACAAGTTCCTGGAGGAAAGGTCCATAAACCACTATTAAAAAGGGACCCAGGATATCAATGCTTGGCCTAGTACAAGCACTGCAGAACCTGTGTCTTTTGGGGAAACTGCTAGGTACGTATGACCTAGATTGGCCACTGTTGGAAACAGGATACTGGGCTTGATGGACCTCGGTCTGACCCAGTATGGCATTTCTTATGTTCTTATGTTCTTATTGTTTCAGTCTGTTCATCAGTCCCCTTGCTACCCTCATCCAGTCTTTTGGCATTAATGCCTGCATCTATGCAAGTGACATTCAGTTGTTTTTTACTACAGACTCCCACTCCCTTGATCTATCCTCCCTCAACAATTGTGGTTTTGCCATTACCGCCTGGATTCCCTCATGCCAGTTAAAACTTACTGTAACACTACCAAATCTTATGTTATGTGGGTCACAAGTAGTGACATTTACGCCACATTAGCACCTCATTTTTCCGGTCAGATTTGGCTCTCAAGGACTCCCTTAAGATGGTTGTCAGTATCTTCAATCAGCAGTGTTCTATCCAGATCTATCTTACCCAAGATGCCATGACAACTGCTACTCAGGTTTTTGTCCTTTCCTGACTTATTCCAGTATTGTCTATTTAGGTTTCCCATACTCTTCCCTGAAGTGGTTTCAAAACATTCAAAATATTACCCACAGACTTATTCATGGGCCCCGGAAAATGGATCACCCCAGTTCCCTCTCTAGTCAATATCACTGGTTACCAGTCAACTACCAAATCAAATTCAAGCTTCTTCTAACTGTATAAGTGGCCACCCCCTGTATCTTTTCTCTCATCTCACTTAATCTTAATCTCAGCCCACTCGCTCCAAACACGCTAACCTACTTTATTTGCCACCTGCTAACCAGATTCATTATGACACTAATCGTCATTCAGCCTTTTATTATGCAGCTCTCTTCATTTGGAACTCACTACCTCCATACCTTCACTCCAAAACTAATTACAAATGGTTTAAAACTTAACTGAATTTTTTTTTCACACAGGCTTTTGGTGAGCAATAATTCCTCTTAAAGTAACCAATGTCTTCCTCTATGCTGTTGATTCCCCTCACTCATTAATTTCCATGCTATTCCAAACTTTCTACGTTAGATTTATAAGGCAATTTAACTCCAATTGTGTTAATTTATCTGTTATTTGATTTAAATTATTCTTTTATTTTTTTTATACTACAATTTTATTTTAAATTGATTTGGCAATGCTCGGAAAAGCGGTATAGAAAGAAACTTTAAATAAATAATTAAATAAACCCCATCTGTTATTTATTTCCTCCTCCAAAATGAAATTAAAGATAGTAACACGAGTAGTTAATTGGCTCATTTACATGATAAAGGTTTGCAAAATGCTCCACAAACACATGCAAGTGGCAGCACTTACACATGAAAGTTGTAAATACCACATTACATGTACATGTGTAAGTTGCAGCGTTGCATCCGTTGATTTTCCCATGTGAAGATTTGCAAAATGGCTCCCCCAGCTCTATGTGTCAGTAAATACACATGCAATCCTGTATACCCTTATACCTTTAGAAAAGGTTCCATGTTTGGCAGAGCCTTTTCCAAAATGCTGCTAGAATTGTGCACATCTTGCTCTGGATATCTCAATTCCAATCTCATATACTATCCAAAATTTTCCGTTTTTGTTTTTTGATGATCCTTTTAGACCTCTCTGTGACATTTGATATTGTAGATCATGGAATCCTGCTGATTAGGCTATATTGTCTGGGCCTGATAGCCTAGCTCTTGCTTGGTTCACTTCCAAGCTAGAAGAATCCAACAAATAGTCTTGAGATTTTTAGTCAACCCCAAAATGGGTGACTTGTGGGAAACCCACAGATTCAGCTTTGTTTCTCCTTATTTTTAATTTGTATCTATGGTCTTTGGTGCAAATGCAATGAAATGTGTTCCTTCAAGTCAATGTTGACTCCTGGCAATCCAGCAGCTCGTGGGTTTTCTTGGCACTGTGACCAGAAGTAGATTGCCAGGCCTTTCTTCCAAGGCAATGGAGGATTAATGGAAAAACATGAGCTTTGTTTTTTTTTTTATTTGTACGGGAATAATATGTATTTAGTCATTCCCATAGAGATAGGTGGGATCACTGTGAAGTCAATATTCAGCAGCGGCAGTCTTTACAGAGCCTGGCAACCACCATTGAAACTAAGCCACATATTCAACATGGGTGCCTGGTGCTGAATATCTAATTTCACTTCTCAGAACTCTTCTTTCAGGTTAGTAGCAATATTCAGCCACTAACTGGATAGCAAAAAACCGACAGACTATCCCGACTTTATGAATTTGCTATCCAGTTAAATATTGCCGCTAACCAGATAGACACCAAGACCGCCCTAGCTCTGTTCACAGACCACCTTGAAAATCCCCAGACATTTCTAAGGTTGTCTGTGGTATTATTCAGTGCACTAATTAGTTAGTGCCACTGAGTATTGGGTAGAGCAGGGCTCAGCAGGTTAGCAGACCCTGCTAATTGGCTAAACCCTTTTGAATATCAATCCCTATATATATATTGAGCTACAGCTGCTTGTATTGTATGTAGAAAAAAATTATTGAGGGAAATTGACCACCCAATAGTATTACTATATAGTTCACAGCTGCTTCCTTCTAAGTGCATTTTGGTATCTGTGAGTAATGCTAGAAGGAAAACTGTCCTTGAAGACTCAAAGGAGGTAATTTTATTGTAATTCCCATACATATTTGGCTACATATGTGCTTAAATGGCCTCTTATAAAATACAAGTATTGTACACAGTTTGGCATCAAAGTGCATATTCCGCCAGTGGGCATGCACATGGGTGGAGTGTTAAGTCAGTGGTTCTCAACCCAGTCCTCTGGACCCCCAGGCCAGTCAGGTTTTCAGGATATCCACAATGAATATGCATGAGATAGATCTGCATGCACTGCTTCCATTGTATGCAGAACTATATGCATACATGTTTTAGTGGAAATTTCCTTGAGCAGATTAGGTTGTTGAACTCTAGTAACCTCCTCAGCTTTGGGAACTGCTAACCCCTAATCAGGAGTTAGTGGGCCTGATTACCTGAGAGCAGCTGAGGCCTGCATAAAAGGCTCCAGTGCCCTGCCCTGTTGAGACTTTCCTAACAGGGACTCTACAGGACAACCAACAGTAAGGATTGGAGGGTTTATTTTTTTATTAAACTGCTAGCTCTCTGACTGGGGGCTCTTAAAAGGGTTTTTGTATATTTTTAAAGCAAGGCTACTTTCTTTTTGGTGCTTTAGTGGAAATTTCCTTGAGCAGAGTAGGTTGTTGAACTCTAGTAACCTCCTCAGCTTTGGGAACTGCTAACACCTAATCAGGAGTTAGTTCCCTCCCTAACCAGCCCGACTCCAACCCACCCCTAGTGAGCAGTCATGCTTTATAGGGCACCTCCCCATTTAACATAGCACAGAGACTTGGACCAGCCCATTTTGAATATAATTAAAGAGATTTAACTGCTTTTTCTCTGAAAAGACAGCTGGGAAACCGGCTGGTACTTGGTAGATCTCTCTCTCTCTTTTGCTTTAACAGATACCTAAGCTACACAAACAGAACAATGGCTGGGAAAAATCGTATTGCTAAAGCTCTTGCCCCCATTACAGCTTCTGCCTCGGTCCAGACAGATGTCCTAATGCCAGTTGAAGGACCGGTTGCATGTGCAGGGTGCCTGCATGCTGAAGCTCTGAGGAAACAAGTATAGGAACTCAGAGAGGAGGTGGCGAGGCTGAGGAGCATTCAAGACAGTGAGAAGTACATTGATGAGATGCTTCTTGAAGCAACCAAGCTCTCCAGCAGAGGAGAAGATGGGTGCCAACAGAATGTCAATGGTTGGACACAAGTCACCAGGGCCTGCAAAATCACCAATCCAACTTCTCCAGCCCTTGAATTGAAGAACCATTATGCAGCCCTGGAAGTGGAGGAGGTGAAAGCATCCCTGGAAAGGGATGAACCAGAGCTCAAGTACCCCAAAGTTGCAGAATCAGTGACCACAAGGAAACAAAGGGTAGTGGTGGTTGGAGACTCTCTTCTGAGGGGTACTGAGGCGTCCATCTGCCGACCAGACTTGATGTCCAGAGAGGTATGCTGTCTGCCTGGTGCCAAAATCCAAGATGTTTGCCGAGACTCATCAAGCCCACTGACTATTACCCAAAGTTGCTAATCCATATTAGAACAAATGATACTGCCAGGTACACCTCGGAACGTATCAAAAGTGACTTCATGGCTCTGGGACAAAGAGTGAAGCAGTTAGGTGCACAGGTGGTGTTCTCTTCAATCCTCCCTGTTGAGGGTAAAGGCCAAGGAAGAGAGGCTTGCATCCTGGAGATGAATACATGGCAGCGTGGATAGTGTCATCGAGAGAGTTTTGGTTTCTTAGACCATGGGATGCTGTTACAAGGGTTGCAGAGCAGAGATGGCATCCATCTGTCCAAGAAAGGTCGACGCATCTTCAGTAGTAGACTGGCTAATCTACTGAAGAGGGCTTTAAACTAGATTCATTGGGGATGGATGAAGAAAGCCCCCAGGTAGGTGAAAGCCCCCAGGTAGACATTAAATACCTTTATGGAAATGGGTAACAGGGGTAACATATGGAAAGCAGTGTGTATAAATGCCCATAGCATGGGAAATAAGATCCCTGATTTTGAAGCTTTGGTGGGAGTCGCTGACTTGGATTTAATGGCAGCTACAGAAACATGGTTCACAGAAAACCATGATTGGGATGTAACTATACCTGGCTATACTTTATTCAGTAAGGACAGGGTAGGAAGAATGGGAGGAGGAGTAGCACTATATGTAAAAATTACTATTAAAACTTTGGAATTACAGAACTTAAAAGGGAGAGAGGAGGCATTGTGGGTTAAACTAGAAAGAGGGAAAGAGAAATCTATTTGCATTGGTGTGATATACAGACCTCCCTCACAAGAGGAAGAGGTGGACAGAGAGTTAATTGAAGACATCCGCAGCATTGCTAGGAAAGGGGAAGTGCTACTGATTGGAGATTTCAATATGCCAGATGTTGATTGGCACATTCCTGCTGCAGTATCATCTAGAAGTAAGGAGATCCTGGATTCTCTACAGGGAGAACTATTCAGGCAATTGGTAACAGACCCCACATGTGAAGGAGCCATACTGGACTTGGTGCTTACCAATGGTGAAAGTGTTTCTGATGTTATAATGGGAGATCATTTTGCATCCAGTGATCACCAGATGGTGTGGTTCAGTATTAGGACTAGGGCTGTTAGAATCCATTCAAAGGTGAGGATCTTAGACTTTAGGAAGACTAACTTTGCCAAGATGGGCCAATACCTCAGGGAGTCATTAGTGGGATGGGAACAGCTGGGGGATGTAGAAAAACAGTGGGCAAAACTGAAATGGGATATTTTAATTGCAACCAACCTTTTTGTTAAAATGGTAAATAAAGGTAAAAGGAAAAGGAGACCACTATGGTTTTCAAAAGAAGTAGCTGAAAAAGTGAAGAAAAAGAGGGAGGCCTTCAGGAAATACAAGAGATCGCAAAGAGAGGAAGACAGGCATCTATATTTGGAAAAACTTAGAGAAGCTAGCAAAGTAGTCAGGAAGGCAAAGATTCAAAAGGAGGAGGAAATAGCCAATGCAATAACACGGGGGGATAAGGCATTTTTCAGATATATTAGCGAGAAGAGGAAGGACAAAAGTGGTATTATCAGACTCAAGGGTGCAGGGGAGGAATATGCAGAAGCTGATAAGGATAAAGCGGACTTGCTTATCAACTATTTCTGTTCTGTGTTCACAGATGAAGAACCAGGAGCAGGACCTCAGAAAACACCCACAAACAGGAACAGAAGCGAGGGACATCTTGAACAATTTTCAGAAGACTGTGTTCGTGAGAAACTAGCTCAACTTAAAGTAGACAAAGCAATGGGACCGGATGGGATACACCCTAGAATACTGAGGGAACTTGGGGACGTTCTAGCAGCTCCACTGACTGACCTTTTCAATGCCTCGTTGGAGTCGGGAGTGGTGCCAAAGGACTGGAGAGAGGCTCATGTGTTGCCTTTACACAAAAGCGGAAGTAAGGATGTGGTTGAAAACTACAGGCCGGTTAGTTTAACTTCGGTGGTGAGTAAATTATTGGAAACGCTGCTGAAAGAGAAAATAGTGAGGTTTCTGGAGTCCAGCGGATTACAGGATCCGAGGCAGCATGGATTCACCAGAGGCAGGTCTTGGCAGACAAATCTGATTGATTTCTTTGACTGGGTGACCAGGGAGTTGGACCGAGGGAGAGCCCTAGATGTGGTGTATTTAGATTTCAGTAAAGCCTTTGACACTGTTCCTCACAGGCGACTTATAAACAAACTGAGCACCCTAGGGATGGACCCTAAAGTTACTGCTTGGGTTAGAAATTGGTTGGGTGGGAGGCGACAAAGAGTACAAGTAAATGGAGCTCACTCTGAGGAGAAGCAGGTGTGCCCCAGGGATCTGTCCTTGGTCCAATTCTTTTTAACATTTTTGTTAGTGATATAGGGGAAGGGCTGTTGGGTAAGGTTTGCCTCTTTGCGGATGATACCAAAATCTGCAATAGAGTAGACACCTAGGAAGGTGTAGATAACATTAGGAGGGATCTAGCTAAGCTTGAAGAATGGTCTAGAATCTGACACCTGGGATTTAATGTTAAAAAATGTAAGGTCGTGCATTTGGGCTGCAGCAATCCAAGGGAGTAATATAGTATAGGGGGTGAAGTACTTTTGTCCACTAAAGAAGAGCGGGACCTAGGCGTGGTTGTGTCTGATGATCTTAAAGTAGCTAAACAGGTAGAAAGGGTGACGGCAAAAGCTAGAAGGATGCTTGGGTGCATACGGAGAGGAATGGCTAGCAGAAAAAAGGAGGTGATAATGCTTCTGTATAAGTCTTTGTTGCGACCTCATTTGGAGTATAGTGTGCAATTCTGGAGACTGCACCTTCAAAAGGATGTGAGCAGGATGGATTCGGTGCAGAAGGTGGCTACTAAAATGATTAGTGGTCTTCATTATAAAGCATATGAGGACAGACTGAAGGATCTTAATATGTACACCTTAGAGGAAAGGCGGGATAGAAGTGAAATGATTGAGATGTTTTAATACCTCCGTGGCATAAATGTTCAGGGAGAGAGCCTCTTTCAATTGAAAGCAAGTTCTGCTACGAGGGGACATGGGATGAGGGTGAAGGGAGATAGATTCAGGAGTGATATGCGGAAATATTTCTTTACGGAAAGAGTAGTGGATCCGTGGAATAGTCTCCCAGTGGAGGTGGTAGAGATGAGGACAGTAACTGAATTCAAAAAAGCATGGGACAAACACAGAGGATCTCTAAAGGTAAAAAGGGGACCGTTGTAGTTGTTGATATGGAAGGACAGACTAGATAGGCCATGTGGTCTTTTTCTGTCGTCATATTTGTATGTTTCTATGTTTCATGCATATTCAATGTAGATACCCTGAAAACCCAACTGGTCAAGGGGTCCTAAAGGACTGGGTTGAGAACCACTGGTTTTTAGTATTTGGGAAGATTACAAAGTTCTATTATTTATGTTAATGCTTGCAGAATATAGTTGCTTCCCTGTAATTTGCCACTACTACTACTACTTATCACTCAAATAGTGCTACAAGGTGTATGCAGCACTGTACAGAGACATGTAAGAGACAGTCCCTCCTCATCAGAACTCACAATCTAGTCAAGGCAGCAATACTATAGCTGGGGACTAGGGTGCATTTTATGCCACTTAAGCTAGTATTTTACAAAGACAATTGGGCACCTATTTATCTTCATAAAATAAGCTTAACAATGGATCCTTAAAACATAGTAACATAGTAACATAGTAAATGACAGCAGATAAAGACCAGCATGGTCCATCTAGTCTGCCCAGCAAGATGGCAAGAGTAGGTGCACCTGTCACTCTGTGCAGGCCACCCCTCCCCATGTCTTTGTTTAGGGGTAAACCCACCACTCCAGGTAGGACACCCCTATTTGTTGAGACGTTATATGGTACAGAAGTTAGATGGTACCGTTTATTTTGTTTTTATCCTATTGCTGTAAAGGGATCCACTGTGTTTGTCCCATGCTGTTTTGAATTCCGTCACCGTGTTTGCCCCCACTACTTCCTTCGGGAGGGCATTCCAAGCATCCACCACCCTTTCAGTGAAAAAATATTTCCTGATATTGCTTTTCAATTTACCACCTTGCAGCTTCATGTCATGCCCTCTAGTTTTACAGCTTCCCCGTCTTTGGAAGAGGTTTGTTTGTTGATCATTTCTCTTCAAGTATTTAAAGGTCTGAATCATATCTCCCCTGTCCCTCCTCTCCTCCAAAGTGTACATATTTAGGTCTTCAAGTCTCTTCTCATAAGGCTTCTGACGCAGGCTCCAAATCATTTTGATCGCTTTCCTCTGAACCGTTTCCAGTCTTTTTACATCTTTTGCAAGATATGGTCTCCAAAACTGAACACAGTATTCCAAGTGAGGCCTCACCAGTGACTTATACAGTGGCATAAGTACCTCTTCCTTTCTGCTGGTAATCCCTCTCTGTATGCAGCCCAATATCCTCCTGGCTTTTGCCACCGCCTTGTCGCACTGTTTTGCCACCTTGAGATCATCAGAGATAATCACACCAAGGTCTTTCTCCTGAACCGTGCATACCAACCTCTCGCCCCCTATCACGTACATTTTCCTTGGATTTCTGCAACCCAAGTGCATGACACTGCACTTTTTCGCATTAAATCGTAGTTGCCAAGCATTTGACCAGTCTTCCAGCTTTTGTAGATATTTCCTCATGTTAACTACTCCCTCGGGGGAGTCTACTCTGTTGCAAATTTTTGTGTCGTCTGCAAAAAGGCAGACTTTTCCATTCAGTCCTTCAGCAATATCACTCACAAATACATTGAACAGTGCCGGGCCCAGGACCGAACCCTGGGGCACCCCGCTAATTACCTTCCTCTCATCCGAGTGAGCGCCATGTACAATCAACTTCTGTCGTCTGTCAGTCAACCAATTTCTAATCCAGTTTACCATCTTGGGACCCATCCCCAAGCTATTGAGTTTGTTGACAAGCCTCCTATGAGGAACAGTATGAAAGGCTTTGCTGAAATCCAGGTAGATGACATCCATCGCATGCCCCTGATCTAGTTCCTTGGTCACCCAGTCAAAGAACTCAATCAGATTTGTTTGGCAAGACCGTCCTTCGGTAAAACCATGTTGCCTCGGATCCTGCATCCTGTTGGTTTTGAGAAAGTTCACTATTCGCTCTTTCAGCAGCGCCTCCATTACTTTTCCCGCCACCGAGGTAAGGCTCACTGGCCTGTAGTTTGACACTTCTTCCCTGTCACCACTTTTGTGTAGAGGTACGACATCAGCCATTCTCCAGTCCTGAGGAACCTCTCCTGTTTCCAAAGATCTGTTGAAGACATCCTTTAACGGTCCTGCAAGAACCTCTCTGAGCTCTTTCGTTATCCTAGGATGTATCCCATCCGGTCCCATGGCTTTGTCCACTTTCAGTTTAGCAAGTTGTTCTAACACCTCGTCTTCTGTGAATGGTGTGGTATCTACTTCATTCCCATTTTTATATTTGGGAGTCACAGCTGGTCCATCTCCAGGATCTTCTTTAGTAAAAACAGAGCAGAAGTATTTGTTTAGCAATTCCTCTTTTTCAGCATCACTTTCCACGAGTTCTTTCCCAGCACTTCTGAGTCCTGCATTTCCAACTCTGATCTTCTTCCTTTCCCGAATATACCTGAAGAAAGTTTTGTTGCTACCTTTAACATCTTTAGCCATCCTTTCCTCTGCCTTTGATTTTGCTATCCTTATTACTCTTTTAGACTCTTTAAGTTCGATCCTGTATTCATTTCTGTGTTCTTCTGTTTGCAAGTTTTTGAATTTTGCGAAAGTTGTGTTTTTTGCCTTGATTTGAGCAGCCACCTCTTTGGAAAACCAAATAGGTTTCCTTCTCCTCTTGTTTTTATTTACTTTTCCTACATATTTATTTGTTGCCCCATTTATTGCCTTCTTTAGTTTAGCCCATTGCAATTCCACTTCATTTATCTCCTTCCACCCCGTCATCTCCTCCTTTAAGTACTCTGCCATTTTATTGAAGTCAGTGTATTTGAAGTTTAGGACTTTGAGCTTGCTATGATTGGCCTGTACCATGGCTTTTATCTCAAACCACACCGTGTGATGGTCGCTGTTGCTCACAGGGGCTCTCACACAGACATTCGACACACTATCACTGTTGGTGAGCACTACATCCAGCGTTGAGCTTTCCCTGGTTGGTTCCATCACCATTTGTCTAAATAATGCATCTTGGAGAGCATCCACAATCTTTTTGCTTCTTTCCAGATGTGCAGAAGGAGTAATCCAATCCACATCAGGTAGATTAAAGTCACCCAATATGATTGCTTCCCCCTTTGCTGCTATCTTGCCAATATCTTTAATCAATTCGTTATCTCTCTCTTCAATTTGAGTCGGAGGTCTGTAGACTACAGCAATATGGATGACAGTGCCATCTCCTCTTTCCAACGCAATCCAGAGCGCTTCTTTTCCCCATGTTCCCTGCATTTCAGTAGCTTTAATATTGTTTTTGACATACAAGGCTACTCCACCTCCTTTTCCATTTTCTCTGTCTCTTCTGAATAGATTATAGCCAGCTATGGCTATATCCCAATCGTGCGATTCATTAAACCATGTTTCTGTAATGGCCACAATGTCCAAATTCGTTTCCACCATTAAGGTTTCCAGGTCTGGAATTTCAGAGCAGTTCAGAGCAGTTAAGAGTGCTGCTATTTTTTTACAGCTGCATTGATTTATGCTCAGTGCAGAAACATTTTTATGGATATGAATTTTCGAACCAATATAATCTTTTGTTATATCTAGTTTTGAATACTTTAATAGTCTCCCTGATCAATTAATGCATACTTTATATTTGGTTTAAAATGTTGCAGCCAGAGTGATTGCTGCTACGGGTTTTGAGAGCACTTATATGGATTATTATAATATTAAAACACCACGGTCAGTGTTTTTCTTAAATGCCAACCAGGGTATTGTATTTAAATATTTTATATGTATTCAACACCACAATCCAGATAGCAAAAGACACTGAATATTCATAGACAGCAGTGACTGCTGTCAGATCTACAGCTAGTAGCTATATTCAGCCACATCCCTATAGATATACTACTTAAATTAAGATAGCTTATTATCTGAAGGCTAGCCATATTCAGCCAGCTATCCATAGAGTTAGGCGAAATGCCCACATCCTGCTCTTACTCCACCCCTGCACTATCTGGATAGTGCCAGGATGCTCTGTAACAACATTCAGTGGCACTATCTGGATAATGTTGCAAAGGATAAAAAAGGCTGGAAGCGGTTCAGAGGAAGGCGACCAAAATAATTTGGAGCATGGTCAGAAGACTTATAAGAAGAGACTTGAAGACCTAAATATGTACACTCTGGAGGAGAGGAGGGACAGGGGAAATATGATTTAGATCTTTAAATACTAAAGAGTATTAATGAACAAACAAATCTCTTCCAAAGATGGGAAGCTGTAAAACTAGTGGGCATAACATGAAGCTGCAAGGGGGTAAAATTGAAAGGCAATGTCAGGAAATACTTTTTCACTGAAAGGGTGGTGGATGCTTGGAATGCCCTCCCGATGGAAGTGGTGGGGGCAAATATAGTGACAGAATTCAAAATGGCATGGGACAGACACAGTGGATCCCTTTATAGCAACAGGATAAAATCAAAATAAACATAACTATCTCATGTAGGTCATCTCAACAAATAGAGATGACCTACATGGAGCGGTGGGTATATCCTTAAACAAAGGCATGCGGAGGGGCGACCTGCATGGAGCAGCAGGTGCACCTGCTCTTGCAGCCTTGCTGGACAGACTAGATGGACTGAGCTGGTCTTTATCTGCCGTCATATACTATGTTACTATGTTATCGTGAAAATAGACGGTAATTAAGTCTATAGAATGTTACCTGTCCCTCTCCAAAGGGAGTATCAACAATCCCCTTTAAGAGAGTCTGCAGCTCAGAGTTCAGGGCTGGGAGGGCATGACTCATAGGGAGAGGTTAAGAACCCAGCAGGCTGTAGGAGGAAGAAAGGCCCATAGAGCTAGAAGCCCTTCCAAGGCAAGCTGTGCAAAGAGGTTCTGAGGTAGGAACTTTAACTGAGGCTGGAGGAAGGGCTGGGAGAACCAGCTTGTGAAGGTTTCACAAGCTGGGACAGAATAAAAATTGCTTTTGTTTTCTCTGAACTGCTATCTGGCCTATGTTTCAAAGAAAACTCCTCCTCACTGTACGCCATACTACCATTAGCACATAGACAGATTGGGCACTTATCTCTAGTGGCTGCCATCATATAGATTAATAAGAACTTGCTATCCTGCTGATTCTATCTCCTCCTCCTACTTCCTTCACCCTCGCCAGGACAGCACTCATCATCATCAGTCTTCAGTCTTCAGGCTTCACCCAAAAGGATGGGCTTGGCTGGGCTACCTCGGTGAACAACGAAAAAGTGGTCAACTATTGGAGTGAAGATCCAAAACAAATACAACAGAGTACTCCACCGTACCGAAACTGATGTCAATATTCCATGAAACAACTTTCAAAAAAATTTTCAACAAAAAAAAGAGAGAAGCATATCTTCTTATCACACAATCTCTCTGTAGCACATTTATCAGCTTGGAAGGAGGTCTCAGAATTTTAGGGCTACGGCATAAGATACAATCTTTGTAAAACCATTTGCCCTTTCACATCAATGACCTCCCCCATAGCACATTAATGCCAAATGAGCAATATGCAACAAAACCAGCCAACTTAATTACACCCCCCTGACGAAACGTGGAGTGAAATGCTTGAGGGGCGCTCGAGTGAGGCGTCGGGGCATTGGCTTCAGATAAGATCGAAGCTGTGTTGAAAGTTAAGTTGGCTAGTTTTGTTGCATATTGCTCATTTGGCATTAATGTGCTATGGGGGAGGTCATTGATGTGAAAGGGCAAATGGTTTTACAAAGATTGATGTAATCAATGTATCTTATACCGTAGCCCTAAAATTCTGAGACCTCCTTCCAAGCTGATAAATGTGCTACAGAGAGATTGTGTGATTAGAAGATATGCTTCTCTCTTTTTTTTGAAATTTTTTTTTGCAAGTTGTTTCATGGAATATTGACATCAGTTTTGATACGGTGGAGTGTTCTGTTGTATTTGTATTGGGCTACCTTGGTGGCACTTGCATCTCTTCAATGAGGGGGATGGACTCCACCAATATACCTGAGTAGCAGTGCCATCTTTTGCACTTTGACCATGATTATTAGATCAGATGGTTTTGCAGACATGCAAAATGTAAAAAAAAAAATCTCATCTTATATTCAGGCCACTATGGTATATAGAATGACCTAGAAGTTAAAGCAATGAGTTGAGAATCATATAAGCTAGGATGAGCCTTCTACTGAAATTTCTTGCGACCTTGTGACATTGTAAGTTCCTTTGAGAAGGGACTTACTGTATTTGAATACTAATAATGCCATACACCTCTTTGAGCATTGCTTCGAAAGGTAGGCCAAAATTCCAGAATAAGATTATTTAATGAAAACTGGAGAGGAGGGAGATGTTGATATTGGATTTGCAGCACTAACATAAGTTTACCCTTCCTTGGGTGTAGAAGACCTCTATCTAGTAGGCTTTAATATTTATTTGTAATTAGCTCACATCTTTCTGGGCAAATTGCATTCAGATACAGTAGGTATTTCTCTCTCCCTAGGGGGCTTACAATTTAAGAGTCCAATATTCAAAAAAAAAACCCATAAAACCTGAGCTCCTAAATTTAGGGTCCTCAGATAGACTCCTATATTTGTGCCCTATTTTCAGCCAAACTGAGGCGTTAAAAGGGTACAATTACTAAATGGTGCTAAGGTGCCATTAGCAGGCACCATCAGTGCCTGCTAACAGTTAACACGTTGATAACGCAGACTTACCAGTCATTAGCCTGTGAACAGGCATTAAGGTACAAAGGGGTGGAGAAAGGGTGTAAACTGGGTGGATGAAGGATGCAAGAGCTAGATGAGACATGCTAATCCACCATATGGCAGCTGTACATGGGGTACAAATCATTTAGCATGACATACCTTACTCAATACCTGCAATATTTTGGCAGTAAACTAGATCAGCTCCAGAGAGACCACCAATTGCAATACTTGGTCTGGGGACCAGGTGATATGTGCCCTTCCTCCCATTCAGGGTGGATGGTGAAAAAGGTGACTGTTATGTCCAAGCATGCAACATTTCTGCACATTCCATAGCTGATGTGATGGATTGCTGCATTCTCCATTGGGTAAAAAGTAGCATATAGGTGCTTAAATGGTGAGGTGCATCCTGGGAAATAAAGGGGCTAAACAATACCGATAGACATAGCCCATACTGCAGCCATAGTGGCAACCTTTTTCACTGGATCATTGCCCAGTACGTGCATGTCTTGTATGATGAGGGAGCAAGTGTGCATGGCCCACCAGAGAGGGAAGGATGGTCCACGATGGACCTCATGAGTCATGACTACTGCTACTACTACTATTTAGCATTTATATAGCGCTATGCATGCAGCACTGAACAGAAATATAAGCAAAAAGACAGTGGTTTGCATGACTGAGGTTTGCATTTGGTGTATGTGCAAAATGACTGAGGTTTGCATTTGGTGTATGTGCAAAAGTACTTAGCAGGTCACAAAGGCATGCATGCCCTCCACATGTGCTGCCTCAGAGATTACTGCAACACTGAAGCCCAACGGACCTCCATGTGCGAATGCTGTTTGTCTTATGAGGTACAGTACACTAAGGGATGGGTATCTTACCCTCACAGGTGGCTCGGTCTTTGCACAGGAGATTACTACTGTTGCTATGGTCTAGGATTTGTCAGCTGAGATTTAATGTTAAAAAATGCAAGGTCATGCATTTGGGCTGCAGTAATCCAAGGGAGCAATATAGTATAGGGAGTGAAGTACTTCTGTCCACAAAAGAAGAGCGGGGCCTAGGCATGATTGTGTCTGATGACCTTAAAGGAGCTAAACAGGTAGAAAAGGCAACAGCAAAGGTTTGAAGGATGCTTGGGTACATAGGGAGAGGAATGGCCAACAGAAGAAAGGAGGTAATAGTGTCTTTATATAAGTCTTTGGTGCAACCTCATTTGGAGTATTGTATGCAATTCTGGATATAAACAGGTTGGAGTCGGTGCAGAGGGTGGCTACTAAAATGGTTAGTGGTCTTCATTATAAAACATATGAGGACAGATTTAAGGATCTTAATATGTATACTTTAGAGGAAAGGTGGGATAGAGGTGATATGACTGAGACGTTTAAATATCTCCATGGCATAAATGCACAGGAGGAGAGCCTCTTTCGACTGAAAGCAAGCTCTGTTACAAGGGGACATAGGATGAGGATGAAAGGAGATAGACTCAGGAGTAATATGCGGAAATATTTTTTTATGGAAAGAGTGGTAGATCCTTGAAATAGTCTTCCAGTGGAGGTGGTAGAGATGAGGACAGTGTCTGAATTCAAAAAGGCATGGGACAAACATTGGATCTCTAAAGGTAAAAAGGGGACTTCTGTAGTGTTTTATATGGAAGGGCAGACTAGATAGGCCATGTGGTCTTTTTCTGCCATCATGTTTCTATGTGTCTGTTATGCAGCTGCAGTATTGAGTGTCCAGTGCATTCCATACTGCGTGTACACTGCTGCAGACAGGCCCTAGGTGTGGTTTACAACTTTCTCAGAATGTGCCTGCCAGATTGTATGGAGTCAAGGGTTTAGGCCATTACAGATAGGGTCCTGTAGACTGATGTATTCTAAAGAGTACTATGGAGCAGTGTTATGGAACTGTAGCTGAATGGTTAGTACCCTGGTTCAACAACAAACAAGCCAGGGTTCAAATCCCACTTGTGGCCTTTGGAAAATCACATTGCTGTTCATTACCTCTCTTGTAAGTATTGCCAATATTTTTCTGATCACCCTGCCAAGAAAACCCAGGAGCTGCTGGGTCGCCAGGAATCAGTATTGACTTGAGGGCCCATACTGTTGTTAGTATTATTTGTTTCTATGTGTTATGCACAGTGGTTCTGAAAGCATACATATTGCAATAATAGCCATCTGACAGCATGACTTTATTGCTTCTGCTGCAGCACATTGTAAAGGGTCATTCAACTTGACCTTGTAGATGCATGACACATGAGTTCTACATGATTGGAGATTGTCATGGTAACTGTGAATGAACATCATTTGCTCCATAACATATATTCAGTGCATGCAGGTACATCACACTCCTGGGAAGCCCACCTGCACAGATCATCCCATATCCCTACTTGCTCCATATAGGCAATATTAGAAACACATCAGTTCAGAGACATGAGTGGATGCCAGGTGTATAACATCATGCGAGTGACCTTGTTCCACCAGACAGTATGGGTGTAGACCTTATCTGTATAGGAGCACTTTGTGTTTGCATGCAGCTTGTACAGATGTGTGGCTGCTATGTCTTTGGATCATAGCCTCCTTACTTGTGCAGTAGTTATATGCATATGTGTCAGGAAGATTTTATGGTGGTTAGAATAGCTGAGACAGCTGTGAAACCTAAATAGCTGGTATTAGCCCTTCCCTCTGGCCTGGCAACTATATTTCACGCATACTACAACTGTGGTTACCTCCATATGTGAGGTCACATTGGAGCAGCAAGGCCATACCACACTCTCATCTACCCCCATCCATCCATTGCCCCATCCATCATGTTCAATTATGTATTCTCCTGCCAGCTGCTATACCCTGGCCCATACTATGGCATTTTACTCATTGAGGCATATCACTCCCACCTCACATGCAGCTGATGTGCAGGTCACCACTGCTGCCCTGGCATGCTTCCTATGCCTACATCATGGCCACGGTGGCTAGTCCATGGCACACTTGTACCCATTCCTATGCCACCCACTATTCACATGTGTACCCCTTATTGCTACAGTCCGCCTACCTCCCACATTCTCCTACCACTCACTGTTGCATACGTAAGGGACATATGGATATGACATATTCATCAGTTATTACCTTACTCCCATCCAGCAGCTCAAATTTGGCTTGCAGAAAGGCTCCCTTATCCCACTTTAAGGCAACTGGCCTTAGTGGGCATTAATGTGCACACTGGGCACTCTTAACGTTTGCTGTCCACTTAATGTCTGCTGACTAGCTGCTAGTACCCTTAATGCCGGAACACCTACTCCCTGCCCCATCTTTTAATGCACGTTGGGACCCTTAACGGTGCCATTTTCCACTCGTTAATGGTGCACCTTTAGCGCCATTTAGTAATTGTACCCCTACGTTTTCAGCTGAAAATTCATCTTAATTTTAGGAGCTTAAAAGCTATGCTTATATTGTCAGACCTTGCTTGCTACCCTTGTCCTTATTAGGCGGTCAACGTTAGAATATGGTCTTTTCTTTCGGAGTATGTTATCAGTTAAGTTACAAGTTGTCAATAATACTCCAGTTTCTCCTAGTGAATTTTACTTCACTTTTGTTCCCACCATTACTTCAAAAAAGCATAATTAGAAGCAGTTAGGCCTCAGACTTCAAAGAGCCATGGTCTTCATTGTGTTATCGACCTTATGCTCTATTTTGCATCAACGGCCTTATCTCTGCTTTATATATGCTTATATCTTTGACTTGTCCAATGATTTCTAACTCGTGTTTTTCATATATAAAAAGAAATGGATGTTCTTGGAATCTCTGTGTGTGAGTTAGACCAATACAGATAACAAGGGGGAGGGAAAACGCTATATTAGTAGCCCTTTGACAAACTCGCATGCGCGGCGTGGTCTACACTGAATGGCTATGAAATAGCGTACAACCAACAGTGAAGGTTAAGGTAACGTTCCAGTCAAATGTTGATCATAGTCCGATAGAAATATAGTTAAAGTAAAAGGAGAATATTAACACACTGAATTACATTATGATTCCCTTGTTTAGATCAAGAAAACCGTGTGAAATTGAAAATTTGTGAAAGTTGTAAAAACTATAGCGAGAAGCCAGTACAAACCATGGAAGAACAAGCACTGTGAGAAACAAGAATAAGTTCGGCCCCTGAAGAAACAGCGTGGATGTGAAACGCAATAGCGCTGAGACTAGCGTCAGGCACATTTTAAGATAAGCATTCATCTTTTCTTGCTGCTAATAATGGTTTGAGAGAAAAATTTTAAGAACATCCATTTCTTTTTATATATGAAAAACATGAGTTAGAAATCATTGGACAAGTCAAAGATATAAGCATATATAAAGCAGAGATAAGGCCGTTGATGCAAAATAGAGCATAAGGTCGATAACACAATGAAGACCATGGCTCTTTGAAGTCTGAGGCCTAACTGCTTCTAATTATGCTTTTTTGAAGTAATGGTGGGAACAAAAGTGAAGTAAAATTCACTAGGAGAAACTGGAGTATTATTGACAACTTGTAACTTAACTTATTAGGCGGTCACCTAGGGCATGTGGTGCAAGCTGCCTTTGTAAAGAAAACTCTATAGTCGTGTTTAAGGCAAAATTATAATGAGGATTTATTCCCTTTCCCGTGTGGATTTCTGTTCTTCTCATACAGCAACAAAGGTTTAAAGAAACTGTTTCTTCACAGCAAAATAACCAAAAATGCACCTTCTTTCAAAAACAGGTATAACAATGCTCTTGATTAACATAAAGAGGTAATCTCATCTGATATACAGAGCGTGCAATCCATTGGGCTATAATCAATGTTCTGATTAGTGCTCTCCCATTGCATCTGCTCAGCGTCTAAACTTGTAAGTGGGTAACACTTTCCACATCTATCATTCACAGAACTCTCTTGAGAGGTAGCAGCTCTTGAGGCAAGGAACCGTTCTGTATAAGGGAAGTCCTGGGGACCTGTACTGGAGCCTATTTCTCTGAGGCTTCCCCCTTCCTTCCACCAAGGGTTTTTCTTCCAGCAATTAGCCTTTGCTTTTCTAGCCGAGCCCACCTCTTGCCCTCTGGAGAAATTAGTGTACATAGCTTTGTTTCTTAGATAACCAGCTTCCACACTTTCCTCTCTTAACCAGGCACCTTTACTTGGGCTGTATCCTGCTTTGCCATGAAAGTTCCCCTCAGCACTTGTCTCAGCACCCTTGTGCCCACCCACCGTTGGTACCACTAGCTGCTTTCTAACAGCTCCTGTCTGGGGATCATTACTCTCCCGATATAAAATATCTCCCTCCATTAGGAATCTAGGGAGAATATCTCTATCCGACTGGGAGTATTCGAAGGCGCGCTTTAACGTGGGATCCGCCTTCTGTTATTTTGGGAACGATGGAAATCTTTTGACTAGATCCGCCGGGACCCAGGGAAAACCTAACCCATCCTCGGCTCCAGCCCTCAACTGAGCCCTGTGTTGGCATTCCCGTCGCTTTTCTCCCTTACTTTTCTTACAGGTTTTTTCAGGGGGACTGACCAAATCCTCATGTTGGGGCAGCTCTCCTAAAGTTTCATCTAGGGGCCTATCCTCCCCTTCCAGGGATTCTGTCTCCTCCTCTGCAGAGTGGGTAGTGTCCTCCGGGGGCTCCGTCTGCTCCCCTGAACCTCGGGCCTGGGACCTCGTAGATACCATCCCCTTTTTCCCCGTATGCCCTCTCCTAGACTCTTATAGAAGAGCGACCAATCTCGGCCTAAAACTAGGTCATAAGGCAACCTGGGTATCACTGCCACTAGGACCTTTCTCTGGGCTCCTAAACCTTTTATCTTAACCCTATAGAGAGGGTAGTAGGTGGAGGACCCGTGCACACAGTGGATCCTAGACTTGCCTTCAGGTTGAATCGGGGTGGACACATTCCTGGCCTGTAGAAGGCGCCAGAATTTCTTCAAAATCATTGTTTGGTCCGCCCCCGAATCAAGTAGGGCCTTGGCTACCATACCTTGGACTTCTACTTCTAGGTGAAAGCCTGCCTGCCTGTATTTTTCATCCTTACTCATCAAAGTCATTTGCACAACACATTCATCCTTCCTGTGACCCCGCCTCCCACATTTAAAACATTTAATGTGTGCGTCCCTGACCTCATTTCTAGGCATATTTCTCACAATAGCTGGTACACCAAACATAGGGTCTTTGCCTGCCTTTCCAAAACTGGCTACCCCACAAGTGTCGGATACACAAGGAGGAGCAAACTCCTGCAGATAGTCCAAGCAACTTGTGTTCATAGTTGCTCCCGTGTTTAGGTTTGTCAGAGCACTTGTCATTACAGATACTCTATTTTATCCACCTTCCCCTGCCGTTCACATTTTTTTGCTTCCTATTTTATGTAGATGTACCTCTATTCTCTTTTTCTATGCATACTGCAACATCAATTTGGTACACACGGGTTTGATTTGTTTCTTTTATCTTTATTTTTAAATTTACATGACATATTTTATTAGTTTTATCAACTAATTGCTACACCCCCATTATGCCTCCACAATGCTTTCCTCGTAGTAACAATTTATGGTCACACAACATCTCTTAGCGCCCTTTGTTTCAACAAATTGGTATGTACTTGATGTTGCCACATCTCAGCATCTTCAGTCATTAGACCTATAGTATATGAGAAGATCCAATGTCTCTTTTAATGTTTTTTCATGATTTTATCTTTTAATTAGGTTTCCCACTTTTATGATTAAGTTACAATTAATTCATCTTAATACAAGTACATTCCCCCCAGCATTGTTCTTCTTCTTTTTTAACACCTTTTTCGGTCCTTGGTACACCATATTAGTTAACCAAAAAACTCTTAAAATAATTTTTCTTTTAAAACAATTAATTTAAGGATTTTTATCAAAAATTTGTACATATACAAAAATATATTTTTTTTATATGTAAATTTCTTGTTAAATAATTTTCCACTAAGAGAATCTTAGATTAATAATTTTTAAAACAATTTCATGTTAGAAATCCTTATAAGTATTTATTGCATGGTTTTTCATGTTGTTTATAATCTTGCATTTCGTTAGAGTGTATTAGCATTTTGATCAAATTAGTATTAGGAGTACTGTTGTGGTGTCTTCTCTTATGTTTATACATATATATTTTTATACTTTTATACATTGTCTTTTACTATTCGTTGCTTTTTCTGTATGGTCGACGTTATATTTATATTTACACTTATTTATATTTATATTCCTATCTATTTATATTTATATTCATATTTATATTTATTTCATGGTATATTTATGATTCATTATTTATTCATACCATTTTTATGGTTTACAATTAATGAGTTAGTCCCAATATTGTTGTTCTATGTTGTTCTGTATATTGTGTTGGTCTCTCAGCCCTGCGTAGGTTTCCTCTACTAATCTACTTTATAATCATATTATTATGTTTTTATATGGTTTTATGTCATGCCGGTGCTTTCAATTGTTTTTAATTGTTTTTAATTAATTATTTTTTAACCCTATTTATTATATTTCTGTTGTCAATTAAAGTGATATTCCCCCTGAGGAAGGCGTTGTCGAAACGCGTTGGGGTTCCTCCTTCAGCAATAAAGACCCTTCAGCTCATCCAACGTCTCCTGCCTCTTGTGTTTGCTTACCCCACAAGTGTTGCCAGTGCCTCTCGGTGGTTTATGGGCTAATCCAGCCTCCATGAACCTTTCCGTTAGGTGAGCTGCCTCGCTTGAGGTCTGACAATTCTGCAGAGTCAAAAATGAACATATCTCGGCTGGAACAGCCTCTGAAAATTGTTCTAAGACAAGCATATCAAGTACACTTTCCATGGTTATCCCCTCAGGAGTGAGTCCTTCCAGACCAGGTTTTGGATCCTTTGGCGAAGTGCCTTAGGGGTTTCACCTGTCTGGAGTTGGGTCGCTCGCAACATACGGAGGTATACTATCGGCGATAAGCCTAGTCTGTCCCGTATGACTGCTCTGACTTCTTTATATTTCGTTGCCTGGGCGGCAGGCATAGCCTTATACACCGCTGGGGCTTCTCCCGTCAGGGACGTGGCTAATCTAACCGCCCACTGCTCGTAGGGCCAGCCGGCACTATGAGCTACTCGCTCAAAAACCTCCAGGAAGTCATCAATGTTATCATCTTTTGACAATTGTCCAAAGGATAATACCCCACATGTCTGTGGGCCTACCCCACAACAATGTCCCTCTGGTGTCTTCTCTGCCGTTCTCTCTGCCAGCAAAGTCTGAATCAGGTCGATAAGCGGTTTTTGTTGAGCCCGCATGGCTGCCAATGCTTGCTGCTGGCTCAGCTGGGCTAGCTCCTGCTGTTTCCCAAATTGGAAACTCATCCAATGCAGTATCTCCTGTGGACTCTCCATCTCCGAACACTGAAACACAAACAGACAACACAAACACCAAGTGTGGCACTTTTTCCAAAATGCAACTATGCTCTGGCTCTGATGCCTAGTATCCCTTCTCACCAGAATCCCCCTCTGCCTGAGCCAAGATACCTATTACCTGGTTCAGGTGAAGATTCCGGCCTTGAGAAGGTACTCTTGCCTCTCCGGATTCTGGAATCCTCTGGGCGTGGTCAGCAGCAAACCTGTGTCTTTCTCTCTGGCGCTGGTAATTCTGCTGGCTTCCGCTGTATTCTTTGTCCAAAAATCTGAAAAACTACGCCATTTGTCAGACGCTTGCTACCCTTGTCCTTATTAGGCGGTTGCCTAGGTCATGTGGTGCAAGCTGCCTTTGTAAAGAAAACTCTGTAACCGTGTTTAAGGCAAAATTATAATGAGGATTTATTCCCTTTCCCGTGTGGATTTCTGTTCTTCTCATACAGCAACAAAGGATTAAAGAAACTGTTTCTTCACAGCAAAATAACCAAAAATGCACCTTCTTTCAAAAACAGGTATAACAATGCTCTTGCTTCTTGATTAACATAAAGAGGTAATCTCGTCTGATATACAGAGCGTGCAATCCATTGGGCTATAATCAATGTTCTGATTAGTGCTCTCCCATTGCATCTGCTCAGCGTCTAAACTTGTAAGTGGGTAACACTTTCCACATCTATCATTCACAGAACTCTCTTGAGAGGTAGCAGCTCTTGGGGCAAGGAACCGTTCTGTATAAGGGAAGTCCTGGGGACCTGTACTGGAGCCTATTTCTCTGAGGCTTCCCCCTTCCTTCCACCAAGGGTTTTTCTTCCAGCAATTAGCCTTTGCTTTTCTAGCCGAGCCCACCTCTTGCCCTCTGGAGAAATTAGTGTACTTAGCTTTGTTTCTTAGATAACCAGCTTCCACACCTTCCTCTCTTAACCAGGCACCTTTACTTGGGCTGTAGCCTGCTTTGCCATGAGAGTTCCCCTCAGCACTTGTCTGGTCCGGGCTGTGGTAAGCTTCAGGAAAGGCTTCCCTTCTGCTGTTCCTTACTGCAGGGACACACCCGATGTTTCCTGGTCCCAGCAAGCTCTCCTTCTTGTGACCTACGCCCTCCAGCTGCTTACTCCCTCTCCTTGGGACGATGCCCCATCTGGCTTGGGAGACCTGTGCACGAACACCTCCCTTGCCTGCTCCTCTATTCACTGCTCCTCCTGTGGCACCTTCCCCTACTGGGATTTCACAGCCACTTTTATCCTCTTGGCCCTTGCACGTTGTACGTGCTTCCTAGCCCAGGTGGACGTGATTAGTTTCCTGGCTTTCTGCTGCGTCACAGCCAGTGTAGGGAACGTTTGTTCTACTACTTTCTGGAACCTTACAACCTGAATATGCTTTCTGGCTTTCTGCTGCGTCACACCCAGTGCAGGGAAAGCTTGTTCCACCAGGGCTCCACACATCACACAGTAAGTAAGGACTTGAGGGTCTCTTTGTTTGTTTGTTTTTTTTTTTGTTACATTGCTAGCTCTCTGACTGGGAGCTCTTAAAAGGGTTTTGTGTATATTTTTTAAAGCAAGGTTAATTTCATTTTTGCTGTTTTAGGGGAACTGTACTTGAGCACAGTAGGTTGCTGAACTCTGTAACCTCCTCAGGTTCAGGAACTGCTAACACCTCATCAGGAGTTAGTGGGCCTGTTTCCTGAGTGCAATTGAAGCCTGCATAAAAAGGCTGCTTTGCCCTGCCCTTTTGAGGCTTTCTTAACCAGGGCTCCACACATCACACAGTAAGTAAGGATTTGAGGGTTTCTTTCTTTGGTTTTTTTTTTGTTACATTGCTAGCTCTCTGACTGGGAGCTCTTAAAAGGGTTTTGTGTATATTTTTTAAAGCAAGGTTAATTTCATTTTTGCTGTTTTAGGGGAACTGTACTTGAGCACAGTAGGTTGCTGAACTCTGTAACCTCCTCAGGTTCAGGAACTGCTAACACCTCATCAGGAGTTAGGGGCCTGTTTCCTGAGTGCAATTGAAGCCTGCATAAAAAGGCTGCTTTCCCCTGCCCTTTTGAGGCTTTCTTAACCAGGGCTCCACACATCACACAGTAAGTAAGGATTTGAGGGTTTCTTTGTTTGGTTTTTTTTTGTTACATTGCTAGCTCTCTGACTGGGAGCTCTTAAAAGGGTTTTGTGTATATTTTTTAAAGCAAGGTTAATTTCATTTTTGCTGTTTTAGGGGAACTGTACTTGAGCACAGTAGGTTGCTGAACTCTGTAACCTCCTCAGGTTCAGGAACTGCTAACACCTCATCAGGAGTTAGTGGGCCTGTTTCCTGAGTGCAATTGAAGCCTGCATAAAAAGGCTGCTTTGCCCTGCCCTTTTGAGGCTTTCTTAACCAGGGCTCCACACATCACACAGTAAGTAAGGATTTGAGGGTTTCTTTGTTTGTTTGTTTTTTTTTTTTGTTACATTGCTAGCTCTCTGACTGGGAGCTCTTAAAAGGGTTTTGTGTATATTTTTTAAAGCAAGTTTAATTTCATTTTTGCTGTTTTAGGGGAACTGTACTTGAGCACAGTAGGTTGCTGAACTCTGTAACCTCCTCAGGTTCAGGAACTGCTAACACCTCATCAGGAGTTAGTGGGCCTGTTTCCTGAGTGCAATTGATGCCTGCATAAAAAGGCTGCTTTGCCCTGCCCTTTTGAGGCTTTCTTAACCAGGGCTCCACACATCACACAGTAAGTAAGGATTTGAGGGTTTCTTTGTTTGGTTTTTTTTTTGTTACATTACTAGCTCTCTGACTGGGAGCTCTTAAAAGGGTTTTGTGTATATTTTTTAAAGCAAGGTTAATTTCATTTTTGCTGTTTTAGGGGAACTGTACTTGAGCACAGTAGGTTGCTGAACTCTGTAACCTCCTCAGGTTCTGGAACTGCTAACACCTCATCAGGTGTTAGTTCCCTCCCTACCCACCCCGACTCCCACCCACCCCTAGTGAGCAGTCTTGCTTTATAGGGCACCTCCCCCATTAACAAATCACAGTGAATTGGACCAGCACATTTTGAATATAATTAAAGAGATTTAACTGCTTTTTCTCTGAAAGGACAGCTGCGAAACCAGCTGGTACTTGGTAGATCTCTCTCTTTGCTTTAACAGATACCTAAGCTCCACAAACAGAACAATGGCTGGGAAAAATCGTATTGCTAAAGCTGTTGCCCCCGTTACAGCTTCTGCCTCAGTCCAGACAGAGGTCCTATTGCCAGTTGAAGAACCGGTTCCATGTGCAGGGTGCCTGCATGCTGAAGCTCTAAGGAAACAAGTGGAGGAACTCAGAGAGGAGGTGGCGAGGCTGAGGAGCATTCAAGACAGTGAGAAGTACATTGATGAGATGCTGCTTGCAGCAACCAGGCTCTCCAGCACAGGAGAAGATGGGTGCCAACAGAATGTCGATGGTTGGACAAAAGTCACCAGAGCCTGCAAAATCACCAATCCAACTTCTCAAGCCCTTGAATTGAAGAACCATTATGCTGTCCTGGAAGTGGAGGAGGTGGAAGCATCCCTGGAAAGGGAAGAACCAGAGTTCAAGTACCCCATAGTTGCGGAATCAGTGACCAGAAGGAAACAAAGGGTAGTGGTGGTTGGAGACTCTCTTCTGAGGGGTACTGAGGCGTCCATCTGCCGACCAGACTTGATGTCCAGAGAAGTATGCTGTCTGCCTGGTGCCAGGATCCAAAATGTTATGGAGAGTTTGCCGAGACTCATCAAGCCCACTGACTATTACCCAATGTTGCTAATCCATGTTGGAACAAATGATACTGCCAGGTATACCTCGGAACGTATCAAAAGTGACTTCATGGCTCTGGGACAGAGGGTGAAGCAGGTAGGTGCACAGGTGGTGTTCTCTTCAATCCTCCCTGTTGAGGGTAAAGGCCAAGGCAGAGAGGCTCGCATCCTGGAGATTAATGCATGGCTGCGTGGATGGTGTCTTCGAGAGCGTTTTGGTTTCCTAGACCATGGGATGCTGTTCCAAGGGTTGCAGAGCAGAGATGGCATCCATCTGTCCAAGAAAGGTCAACACATCTTTGGTAGTAGACTGGCTAATCTACTGAAGAGGGCTTTAAACTAGATTCGTTGGGGATGGGTGAAGAAAGCCCCCAGGTAAGTGAAAGCCCCCAGGTAAGTGATACATTAAATACCTTTATGGAAATGGGTAACAGGGGTAACATATGGAAAGCAGTGTGTATTAATGCCCGTAGCATGGGAAATAAGATCTCTGAAGTTGAAGCTTTGGTGGGAGTGGCTGACTTAGATTTAGTGGCAGTTACAGAAACATGGTTAACAGAAAACCATGACTGGGATGTAACTATACCTGGCTATACTTTATTCAGAAAGGACAGGGTAGGAAGAAGGGGAGGAGGAGTAGCACTATATGTAAAAACTACTATTAAAGCTTTGGAATTACAGAGCTTAAAAGGGAGAGAGGAGGCATTGTGGGTTAAACTAGAAAGAGGGAAAGAGAAATCTATTTGCATTGGTGTGATATACAGACCTCCCTCACAAGAGGAAGAGGTGGACAGAGAGTTAATTGAAGACATACGCAGCATTGCTAGGAAAGGGGAAGTGCTACTGCTAGGAGATTTCAATATGCCAGATGTTGATTGGCACATTCCTGCTGCAGTATCATCTAGGAGTAAGGAGATCCTGGATTCTCTATAGAGAGAACTATTCAGACCCCACACGTGAAGGGGCCATACTGGACTTGGTGCTTACCAATGGTGAAAGTGTTTCTGATGTTGTAGTGGGAGATCATTTTGCATCCAGTGATCACCAGATGGTGTGGTTCAGTATTAGGACTAGGGCTGTTAGAATCCATTCCAAGTTGAAGATCTTAGACTTTAGGAAGACTAACTTTGCGAAGATGGGTCAATACCTCAGGGAGTCATTAGTGGGATGGGAACAGCTGGGGGATGTAGAACAACAGTGGGCAAAACTGAAAGGGGGTATTTTAAAGGCAACCAACCTTTTTGTTAAAATGGTAAATAAAGGCAAAAGGAACAGGAGACCGCTATGGTTTTCGAAGGAAGTAGCTGAAAAAGTGAAGAAAAAGAGGGAGGCCTTCATGAAATACAAGAGATCACAGAGAGAGGAAGACAGGCATCTGTATTTGGGAAAACTTAGAGAAGCTAGCAAAGTAGTCAAGAAGGCAAAGATTCAAAAGGAGGAGGAAATAGCCAATGCAATAAAATGGGGGGATAAGACATTTTTCAGATATATTAGTGAGAAGAGGAAGGGCAAAAGTGGTATTGTCAGACTCAAGGGTACAGGGGGGGGAATATGTAGAAGCTGATAAGGATAAAGCGGAATTGCTTAACAAATATTTTTGTTCTGTGTTCACAGATGAAGAACCAGGAGCAGGACCTCAGAAAACACCCACAAATAAGAACAGAAGCGAGGGACATCTTGAACAATTTTCAGAAGACTGTGTTCGTGAGAAACTAGCTCAACTTAAAGTAAACAAAGCAATGGGACCGGATGGGATACACCCTAGAATACTGAGGGAACTTGGGGACGTTCTAGCAACTCCACTGACTGACCTTTTCAATGCCTCGTTGGAGTCGGTAGTGGTGCCAAAGGACTGGAGAGAGGCTCATGTGGTGCCTTTACACAAAAGCGGAAGTAAGGATGTGGTTGAAAACTACAGGCCGGTTAGTTTAACTTCAGTGGTGAGTAAATTAATGGAAACGCTCTTGAAAGAGAAAATAGTGAGGTTTCTGGAGTCCAGCGGATTACAGGATCCGAGGCAGCATGGATTCACCAGAGGCAGGTTTTGTCAGACAAATCTGATTGATTTCTTTGACTGGGTGACCAGGGAGTTGGACCGAGGGAGAGCTCTAGATGTGGTGTATTTAGATTTCAGTAAAGCCTTTGACACTGTTCCTCACAAGCGACTTATAAACAAACTGAGCACCCTAGGGATGGACCCTAAAGTTACTGCTTGGGTTAGAAATTGGTTGGGTGGGAGGCGACAAAGAGTACAAGTAAATGGAGCTCACTCTGAGGAGAAGGATGTTACCAGTGGTGTGCCCCAGGGATCTGTCCTTGGTCCGATTCTTTTTAACATCTTTGTTAGTGATATAGCGGAAGGGCTGTCGGGTAAGGTTTGCCTCTTTGCGGATGATACCAAAATCTGCAATAAAGTAGACACCCAGGAAGGTGTAGATAACATGAGGAGGGATCTGGCTAAGCTTGAAGAATGGTCTAGAATTTGGCAACTGGGATTTAATGTTAAAAAATGTAAGGTCATGCATTTGGGCTGCAGCAATCCAAGGGAGCAATACAGTATAGGAGGTGAAGTACTTTTGTACACTAAAGAAGAGCGGGACCTAGGCATAGTTGTGTCCGATGATCTTAAAGTAGCTAAACAGGTAGAAAAGGCGACGGCAAAAGCTAGAAGGATGCTAGAAGGATGCATACGGAGAGGAATGGCTAGCAGAAAAAAGGAGGTGATAATGCCTCTGTATAAGTCTTTGGTGCGACCTCATTTGGAGTATGGTGTGCAATTCTGGAGACCGCACCTTCAAAAGGATGTGAACAGGATGGAGTCGGTGCAGAGGGTTGCTACTAAGATGATTAGTGGTCTTCATTATAAAGCATATGAGGACAGACTTAAGGATCTTAATATGTACACCTTAGAGGAAAGGCGGGATAGAGGTGATATGATTGAGATGTTTAAATACCTCCGTGGCATAAATGTTCAGGGAGAGAGCCTCTTTCAATTGAAAGCAAGTTCTGCGACGAGGGGACATGGGATGAGGGTGAAGGGATATGCGGAAATATTTCTTTACGGAAAGAGTAGTGGATCCGTGGAATAGTCAGGAGTGATATGCGGAAATATTTCTTTACGGAAAGAGTAGTGGATCCGTGGAATAGTCTCCCAGTGGAGGTGGTAGAGATGAGGACAGTAACTGAATTCAAAAAAGCATGGGACCAACACAGAGGATCTCTAAAGGTAAAAAGTGGATTGTTGTAGTTGTTGTTATGGAAGAACAGACCAGATGGGCCTTGTGGTCTTTTTCTGTCATCATGTTTCTATGTTTCTATGTTTCTCATAACCTGAACCTGCTTTCTGTCCTTGTGACTGCAAGGTAAGCTCTTCCTTTTTTCCTATACCCAGGGGTTCTGTGCTGGCCACTGTATCACAATATGTATAGGCTTGCCATTCATTTGCCTAGATTTATGAGCCTAATGCTGAAAAATCAGTGTTAAGCTCCTAACTTTTGCCCTTGTTGCTAACCACTTTTTGTACTCCTAAATTTAGGAGATCAGTGACATTTTGAGTATAAATTTAAGAATCCAGCCCTACTAAATTTTCAAAGATGCCGATTTGGGAGCATAACTCTTAAAATTAGGAAGATAAAGCCTTTAAATATCAGTCTCTCAGTTTGCACTTGAGGTAGTGGAGAGTTAAGTGACTTTCTCAAGGCCACAAGAAACAGCAGTGGGATTTGAACCCTGAGTCCAGCAGAGTACGCTAACCACTAGGTTGCTGTAGTTATATATAGAAGAATGCTTAATGATAACACATATTGCAGCAGAGTTTCTTGTATTATGGAGCCTGCTGGCAGCAAAATAATGAAGGCTAACCAGAAGATATTCAATCATTTATAAGCTAAGTAAGTTCATGAATATTTAATAGATATTTAGTGGAGGAAATTCACAACGTTGCCATTTTTGCAGATCATAGAACTGGCAAAATCATGTATTGCTGGGAAGAATTTGTCAGGGGTATAAAAAGGAATGTTTTAAACATGTGAAATCTAACACTCATTTCAGGCTACCATATAAAATGAGGACAGTTTACAAGTTGTTTCCTCCATTTCATTGTTCACTGGATTGATATCTAAGATCTATAGCATTATATTTGGTTATTATTTTATATAACATACCAGTCTGTATTGCATTCATACTCCATTCTGAGGAGAATTACTATACTTTAACATAATGAAATTGCAAAAGGAAGGATTATCTGTCCCAAAATATGTTTTAGATAAACCATTGACAGAATAGGTTAAAAAAATCAACCAGGGAGAAGAATTTTCCTGTGATCTTAACTAAAATGTTACCTACATAAATAAAACCAGCCTCTGAAAAATACCTTTCATCTCTGCAGGTAAAAGTACTTACAGTTTGTCACGAGGCAAAGGGATGGGGCAGGCAAGCAGTTCACAGGGATTTCAATTTGAAATCCCTACATGTGCTTCAATGGTGCCAGTTTTGCACTTTTTGTAAACCAGCTGTGGCCTATACAGATGTGGGAGAAGAGGAAATTAGACTTACCTGCTAATTGTTGTTCCTTAAGGAACTCTAGTCCAGTCCCGGAACCATGGAGTTTAGAATCACCTCCAGCAGCTTTGGAGACTGAAATACGTCATCGCTTTGATGACCTCTGCATAAGTAGCCAAGGACTGCCCTCTCTCCTCCAGTACTATTGACAAAGCAGACTCAGCAGAGCAACAAATAAGTAGTTAAACAAACAACCAAAGAGGATTCCTTACACCTAAACTGTAACCTTACGCCCAATGTGCACTGATTTCCCTTCCAAGTCATCTTGTGCTTGTGGGCCTCTTTTTTTTTTTTTTTTTTTTAACTTCTGCATCCCCACGGTTTGAGCCGAGACCAGGGAATAGACCCGTTCCTGAAAAAAAACTCTGCAATAGTTGAGGAGTGACCTAAGCACTACTGCGAAAGGATTCCCCTTACTGCACCATGTAGAGCCAGCCCTTCGCCAACATCCTCACTGCACTCCATAAACTTTGGGCTGGCAGCGAAAAGACTCCGGGTGGGATCCGGGACTGGACTAGAGTTCCTTAAGGAACAACAATTAGCAGGTAAGTCTAATTTCCTCTTCCTTTTCATCCCTCTAGTCCAGTCTCGGAACCATAGAGGATGTAACAAAGCAGTAAACATCAACGGGAGGGCCTCACTAACCCAGCCTGAAGTACCGCAGACCCAAAATGCGCATCCTCCCCCGCCTGCACATCAAGCCATTAGTGCTTAGCAAAGGAGTGTAATGACGACCACGTAGCAGCCCTACAAATGTCTACGACTGGCACCAAGCTAACCTCCGCCCACGACGCCGCTTGCGCCCTAGTTGAATGAGCTTGGAGACCGACTGGAACCACTCTACCTCTTAAAATGTACGCAGCCGCAATCGCCTCCTTTAACCACCTGGAAATGGAAGACTTAGCAGCCGCCTCTCCCTTTCGCGGACCGCCAAAGGTCACAAACAACCTATCCGACCTCCGGAAGGATGACGTCTCGCGGAGGTACCGCCGGAGCGTGCAACGCACATCAAGAAAATGCAATCTGCTATCCAATTGCCCCTTGTGCTCCCCTGAAAACACCGGGAGCGATACTACCAGGTTAACATGGAACGCCGAAACTACCTTAGGCAAAAACGCCGGTACTGTACGTAAGACCACCTTGTTGTCTAAGAAAGAAAGATACGGCTTCTTACATGACAAAGCCTGCAACTCCGAAATCCGTCTAGCGGAACAAATCGCCACTAGAAATACTGTCTTCAAGGTCAAATCTTTCAAGGAGGCCCTAGCCAAAGGCTCAAACGGTGGCTTCAACAATGCCTCCAACACCAAGTTCAGGTCCCACCCCGGCATGGAGCATCTACGCGGCGGCCACATGAGCAGCATGGCTCGCAAGAACCTTCGAATGTCGCCATGAGCCCTTAACAGCTGCCCTTGAACCTTGCCTCGGAAGCAAGAAATTGCTGTCAACTGCACACGCAACGAACTAGCCACCAGCCCTTTGTCCATACCTGCTTGCAAGAAGGAGAGAATCTGAGGAACCGACGCCCTCAACGGCTGCAGAGCTCTCTCCGCAAATCATCCTTCAAAGATGCGCCGGACCCGAACATACGCGAGTGAGGTCGAACGCCTACGCGCCCTTAGCAACGTAGCAATAACCGCTGGGGAATAACCCTTAGCTCTCATTCTCACCCTTTCGAGAGCCATGCCGTAAGCGAGAACCGAGCCACTTGAGGCATCCGCAACAGCCTCTTTAACAGCAGGTCCTGTTGCTGAGGAAGCCGCCACGGATCGTCCACCAGCAACCTCACCAAATCCGCATACCAAGGCCTCCTGGGCCAATCGGGAGCTATCAGAACCACGTGCCCCCAGTGTCGCTCTATGCGCTGCACCACCCGACCTATCAGGGCCCAAGGCAGGAACACATAGAGCAGGTCGTCCTCCGGCCACCTCTGTGCCAACGCGTCAAGCCCCTCCGACATTCGCTCTCTTCTTCTGCTGTAAAATCTCTCTGCCTTTGCCGACTCGAAGGTTGCCATTAAATCCGTGACCGGCGAACCCCAACGCCTCACGAGCAATGCAAACATTTCCGGATGAAGAGCCCACTCGCCCGGGTCCACCCTGCGACGACTTAGGAAATCCGCTACGACATTGTCCACTCCTGCCACATGCTGCGCCGACAGCCCCTGCAGATTCTGCTCGGCCCAGTTTAGCAGCTGACCCACTTCTTCCTCCAGAGCCGCACTTCCTGTGCCACCCTGTCGATTGATGTAGGCTACCGTGGCTGCATTGTCGGACAGCACCCTGACCGCTGTCCCCCTCAACCACGGCAGAAACTCCAACAGGTCCAAATATACTGCTCTCATCTCCAGCCTGTTGATGGACCACTCTTTCTCCGCCCGGGACCACTGACCTTGCGCTAAACGGCTCTCGCAACGCGCCCCCCATCCCCCCAGACTTGCATCCGTCGTTAGAAGTCTCCATGAGGGAGGCTCCAGGGACATGCCGTTCTCCAGACTTCCTTCAGTAACCACCAACGGAGATCCCTGCGCACCTCCAGCGGACAGACTAGGCGACAAGCTAACGAGTCTGACTGATGGGACCATCTGCGAAGGAGAGCCCTCTGTAACGGGCGCATGTGAGCCCTGGCCCACGGCACCACCTCGATGGAAGCCGCCATCATCCCGAGGAGCTGGAGGTACTACCACACTGAAGATGCGCGCCGTGCCAGAAACCTCTCCACCAACCATCTCAATGCTCGAGCCCGGTGATCCGGGAGAAAGACTGCGCCCCGCTTTGTCTCGAAGCGCACCTCCAAATACTCTAAGGATTGAGAGGGAATCAGACTGCTCTTGGCATGGTTTACCACCCAGCCTAAGGACTCTAAAACCTGCACCACCCAGGCGTTGGCCTTGAGACTCTCCTCCTCCGACTTTGCTCGAATCAACCAATCGTCCAAGTACGGGTGCACTAGCACTGCTTCCTTCTGCAGCACCGCCGCCACCACCACCACCATAATCTTGGTGAACACTCGAGGCGCCGTCGCCAGCCCAAATGGCATTGCCTGAAACTGGAAATGCCCCATGGGCAGTGCAAAGCAGAGAAACATTTGATGCTCCTGACGAATACTAATATGCAAATAAGCCTCCGTGAGGTCTAGGGATGTCAGGAATTCCCCCTCCCTGACTGCCGCTATCATGGAGTGCAGCGTCTCCATGCGAAAATGAGACACGCAAAGACAGTGGTTTACCCGTTTTAAATCCAGGATCGGCCGAAACGTCCCTTCCTTTTTTGGCACCACAAAGTAGATGGAGTATCGACCGGACCCGCACTGTTCTTCGGGTACGGGCACCACTGCCTTGAGCTGTAGCAGATGCTGCAGAGTCTCCGACACCACGAGCAGTTTGAACGGAGCCCTGCAAGGGGACACAACAAAGGAATCTAACACTGGCCGATGAAGCTCTAGAGCATAGCCTTCTCGAATCACTTCTAACACCCACTGATCCGACATAAGACTGGCCCAGGCAGGGTAGAACTCCCGCAGCCTTCCTCCCACGGGCAACACCCCTACCTGAGCCAGCCTCATCTCATTGTTCCTTTTTAAGGGCTGAGAACTGAAAGGGGGCGAAACCTCTACCCGCCCCCGAAATCCCCGGAAGCCCTGCCCCCGCACCAGAAACCTTGCCCGCTGCATTTGGCTAAAGCGAGAGGCCCGAAACCTCTGGAAATCCCTCTGAGTTCCTTTAAAACTCGAAGCTGCCCTGCCTTGTTTGGGCTTATCCTCAGGCAGACGTCCCCCCTTGGATTCCCCCAAATCCTTCACTAGCTTATCTAACTCCTCACCAAACAACAGCTTGCCCCTGAACGGAAGCTTACTAAGACGAGCCTTAGATGACCCGTCTGCCACCCAGTTTCTTAACCAGAGATAACGCCGTGCCACAACGACCGACGCCATACTCTTGGCAAGCCCCCTGATGAGGTCATAATGAATATCTGCCAAGTAAGCGGTTCACTTGGTTTGCAGCTTGTCGTGCTGTGAGGGCTTGCGTGCATCAGTGATGCTGAGAGCTAAACTATCCGTAGTTTAACTACTGGCAGGGTCTCCCAAGATGGACAGGTCTCAGCTGAGGTGCCAGACGAAGACAAACACCCATCTGGGCAGCAGCAGAATGGATAGTGCTGACGGCGGAGGATCACATTTCTGTGACAACGGCAACAACACCAAACTTAAACTGCGCGGAAGGAAGGCCCGGCAATCTACTTCTGTATCTTGCCATGAAAACCCAATGGATAGTTACAACAAAACAAATTGTGCTATGGTGCTGGAAGATGAGACTCCCAGGTCGGAAGGCACTCAACTAGCTACTGGGAAGAGCTGAAGGGTTTTCAGAGTAAAGCCAGCATTTATGATGTGGTTGGATCAAAGCCCTCGGGAAGTCTGACTGCTGATGTAGCTGCGCATGAAATGAGAGTCAGAAGCTGTAAAGATGTCTTACACATTGGAACATGGAACGTACGAAGCAGGAACCAAGGGAAGTTGGAGGTGGTCAAGAATGAAATGGAACGTGTACAACTTGACCTGTTGGGTGTCAGCGAACTGAAATGGACTGGCATCGGGCACTTTGCATCAGATGATCACATGGTCTACTATGCTGGAAATGAAAGACAAAGAAGAAATGGTGTTGCATTTATAATAAAGAAGAAACTTGCAAGAACTGTAATGAAATACAATGCAGTCAGCGAACGCTTAATCTCTATTCGTCTACGAGGATTGCCTATCACACAACTATAATTCAGTATATGCCCCAACAACAGCTGCAGAAGAGAATGAAATTGAAGAGTTCTATGAACAAGTACAAGCTGAAATTGACAGAACATGCAAACAGGATATCCTGATAGTCATGGGTGACTGGAACGCAAAAGTTGGCAACAAAGAAGAAGGCAAAGTAGTTGGAAAATATGGACTTGGCAACAGAAATGAAGCTGGAGAAAGATTGATAGAATTCTGCAAGACCAATGATCTATTCATCTCAAACACCTTCTTCCAGCAACACAAGCGGCAACTGTACACATGGACTTCACCCAATGGATTGTATAAAATCAAATTGACTACATCTGTGGAAGTCAACGATGGAAAAGCTCTGTAACATCAACCAAGACAAAACCTGGAGCTGACTGTGGTACAGATCATCAACTACTAGTATGCAAACTCAAGCTAAAGTTGAAAAAGAGCAAACCACTCATGAATGCAGCAAAATATGACCTGAGAATATACCACTGGAATTTAAAGACTGCCTGCAAAATCGATTTGCTGCTTTAGATACAAATGACAGAGCTCCGGAAGAGTTATGGAATGACATCAAGAAGGTTGTGCTAGAAGAAAGCGAAGTCTCTACAAAAGGTGAAAAAGCAAAAACGGAAAATATGGATGACTGAAGAAACTATGAAAATTGCCCAGAAACGCAGAGAAGCTAAAGCCAGAGGAGAAAGAAAGACAATTGCAGAACTCAACAGAGATTTCCAACGTGCAGCAAGACAGGACAAGGAAAAGTACTACAATGACACTTGCAAGGAAATAGAAGCAGAAACTATTAGAGGAAGACAAGATCGGCTTTCCTAAAGCTGCGAGAGTTAAAGAAAAAGTTCCAGCCTCGAATTGGAATGTTACAAGATGCTCAAGGTTCTATGTTGAATGATGCTGAGAAGATCAAGAAAAGGTGGAAGGAGTATACAGAGTTTTTATATGATAAAGATCAAGTGGACCAACAGCCGTTTCAACCTAATGCTGGAACTCGCTCCCTGCCGACATCCGTACCATAACCGACTTAACCCAGTTCAGAAAGGCCCTTAAATTCACCCTATTCACCAGATACTACCCCATATGAAGATAACATCTAGTCCCACTACATATCCAACTTCGGTTTTTTTTTTTTTTCCCTTGCTCCCAACAATCGTGCTAATTCATGTACATAGTTCGAGCATGTGATCTAGTTAATAGATTACATTTTCAATGTAAATAGTTCTCCCTGTTTTTCCAAGTTGATAATCCTGTTATATGTAACTCCGAACATCCTGTTGTTCTGGTTTTTTGTTTTGTTCTCTGTAAACCGCGCTGATGTCGAAGAGTGCGGTATAAAAGAAATTAAAATAAATAAATAAATAAATAAATAAATACCTTATGATCAGGAACCATTGGTGATGAAAGAAGAAGTTGAAGCAGCATTGAAAGCCTTATCAAAGAACAAAGCACCAGGCATTGATAGCATTCCCATAGAAGTATTGCAGCAATCTGATGCAGCTGTTACCGTACTTACACGGCTCTGCCAAGAAATATGGAAGACAACATCATGGCCAACTGACTGGAAAGATCTGTGTTTAATCCATACTAAAGAAAGGTGATCCAACTGACTGTGGAAATTATCGCACAATCGCTCTGATCCCACATGCCAGCAAGATTCTACTGAAGATTATTCAAAAGAGACTACAGCATACCTAAACAAGAACTACCTGAAGTGCAAGCAGGGTTCAGGAAAGGGCGAGGAACGAGAGACATCATTGCGGATGTGAGATGGATCCTTGAAAAGACTAAAGAATACCAAAAGGATATCTATTTGTGCTTTATCGACTATAGCAAGGCTTTTGACTGTGTAAACCATGAGAAACTCTGGACCACATTAAGAAGAATGGGTATACCAGAACACCTGATCGTTCTCTTGCGCAATCTGTACATTGATCAAGAAGCAATAGTTCGAACGGAACAAGGAGAAACAGAATGGTTTAAAATAAGCAAGGGTGTAAGACAAGGCTGCATACTTTCCCCCTGCCTGTTTAATTTATATGCAGAACAATCATCAGAGAGCAGGACTGTATGAAGACAACAGAGGTGTGAAGATTGGTGGAAGACTCATCAACAACCTTCGCTATGCTGATGATACCACATTACTGGCTGAAAGTGAAGATGATCTGAAACATTTGCTTCTTACAATCAAAGAACATAGTCTCAAAATGGGCCTGCACCTTAATGTAAAGAAGACAAAGATCATGACAACTGGCAAAATCAACAGGTTCATCGTTGAAGGAGAAGAAATTGAAATCGTGAACAACTTTAACCTACATCAACTATCAATAAAGAAGCAACAAGCAGTCAGAAATCAGACGACGCATTGCTCTTGGCAGAATGGCTATGAAAGACCTAGATAAGATTCTCAAGAGCAGAGATGTCTCTCTCCATACAAAGATTCGACTTGTTCAAGCCATGGTATTTTCAATAACATCATATGGATGTGAAAGCTGGACAGTGAAAAGACAGACAGGAAGAAAATTGATGCCTTTGAATTATGGTGCTGGCGGCGAATACTGTGTATACCATGGACTGCCCGAAGAACAAACCAGTCGGTACTAGAGGAGATCAAACCTAAGCTTTCTTTAGAAGCTCAGATGACAAGACTTCGACTTTCATACTTCGGACACATCATGCGAAGAGAGAGATCATTAGAGAAAGACATCATGCTTGGCAAGATAGAAGGTCAACGCAAAAGAGGAAGGCCAGCAATGAGATGGATCGCTACAATAACAGCAGCTACGGGTACCAGCCTGTCAACAATGAGCCGCCTGACTGAAGACCGAACACAATTTAGGATAGCTATCCAGAGGGTCGCCATGAGTCGACTCCGACTCGACGGCACTTAACAACAACAACAACAAGCGGTTCTGGACTCCAGCCTAGATATCTCTGCCTGACTGTTCCCCCTGCAACCGCTGGGACCATCTCAGGCAGGCCCTCGCTACCCATGCCCCCGCAATCGAGGCCTGCATGGACAGGGCACTACTATAAAACACTTGCTTCAGCAAGGTATCCAGTTTTCTGTCCTGCACGTCCTTTAGTGCCACCGCCCCCTCTACGGGGATCGTGGTCTTCTTTGTGACCGCCGAGACGGCCGCATCCACTTTCGGCAAACGAAAAAGTTCCCTATCCTGATCTGAAAGGGGATATAACTTAGCTATTGCCTGGGAACCTCTCAGGGCCGACTCCGGTACGTCCCACTCCTCTTGGATCATAGCTTTAAATACCCTATGAATGGGGAACACCCGCTGGGACGTTCGCACCGCCTGTAACAGCGGATCCTCCAGGACCTCACTTGCCGAAGGTTCTACAGACGGCATGTTCAGTGTCTTCAACGTTTGGGCAATCAGGGCAGGGAGCTCCTCCTTCCTGAACACGTGGACTACTCTACTTTGTTGCTCCTCTTCAGTTAACTCTCCTTCTTCCAACTCCTCGTCGGAACCGGCCATGAAATCCTCGCTACCTGCCTCTAGGTCATCCCAAACCGGAGACTCCGAGTCTCCTACGCTCGTCGCTCTGCTCTTTTTGGGCGGTACTGGCTCTACCTCCGCCGAGCCCTGCCGCTTCTGTCCCCGCGGACTCTGAGCCAATCCCACCATAGCTGGCAGCAATAATGTAAAGGCCTGCTGCATGAGGGAGAAAACATCCGGCGGGATCCCCACGGAACCCCGCGCCTGACTGACCACAGGCGGGAGGGCTACTCCTTCCCCCGAAGAAGGCCCGGCCCCCTGTTCTCCGACCACCAATGGAGCCATCAGGCTCTCTGCCTTATCCCGAGAGCATCATGTATTTCAACTTATGTAGTGTATTGTATTCAATGTCCATGCGGTTTATTATATGTTGGGAAAACCACTAGGATGCTGAAAGTACGAATGAACGAACATAAAAGTAGAATCAAATGTTTGAAACAGGAAGCTCCCATTGTCGATCATTGCTTGCAGTTTCAACATACTTTTGATGACTTATGATGTTTTTGCATTGACCAGATTACTGTAGCATGGCAAGGTAAATCGAGAGATCAAACTCTGTTATGGCGGGAGCAAAGATGGATTCATTGGTTGAACACAGTTTCTCCCAATGGCTTGAACGTGAAACTAGAATGGGAGGTCTGTGCTTAATACATTGTAATGAAGATTCGTAAAGTGACGTCATCATAGTAACAGCCTATTAAAACCTTTACACACAAGTCTAAACCGCATGCGCGGCGTTGAGAAAGCCGATAGTGAGAAAGCTGACAGGCAGAAAGTCATGGAAATCCTAGTTAATAGTGAGAACTAACAAATCGCGCATACTAGGTATGTTGTCCTATTTATTTATTACTATTTATTACTATGCATAGTTCTAAAGTAGAACACAGAAAATATGTCTTTACCGGATGTATGCTGGATTCTATTATAGTGCTTTCAAGTCAACCCCTGAAGAAACCAAACAGGTGAAACGCAAACAGTGCACCACTGATAGCGTTGGGAACGACAACGAAAGCTAAGCACTATTTTCCTTCTTATGCGATTAAGATTTGAATTAATGAGAGAATGAATACATCTTATGACTAAACATAACGGGTTGTTGATGCAAAAATAGGCTTTTCCGAATAACCTATTGAAGTTCTGGAAGCCTGGAGTCTGAGACCCCGTCAGTCATTATGGAATATTTAGAAAACGTTAGTCTAAAAATTTTTTTGTGAAAAACGCGCTATACGTTTAAATATCTAGTTCAGAGCATCGTATATATCTAGACAATTATTACTCTGATAGAATTGACCAAATTAGATTTGTTATCCCGAGAACCTGACAGGTGGTCCCCACTGGACCACTCCAGAGGGTCCTCCATAACGTCCGCCTCGCGGGTACAATTCCGACACACACCGGAACCTAAGAGCTCACACCAGACAGCGGGGCCTAGCCGGCATAACCCCTGCTCAAAGGACCCCTCTGCTTCCTTCCTCACCGCCTGTAACAACTTTGATTCTTTTTTTTTTTTTTTAAACACCACAATTCCCCACCATCGGGAAAGCTCAGTGCCAACCCCCGAATGCAAAAACGAGGCTGCACCCGCCGAGAAACTGCAAAAACAAACGCAGTTCTCTGCCGCGGTTTTAAAACATGGCCGCCATCGCGCTTCCTGCGCGAAAACGGGAGGCAGGCCCAACTCCTTCACCGAAGCCCCCGCTGTAGTCCTTGTCCCCCAGGACCCTTCAAATGTGCTGCTCGGGCTCACCTGCCGCCCCGGAGAGGCCTGAGAAGAGTTGGGGGAACGCCGGAGCTCAGCCGGACTGCGGCTTCGGCTCCGATGTCTCTCACATGTGCCCGCTGCTGTCCAAATGTCTGTCAGTGTGTGCAGAGCCTGCAACCTGCTCCTCACCCGTTAATGCGGGTTCGGGAGCAGGGAGGCTAAAGTGCTGCCGCAGCCCTCTGAATGCTCGTTTAAACGAAGGGGAAAAACCCCCGGGGGGGGGGGAGGGGGAGGAAGGAAGAGGAAGAAACAGCAAACAGAGATAAATCAAAGAAATCAAAGGACAAGTTTCAGGCAGCAGCCCCCCCCCCCACGAGACCTCCAGCTGCAGCAGCACCTGTAAGTAACAAATCAACTATTAGATACCAAGTCTATCAGTAAACTAAGACCCCAAAAACCCACTACTAGCTCTGCTTATTTGTGCTGAGTGAGCCTAGAGCTCAGAAGCTCCTCTAGCTGCTTGGAGACTGAAAGTACTGGAGGAGAGAGGGCGGTCCTTGGCTACTTATGCAGAGGTCATCAAAGCGATGATGTATTTCAGTCTCCAAAGCTGCTGGAGGAGATTCTAAACTCTATGGTTCCGGGACTGGACTAGAGGGACGAAAAGGAACCTGTGCCAACCAAATGACCCCCAAATTTTCCCCTTTAGGAATTTGCAAAGCCAGAAATTCTGAAAGTGTTAAGAAGGACACTAGAGGTGTTTTGCATAGAGAAGCCTGGTCCAAATGGAGGTACTATCTGCAATGAGGTCAGGTCAGCAGCTGAAGGTCAATATCTAGATAAAAGAGATGGTAGGATGGTCCAGCCTCAGCTGGCAATCTGAAACAGGGCCAAGAGCTTAGAGACCCACTAGCCTATCCCTAGGGTTGCCAACGTTTTCACCGAGAAAAACACGACACCTGTGGCTCGCCATGCTCCACCCATTCTCCGCCCCTAGTCCCACCCCTGCCCCGCCCCCAGCCCCACCCACAAAAATTACCGAGGATACGTGTAGGCTAACTTCCTTGGTCAGATAATAATTAAACTGGGAACCCCAAAATCCAAACATGAAATGTACAACACTGGAGAAATAAAACTATAAAGTAATTTCCTCTTGCACTAAACAAAAACGCAAAGATGTTAGCAATACACACTTCCCAGACCAGACATATTCCAGTTAATAAATTCAAAATAAAAAGTATTTTTCTACCTTCTGTTTGGGCATTTTTTTCAGTTGCAATTGCTCCAGTCACTTTCTTCTGGTTTCTTTGTGTCTTCTGCGAGCTATCCATTCGTCCTTTCTTCTCTTTTAGATGTTTTCCATTCTCTCTCTATTTCTGCTTTAACATACTGATTGTTTCCCTTTTGCTCTTTCCCCCAATTCTTTCTTTATTCCTTTATCATCCATTTAAATTTCACCCTTCCATTTTCAAGCCCCTCTTACTCTCCCAATACCCAGCCCATCATAGACTTTTCTTCCACACAAAATATTTTTCCCCTCTCCATTCTCATTCCCCATCCATTCTAGTCCTCCCCCAAAATCAGTTCCCTTATAGTTTTAGACCCACCCAGCATCCACTCCCTTCTAGTCCCATTCTCCCATGCCCCACATCAGCCCATTTCCAGTCCTATTCTAGCTCTTCATCAGCCCATTTCCAGTGCTAGCCCTCACATCACAGGCCATTTCCAGTCCTAGCCTCCCCAATCACAGCCCATTTCCAGTCCAAGTCCCCCTCACAGCCTATTTCCAGTCCTAGGCCCCCCCCACCATCACATCCCATTTGCAGTCCGAGTCCCCCTGCACCATCACAGCCCATTTGCAGTCCTAGTTCCCCCTCCCCCACCACCATCACAGCCCATTTGCAGTCCAAGTTACCCCCCCCCCCCATAGCCCTTTTCCAGTCCAGGTCCCCCTCCCCATCACAACCCATTTCCAGTCCATGTCCCCCCATATCCATTTTACCGTTCCGGTCCCCCACCCATCACAGCCCATTTCTTTCCAATCCCAGTCCCCTCCCCATAGCCCTTTTCCGGTCCAGGTCCCCCTCCCCATCACAACCCATTTCCAGTCCATGTCCCCCCCCCCCATAGCCCTTTTACAGTCTAGGTCTCCCCCCCAAAACATCCCATTTGTTTCCAGACCACGTCCTCCCCCCCATATCCCTTTTCCGGTCCAGGTCTCCCCCCATCAAAACCCATTTACAGTCCACGTCCCCCCCCCCCCCATAGCCCTTTTACAGTTAAGGTCCCCCCCCCATCACATCCCATTTCTTTCCTGTCCAAGTCCCCCCCCCCCCATAGCCCTTTTCTGGTCCAGGTTCCCCCCCTCCCCAATCACAGCCCATGCAGTCCTTGCCCCCCCCCCCCCCGACCAGCACCGCAGCTGTCTGAGAGGCTTCAGAGGGAGCCGGGTAATCTCGCGCGAGGCCCCGGCTCCCTCTGTACAGCCGCCAGCGTGAAGAGCCCTTTCCTGCACGCTGGCGGCTGTATCTATGAAGACGCGAATGCTGGGAAAGGTTAAAGGGTATTGCCTTTAACCTTTCCCAGCAATCGCGGCTTTACAGATACAGCCGCCAGCGTGAAGGAAAAGGCTCTTCATGCTGGCGGCTGTACAGAGGGAGCCGGGGCCTCGCGCGAGCTTACCCTGCTCCCTCTGAAGCCCTCCGGAGTGTGGGCCGGCCCTGGGTGGGGGTTTTTTTGGACTTCGGGTCGGAAGAAAAGCCTTTTTTTTGCTCTGGCCGCTCCCGATCTTGCGGCCAGAGCAAAAAACCGGCTTTTCAAGGGCCGGTTTTGAAAAACCGGCCAGGCCGGCTGAAAACCAGCCAGTTGGCAACCCTACCTATCCCCTCAGAGTCAGATGGCCCACATGGGTCTGAGGGGTTGGGAAGGGAGGCTATAGGGCTGCCATTCACATACCTCTTGTTCTTTGAGTTCACACATAACCACTATGCATATTCATTTTGGTCACAATCCAGTCAGGGATTTTGGAAATAATTTACAAGCTATGGCTGGAGGAAAAGGCAAACCACCTTGTCCATAACCTTAGCACTTTCCTTTGTACCCCATTTCTTTCACATCAGAACTTGATCTCCCTTTTTCTACTTAGTAGACAGATTTCCCATGTTCCTCATGCCTCCAGCACAAACCTCCCACATGCACATGCAATGCAATGCAATGTGTGCCTTCGAGTCAGTCCTGACTCCTGGCGACCCAGAAGCTCCTGGGTTTTCTTGGCAGCGTCACAGGAAGTAGATTGCCAGGCCTTTCTTCCGAGGCAATGGAGGGTTAAGTGACTTGCCCAAGGCCACAAGGAGTGCTAGTGGGAATCAAACCCTGGTTGCTTGGTTACAACTTCTAAAAATCTGCATTGGAAAGCATTAACAAAGTATGCCTCTTAAAGGTATGCATTTGCAAGTGCACACTAAATCAATGTAATTCATGCTAACCTAGGAATTAATGCACAGTAAGTTAATCAGTGTGCATTAAAACTTCTTTTAGCGGGGGGAGGCGGAGCCAGCGGAGAACAAGATGGACGCGTAAAGTATCGGCTCCTGCGAGCCCGAGCAGATTCCTGACACTATTGCCTTAATCGGAGACGGTGTTAGCGTTTATTGGCAGTGGAAGTCTGGAGAAAGGAGAAGGGATGGCTTCGGTCAAACAAACGAAGCTAGAGTTTCCATCGGGGGGAAATACAGGGTCTAAACGGCCGAAACAGGATCCCCCTTCTCCTTTAAAGATGGCGGCTGGACGCGACCCCGTTGAGGGAACGAGAGAGATATTGGGGGAAATTCGGTCCTTGAGATCACTAATTTCGGCGAATGGAGAGACTTTAGCCCTGATGCAAGAGGACATGCAGGAGCTTAAGGAGCAGATGCGGGGCATTTCAGCTTGAATGGAAAAGATAGACGCCACAGTCACAGTGCACGAGGAACGCCTACAGAATCACTCTAAGGCCCTTAAAAAGGTAGATCTACTCGAAGCGAACCTGGAGGATCTTAGCAATAGATCACGCAGGAACAACATAAGAATTGTCGGCATCCCAGAAGGAGCGGAGTGTACTGACTCAATTGGTTTTATTGAAGCGCTCCTGCCTAAGTTGCTTAAAATTAGTTTTAGCAAGCCTTTTGAAGTGGAGCGTGCTCATAGAATACCTACACACACGGGAGGACATAGTCCGAGACCAAGGCCTTTTATTCTGTGTGTTTTACAGCACCAACAGGCCATGCAAATAATGGCCGCGGCAAGGGCGTCGGCCTCAGTTGTCTACGAAGGTCATCGGCTTTCGTTCTTTCCTGATCTCAGTAAGGCCACGATGGACAAGAGGAAAAAGTTCCTGGAGATGAGGCCCCTTCTCCAACAGCTGCAGGCAAAGTATGGTTTGTTTTATCCTGCAAGATTCAAAGTGACTTTGGACAATCGTACGAAGACATTTGAGGATCCCAATGGCTTGCTGCAATTCCTAGAGGATCAAGAGGCGTTAAGAATGCAGGTGGAAAGGTTGCCCTAGTCTTTTGGACTCTGAGGACTCTATGTTTCTCCTAATGTCTCCAAAGTTCTGGGGTAGAAAGAACTAGGCCATCAATAGTGAGTTGGTAATATATGGAGATTGTTGTGATATGTTATCATATGATTGTTAATGTGCTAACTGTTATCTTATTTAGCTTACATAGGCAATAGTAAGGTCTGTGATAATGGGTTTTTTTTATTGCTTGGGTTTTGCAGTTGCTTTCTGCTCTATTCTTACTTTTCTGCTGTCTCACCCAATAGGGTTGCCAACTTTTTCACCGAGAAAAACCTGACACCTGTGGCTCGCCATGCTCCACCCATTCTCCGCCCCTAGTCCCACCCCTGCCCCGCCCCCAGCCCCACCCACAAAAATTACCGAGGATACGTGTAGGCTAACTTCCTTGGTCAGATAATAATTAAACTGGGAACCCCAAAATCCAAACATGAAATGTACAACACTGGAGAAATAAAACTATAAAGTAATTTCCTCTTGCACTAAACAAAAACGCAAAGATGTTAGCAATACACACTTCCCAGACCAGACATATTCCAGTTAATAAATTCAAAATAAAAAGTATTTTTCTACCTTCTGTTTGGGCGTTTTATTTTTCAGTTGCAATTGCTCCAGTCACTTTCTTCTGGTTTCTTCGTGTCTTCTGCGAGCTATCCATTTGTCCTTTCTTCTCTTTTAGATGTTTTCCATTCTCTCTCTATTTCTGCTTTAACATACTGATTGTTTCCCTTTTGCTCTTTCCCACAATTCTTTCCTTATTCCTTTATCATCCGTTTAAATTTCACCCTTCCATTCTCAAGCCCCTCTTACTCTCCCAATACCGGCCCATCATAGACTTTTCTTCCACACAAAATATTTTTTTCCCCTCTCCATTCTCATTCCCCATCCATTCTAGTCCTCCCCCCAAATCAATTCCCTTATAGTTCTAGGCCCACCCAGCATCCACTCCCTTCTAGTCCCATTCTCCCATGCCCCACATCAGCCCATTTCCAGTCCTATTCCAGCTCTTCATCAGCCCATTTCCAGTGCTAGCCCTCACATCACAGGCCATTTCCAGTCCTAGCTCCCCCCCCCAATCACAGCCCATTTCCAGTTTAAGTCCCCCATCACAGCCTATTTCCAGTCCTAGGCCCCCCCCCCACCATCACAGCCCATTTGCAGTCCGAGCCCCACTGCACCATCATAGCCCATTTGCAGTCCGAGTCCCCCCGCACCATCACAGCCCATTTGCAGTCCTAGCCCCCCTAATCACAGCCTATTTCCAGTCCAAGATCCCCCTTCCTCCACCATAGCCCTTTTCCAGTCCAGGTCCCCTCCACCCCCATCACAACCCATTTCCAGTCCATGTCCCCCCCCCCCATAACCCTTTTACAGTCCAGGTCCCCCCCCCCATCACAGCCTATTTCCAGTCCAAGTTTCCCCCCCCCACCCCCCATAGCCCTTTTCTGGTCCAGGTCCCCTCCACCCCATCACAACCCATTTCCAGTCCATGTCCCCCCCCCATAACCCTTTTACAGTCCAGGTCCCCCCCCCATCACAGCCTATTTCCAGACCAAGTCCCCCCCTTAGCCATTTTCCAGTCCAAGTCCCCCCCCCCATAGCCCTTTTCCAGTCCAAGTCCCCCCCCTTTAGCCCTTTTCCAGTCCAAGTCCCCCCCCTTAGCCCTTTTCCAGTCCAAGTCCCCCCCTTTAGCCCTTTTCCAGTCCACGTCCCCCCCTTAGCCCTTTTCCAGTCCAAGTCCCCCCCTTAGCCCTTTTCCAGTCCAAGTCCCCCCCCTTTGCCCTTTTCCAGTCCAACTCCCCCCCTTCCCCCTTTTCCAGTCAAAGTCCCCCCCCCCCCCAGCCCTTTTCCTGTCCAGGTCCCCCCCATCACCGCCAATGTATTCCTGGCCCCCCCCCCCCCGACCAGCATCACGGCTGTCTGAGGCTTCAGAGGGAGCCGGGGAAGCCCGCGCGAGGCCCCGGCTCCTTCTGAACAGCCACCAGCGTGAAGAGCCTTTTCCTTCACGCTGGCGGCTGTTCCTGTGAAGCCGCGAATGCTGGGAAAGGTTAAAGGGCAACCTTTAACCTTTCCCAGCATTCGCGGCTTCACAGGAACAGCCGCCAGCATGAAGGTAAAGGCTCTTCATGCTGGTGGCTGTTCAGAGGGAGCCGGGGCCTCGCGCGGGCTTCCCCGGCTCCCTCTGAAGCGGAGAAAAGCCGTTTTTTTTTGCTCTGGCCGCTCCCGATCTTGCGGCCAGAGCAAAAAAAACGGCTTTTAAAGGGCCGGTTTTGCCTCTGCGCCGGCAGCCGGCCTGGCCGTGGAAAAACCGGCCAGGCCGGCTGAAAACCGGCCAGTTGGCAACCCTATCACCCAATGATGTGGCTCCGATGTGGGAGGGGTAGGGTGAGGGGCCACAGACAGCCTTGGGATGGCTTGGAAACTTGGGAGGTGATACTGCGTTGCAAGCTAGCTTGGTATATAGAGAGATTGGCCTTTACATTTGTATGTTTCTTTGATAATGCCCCCCTTAAGATTTTGTCACTGAATGTGAAGGGAATTTTGCACCCTATAAAGAGGAAAAAGATTTTGGCATACGCTCAGAAGCAAAATGCGGAGTTAGTTTTGCTACAAGAAACACATCTGTCCACTAAAGAGTCCCTGAAATTAGTATCGAAGCATTTTAAAGTGATTGCCCACTCACCAGCTATGGGGAAAAAAAATGGGGTAGCCATTTTGCTAAATAATAAGGTGCAGATGCAAGTTTTGTCCACACGTGCGGACTGTGAGGGGCGGTGGACTAAAGTACACTTGACTACTGGTAATAAGCAGGTGGTAGTTATAAATGTTTATGCTCCAAACTGTGATCAACCTACATTTTTTCATGCTCTTGCAGAAGTAGCGCAAGAGAGTTCCCCTGTTCCAGTGATTATTGGAGGTGACTTCAACAGAGTCTTAGATCCCTTGCTTGACTGCAACCCGAGTAGGCCCCGTAGAGACAGGGCCTCACAGGCGCTAACCTCATTAATGCAAGAAATTGGTCTTGTGGATATATGGCGCATCCTGAATCCGGTGGAGAAGGGCTATACCTTTTTTTCAGTGCCTCATTGCTCTCACTCCCGGATAGATTTTTTTTTAATATCCAGGCCTTTAGTGCAAGTGGTGGATGGGGCAGGTATTCTCAGCACACATATTTCAGATCATGCGGCAATTGTACTTGATCTAACCATGGAGGAAAGCCTACCTAACCAGCAAACGTGGTTCTTCAATAGAACTCTCCTTGCGGATATATCCTTTCAAGAGATCATGAAGCGAGCCATAGAGGAATACTTCAGATGCAATCTTCCAGCGGACACAGCGAATTGGGCTTGGTGGGAAGCCTTTAAGGCTACAGTCAAAGCGCAGATTACTAGTTTTTCCATTGCTAAAGCCAAGAAGGCGAGAGCCATGCTCCAAGAGCTGGATGATCAGATACGAGCAGGAGAGAGAATCCTGCAGAGGGCCTTTACGTCTGCAGTGCTGAATCGCTTACATAAACTTCAATATCAATATAATACCTTATTAAGCATGGAAGTGGAGCAGCAGCTGTTTGATAGCCATGCTCGATATCACACCGAAAAGAATAGGGCGGGTAAGATGCTGGCTGCGAATCTGAAGGCCCGGCAGAGTAGAACGCATATTACCCATATTTCGAGTGGACCACAGGCCTTGTTGACTAACAGCTGGGATATAGCGGAAGCATTCTGCCAATTTTATATGCAACTCTATGCCTCGGAGGTATCCTTTGATGAGACGGCCTGTAAAGACTTTTTGGCTCTAGTCGATAGACCGGTGTTACAACCAGATCTGGCGGTCGAATTAGGCAAGCCCATAACACTTGAGGAGCTGCAGATGGTACTAAAGAGTATGAAGATTGGCAAAGTAGCTGGCCCGGATGGACTTCCCGTTGAGTTTTATAGAACCTTTGCGGATGATCTTCTCCCTCAGCTTTTGGAATATTACCAGGCGCTCCTGATAGAGGGTCAGACGACTGGCGCATTTGATCAGGCTACAATTGTTGTACTGGAGAAGCCGGGCAGAGACCCAACGAGTGTTAGTAACTACAGACCTATCTCCCTCCTCAATACGGATTATAAAGTGTTTTCCAGCGTTCTGGCAAAGCGGCTGAGAAAAGTCTTGCATTTACTGATTCATCCGGATCAATGTGGGTTTGTGACAGGAAGATCCACGACCGACAATGGGCGACTGCTATGTGAGGTTCTGGAAAAAGCAGCTAATATGGATAGCCCCTTACTGGGCCTCTCAATTGACGCTGAAAAGGCCTTTGACAGGCTGGAATGGCCCTTCCTGTATTGTGTGATGGAATGGTTCGGGCTGCCTAAAGAATTCATGGCTATGGTGCGGGTGCTGTATGACAACCCTACAGCGCAAATTCTGGTCAATGGCACTCTTTCTCGGTCTCTCCCTCTGCTTCGAGGCTCTAGGCAGGGATGTGCCTTGTCACCACTAATTTTCAACCTGGCACTGGAACCACTGGCATTGATGATCCGTCAATCAGAGGAGATCCGTGGTATTAAGATAACTGACCTATATATCAAGCTTTCTGCTTACGCGGATGACCTTTTGGTCTTTCTTCAACCAGGTTCAGTGGGTGCACTGTTGCAGGTGATTGCTCAATACTCGAAGTTTTCGGGCTACAAAGTGAATTGGGCGAAGTCGGTGGCCTTCCCTTTAAATAGAAGAGCAAACGCATCGATGGTAGATAATTTTCCCTTTCAATGGGAAGCTGCCTCCATAAAATATCTTGGGGTTCTCTATACTGCTTCCCTGGAAGAAACAGTACGTCTGAACTCAAAAAATGTTTTGGATATAGCGCGGTCATATACCCAGCAGTAGTCCCCGCTTCACCTTACTAATACCCAAAATAAATGACATTTTGAGCATGCTACCAGTGTTGATGGCCCCTGCGATATACAGGAATCTAGAACGGATTATTAGTGCTTTTCTTTGGGAAGGTAAAACCCCCCCGTATCGCGATCAAGAAACTGAAGGCGGATAAGGTGAATGGGGGGGTGCACTTCCCGGATTTTTTGTGGTATCAAAGGTCCTTTCTGCTGAGTCAAGGTTCGCAATGGTCCCTGAAGGAGGAGGCGACATATCCTCCGACTTAGCTCCAAATGGAAGAGCGTATGGTCGCTCCATGCCCAATCAATCTATTGGTGGGTATGCTACATCCAGTATCCTCAGGAGTTGGCAGTGTCATCATCTCTACGCAACAGGCTTTCCGAGCATTACTGCCGGTCATCGGAGAGAGGAACCCTCCATCTCGGTTGTTACCAATTTGGTTTAACCCGACCTTTAAAATTGCCAAAGAAACATTTACATGGTTGCAGTGGCAGAAGCTGGGAATTTGGTCAATAGGTAAGCTAATGGACGGATCCAGGTGGAAGGGTTTTAGCAGAATGCAACAAGAATTCAACCTTCCATCCACTTGTTTCTTTCAATGGATGCAGTTGCGTCATTGCCTCGGGGCGGTTTTCCCGTCCCTGGATAGGATGTCCGAGTCTTGGGGGCTCCCTACAGTCATTGAAGAAATAAATTCCAAAAGAGGGGTAGTTTCTCGATTTTATGCGTTATTCATGGAGTACTATGCACCTCTGAACAGAGGGTTACGATGCTTATGGGAGGAAGAGACAGAGTCTGCATTGTCACAGGTGGAATGGAGGAAATTCTGGGAATCCTCGATTCGTGCATCGAGGTCTGCGGCCCTTACTCAATCTATGTTTTTTTTAGCACATAGGGCTTTTTTTACCCCTAATAGGCTAAGCAAATGTAATAGGAAAGAGAATAACTTGTGCTGGTCCTGTAACAGTGAAGTGGGCACATTGCGACATATGATGAAGGAATGCCCTCACATTCAGAATTTTTGGATCAGAGTTAGGGATAGAATTCAGAAAATCCTTAACTTCTCAGAGGCCTTATCATGGCGGATAATAGCATTTCGGACTGCAGCAAAGATCCCAGGCATAGACAAAAACAATCAATTTCTTCTAAATTTCATGATTATGGTGGCGATAAAACTAATACTTTCTCGCTGGAAAAACCCATGTAAGCCCTCCTACTTTGAGTGGTGGAACCAGATCTGCTTGTTCGCCAAATATGAAAAAGCTGCTGACAGAGCATCACAGACTAAGGGGGAAGGGGCCAATCTCTCTAGGTGGGTCGCACTAGACAACTATGCGACTTTGTCTTGTCATGTCTAGATTTATGGGGCATCCCCAGGTTTCCTTTGGGTATGGGTGTCTGTCTGTTTGGGCTGTCTAGGGGTCTGCGGCACCTCTGGGGAATGTGATGGGGTAGTTTCCTGCTTCTTTGTGCTTTTTTTCCTGTCTTCCTCGAGGGCGGTCGTACCTCGGGAAGGTTGTTTTGGGGGAGGGTGGGGGGGATGGGATTTTATTTCTCTTTCTTCTTTCTGTTTTCTTTGTTTAAGTTGTTTGGTATTTGATGCATAAGATATGTTTAGATTATGACTATGTATCTTTTAGTATCACTGGAAATGCTTTATGCCTATTTTTGTTGTTGTATTTTGTGAGATATACGTAATAAACATAATTTCAAAAAAAACCCCAAAAAACTTATTTTAGCGAAACAAACGTGAAATGAACCAAAAAACGTTTAAGGAGGTGTCACGTGAGTGATGCAGTGGGGCTGGTTGATCCCCTGGGCAGACAAGACAGATGCCTAGGGTGTACATCAGTGATGTCTGGTATATAGTGGCAGCACACATACATGCTGCTACAGTCAAAAAGGAGTTGTGCCTCTCCCATTGCCACCATGCTGCCATGTCAGCATTGTCTGAGGTTGGAGGTGGCAGTTGCAGTGGCTGTGGCCTGCTGCAGAAGAAATCTGTGTCCCAGCCCTGTGTTTGCCACTGTCACTGAGATGCCAAGCATGTCAGCAGCAAGTACAGTGGAGCACATGGTGATCCCTTCCATCTGAGGTCTAAGGCAGCAGCACAGGAGTGGCATGTTATGATTAGCTGCATATGTGCAACTTCAATAAGACTACCTGCAGCACTGAAGCAACAGTTATGCTATGCTTACAAGGAGGGAGGGATTGGCCCATGCTGTCTACCATGATCAGTGGACCCTGGCACCCAGCTAGTTTGCCAAGTAGGTGGGTTTGAGCTGGGATCATGATGCCCCCAACTTGCACATATTGAGTGGATATGTGCAAATGGGGTGAGAAATATGCCACTGAAGAAGTAATACTATGCAATATGATTACTGCCCATGTCAGAGGAAAAATGACTACACTTCTCTCTCACCTGCCAAATGATGACCATAATCTTGGTGTGATACAGAAGTAAGCAAGCAGGCAGTCACAACCATCAGAGCCACATATTAATTTAAAGTAGTTGCTGTGGTCTGCAAAATATGAATTGATTTCATGACTGACCCACAAGCACACACCAGGAAATGAGTATGTTGCTAGGTCATCCATGGTCTGGAATTTGTGTGTGTTCAGGTATCATGGCCTTCCCCTTTGGCTGGACAGATTCCATATGTAAGACATGAATGTCACTTGAATCACTAGCATATCAATACCATGCAACATACAAACTTAACAATATGTCCCTCTCTCACCCCTACTTAACATCCCTAGACAGAGAAGTATGGCACAGAGCCTGAAGAGATCTAAGCAGACATAGGCATACCCCAACTCATGCTCGCATGCATCCTGACAATGACCACGTATATACCCATGGATTGATGAGCCCACATGGCTGCTCTGTGGCTACACATGGCCAGTGAGGCTGCACCCACCGAGAAACTGCAAAAACAAACGCAGTTCTCTGCCGCGGTTTTAAAACATGGCCGCCATCGCGCTTCCTGCGCGAAAACGGGAGGCAGGCCCAACTCCTTCACCGAAGCCCCCGCTGTAGTCCTCGTCCCCAGGACCCTTCAAATGTGCTGCTCGGGCTCACCTGCCGCCCCGGAGAGGCCTGAGAAGAGTTGGGGGAACGCCGGAGCTCAGCCGGACCGCGGCTTCGGCTCCGACGTCTCTCACATGTGCCCGCTGCTGTCCAAATGTCTGTCAGCGTGTGCAGAGCCTGCAACCTGCTCCTCACCCGTTAATGCGGGTTCGGGAGCAGGGAGGCTAAAGTGCTGCCGCAGCCCTCTGAATGCTCGTTTAAACGAAGGGGAAAAAACCCGGGGGGGGGAGGGGGAGGAAGGAAGAGGAAGAAACAGCAAACAGAGATAAATCAAAGAAATCAAAGAAATCAAAGGACAAGTTTCAGGCAGCAGCTCCCCCCCCCCCCCAACGAGGCATACCCCAACTCATGCTCGCATGCATCCTGACAATGACCACGTATATACCCATGGATTGATGAGCCCACATGGCTGCTCTGTGGCTACACATGGCCAGTGTGTGTATGAAAAAGAGAGTAATGGGTTCAAGACCAGTCTGTGGATCAGGAATGGTATGTCCAGGTGTTTTAACTTTATCCTACCTTCCTAGACCTGTATCATCATGTGCAACCCTCAACATTTAGTCCAGCATGGGTCCTCACACTCAGCTGTCATACTGAGAGGTTGCACCACCTATGGCTGTATAGCAGAGCATGCTAATAGCACTGGCACACTGAGCGGACATCGATAGTGCCAGAGCATGCTAATAGCATTTTCACAATGAGCAGGCATCGGCAATAGTGGAGAATGAAAGGAGGCCTAAGGGGCAGGTACGAATGCCAACTTGCACCACTTTTGGACAGTGGGGTTTGTGTGTGTGTGTGTGTGTTTCTCCAGAGGACTGTGAGCTGCAGCAATGCACTGCGCATGCATGTGATGCCCAGGCTTTACGTCTGTGCATACAACATGCTGCAGGTCAGCTATTCAGCAACTCTACATACTGTGTGAGACCACATTTACAAGCAGAAGTTAGTTTTCAGTAAGTAGTTGCAACCTGTAGCTGTGACACCGTAATGCATTCCAAGTTACATCATCATCAAGGCACATCCCTACAGAATTCCCCTATACTTACCTCCCAACATGACACTACTGTGCAACTCCCACATTGCCTGCTACTTTGACTGGAATGAGCAGGGGGGACACATGTGTGTGTGTTGCATCCCTCATATCTGATTGGGCTTTCAGCCCTCAGAACACACCAATTTGCACAGGTGAAAGGCCTGATTAATGCCAACTGCAGTATCCATGACAACAGTGCCAGCCCACCTGGTACAACTGCAGCCTATAGGGAACTAGTTTCAAGTAGAGGTCTGGCCTCTGTGAATGTCCAATTCAGTCACTTAGTTGGTGACCCTGGAAAGATTCTGCAATTTACCTGCATGCACATTACTCTTGTCTTATGCTGTACTCGCAGAGTATAATCTGGGGGACTCTGCTCCATGCACAGTATGCACATACAGGCAGGTCCATACCATGCCAATATGCACACAATGTACACCATCTCAACACTGTCTACTGATCACTGACCAGAGTATTCAGCAGTGCATTACCTATTTCTCCAAAAGAGAGTCAAAATGCACTTTGGCTGATTGTGACTGTGAGATACTGACTTCTGAATGGTGCATGCACAATTCCAGCTGCCAAAAGGTGCCACAGGATGTCATGTTGATCTCTGCATTGTCTGCCACCATATGGGAAGGCAGTGCCTGGAGATGAATGTTGGGGTGGGGGAAACAGTACCATACATGTTTAAAATGCACCTTTCATAGTTGGCATTGCTGGACAAAGTCTATGTTCACATTCCCAGACGCTATCAAGGCCTTCTCAGTGTGGGCATGTGTTACATCAGAAGGCTTGCATGACAGCCTTACCTGCTCCCCATGGGCACCAAGTGTGACAGTCAGAAGGATGTTGACATGGAATGGTGGCATATGTGTAGCCAGTAACTGTACCAACCCCATCTAACCCCATGTCCAACCTGCCATGCTTCCATGTGCTCTTGGGGAAGGGGGTGGGGGCACTGTATCTGCAGTGTGGGAGAGTGCATGTGCTGCACTGGCCAGTTCTGTAGGGTCCATGGTTAAGGACATTATATGGGTGTATAAGCATAGCATTATGTGCAATGCTCACTGCCACAAGCTGTGTTGGGGGACATAGTACTTGGGGATGTGTCAGACTTAAGCCATTGTGGGCTAACATGTACTCACAGTCTGTCTGCGCCCCAGTTAATAAGACAGTGGAGAATGTACTGTGAAACACAGTCAGATGTCATTTTTCAGGGCAAGGCAGACCAGGGATAGGCTGCAAACATGTACAGTGTGCATTTTCATGTACAGTGTTTCAAAGCCTGAATCACACCCTTCATCCATCTGTGACTAAGGGAAGCTGTGCATGTGTTCCAAGCTCATCATGTCTGCCAAGTGGCTAGGTTATGCACTATTAATATCCTCAAGTATGTGAGTCTTATATGTATAGTAGCAGGGCTAACACCTACAGTGAGGGTAAATATTGTGCCAAGAGGATGCCAGTAGCTGTACTTCTGAAGGAAACTATACTGTATTAGCATTGAGCTTTGATATACACAGGCATGTCTTGGAACCCTTTCTGTTCCATTACCATGTACACTGCTCATAATCAGTGTAAATTTGAGCAGCCTCAGACTATGCCAACTGGGAGGGTGTGTAAAGCTCAGTGTATCTGCCTAAGTAATGACTGTGGCTCTGATAATATCTCCTAGGATGTATATGCAGTATGGATATTGGTTGAGGACATATGCATAGCAATGGTACCTCATGATCTAATAACATACCACATTCTGGAATGGCAAAGACTGTCACACAGTCAGGTGACCTGCCAATCTAGGATGTGGTGCACCCGCAGTTAGTCCAGATATCTGTGAAGGTGGGCTCCAGAGAATACATCAGTACCTCACTAAAGGCACATAATGACTGACCAGTTCACAGCTACCCATCCCCTGATCTCCCAACTGGTATGCCAAATATATACATGCAAAATGTACACAGTTACATTTGAGCCATGTGAGGAGTTGTGTGTCAGCCACTGTAGTCTTGCTTAATATAGAAGTAGGATGCATTAGGGGACCTGCATGCAGAATAAAAATGTGTAGGGTGACATTTGCCCTGCCGATGGAAGTGGTAGGGGCAAATAAAGTGACTGAATTCAAAATGACATGGGGCAGACACATTGGATCCCTTTATAGCAACAGGATAAAATCAAAATAAACTTAACTATCTCTTATATCTCAACAAATGGGGTAACCTGCACAAAGTGGTAGGTACAGCCCTAAACAAAGGCATGTGGAGGGGTGACCTGCACGGAGCGGCAGATGCACCTATTCTTGCCAAATTGCTGTGCAGACTAGATGGACCATCCTGTTTTTTATCAGTTGTCATATACTATGACATGACAGAAACTGGGCATAGGAATTCCCATGTTTCAAACCACATATCTCCTGTAACAGTCGCCCAAAGTGATCTTTGTTGCCAGTCTTTTCTCTCAAACATCCCCCACCTGATGCAATTAGCAAGGGTAAGCAAGTGTTGCAGCTGGGTCAATCATTAGGATGTGTAAACAAACATCACAATCCTAATACCTAAGGTTATTGGGAGGGCACATACTGAAATCACACATAGGTACAGATGTGGATATGGCACACTCTGTCCTCTATATAACTGTCTATGTCCTCTCTGAAATCCAGCTCTATGTGTAGGAATAGCTGTCACTGCATTGGATTGAAATATTTATGCTAACACATCTGGTCATTGCGCCTTCTGAGGGTCAAGATCAGCAGGTACATGTTGTTTGTAGTTGTGGAGAGCTGTCCCACCACATAGAAAATCATTCCCATTGGACTCATGTAATGGATGCAGGAAATGAGTTGGCGATATGTGGAGAAGCAGCCTAATGGTTAGAGTACTGTCTTGGGAACCAAAACACTAAGGCTGGCTTCGCGCTAGCACTCCTTGTAATTAATGTCATTGTTTAATGTACATTACTAAGTTTAGTTACAATGTAAACTGCTTTGATTGAAATGATAAAGTAGTATAAAAGACATTTTAAATAAATATCATCTCCAGTCAGAATGTGAATCTGGGAAGTTGCATTAGGAAACTATATCTGAGGGATCAAGTTGAGTGGCAGACTGGATAACAATGCGCTGATAAGACCCATGATGAAACAGCTATATAGCCAGCCACAACTGGATTATCTCACACCTGTATAATGGGATGCAATCACAGAGGGCTACAGAAACATATTAGGAGAAGGAATGCCATCACTGCTGTAAGGTCACACGATTGTACACATCTGTGCAACATACTACTTCTACCACTACATTCTGTTGATGGAAAGGAATGTTGCCAAGCCCACGATGCTGACTTAGATAAGATAGCACTACTTATGCAGGTTCTACTGTATGTACATCTAAGTGATATATGAGTACAGTAGGAAAGCAGATTTTGATTACTAGCTGTCATCTCTCTGTCCCTCACAACAGGACCTGCCCAAACACTAGGCAAATGTAAGCTGACACCTAGGATAGCAACCTCGGGGGGGGGGGGGGGCAGCAAAAGCAGGGAATTCAAATCTAAATACTAGATTTTTATAGCTGTAGGGGGTGTAAAACCTGAGGTTCACCCAGGGCTCCCACACATTGGACCAAATCTTGGCCAGTCCTGCCTAACACAAATGTTCCAGCCATTGGGCTGTGACTTCCTCATCACTGTGGACATAATGACTTGCATGTCTGCTCACATTCTGCTTTTGTATCCCTGGACACTGTATCCCTTATATTCCTTTGCACACTGATACACATTCTGACTGCTGCATTTAACTGTTGTTGAAGCTCTGAGTATATCGTAAACATGGCAATGCGTTTCCATGTGATGTGACTGTGACTCTAAATATGGTTATGTCATGTGTGAATCAGCATGCCTGATCTGCTGATCACAGTCAACATCACTATACATTTCTACAATTGAGAATATCACATGGAGCTATGTAGGTATACATTCAAATAGTGCAAGGTGTGACTCTATTGTGCCTGTCATTTGCATTGACGTCCATGCCAATGTGCTGTTCACTGATGGCATTTCAATGTATATGAAATGTAACATATATAGATGCTGTGTTGTAAGAAGAGCAAGTATGTGCAGGCAATCACAGAGTATATCCTCATGAGAGTGGTGGTAAAAGAGCACTGCCTGTAATGAGCACTCTGGAAACTCTGCACAGATTGAACCCCTGCAATATCATTGAAGTTTTGTGTCTGTGAGATCAAAGGGTGCATATGCCGGCTTTTCAGTTTTAAGCACTCATCATTAGGGTGAATTGTTTATAAGTTTGCCTGTGAGGAACAGTGTCAAAGGCTTTACTGAAATCTAAATACACCACATCTAGGGCTCTCCCTCGGTCCAACTCCCTGGTCACCCAGTCAAAGAAATCAATCAGATTTGTCTGACAAGACATGCCTCTGGTGAATCCATGCTGCCTCGGATCCTGTAATCCACTGGACTCTAAAAACCTATTTTCTCTTTCAGCAGCATTTCCAATAATTTACTCACCACCGAAGTTAAACTAACCGGCCTGTAGTTTTCAACCACATCCTTACTTCCACTATTGTGTAAAGGCACCACATGAGTCTCTCTCCAGTCCTTTGGCATCATTCCCGACTCCAATGAGGCATTAAAAAGGTCAGTCAGTGGAGCTGCTAGAATGTCCCCAAGTTCCCTCAGTATTCTAGGGTGTATTCCATCCGGTCCCATTGTTTTGTCTACTTTAAGTTGAGCTAGTTTCTCACGAACACAGTCTTCTGAAAATTGTTCAAGATGTCCCTCGCTTCTGTTCCTGTTTGTGGGTGTTTTCTGAGGTCCTGCTCCTGATTCTTCATCTGTGAACACAGAACAGAAATATTTATTAAGCAATTCCGCTTTATCCTCATCAGCTTTTACATATTCCTCTACTATTGACTTCTTTCGAAAGTCATAGCAGTCTCCTTTTCCTTTTACCTTTATTTACCATTTTAACAAAAAGGCCGGTTGCCTTAAAATATCCCCTTTCAGTTTTGCCCACTGTTTTTCTACATCCCCCAGCTGTTCCCATCCCGCTAACGACTCCCTGAGGTATTGGCCCATCTTGGCAAAGTTAGTTTTCCTAAAGTCTAAGACCCTCACTTTTGAATGGATTCTAACAGCCCTAGTCCTAATACTGAATCACACCATCTGGTGATCACTGGATGCAAAATGATCTCCCACTATAACATCAGAAACACTTTCACCATTCATAAGCACCAAGTCCAGTATGGCCCCTTCACGTGTGGGGTCTGTTACCAATTGCTTGAATAGTTCTCCCTGAAGAGAATCCAGGATCTCTTTACTTCTAGATGATACTGCAGCAGGAATGTGCCAATCAACATCTGGCATATTGAAATCCCCTATCAGTAGCACTTCCCTTTTCCTAGCAATGCTGCGTATGTCTTCAATTATCTCTCTGTCCACCTCTTCCTCTTGTGAGGGAGGTCTGTATATCACAGCAATGCAGATAGATTTCTCTTTCCCTCTTTCTAGTTTAACCTACAATGCCTCTAGTTTAAAGACCTCTTCAGTAGATTAGCCAGTCTACTACTGAAGATGCGTTGACCTTTCTTGGACAGATTGATGTCATCTCTGTTCTGCAACCCTTGGAACAGCATCCCATGGTCTAGAAAACCAAAACGCTCTCGATGACACTATCCACGCAGCCATGCATTCGTCTCCAGGATGCGAGCCTCTCTGCCTTGGCCTTTACCCTCAACAGGGAGGATTGTAGAGAATACCACCTGTGCACCTAACTGCTTCACCCTCTGTCCCAGAGCCATGAAGCCACTTTTGATATGCTCAGAGGGATACCTGGCAGTATCATTTTTTCCGACATGGATTAGCAACATTGGCTAATAGTCAGTGGGCTTGATGACTCTTGGCAAACTCTCCATAACATCTTGGAATTTGGCACCAGGCAGACAGCATACCTCTCTGGACATCAAGTCTGGTCGGCAGATGGATGTCTTAGTACCCCTTAGAAGAGAGTCACCAACCACCACCACCCTTTGCTTCCTTGTGGTCACTGATTCTGCAACTTTGGGGTACTTGAGCTCTGGTTCTTCCCTTTCCAGGGATGCTTTCACCTCCTCCACTTCCAGGGCTGCATAATGGTTCTCCAACTCAACGGCTGGAGAAGTTGGATTGGTGATTCTGCAGGCCCTGGTGACTTGTGTCCAACCTTCATCATTTTGTTGGCACCCATCTTCTCCTCTGCTAGAGAGCTTGGATGTTTCAAGAAGCATCTCATCAATGTACTTCTCACTGTCTTGAATGCTCCTCAGCATTGCCACCTCCTCTCTGAGTTCCTCCACTTGTTTCTTCAGAGCTTCAGCATGCAGGCACCCTGCACATGGAACCGGTCCTTCAACTGGCATTGGGACCTCTGTCTGGACAGAGGCAGTAGCTGTAACAGGGGCAACAGCTTTAGCTATACGATTTTCCCAGCCATTGTTATGTTCGTGGAGCTTAGGTATCCGTTAAAGCAAAAAAGAGAGATCTACCAAAGTACCAGCCGGTTTCCCAGCTGGCCTTTCAGAGAAAAAGCCATTAAATCTCTTTAATTATATTCAAAATGTGCTGTTCCAAGTCCCTGTGCTTTGTTAAATGGGGAGGTGCCCTTTAAAGCAAGACTGCTCACTAGGGGTGGGTGGGAGTTGGGGTGGGTAGGGAGGGAACTAACACCTGATTAGGTGTCAGCAGTTCCCAAAAGCTGAGAAGGTTACCAGAGTTTAAAAGCTACTCCACTAAAGAAAATATTGCTACTAAAGCACCAAAAAGAATGTAACTTTGCTTTAAAAATATACCAAAACCCTTTTAAGAGCTCCCAATCAGAGAGCTAGCAATTTAATAAAAATAAACCCTCAAATCCTTACCGCTGTTTGACTTGTAGAGTCCCTGTTAGGAATGCCTTAATGATAAATACTTAAAACTGAAAAGCCGGCATACGCACCCTTTGACTCACAAGTTTTGGAGAGGATCGAGACAGCTTTAAAAATATGGGATCTCTTTGTGGGTTCCTTGCTGCTTTACTGGTGTGACATAGGATTTTAGAAGGAGTCAGGCAAGTCATTTTTTAGGATTGTATCACATTTTCTTAGATCACATTACATGCACAGAATACTGCCATTTAGCATGGATAAGAGGTTATTATATTTCTCCTCTAGGTCCTTTGATATTGGTGATTATTGAACCATTGAGCATTCTAAATCAACACGATAGTGAGTGTTTGTTCCCTTTGCATGTGTAACCATATGTCCTCCTCATTCCTGGTTACTATAATGAACATTGAGTCTAACAAACATAAAAACTCATAATATTATGTTGCTAGGTCTGATATTTCAGCGTTTCTTCTGTTATGCCCTGTATGTCCCTTGGAACTTACGTTTTTAAAAAATATGTGTCCTTTTATTATGCATGCAACTTGGGAAGTTATATTACTTTTTGTGTGTGACTTTGGTATGTATGTTTCTGTAGGTATTTCTATTATATATTCCTTCCAATGGAGTCTGTTTTTAAAGCTTTAGTTATTTTGGGCCCGATATTGAGGTAGACAGGCTATGTGTTGCGGCGATGCACAGCCTGCCCGCCAACCCCCCTAATCTAGATATTCACTTCCTGTTTCTTCTCACCTATCTTTATTATTTTATTTATTTTTCAATTTATTTAATGTCTCTTTTATACCGCGCTATTTGAAATCAGTGCGGTTTACATGTAACACATTTGTCCAGTGCAGGCAAGTCTGCAGGGGACTTACAATGAACGGGGTTCTATATACAGGGCTAACAGAGTAACTACGTACACTTTGGCTATGGCAGGTTATCATGTAGCTCAGCCTTATCTACGGGGTTAATAGCGTAACTATGTACATCTTATCTGGCTGTCGCAGGGTGTGTGGAAAGTTCAATATTATCTACTGTTAGGGTCTTCTATACACAAGGTGGTAAATTTGAGGGGGTGGGGCTCTCAAAGGCAGGGCTGGAGGTGTATGAGTTGTCTACGCTGAGGGTACTGATCTGGGTCTTGGGTGTGACTGGCTGTGAGACGTCATCTGGTTCAGTATAATACTGGAGGAACAGATGGTGTTTCAGTGCCTTTCTAAACTGGGCAAGGTCATTGGTGGCCCCTATGGCCGGTGGCAGGGAATTCCAACAGGAGGGTGCATAGAAAGTGAAGGCTCTGTTTCTCATGGACTGAGAACATTTGGTGATCGTCTTCGGGAGTATAAGAGTATTGGTGGCAGCTGACCTCCTTACTCTGTTAATGGGGGTGGTCTGGATGAGATTTGTGAGGGAGGTGGAGGAGCACTTGTTGATGGCCTTGTAGGTCATCGTCAAGATCTTAAAGGAGATCCTGCATTGTACCAGCAGCCAGTGCAGTTGTTTCAGAACTGGGGTGATATGGTCCCTCCTGGATGCTCCATGCAGGATTCTAGCAGCTGCATTCATTGCAAGCTATAGGGGGTTAAGTGTGCTTTTCGGGATGCCGTACAGTATTGCATTGGCATAGTCGAAGTGTGGCATTATTAGTGCTTGGAAGACTGTCCGGAAGTCTTCTGGTTCTAGCAACTGTCGCAGGTGGTGAAGCATCCAGATTTTGTGGTAGATCGCCTTTACCATGTTGCCTATCTGGGTCTTCATGTTGAGCTGCTGATCCAGCGTGACTCCTAGGTATCGTATCGTGGGCTTGCTAAGGAGCTCTGCATCGCGTACCTTTAGAGAGGAGGGTGGAGTGAATGCGGGGTTCCTGGTGATGAAGAGGACCTCCGTCTTCTTGAAGTTTATTTTGAGCTTCTGCGTGTGTAGCCAATCTGTGACCTCATCGAAGCAGGTGACCAGCAGAGAGAGGTCTGGATGCTCTGTCGAGACTGGCATGTATAGAAAGACGTCATCAGCATAGACCAGGCAATTGATGTTGAAGGATCAGATGAGGTTGCAGATGGGTTGCATGTAGACATTGAACAGTAGGGCTGAGAGTGAGGATCCTTGTGGCACGCCTTTCTCTTGGGGGAAAGGTGTGGAGGTGGAGGGACCGGAGCGGACATGCTGCCATCTGTCTATCAGATATGATGCATACCAGGACAGTGCCGTGCCGTGTACTCCCTTCTCTCTGAGGCGTGACAGGAGTAGTTTGTGGCTGACAGAATCGAAGGCAGCGGCAATGTCCATGAAGATCAGGGCAAAGCCCTGTCTAATGTTGTCCAATCCTATGGTTAGTGTATTGAATAGGGTGGTCAGTAGGGTCTCCACGCCGTGTGTCTCCCGGAATCCATGCTAGCAAGGGTCGAGGGGTGCATTGGTCTCAATGTGGTGTTGCAGTTGGCATTGTACGATCTTTTCAATAATTTTTGCTAGGAGCGGGATGCTTGAGATCAGCCTATAGGAGTCCATCTTTGCAGGGTCCAGCTTGCTGTTTTTTAGTAGTGGTCTGCTGGCTGTTTGTTTCAGACTTGGGGGGCAGGTCACAGTCGAGAATGATAGACCTATAAGTTTGGTCAGGAATGGGCTGAGGTCAGCACGCAGGGATTTTATCCAAGATGCTGGACAAGGGTCGTTAGGTGCCGTAGTGGTGTTTATGTTTGTGATGACGTCCTGGATGCCTTTAAGCTGCAAAGGACTATGCGGGTAGCAACAAAAATTGCTTCTATCCATGTAGCCCCTTCCTCAGCCCCCAATCCACCCCTAACACGCCCCGATGCTATACGGATAGCATCTGGGCATGTTAGGGACTTAGCCGGGATATTTAAAGGGCACTACCCATGTAAGTGCCCTTCAAATATCCCATATAAAGCCCTTACATGGGTAACTAAGGAAGTTACCCATGTAAGAGCCTTCAAATATTGGTCTCTTTATATTTATTTTTAATCATTATGTTTATATACAATGTTTACGTTTATATACAATGTTTAGAGGATGTTTGTTTTATTATTTGTTTCTATGATGTTTATCTATTATTGTAGTTTTTTAAGGTTTGATATTTATATTCGATTTTTTTTATGAGGCAAAAATTCCCTGAGGAAGGCGGAAGCTGAAACGCGTTGTGGTGTCGATACAATAAAGGTGTTTGATTCTACTGCTATAGGCTCTTTGCTTTTTTGTGCACTGGACTCTCTGCGAGAGCATTTGCTCCTCTTGTTGGACTTTAGTACCTATTATTGGTCACACACTAGGTCCTGTATGGAGGGTGGCTATTCATTGGTCTGACACCCTATCCAACAATATTGTGACCACATATGTAGTCATGTTGCGGGATTTGTGAAACACAGAGGTGGCTCATAAATTGCAAACTGGTGAGTCCAACATAACTCTGGTCCTCTAGCTCAAATGGGGGGGGGGGACTGCATTGACACACAGAACACACACACATGTATGTGCCTTTCCTGGGGTGTATCTCAACAGTATAATCAAATGCTGAGCCCATTCATATTCTCTGTGGTTGGCTCCATCAGGACTCTCTCAGAGAGATTCTGAGACTGCGTTTACTACAAACATGCACTTCATGGTCACATCTCCAGTGTGAGGAACTTCTGTTTGTCCTTGGGAGGTGGACATTGGAAGCAGGGAACACCACACATGGATGCTGTGGTTTGACCCACCTCCCAGCTCCCTGATATGTCCTCTGTTTCATGTAGCTCACAGTCCCTGCTGAATGTCTTAGTGACAATGTAGACTCTACATACAGAATATGCCTGGGGATGCTGCTGTGATGTCCCTTGGCCAGTATGAGCACTATGTGGAGCCAGTTACAGATGCTGGAACAGTTGGCTTCCATCATGTTGCCCAACTGGGGAGACTGCAATCAGCTTTGTGCTAGAGGGTGGAGCTCATCACAGAAGTGCAAAACGTGACCCAACCAAGTATGTGCTGTGGGTGTACATTTGCTCCCCTCCCATCAATGCTGGGACTGGTAACATCTGCTGACAATATAAAATCATTCCATTGATGGTGCTAATCAGGATGAGGTGAGGCACCTGCCTTGTTGTTGGGCAGATTATGTGCTGACAATTGCATATGGGGTTTTTATCAGAGGCCTTTTGGAGATATCCCAAAGGTTTCTATGAACCTCTGAAGCTTCCGTATGGAGTGCACACCAGCTTAGGTCTAAGCAACAGATGGTGTGATATGCAAAACCCACACTTCCTATTGTGCTGCAATGTCAATGCATAATGGCTTCAGCCAATACTCCAATGGCATGAGTTATGTGCTTGTCACAGGCCATGTCAGTGTGCAAGTATGCCCTTTATGGAGGCATGTGTGGCATTTTGTATCCTACCTGTGGATAAGGTTTCCAAATGGCTCCAAATGTGGCCAACAGGCCTGGGTTTACATCATTGCATGCAGGGACATGTATTCTGATTTCCCTATTCCACCACATTGTGAATCAAGACTATATGTCCTTGCATGCAATGGGCTAAACCCAGGATTAGGGGCATCTAGAGGCAATTGGCAACCCTACCTGTGGAACAGACCCTGTCACTGAATGAGAGCTGCCATGTAATACCTTTACCAGGCCCATTTTGCTTCTCTCCTGACACCTTTCCAGCCCATGTTGCAATACCCATTCTCTGTGACCTGACACTGATTTGCTCTTGCAGCTCTGCACATGCCTCCTGTTCACCCAGCACTTCAGTGAATGTGCTCAGTGCATCTGCAATCTCCACAAATGGTGTTCTAGTCACCCAAAATGGGCACACTATGTTTTCCGATGGCTGCTCTCTTGTCTTAAGTGACATGTGATTCAGTGATGTCCTAGACAGCAACTGTTTGTACAGACAAGGTGTGGGACTTCCTGCCTATTGCTCCCAATGATCTTTCATGCCATGATGTCTGTGACATGGGGGTTGAGGCATAGGTGAGGGACATGAACAACATATTTGCACTATCATATCTTGTTTGCACACATATCCCCACAAAATGATCACACAGCAAGCATAATCTGCATTTGCGCATATCATGAGTAAGTATCCACTGAGCCCCATTCTGTGTAATTTTTATGCTGTCTCTGTCTGAGATGGAGAATGGCCTGGAGAGGCATGACACCTGCATCTTCATTGGGCCACTTCTGTTCCCCAGAATTAAAGGTTTGCATAGGTCTCCCTGTAGCTACTCATGTCTGGCAGCTGTGGGATGTACCATGAGCTGTGTATTCATATTTTGACATGATGTATTGTGACAGAGACGCCCGCCTTAAACCCATGAGAGTAGAAAAGGACATGGAATTCGTCTTAGGGGGGAGCCCAGTTGTGTATTTCAAGGATAACCTGAATCCTGCGTACAACGATACCCACGAAATCCCTGCCTGGCCTGGATCTCAGGCCCCACGAAGGGAGAGAAAGAAGAGAGAGAGAAAGCCAAGGATGCCACACCCAGACTCCTATGAGGTCCCTACAGGCATGAGAAGAGATTATTATCACCTGGGAAGGGCCGGAAGGGAGGAGGAGGGGCTGGAACCCTGGAGGTGGAAATATAAACCCCTGCTAAGGCAAAGAGAGGGGAGGCTCGAGAAACAAGGGGAGCTGGAGAAACAAGAGGCTTAAGAGAGTCATGAGAAGCTGGAGACGCAGTGGAGCCATAGAGGAGAGCCCTGGGAGGAGCTGAACCACAGGGAACACAGCCGAGGAGACGGGCTGAGGGCTGAAGGTACTGACCGGCTGTCTCGGGTAGAGCTGGGAACAGGAGTGACTCTAGGACCCAAGGGGGAGCTGTTTACTGAGCACTGCTTTGAGAACTCAGAACCGGACACTGCTCCAACAATTGAAGATATGCAAGTCAATACTGCTGAGGATGACTTGAGGGCTATGGATATTCCTATGGACTGTACTTTATGCCAAGCCAAGTGCATTGAACCGTTATGCTGAGGGCTAACACTTTCTGAGAAGGTCTCCTAAAGCTGGAAATAACAAGACCCAGAGAACCGACAGGAGGCCAGGGATACTTGTGCTAGCACCCAGAGGTTTGTGACGCAGCCAGGAAAACTTGCAGGGAAGCTAAAAAGCTTGGTGAATATTTGCTGCCCGTGTCTCCCATATTTTGGTTTAAACGTAATCCGGGAAGGGAGTTAAGAAGAAGCTTTTGTTCCAGTGGGACTAAGTTTTATTGTTGTCATTAATTGTTTTACAAGGCAAGGCTAAAAAGAGGCATTTTTACCCTTGCTAAAGAAGTGCTGCTTTTCAGGGCTGAGAAACGTTTGAAGCAGCTGTGTATGTTTGAAGCTTGTGAAGCAGTTATGCTGTTCTAGTGCTGTATTACCAATAATCCTGCATAAGAAGGAGTTCTGTGTACAGGGTACTTGAACTTTTGCGTAAGAAATAAAATTCTGTCACTTTGCCTTACCTCCGGACCATGACTACAACTTCATCATGAAGCCATTTTTGAAGGCAAACTACAGATCTCAAGATACGCCTGGGAAAGTTAGTTTGCCCAAGCCAATCGAGAGAAGTTCCTCCGATACCACGCCCCTCTAGGCTAGAGGCGGGTGGTGAGGGCGTGAAGTATGCTGGTAGCTGTCTGTCTACCCCAGACCACATATGGAAATTGACACAAGGCCTATGTGCTCGCTGCCTTTGCAGGGGGCACCTAGACGACTGGATGCGGTGTGAGATGTGTTGGCAGAAGCACATTATGTGAGCAATAAATAAAGTCTTCTAGAGACCTTTACAAAGAGGCCTCAAACCTAGGGGGCAAGAGACCTGTGAAACCTTTTAAATAGGTGTTAAAGCCAGGGGGCAGGTCAAAAGGCCATTTTGAAAGACTCCTTCAAGGACTGTTAATTACCCAGGAAGTTGGTCACAGCTTACCTCAGAAGCACAGGCATAAATATCTCAAACAGAGTTCTGTGATCCTCATTCTTGAAGGACTACAAAAAGGGACTGCTACTTCTGGAGAGTGATCTGCAATAGTGATTATATACTTCTGGGAATTTTTCTGAAGGGAATTCTGTGGATTAAAGCTGAGTAATGATAGGGGAAAATAAGGCTTAAAGTGTGTGTGTACAGGAGGACTAGGAGGCCCGCAGGGGAAAATGGGAATCCTGTACATATCTATATATGGAAAGGAATGTGCTGTGCTAAGACAAATTGATTGTTCTACACGGAGACGACTAACATCTGTGAAGTTACTGATAAGCTGTGGTGGGCCTCAGGGGATGAGTTGATGACGTATGTATATGCTTCTGTTAATGTATAAAAGACAGGGAAATACACAAAGGAGCACTAGCTTTTGAAATAAAGTCCAGGGAAACACAAGGAGCAAAAGATGTATGGTGATCGAAGATGGCTTTATTATGAAGACCCCAATGCGTTTTGGCAAATTGCCTTCCTCAGGGGGCATACAGCTTAACAACAAGATGAAATATATTAAAAACAACATGATAAAAACATATGTGAAAAAACATGTAAAACAACAATCATTGATGACAACCATATAAAATTAAAATACTGTGATGACGAAGGCAGTTCAGAGGAAATGGAATGGCAGAAAAGTGAACCCTGTTCCTTTAAAAATGCTAGCATTCAGGGTTTCCCTAGCAACCAAGAACCTCTGAGTCAGAGTGCAGCCAGCATCAAGCCCCGCCCACGTCAGCACGTCAGAGCTAGGTTGAATCCTAGCAGCCCCCACGTGTGCTGGGAGAAGGATGTGGTCCCTAAGAAAAATCAGTTTAAAACTGCTGTGTTTGAGCAGTCAGTGAGTGCAGGCCGAGGAGTCTCGAGAGGAGCCTTGGGAGGCATGAGCACAGGCCGAGGAGTCTCGAGAGGAGCACCAGAAAGCAGCAGAGGAGCCTTGGGGAGCACGAGAAGGGCTGGAACTAAGAGCAGAGACGAGCTGTGGGATCTAGGAGCAACAGGTACAAGGCAGACACAGCTAAAAGGGAAATTGCCACAAGGAAGGCAAGTGTTTGATGAGAGAAGGCAGCATGGCACTGAGCAGGAAGGAGTGGAGCTACTAAGAGGCCCAGAGTTCAGGCAAGTGTATGTTCCAGAGTCCCTGCATAAGCAAAAGTTGAAGGAATTAGTTCCTACTGGAGGAAGCAACTCAGCTAGCCAGCTAAGCTGTAAAAGTAGAGAAAATAGCTTGTCTGCATTTCCTAGGCAAAGTCTCTCTGAGGATATAGAGCAGAAGAAACTCTTGCTAGAAAAACTAAATGAACTGTTGCAGAAGCAGAGTAGTAAGCTCTACGACCAGGTTCCCTCTGAGAACTGCTGCAATGAATCGGTAGAGGAGATGGAAGTAGAATCTTATGATAATGAGCCTGAAGAAATACAATGCTCATTTTGTAGGGCAAACGAGATGGAGGTGTGCTGAAGCTTAAGCACATGTGAATGAATGAATGTTTAAAGTAGTGAAGCTTGTTGGAATGAAAGACACAGCAAAGGAAAATAACTGGAGGTTTTAAGCCAAGCTGTTTCTTCTGTATGTTTGGAAGTGAAATGAAACTTAATGGACATCTTGAAGCTGTCTCTATGTGAGGAAGCTGTGAGTAAAACAGTCTTCCTGTGAAGTTAACTTGCTTTAAAGAAAGTTTACAGCCTGAGCTTTGGAAGCCAATTCCGGTGTCAAAGTTAACTGCTTAAACTGACCTACCTGTGAATACAACTTGTGAACTTTATTCTTTGTTTTTGGAGAAGAATCCATTTTTGAGTTCAGCACTGTTAAATTTGATGCGAGGGGAAAAATCCCAAGAAAATAAAATATTCTCTGTTTTCGCCTAACCACTTGTGGTCACACTACTTTGCCATAGAGAATAAGTAAACTACAGTGCCCAGCAGCCCTAGCTGGTAGACATATTGGTGAACCTTATTCAAAGGGCAACAAGGCGACACTCTCCTGCTGCCCGGCTATATGCCCGGCCAGGAGGTGGTGACAATACTCATAGTGAAAAACAAATATACTGAAATGGAATTAAAAAATGGAATGAAACATACAGCAGGGCAGCAGGAAACGTTATAAGTAACAACTCATATTGAAAAGAACAAAGTCATAAATAAAATAGCTACTAATACTCAATTGGAGAAAGTAATAAATAAAATTCTTGGAAATAGATACTTGTTGTTAAGCTGTATGCCCCCTGAGGAAGGCAGTTTGCCGAAACGCGTTGGGGTCTTCATAATAAAGCCATCTTCGACCACCATACATCTTTTGCTCCTTGTGTTTTCCAATGTATAAAAGACAGACAGACCCTCTAACCTGTGGAATAAAATTACATACTACTTATATGCGAGTGTGTGTGTTTGTTCCCCTGGAATTCCAGACAGAGAAGGTAAGGTGATTCCTCGGCCCAGGGGAATAACGGACGTCCTGTGGGTAAGTGGTATGTAGTGCTGGGAAAGGAATAGCCCACACTAACAATTTGGTGTCAGAAGTGAGGATTTCCCCGTTGCACTGGGATTTCCAGACTTCCTAAATTGACGTAGCTTTGGTAACTGCACTGGGATTTCCTGGCTTCCTAAATTGACGTAGTTTTGGTAGCTCGTCTCGGGAATGCGCTTTGGTAGCGCTGTGCATAACAGGGACGTCCTGATGGGTCCGTGGTAATACCCTTTTCCTTCTCTGTGGCTTGTGTGATTGTGTGAGCTTGGCAAGACGCCCCTGCCTCAGCCTGAAGCGATAGCGCTAGTGACGGTTATTGGCAGAAAGCAAGTGGCCAAGCGTGCGATTGTTGGATATTAATTAGAGGATGGGGTGTCCCAAGGTAAGGGGAATGCTCCAGAATAATCGTAGCTTTATAGGTACTTACACATCTTAAAGGAAGGGAGCTGCTCTCGGGTGCTGCTCTTTATCCAAATCAGTCATACATTAAGGACCTGAAATTAATTAAGCTTCAAGTGAACAAGGTATATTAAACGTATTGCAAAAAAAAAGTATTGCAAAAACGTATTAGATACACTTTTATTAGTATAAGCATCCACACTAACCCTTAGTAAGTAAAGAATCTAAAGATCTAAACACAAGCTTAAAATTAAGATGCAGACAGCAGTCCAGCAGCGAGATGGGGGCTTTCCAGTCTTTTGCATTGAGTGTCACATGTATGATTTTCTCCCAGTTGGTGAGAGGTCTTACGTGTGCACTAGGTGCAAGGAGCTCTTTGTTCTCAGGGAATGAGTCCATTCTCTAGAGGCTAGAGTAGCAGACCTGGAAAACATAAGAAAGACAGAGAGGTCTTACGTGTGCACTAGGTGCAAGGAGTTCTTTGCTCTCATAGAATCGGTCCGTTCTCTAGAGGCTAAAGTAGCAGACTTGGAAGACATAAGAAAGATAGAGAGGTACATAGACGAAACCTACAGGGATATAGTCCTGAAATCCCACCTCTAGTCTGGCAGCATCCCTGTTGCCATGGAGGAGAGAGGTCACGTGACAGGAGAGCATCACCCTGGTGTGGCAGGAAGTGATCCTGTAACTAGGACCTGTCCTCCATGTGACGTGAAATCCTCTTGCACGAGAACGTTTCTCCAGGGCCATGTGCCCATGAGGGAATGGTTAGGACAGCCGTTATAGTTGGTGATTCGATCATTAGGCATGTAGATAGCTGTGTGGCTGGTGGACGTGAGGATTGCCTGGTAACATGCCTGCCTGGTGCAAAGGTAGCGGACCTCATGCACCACCTAGATAAGGTCTTAGATAGTGCTGGGGAGGAGTCTGCTGTCTTGGTACATGTCGGTACCAATGACATAGGAAAATGTGGTAGGGAGGTTCTGGAGGCTAAATTTAGGCTTCTAGGTAGGAAGTTGAAATCCAGAACTTCCAGGGTAGCATTCTCCGAAATGCTTCCTGTTCCGCGTGCAGGACCCAAAAGGCTGTCAGAGCTCCGGAGTCTCAATGCATGGATGAGACGATGGTGCAAGGATGAGGGTTTGGGATTTGTTAGGAACTGGGGAACATTTTGGGGAAAGGAGGGGCTCTTCCAAAGGGATGGGCTTCACCTTAACTGGGATGGAACCAGGCTGCTGGAATTAACCTTTAAAAAGGAGATAGAGCAGCTTTTAAACTAGATAAGAGGGGAAAGCTGACAGTCACCCAAGAGCACATGGTTCGGAAGAAGGTATCCTTGAAAGATACTACCAAAGGCAGAGAGGTTCCAAAGAAGAGTAAAATAGTCCAAATGTTCTTGAGTATGGTGCAGGCAGAGCTTAAAGATTCCAAATTATCCATGCCTACCAATAGCCAGATTAGTATTAATAAAATACAGTCTCTAAAATGTTTGTATGCAAATCCTAGAAGTCTAAAAAATAAGATGGGAGAGTTAGAATATAAAGCACTAAATGAGAGGTTAGATATGATTGGAATCTCAGAGACATGGTGGAAGGAGGACAACCAGTGGGACACTGTCATAGCTGGGAACAAACTATATCGTAATGATAGAGCTGATCAAATTGGTGGAGGGGTTGCACTCTATGTTAGAGAGGGCATTGAGTCAGAAAGAATTAAAGTTTTGCAGGAAACAAAATTTGCTGTAGAATCTCTATGGATTGAAATTCCATGTAAGAAGGGGAAGACGATGGCAGTGGGGGTGTACTATCGACCGCCTGGCCAGAATGAACAAATGGATGATGAAATGCTCAAAGAAATCAAGGAAGCTAACAAAAGTTACAACACAGTAATAATAATGGGTGATTTCAATTACCCTGGTATCGACTGGATCAGTGTCACAGCAGGACATGCTAGGGAGATAAAGTTCCTAGATGAAATAAATGACTGCTTCTTGGAGCAGCTGGTTCATGAATTGACCAGAGGGGAAGCCATATTGGACCTAGTCCTTAGTGGAACACCAGATCTGGTGCAAGAGGTAAGGGTGTTGGGGCCACATGGCAATAGTTATCATAGCATGATCGTGTTTGATTTAATTAGTAGAGGAGGGATGGTAAGGAAATCCACAGTACTACCTTTTAACTTTCGAAAGGGAGACTATGATAAAATGAGGAAAATAGTTAAGAAAAAACTAAAAGAAGCAGTTCCAAAGGTTAAAGACGTACATCAAGCTTGGGTGTTGTTTAAAAATCTTGGAAGCCCAGACCAGCTGTATTCCACGCATTAAGAAAAGTGGAAGGAAGTCCAAAAAACTGACAGCATGGTTTAAAGGTGAGGTCAGAGAGGCTGTTGTTGCCAAAAAAGCATCTTTCAAGAAACGGAAAAAAAGAGTCAAATGACGAAAACCGGAAACAGGACAAGCACTGGCAAGTTAAATGTAAAGCATCGATAAGGCAGGCAAAGCGAGAATTTGAGAAGAAAATTGCTACGGAACAAAAACACGTAATAAAGACTTTTTCAAGTACATTCATAGCAAAAAACCTGTGAGAGAGTCAATTGGACCGTTAACATAAGAACATAAGATATGCCATACTGGGTCAGACCAAGGTCCATCAAGCCCAGTATTCTGTTTCCAACAGTGGCCAATCTAGGTCATATGTACCTAGCAGTTTCCCCAAGAGACACAAGTTCCACAATGCTTGTACTGGGTCAAGCATTGATATCTTCGGTCATTTCTTAATAATGGTTTATGGACCTTTCCTCCAGGAACTTGTCCAAACCTTTTTTAAACCCTGCTACACTAACAGCCTTTATTACATCCTGTCACGACTTCGTGGGCCCTAGGCGGTTGCCTAGGTATATGAAGTGGTGAGAGTCTTTTATTTATAAGAGTGCTTATGGGTGTAGTTGTGGTATGGGCAGAAATAACTTCAGCCGAGCAGTAATATAGGCACGCAGGATTTTATTCTCCACAAGGCCAAAGGGAATCTTTATACATAGTCCCAAATATTCAACACAAAGGCGTGTAATTTCCAGAAAAACAGGTAACAAAATAAACAGCTTCCAAATGCAGCTTGTTAATGAACTCAAACAAAGTATTTCCTCATACCACTGAAACAAGGTTGGAAATAAAAACCTCCTTTCCAAGAATTGGTTTAAAACATTTGCAGTCTCTTCAGCAAAACAGCAGTGCCAAACTTTCTCTGCAAAAAGGTTTTCTTTTCTTTCTCAAGCCAGGTTTCTTTATCTGCCCTTCTAGCAGACTCAATATACTTTGTGTGCAGCCTTTCACATTAAGGGTTAAGTTTCTCAGGCTTTCTGGCCAACCTAATTTGCATAGGCCCCTCAGCTCAGCCTTTGAACACGGCTGCTAGTTTAATGCTTTCAAAAACCTCTTTAGTTACTATAATGAAACAGGAAGACATTCCATTTCTGTCTCAGAACTAAGCTTTTGGTTTATAGCACTTTCAAAATCCAAGCTCTCAGGTTCAGACTCTGTTAGAACAGCCTCATGTTTAAAACCAGCTATCTCTGGCTGCAAACGGTCTAACAATCTAAGAACCTTCTTTAAGGCAGAATCTCTCTTCCTCTGGGCAATGCCTTTTCTCTCATACAATTCCTTACTCTTAGAATGGTTAAAAGTCTTAGCCACGCTCACCTTATTTTGTGGAGATAAGCACCTGGCTGTCCTTGCAGCTGTTGGCTCAATCCAGTTTTGTGCTGTTATGTATTAGCCCATGCTGTTAACCATTATATTGTTCGATGTTCAAAATGTTCAATGTAAAACCAAGCTCTTGCTTTGTGGATTGTTGTTTTATTGTGAACCGCAACTGAACTCTGGAAGATGCGGGATATAAATGATTGTTAAATAAATAAAATAAAATAAAATCTCTGTAAAATCTTCTAGGAAACATTGTGGATTACTCACATGGTCTGTGAACTCTCCCTGGCCAGCTTTAAAACCCTTGGCTGGTTTTGCCTCTCTGCTTGGAAACTCAGGTAAGGCTTCTTTCACTCTTGGAGTGCCTTTCTTTGGTAATATCCTTGGGTTCTCAGAGTTTCTTCCCTTCCTGGAATTCTCTGACCCAATTACCTTAGGGCTGGTTTCAGGACTGGAACTTCTGTCTCTCTTTTCTCTTTCAGTAGAGGATTCAGCGTCAGTGGAAGCTGGTCTCCTAAAGCACCTTCCCTTAAGGTTGCCTTTCCCTGCAGTGTACCTCCGTTCTGCTCTCTGAGCACCTCCCTCTCGGGCACTTCTAGGCTGAGCAGTTTGAGGACCTCTCTGCTGGGCTCTCCAGATATTTCCACAAGCTCCTTCCCTTCTGCTTGGGATTCCTCTCTGAACTCCTGCAGCTCCTGAGCTTTCAGAACTTCCTGACCTCTCTGGCTTCTCTCCGGCTTCTTCCGGCTTCTCCCCGGCTTCCTTCCTGGCTTCCTCCTTTCTCTGTTCACAGTTCCGGTGTTTATACCTGCAGTTTCTCTCACTGCCTGCTGACTCCACCCCTTGCACTCCCTCGTGCACGGGCTTGGTTACTAGGGAACTAGGGCGTGTCCCTTGCCTACCAGCTTTCTGTGTGGAGTTTTTTTCAGATTCAGAAGTTTTAACCCCTGAACTTCTGGTTTCTCTGTGTTTCACTGGGAAAATCCTTGGATTTCTCTCTTCTTTCTTATGCTCTTTCTGGCCTGCGCCGTCACAATCCTCCGGTAACAAATTCCAGAGTTTGATTACACGTTGAGTAAAAAAATATTTTCCTTTATTAGTCTTAAATAGTTTACCCTGTAGCTTCATTGCATGTCCCCCGTTAGATGATAGAGGGGTAAAAGGGGCAGTAAGAGGGGACAAGGCTATAGCGGACAGACTGAATGATTTCTTTGCTTTGGTCTTTACTGAGGAAGATGTAGGGATGTTACCCATGACTGAAGTGATATTTAAAGGTGATACTGCAGAGGCATTGAAAGAAATATTGCTACACTGGGAAATGATAATTACACTTACCTGGCAATTGTAGTTCCTTGAGTAACGACAGTTCAGTCCTCGACATCTGGGTAGTCAACCTCCTCCTGCAGCTTGGAGACTGGCATGTCAGAAACATGACATCACTGGATATAGCCTGTCGCCCACTCCAATCAGCCTCCAGTGTGAATTATTTAACAAAGCAGACTCAAAGGAGCAACAAATAAGTAGCCATAACAATAACACGTGAACATAACTATCCTTAACTATTAAAACCTTTCTTACACCCTTCCCCGCCAGGCCGTGAGACAGAGCAAGGAAATAGTGCCAAGGAAACCATGTGTAAAGGAACTTACTAGTAAATCCTGTCCTTACGCCACCAACCTGCTACTATGCCATACACCCAGGTGGGAATGAGGGCTGAACTGTCGTCACTCAAGGAACTACAATTACCAGGTAAGTGTAATTATCATTTCCTTATCATTCCTCCAGTTCAGTCCTTGACCTCTGGGATGTACCAGAGCAGTAATCAGTGCGTAACACCGCAGAACAAAACCTGGCATCTTCCACCGCCGTGACGTCCAGCCGGTAATGCTTACTGAATGTATGCAACGACGACCACGTCACTGCCCTACAAATGTCTCCTGGTGGAACCAAACCATACGCCGCCCGGGAAGATGCCTGCGCTCTAGTGGAATGAGCTCACAACCCCACAGGAATCGCCCGATGCTGAATAAGATAGGCGGAAGCAATCGCCTCTCGAATCCACCTCGCAATGGAAGCCTTCGCCGCAGCTTCGCCCTTGCGCACTCCTCCAAACACGAACAATCAATCTGACTTCCTAAACTCTTGTCACCTTCAAGTACTGACGCAATACCCTCTTCACATCCAAATGGCGCAAGCTGCGATCGGACACGCTCCCATCCAACGCGCCCAACACCAGTAAGGACACCGTTTGATTTACATGAAAAGGCGAAACCACCTTCGTTAAGAATGATGGCACTGGACGCAACACCACCTTTTCTCTAGAAAAAGACAAAAACGGCTCCCTGCACGACAATGCTTGCAACTCCGAAATTCGCCGAGCTGAACAGATGGCTACCAAAAACACGGTCTTCAACGTTAGGTCCTTCACGGAAGCCCGATGTAACGGCTCAAAAGGCGGCTTGGCCAAAGCCGCCAACACCAAATTAAGATCCGAAGACAGAATCGTCACTCTACGCGACGGTCGCAACCGAGCAACCGCTTTGAGAAAACTTAGCACATCCGCATGAGCGCTGAGCCCAACTCCTTGGATCTGACTGCGGTAACAAGAAAGGGCAGCCAACTGCACCCGCAAGGAACTGGCCGCCAGCCCTTTATCAAAACCATCCTGTATAAAACTCAAGATTGAAGGAATGGATACCGTAGACTCCCGAATTTGATGACGTGAGCACCAATCCTCAAATATACGCCAGATTCTAACATACGCTAGGGAAGTGGAGCGCTTCCTAGCCTTGAGCAATGTAGCCACAACTGCCGGTGCATAATCTTTCTTTCTCAGCCGAGCCCTTTCAATGGTCATACCGTAAGCGAGAATCGATCCACCTACGGCATGAACAGAGGAACCTGTATCAAGAGATCCGCCCTGGCCGGTAACCGCCAGGGTTTCCCGTCCAGGCGACGCACCAGATCCGCGTACCACGGCCGTCTTGGCCAATCTGGTGCCACCAGAAGGACTCTTCCCGGATGAGCTTCGATCCGCTGGATCACCCAACCGATCAGCGCCCACGGCAGAAACACATACAGAAGGCCCGAAACTGGCCACGGCAGTAGGAGCGAGTCTAGGCCCTCCGACATCCTTTCTCGCCTCCTGCTGAAGAAACGACTGGCCTTTGCCGACTGGAAGGTCACCATTAGATCCATTATGGGACTCCCCCACTGACAAACTATCTGGACATAGACCTCCGGATGCAGCTCCCACTCTCCGGCATCCACTCTGACTCTGCTGAGAAAATCGGCCATCACGTTGTCCTGTCTGGCAATGTGCGCCGCTGAAATCGCCAATAGCCGACTCTCTACCCAGGCGAACAAGTCCGCCTCCTCTTCAATGGCTGCACTTCCTGTGCCGCCTTGGAAATTGATGTAGGCGACCGCCGCCGAGTTGTCGGACAGAACTCGGACTGCTCGACCCGTTACCAACTTCTCAAACACCTGCAGAGCCCTAAAAATTGCCTGAAGCTCCAGATGATTGATCGACCAAGAGCTCTCCAGGGGCGACCACCACCCCTGCGCGAATCTGCTCTCACAGTGTGCTCCCCAACCTCCGAGGTTGGCGTCCGTCAACAAGAAAAGCCAGTCCGGCTGTTCCAGCGGCATACCCGCCGCTAGCGACGAGAGGAGCAACCACCACTGGAGCGACTCCCTGACCTTGAATGGACACGGAAGCCGCTTGCTCACCGAATCCGACTGGTGCGACCACCGCCAAAGAAGAGACCTTTGCAGAGGTCGCATATGCAACTTGGCCCACGGAACCGCCTCCAGCGTCGCCGCCATGGTCCCCAGCACACGCAGATAAGTCCAAGCCGAAGGAGACAGAGCGGCCCAGAAGGCTCGAAGCAACTGTCTGAGCCCGTGAGCTCGCCCTTCCGTCAAAAAGACTCTGCCGTTCCTCGTGTCGAAACGGACCCCCAAGTATTTCAGGTTTTGAGACGGTTCTAAACAGCTTTTGGCTGGGTTGACCACCCAACCCAGGCTCTGAAGAAACTGTACCACTTTGTTCACCACCTGCACACTCTCTGTCTCGGACTTTGCCTGAATTAACCAATTGTCGAGATAGGGATGCACCAGAATCCCCTCTCTGCGCAACGCCACTGCCACTACCACCACCACTACCGTCGCCAATCTGAAGAGCAGCACTTGAAACTGGTAGTGTCCCCAAGGAAAAGCAAACCTCAGGAATTTTTGATACTCTGCCCGAATGGGAATGTGCAAGTACACTTCGGTCAGATCGAGCGACGTCAAAATGTGGTACCCGTAAACAACGATTTACAGCCTTCAGATCCAAGATGGGACACCACGCCCCTCTTTTCTTTGGCACCACGAAATAAATAGAATACCGACCCACGCCGTACTCAGCCTCCGGCACCTCCACAACCGCTCCTAGTTGAATGAGTCACCGCAGAGTAGCTCAAATCACTAACGTCTTCTTCGCGCCTCTTCAAGGAGACATGACAAACGAATCCTGCACAGGACGCGCCAGCTCCAGGGCATAACCCTGACTGACAATCTCCAGCACCCACTGGTCAGTCGTGATTTGGGTCCAGGCGGGAAGAAACTCCCGAAGCCTTCCTCCAATCGGAGCTTCACCCACCGGGACCTGCCTCACTTCATTGCGGCTTTCGTGTCGCCGCAGCCGAACTTGCGGAAAAACCTCTATTCGCTCCCCGAAAGCGCTGTCCCCACGACAGCTCGACCTCTCTGAAACCTCCCGTAATGCGACGTGCGAAATCGGCAAAAGTCTCAAAACTGCCCCCGAAAACCCAGTCTGGACTTCCCCTGTTTCGGCTTATCCTCCGGCAGGCGACCACTCTTGGTCTCCCCGAGGTCCTTGACTAATTTATCCAGATCCTCACCAAACAACAAACGCCCTTTAAATGGTAATTTCCCCAATTGGGACTTAGACAAACTATCCGCAGCCCAATTGCGCAACCACACCGACCTGCGGGCTGCTAACATGGACGCTGTACTATTCGCTAGAGCTCTTATCAAGTTGTAATGGATGTCCGCTAAATACGTTGTTCCAGACTCCAACTGACTGAGCTCTCCGAGCTCGCTCTGGTCCAAGTGAGGAGAAAGGCGCAGGTGCTGCACCCAGGGCAGGCACGCCCGAGCTACCCCAGCTCCACAAATGGACACCTGTAAAGAACACGCATCCGCCTCAAACACCTGCTTCAGTAAACTGTCCAGCTTTCGGTCCTGCGCATCCCTTAATGCCGCAGCACCCTCCACCGGGATAGTGGTCTTCTTTGTAACCGCTGCCACCGCAGCATCGACCCGAGGTGACCAAAACCTTTCCTTATCCTTATTGGAGAGAGGATAAAGCCTATTCATGGTCTGCATCCTGCGGAGCCCCGCTTCCGGATGGTCCTATCCATCCTGTATCATTTTCTCGACCACTCTGTGTATGGGAAACACCACCTGTGTCTGTCGCACTGCCTGAATAACAGGATCTTCGACTTTATCCTCACCTGCTGCCTGAGTCACTAGATTCAACATTTGAAGCGCCTCCGTTATTAACGCGGGCAGCTCTTCCTTCCGAAAGATCCTAATGATCTTAGCCTGGTCCTCAGGCTCCAGAATCTCCCCTTCCTCGAGATCCATGGACTCTTCCTCTTGCTCCCAGTCGGGCCCGTCAACCTCCGTCCAATCATTCTCCATAACCGATAACACTCGAGCCCGCAGTTTCTTAGACGCCGGAGGACCAGCTCCCCCCCTCAACTATGTCAATATGCTGAGTAAGGGAGGACAGAGGCCCCGACCCCGGCAATTTTCCCTGCTGCCTCAAGCAAAATGCCTGGTGCATTAGTAAAATGAAATCCGGGCAGAATTCCCCGAGATCCGCAGACCCCGAGGCTGAGGGCACACCTGACGACCCTGCCGCCTCTCCGGACGGTGACTCCTGCTCGGTCACTTGCGCCAAGTCCGACATCAGATCCCCCAAAGGCCCTTGCGCCCCAGGAATCTCTTTGCAGTCCATCTGCTGTTCCACTGTAGAGGAAAGAACCGCACAGCCGTGGCAAACTCCGGACTCGGCCACAGTGCCCCTCCGGGTTCCGCACACACACATTGCGGACGTGCCGCCGTGAAGTTACACCAGATATAACTCCCTTGAGACTTCTATCCTTTAACTTATTTATCTAATTATTTAATTAGTTAATGATTAAATTATTCCCTTTTCGTTTCTTTTTTTTTTAAACTCTGACCATGAAAGTGCTATACACTGCAAACCTAAAAGCTACCTACCTTAAATAAGTTAAAATTTGTTATCACAGGAAAAATCCCCCTCCCCCCCCCCCCAGAGTTACTCTTCGGCGAAAAGGAGAGGGAACCGCCAGAATTAAAACCCCAAATCAAAGAAATAACAGTAATAAAGGTCAAAAAATAAAACCTCTGAAAGGGAGAATCAAAATAAAGCTGCTGCACGCGCGCGCTTCTGCTGCCCGGCAGCCACGCAGTTCTGTCCTTCCCTACTCTAAAATGGCCGCCGGAGCAAGGCTGCTAGAAAAAAGGCGCCAAAATCCCACGCTGCCCAGAACTCCGGTACCTGATGGATCTGCCGCAGCTGAACAGTCCAGACCCCGACTGCCGTCTGATCCAACCATTTGCCTCCTTCGGGCACCCTGACAAGTCCTAGAGTGCCGCCGGTGTGTACTTACAGTTTCTCTCTCCCTCTCTGTCTCGGCTCCGTTCTGCAGCTGGAACCCCACAGCCGCGATCTCTGCATGCTTCGCAGTCCCAGGGGCGCTCAGAGGCCAACCAGGGAGCTCTCCCCCAAGCAGTCCGAGGGGAGAGAATGCCCCAAGAAAGAATAGCAGAAGCCTGCTTAACTAATGTTGCCAGGCCGGGAGCAGCTAAGAAAGATCAGGGCTGACTTCCAATCGCTTTTTTTTTTTTTTAAAGGCACAAAGCCTCAAAGATAAAATTCCAAGAAATTAAACAGAACAGTCTAACTACTCTCCTACTTTATGCTCCTTATCCATTCCTCTAGTGAGCCCTGCTGGGCTCACGACGTCCTCCTGCTGCATGGAGACTGGTCACACTGGAGACTGATGGGAGTGGGCGACAGGCTATATCCAGTGATGTCATGATTCTGACATGCCAGTCTCCAAGCTGCAGGAGGAGGTTGACTATCCAGAGGTCGAGGACTGAACTGGAGGAACGATAAGGAAGATGTATTACAACTATTTGCTAAACTGAAGAGTAGCAAACCACCTGGGCCGGATGGTATACATCCAAGAATGTTGAAAGAACTGAAATATGAGATTGCAGACCTGCTATTAGTAATCTGTGAACTTTCATTAAAATCATCTGTAATACCTGAAGATTGGAGGATCACTAATGTAACACCAATTTTTAAAAAGGGTTCCAAGGGTGATACGGGAAACTATAGACCGGTGAGCCTGACGTCAGTACTGGGAAAAATGTTAGAAACCATCATAAAGAACAAAATTACTCAGCATGTAGATAGTCATGGCCTAATGGGAGAGAGCTAACATGGCTTTAGAAAAGGAAGATCTTGTCTTACTAATCTGTTATGTTTTTTTGAAACTGTGAATATACAGGTAGACAAAGGTGAGTCAGTTGATATCATGTATCTGGTCTTTCAGAAAGCCTTTGACAAGGTCCCTCATCAGAGACTTTTGGCAAAACTAAAAAGTCATGGGTTAGGAGGATTGTGGATCAGGAACTGGTTAAAAGATATAAAGCAGAGGGTTGGGCTAAATGGCCAATTTTCCCAATGGAGAAAAGTGAATAGTGGTGTACCCCAGGGATCTGTGCTGGGTCCGCTGCTTTTTGACCTAGAAAAGGGAATAACGAGTGAGGTTATCAAATTTGCAGATGACAAAAAGCTATTTAAAGTTGTTAAAACCCAAGAGGATTGTGGAAAATTGCAAGAGGATCTTGATAAATTGGAAGACTGGGCATCCAAATGGCAGATGAAATTTAATGTAGACAAGTGCAAAGTTATGCACCTAGGAAAGAACAACCCAAACTATGGTTACGCGGTGCAAGGTTCCACATTGGGGACCACCACCCAGGAAAAAAATTTAGGTGTCATCGTGGATAACATGTTAAAACCTTTCGCCCAGTGTGCAGTGGCAGCCAACAGAGCAAATAGAATGCTATGTATCATAAGGAAAGGAATGGAAAATATAACAAAGAATATTATAATGCCTCTGTATCGTTCCATGGTGCAACTGCACCTTGAATATTGTGTGCAATTCTGGTCGCCGTATCTTAAAAAGGATATAGCGTTATTAGAAAAAGTACAGAGAAGAGCCACCAGAATGGTAAAGAGGAGGAGAGGCTACAAAGGTTAGGGCTCTTCAACCTGGAAAAGAGATGGCTGAGGGGAGATATGATAGAGATCTATAAATTAATAAATGGAGTGGAGCGGGTAGATGTAGATCGATTGTTTACATTATCAGAATATAGAAAGAGTAGGAGAATGCAATGAAGCTACAGAGTCAACTATTTAAGACAAATAAGAGAAAATATTTTTTCACTCAACGTGTAATCAAACTCTGGAATTTGTTACCGGAGGATGTAGTAAAGGCTGTTAGTGTAGCTGGGTTTAAAAAAGGTTTGGACAATCTCCTGGAGATAAGGTCCATAAACCATTATTAATAAGGGACCCAGGATATCATTGCTTAACCCAATACAAGCATTGTGGAACCTGTGTCTTTTGGGGAAACTGCTAGGTACGTATGACCTAGATTGGCCACTGTTGTTAATAGGATACTGAGCTTGATGGACTTTGGTCTGACCCAGTATGGCATATCTTATGTTCTTATGATTTAGTTAGTTATATGTGTTGACAGAGGATGGCTGACAGGCCACGGTGATCTTGTAAATGTGTTTAAAGCCATTGTTGTTGTTCCATATGCTAATAGTAGTTCATAGCATTCGTTCAATGTTTGTTAGCAGTTATCATATTTTCATTTCAATCAGCTACTGGCTGCAGCAGCAGCAGACTGTATGAACCATTCCTGCATGTGGTCCATTACAGTCGGAGATCTGTACCTCTCCTTTTGCAGACAATGCAATGCTAAACACATATAGCTATGTGCCTTCACGCAATGGTGTCATCCCAACACCAGTTAATGCCTATGGCTGGCATGGGGAGACAGTTGTTAAGCATAGACATCAGTGACACATCAGTAGAGAGGCTATGCAGGTACTGTGAGGCCTTGCATGCAGCAATGTACTTGTAATGTGTTTAAATTGCATTTGTGAGTTGACATCTGTCTTTCCAGGCTACATAAACTTTGCTGGTCACACACTCTGTTCTGGCTGTTCACTCACCAAGGAATACATCCATCAGTTGTGTGCTAGTTACAACTACTTTATGTCTCTGCAACATGCTTTGTGGTTGTGTAATGTATTTTGTGGTGAATTAACCCTTTTTGCTCACAACGCACATTATCGATGCACATACCATCTGATGTTAGCAAGTTGAAAGTATGGTGAAACCGTTTTTACAAGGAAACCAAAAACACATATTAATTAACCAGAGCGTAGGTGTTAGTCAATGCCTGTATTTGTAAGGATTTGTAATTCCAGAAGTTGCAGATTGCTATTAAAACTAAAAAGGAAAATAAATGCAGATTAAGATAATAGAATTGACTTATTCGAGTGAAATATTTGATACATATGCAGTCTAACATTTTTAAAATAATGCTTACCTGGGAGCAACTTCATTATTTGCCTGGTGTTTTACCGGTGGTTCCTGGACTCGCGTCTGATTCTGCACCCGATTGGCTGCCTATTGGGGGAAGGGCCATAAGAACTCGGCTCCTACGCGGGACGGTGAGCAGCTTCATTATTTGCCTGGTGTTTTACCGGTGGTTCCTGGACTCGCGTCTGATTCTGCACCCGATTGGCTGCCTATTGGGGGAAGGGCCATAAGAACTCGGCTCCTACGCGGGACGCGGAGCGGGCGCGCGTCTTGGCGCGCGTCCGAAGGGGCGTGTCCAAAGGGGCAGGCACGCCCCTTTGGTGCCCCTTCGGTGCCTGAGGTGTTTGGGGTGCCGAGGGGGGACCTTTGTGATGGTAAAGAGAAGGAAGCACTACCCGCAATCTGAGCAGGCAAAAGCAGTTAAGGTGGTGGGCCCTATGGATGCTCACATTCGGGTGGATACTGCTGTGCCTGTTGGGGGACTGTTATCATCAACCCCGAGTAATACCTCAAGTGTGAGTACTGTTTCTTCTATCCCCTCGCCCATGTTGGGTTTAGCTCAGCCCTGTCAGGAGTTGGATGTGTTAGTCAGTAAATCCCCTCTGTCGAATGGTACGCAGATAGAGGGCTCTGGCTGTGATGTGCTTCCGGGTTCCTTTTTACAACTGGAACCTGCCTCGGGAACTTTTCCCCCTCCGCTTCCTTCTGTTGTTTCCTTTCCTTCTGTAGGGCAACCCTTGTCTCCTCCATCTGATGTTTCTATTAAAGATCTTTGGATAATGCTTTCCCGTATGGAGATGACCTTGGGTGTGTCCCTGCAGAAGGTGGCTGCGTTTACTAGAGAAACGGTAACTAAATTAGCTGACCACGATGCTCGTTTGTTAGAGTTGGAGAAAGGGTTTATCTCGCAGAGAGATCAATTATCCTCCCATCAATCTACTTCTGCTAAATTTGTTCAGGATTTTTCTTCTTTGCATCAACAAGATGAAATGTTAGAAAATGTGGCATGCTCTAAGAATTTGCGATTGTTAAATTTTCCTAAAACGCATTATTTATCACCATTAATTTTGTTTCAGAAATATCTTAAGGATATTTATTGATTACCGATGGGAGTGATATTTTGGTCTCTCAAATATACTATGTCCCTAAAGGGAGAGTGGTAAGAGATGTAGATCAAGGGGGAGACCTCTTAGATCAGCAAGTTGCTTCTTCCACTTTGGATATTTCCAAATTTTTGGAATCTTCTATGGATGAAATCTCCTCTAGGGACACGTTATTGGTTACTTTTGTATTACACATGGATAAGGAGAGAGTTTTGAGGTCATATTTTAAACAGAAATCTATGCAATTTTGTGGCCAACCTATTCAAATATTTCCTGACGTTTCCAGGGCTACTCAAGCGCGACGCAAAGCTTTTTTGCAGTTGCGAGCGCAAGTGTTGTCCTTGGGAGCCTCCTTCCATTTGAAATTTCCCTGTAAATGCCAGGTCTTATTTCAAGGTAATCATTTTGTATTTTCTGAGGTCGAGCAATTACAGAATTTTCTTAAAAATAAATAATGTAATTTTGGATAAATTCTTGATTTTTCTGATTCTCCTGACAATGTATTTGAGCTTATGATTGTATTTTCAGGACCACTTGGATGTTTTGTAATTATTTTCCTTTGTTTATAATGTGGCTCTCCTTAATGTGGACTAAATTATTACTTTTTTTTTCCTCTTAATAATAGTATTGTGAATACTGTTATGGTGGTATTTTTTCTTTGTAATGTTGTTAAATTTAGGAATAAAAAAAAAATAATAATAATAATAATGCTTACCTGATGTTCTTGGAAGAGTTGTTTAACTTGTAATAAGACAAATATTCTTGAAAAGGTCTATTGAAAGCATAGCAAAAAATTAATAATATCAAACCAGTAATGTTGTAACATATTTTAAACATTGTTATTCTGTGAAGCTTAATTGGTTTGATTATGAAGCTTCTTGTGCTAGCTTAACTTGATTTATTTTTAAAACGAAGGGCATGCACCAACAAAATCACCAATACCAAAGAATAACAGCTGACTGATTAATAAAGAATGAATTCTTATTTTGTATATTTACTCCGTGATATGCCTCGGGGAGCACCAGTGATCAAGAGATATACAGTACCATTAAAAGAAATAATTTGATAGGAAAGAAGGTCAAAGCATAGCTACTGTACTGGGGCGGGGGTAGGTAAACTCAAAGGGAATCTGAGTACAATTTTAACAACTTTTACACCAAGAGGTCACCTTACCAGGAGGTTTCTCTGCCCTTAAGTGGTTTACATATGGAATGAAGAGGTCAAACCCTATGTCTTATGCATAACCCGCATGAGCCTAATTCACCTAATCTGAAGCCCGAAAGGCAGAATAAAAATATTCAAAACAACTGCCCTGCAAAAGAAAAATGGCATTTAAAACTCAAGCAGAAGCTGCAGAGGAGTTTGAATAGCAGCAAATTGGATGTTAATAAGCATAGAAGGAAGCATTTGGGGCTTGCCTTCTTCCAAGTGATGGAATACATTATTAGACTCAGTCTTATTACATTACGCATGATAATGTATTGTATTATTCTTTTTCAGACATGCAATGTGGCTCTGGTGCCATTATGGAGAAAGGGCAGGAAAACTGAACTGAGTATTGAGGACTATGAAGTTAGAGTAAAGTAAGGACAAAGATCTTGAAGACTCTCTCATACTTAACAGATTGGCTAATCTACTGAGGAGGGCTTCAAACTAGGATCATCGGGGATCGGTGGACAAAGTCCTTAGGTAAGGAAAAGCCCTCAGATAAGTAAAACATTAAAAAATAGCATAGAAAAGGGTAAAAGGGGCAATATCTGGAGAATGCATATACTAATGCCATAGTATGCCAAATAAATTTCCAGATTTAGAAGCAGTAATAGAAGAGGCTGACTTGGACATAATGCCAGTCAGAGACAATGGAAGACAATGGCTGTGACATAGCTATACAAGGCTATACTCTATTCAGGAAATACAGGACAGGAAAAAAGGGAGGAGGAGTGGCGATATATGTAAAAAATAATATTAAAGCCACAGAACTGCAGGGCTTATGAGAGGAAGAAGGCACTATACAGTAGGTTAGTCTGGAAAGAGGACATGGCACATCTATTTACATTGGTGTGATATAAAGACCTCCCTCGCAGGCAGAAGAAATGATAGAGATTTAATTGAAGACATTCACAGATTGCTATGAAAGGGGAAGTACTATTGGTAGAAGATTGCAATTTCCCAGATGTTGATTGGGACATTCCTGCTGCAGTATCCTCTTGAATTAGGGAGATCCTGGCTTCTCTTCAGGGATACTGTTCTGGCAAGTGGTAATGGAACCCTCATAGGAAGGGGTAATATCAGATGTGGTGCTTAGAAATGGGTGGAGTGTTTCTAATATAGTAAGGGTGATCATCTCACAAGCAATGGTCACTGGATGGTGAGCTTCAATATTAGGAAACATGTGGAAATGGTTCATTCAAAAATAAGCATCCTAGACTTCAGGAAAACTAACTTTGGAAAGTTGGAGGAATACGTCAAGGAGTTGTTAGCTGGATCGAAACATCTGGGGAAAGTAGAACAAAACTGAAAGGAGATATTTTAAAGACACCAAACCCTTTTATTAGGAAAGTAAATAAAAGTAAGAGGAAAAGGATACTGCTAATGTTTCAAAAAAGGTAGCCGAAAAGGCAAGGAAAATGAGGTTAGCCTTTATAAACTATAAGAGATCGCAGAAAGAGGAGGATAACAGCAGTATCTAGAGAAGCTAAGAGAAGCTGGTTGTCAGGAAAGAAAAAATTCTAATGGAATAAAAAATAGCCAAAACAGTAAAGCATGGGGACAATACCTATATTTGGGGTGCATTCTGAGACTCAAGGGTGAATGAGAGGAAAATGTAAAGGCTGATGCAGGGCCAGTGCAAGGACTGGAGGTGCCCTAGGTGGTCCCTCCATCCTGCCCCCCCCCACCCATTGCCGCTGATCGAGCCCCTCTCCAGGGCTGACAGCAATGAATGTTCCCCTTGAAACCACAACACAGCACTTACCCTCTGTCTCTGGGGCTGCATCACAGTATCATTCTATTCAATATGCTGCTTCAGCCCCGGACTTCCATGGCTGAGGAGGCACCTTCATCCTATGCCCACTCATTGCAGATATTTCTTTCAACTGAAAGAGGCTCTCCTCCTGTGCATTTATGCCATGGAGGTATTTAAATGTCTCTATTCTGTCCTCTCTCCTGTCTTTCCTCTAATGTATACATATTGTGATCTTTAAGTCTGTCCCCACATGTCTTATGACGAAGCCCACTGACCATTTTAGTAGCACCCTCTGCACTGACTTCATCCTGTTTACATCATTTTGAAGGTTTGATCTCAGAATTGTGTACAATACTCCAAAAGAGGTATCACCAAAGACTTATGCAAAGGCACTATCACCTCCTTCATCCTGTTGGCCATTCATCTCCCTATGCAACCAAACATCCTTCTGGTTCTGTAGTCACCATTTCTACCTCTTTAGCCACCTTAAGATCTTCAGAAACAATCAACTCAGGTCCCACTCTTCTTTCATGGACGGGAGTACTTCAGCCCCATATTTACTGCTCACTTGGATTTTTTAAGTCCAAGGGGTATGTTTACTAAACAGCGCTAATGTCGCAGTGGTGACGTTATCAAGTGATAAGTGATGTTATCGTGCAATAATGGTGCATTACCGTGCGATAACATCACGTATCGTGCGATAACGTCTCTGGCGGCATTAAGGGGCACAGAGAGTGGAGTAAGGCTCTCCAGAGGGTGGAGATAAGGGGTCAATGGGCGGAGAGAGGGCGGGGAGAGGCCCGAGGCACACTAACGCTGTGAAATCAGGGTCTGAAAATTAACGCCAGTGAAAACCTTGCGTTAGAGGTACATTTGCAGGACAGAGAAACCAGTTCGGTCAGCAATGTACAGCAAAGGCAGGGAGACACAGATAAGTGATAGTAGTGATACATGTGCAGTAACAAAACATGCAAAAACCAGAGAGATAATGACCAGAACCAAAATAGAAATGCAAAACACTGAGCTGGCCAACAGAAAAAACAATGATAAACGGTAATCAACACTACCCATAAAGAATAAAAAGGAAGATGTCACTTTTGGAAGGGTCAATTCTGATTTCCCCTACAAAGTGAATGTTCCAACATTGATAGTGTTGATGAGGGTTTGCTGTGATGTATATTGGGCAGCTTGCTTATGTGGCTTTCACATGTTCAGCAACAGCATAGTGCCCAAGAATGAAAGGGCACTACGGTGAGGCTGCAAATGGGGTACAGGGGGCTGCAGGCGGGACATGCAGTGGGGCAGCTGCGGCACAGGGTGGACTAGGCAGATGCCTAGGTGACACATAGGAATGTAGAAATGGAAAACCAGCAAGACAGCAACTGACCAAGGGCAAACATGTCCACGAGTGTGTGTCCCACAGTGTCCAAGGGGACAGTACCCAGCAAGTACCCCAAAGGGCACATAAAATTGGCAAGCGGTGCCGGGGGGAAGCGTGGATGTCTATGAAGGCACCACTCACCATATCACACACCATAAGCAGCCACCTACCGGCACACTGGATGGCCTGGGACTGCGCACCACCAGCACCACCGGCATAAGGGCATGTCAGCATGGTGGCGGAGGGATGCTGGTGGTGGAGGGGGCAGTGGCATCTGCCCACAGCAGACCAATGCCAAGCCCTGTTTAGGTGGGCGCCATGCACTGCAACAGACAAGGTCTGTCTGACGAAGAGTCATGGTATCCCCAGGGACTGATCTGCCTCTGTGACAACAGTTTGGTGCAGTAACACTGCCTGTATATTCAGGGGCAGAAGATCACAGGTTCAAGTCCCAGCTGTGGCTCCTGCAGACCATGTCCCTATATTTTACCCAGTACTAAACCATGGTAACAAAGACAGAACCTTTATTGCAAATAAAATAAACATGCCATAAATGCCTATATTTTACTCTACAGAGCACAGACACCATAAACATGTGCAATCGCTAGAGCAGAGTTTCCCAACTGCAGTCCTGGAGGGCCAAACACCATTTAGGTTTCATGCTGTCCCTAATAAATATGCCTGTGATGCATTTGTATGCACCGCCCCCATCGTATGCAAATGTATCTCATGCGTATTCATTAGGGACAGCATGAAAACCCGAACCGTATTTGGCCCACCAGGACTGGATTTGGGAACCTCTGCCCTAGAGCAGCGGCCAACAGGGGCACAAACACCCACACCCACAGGCACCACTATCCAATGGCTCATGCAGAGTTTGGCTGTTGGGCCCTGCACGGAGCAGCATCTGCCAATACTAGCACCTGCATACCTTAGCAATGCCGTCTTAAACTTGAAAACACGTTCCATATATATCAAAAGGTTGCTATGATTAATGTCAGATAACAAATCCTAAGTTAAACACAATTTGTTGACAGAGATTCATCATAGCAACCTTTCTGATATCTGTAGAGTGTGCTTCAGTGTTTGTTTCTCACAGTGTTTACCACCTCGGGGAGTGACCCTAACAGTATTGAGTACCATAGCAATGCCTGCACTGTGCCCAGGACTGGTGTGGTGGCCAGGGCTGCCAACCACCTCTATCTTTGCACAATGCTGGCATAGGTGTGGGAGTGTGTGTGTATGCCTATCCAGTGTTTTGTGGCTGCCTACACCTTACTGAGCACACAATGTTTGCATTGTTTCCAGTGTTAGCCTGCCAATGTGCATAATGAGGAGCAAGGTACTGTGGGTATGGCCCGGACAGGGCGGCCTGGGCAGGATGCATCTGCACAGGGCATAGGGCAATGGCTGGGACACTGTAGTGCCCGACCACCACCTGCACAGACAGGGTGGCCACAGCATATCATGCTGGGAGGTCACTCTCACCCTGACTGAGCAGTGACCATGGCATGGCTAGGTTCCCCCATAGTGCTATACAGCATTTTCTTCAAGTGATATCTATGGGATCTCTTTTCTGGGGCCCAGTCACTGACGTACTTGCTTGGGGTGTGTGTTCATGTCCCATTTTTGGGTGCACACAGGTCCTCTAGGACCATGCACTAGCTAGTAGACTGTCTGCAGTTAGCATGTGTATGGCTAGAACACCTTGCAGGGTGCAGTGGGTGGAGACTGACTGTGCTCTCTGCTGGTGAATGTCAGAGAGTGGTGGGGGGCAGCTGAGTTTTTCTAGGCCTGTCTGCCAGTGCCCTATGTGATGCAGACAGATCTGCATTGACTGCCCTGTAGGGTGCCTATTCCCCAGCAGGACTGGAGTTGATGGTCCCCTCTACTGCCACCATTGCAGAGATGTAGACTATGGATCTGTTTGAGGGAGATCCTGTCCTCCATCCTGACCTACTGAGGGCAGGTTGGGTGGTGCTTCATAATTCGCTGTTGGGTTCAAACACCACCCTTCTCTTGTAACATGTGACTATGGCAACCACACAGGATATGCACTATTCTGGGTGCATTATAGTCCACAAAGGCTAGACATGACTGGAAAATACAAATGGACACAGGTGTTTCCTAGATGTGTCTACAAGGACTAACTATCACACACTAGCACTGATGGGGACCAGCCGCACAGCCAATCTCAGTCAAGCCAGGTGCTGCAGACCTGGTGCTGGGTGCCCCACCTCACCCTCAGGGTGAGCACAGGAACCGCACAATGCCACGATCTGTAGCTACCCTGTGCTAGTAACACATGCAGTCAGTTCCCCCTACAAGGCTGGGGTGCTATAGAGGCGCATACCCCATCTTGTGATCAGATGTAGGCTGCTGATCTGCATGTGCAGTGCATCATGGGTACGGGTGGGTCTACCCTATCCTGGTAACCACAGCAGACAGTTTGTGTGGTGAACTGCAGTCTTTCTGTAGCCAGCCAGCAGTGTGTTAAACACTATAGATATGTAATTTAACTGTAATTTAATGTAAATATTTCCCTTTACTGTTGATATACTGTTGGTAGTATGTTTTGAAACATTATCTAATTCATACCCAGTTCAAACGTTCCTACCTCTCCTGTTATCTCATTGTATTTTTGAGTTACATTTAATAGTTGAATGTTCTTTGTTCTAAATCTGTTCTATGTAAAATAATAGTACTCTATTATTAAAGTTTATGTTACCTGTAAACCGCCACTGATCTCTGGAAGTGGCGGTATAGAAAAGATGTATAAATAAATAAAATAAATAAATAAATGTAGCCCACTGGTTACTTCAATGACTACAGAGTCAGAGGTCATGGGTTTGATTCCACAATGGTGTTATCTAATAAGGCTGTCTGAGGCTTCTCCTTTTAATTTAAATCATTGCTGCCAGCAAAAACACCCTCAGAGTGCCGTAGCCTAAGGTGTCTCATAAGGCACCCTATAAGGCACATTATAAGGTGCCTTGGCAGACAGGGCACTTTATAATGTGCTCTATGGAGTGCCTTATAGGGCGCCTGATGCGGCACCTTAGGTTACAGCACTGTGAGGGTGTTTTTGCTGGCAGCACTGATTTAAATTAAAAGGAAATGCCTCAGACAGCCTTCTTACATAACACCACTGCAGGATTGAACCCATGACCTCTGTCTCCATAGTCACTGCAGTAACCAGTGGGCTACATCGTTATAGTTTCTAGCACTCCACTGGCATGAACTTAGGGTTAACGCGTGTTAACATGCCATGGCGCCCACTATCGTGCGATACAGATTCTTGCTACCTTGCCACCAGAACGCCCACTACCTTATATGGCATTCTTCACATTAACACTGCAACTAGCGCCGGTAACATTAAGACGTTTAGTAAACATACCCCCAAATGTGTGATCCTGCATTTTTTAGCGTTACTCGGCTGCCAAATTCTCAACAATTCTTCAAGCTTTGCTAGATCCCTCCTCAAGTTCTCTACACTTTTCTGAGTGTCTACTCTATTGTAGATTTTGGTAACATCTGCAAAGAGGAAAACCTTACTCAGCTGCCCTTTCACAATATAATTAACAAAAATATTAAATAGAATCAGACCAAAGACAGATCCCTGAGGTTTTGGTTCAAGTAGCATTTACAGCTCCAAAATTTGAAGTACAGTGGAAATGGCCATGGAAGGTTGTTAAACAAGTGAGCCCAGTATCTTATGTTGTAGAAAATGCAAGAGGGCGTAGGCAGACCTACCATATTAATGTACTTAAGTCTTGGAAGGAGAGGCCTGTAAATAATAATGTCCCTGAAGCCAGTCAGGAAGTAAGTGAGCTTCAAAATGATAACACTCTCGTAGGTATTACGGACTGTAGGAAAGAAGTTTCACCAGTTAAACCAGTCCGTAATAACTTAAGCAGGGGGGTATGTGATAAGGAAGCTTATCATAGCTCAGGAAGGAGCTATAGGAAAGGTGAAGTGACTCTGAACAAGCAACCTGTCAGTTCTGGTAGAAATAAGAAAACAGAATTTTCCCGTAAAAGACTACCAGTCCCAGAATGCACCAGGTTTCCAACAGCCATTAGAGGAGCTGAAGTGGGGAAACGTGTGTTCAATCAGGAGGGCTATGAGGTAATCCCTAAGCACTCATCTCAAAGGGCAGGGCCTGATTCAGCACAGCTGCGCTGTGTTAGGGAGGAGCACTCATCTAGGCAGAATAAAGGTATAGTTTATTCTACAGATGGCCATCTTCATGATCACCTTGGATATCCAGAGAAGGATCATCAGTTTCATCTGAAGGATCATCAGAGGCAGAAGCCAAACCGGACGGACAGAGAGGGAAAGAGACCCTTTGGAAGAAGGAAGAGAAAAGCCTTTGAGAGGTCTAGAAGAGTCCAAAGCAGTACGTATACTGGGAGGCATTTCAAGGGCCAGCATACACCATTGGACTGGGGAAAGCCAGAGGAATGGTGCTGCAGAGCTAGGAATCACCAGACGCTACCTGTGAGGGAGACGGCTGCATGTGGAAGGGACCCTAAGACCTATGCCAGAAGGTATGTGAAGAGAGATCCAGTGTCCAGGGATCTGGATTGGAAGGCTGGACATAAGAACTGGACTACATACTGGCCAGGCTATATAGAGAGGAACTCTAACAGCAATGGAAGCTCAGGTATGAACACTGATCTATGCCCTAGCTATAACCTTGAAAGACAGCAGGGAAACAAGTATTCTCCTGAAAGTGCTCCATTGAGAGATTCATCTGTGCCAATCCATGATATTGAACCCATGCTTGTTGAACAAGGGGGAATAATAGCAGATGAAGATCCTGTTTATATGGACTGCTCTCTATCTAAACTCCGTTGGTAACTTTCTGTTATAAAGTACAGCAACCATCACAAAGAAATACAAATTTGTTCTTTAATCTACTCAGAAAAGCTCCTGAAGCAGGATTTGACCCACACAGTAGAAAGCAAGCCAGCTAAGGGGTTTCAGCTGGTAACTGCTAGCAATCGAGCCTCACCTAATTGCCTGTGAGCTAGGAGAGAATCACTTCTGAATCTGTGTGGGAAGTAATCAGAAGTTAATCTGAAAAGAACAGTTTGTTTCTTGCTTTGTGGCTTTTCATTTGTTGTTTTCCTGATTTTGACTTTGTTTTTCCAAGTTAACACTGAAAGCAAGTTACCTGATTTTATGTGCTACCAAGCATATCTGTGTTGGGAGAAATAACCCCATAAATAAATATCTTATTGGCTTTACCCAAGAGCACAACTAAATTATTGTCAGCAGCTGTGTCTGGTGTGAATGAACTACATTGTCCACAATACCTTGCAAATCATATAGAGATATGCACTTGCCAAGATTGTGAAGATTCTCACCCAGGCAGCCGTCTGACAGTACATGACATCTAGGGCTTTCCTTGCCAACTTCGGTCCTGGTGGGCCAAACACGGTTCAGGTTTTCATGCTGTCCCTAATGAATATACATGAGATACATTTGCATACAATGGGGGCGCTGCATACAAATGCAGCACAGGCATATTTATTAGGGACAGCATGAAACCTGAATGGTGTTTGGCCCTCCAGGACTGCAGTTGGGAAACTCTGCTCTAGGGATTGCACATGTTTATGGTGTCTGTGCTCTGTAGGGTAAAATACAGCCATTTATGGCATGTTTATTTTATCTGCAAAATAGGTTCCGTCTTTATTACCACGGTTTAGTGCTGGGTAAAATATAGGGACATGGTTTGCAGGAGCCAGAGCTGGGACTTTGAACCTGTGACCTTCTGCCCCTGACTATACTGGCTGTGTGTACTTCACAAAACTGTTGCCACAGAGGCAGACCATTCCCTGGGGATACCATGATGTGTTCATCAGACAGACCTTGTCTGTTGCAGTGTACGGCACCCACCTAAACAGGGCTTGGCTGTGGTCTGCTGTGGGCAGATGCCACTGGCCTCTCTGCCACCAGCACCCCTCCGCCACCATGCTGACATGCCATTTTGCCTAAAGGTGCGCAGTCCCAGGCCATCCAGTGTGCCAGTAGGCGGCTGCCTATGGTGCGTGATATGGGGTAGGGGTGCCTGCACAGGCAGCCACGCTTCCCCCCAGCACCACCTGCCAATGCTATGTGCCCTTTGGGGTACTTGCTGGGTACTGTCCCCTGGGAAACTGTGGGACACACAGTCGTGGCCATGTTTGCCCTTGGTCAGTTGCTGTCTTGCTGGTTATCCATTTCTATATTCCTATTTATCACCTAGGCATCTGCCTAGTCCACCCTGTGCCCCATATGCCCCACTGCATGTCCCTCCTGCAGCCCCCTGTACCCCATTTGCAGCCTCACTCTACTGCCCTCTCGTACTTGGGCACTATGATGTTGCTGCACATGTATCACTACTATCATTTTTCTTGGTTTCGCTGCCTTTGCTGCACATTGCTGACTGAAATTGTCTCTCTCCCCTGCAAATGTGCCTCTAGCGCGAGGTTTTCACTGGCGCTAATTTTCAGACCTTCATTTCATGGCGTTAATGTGCATGGAGCCTCTCCCAGCCCACTCTGCACCCATTTATCCCTTATCTCCACCCCTGGGGAGCCTTACTCCGCCCTCTGGGGAGCTTTACTCCACCCTCTGTGCGCCTTAACGCTGGCGGTGACATTATCGCGCGATACGTGACATTCTCGCATGGTAATCTGCCATTATCACGCGATAACATCACTTATCGCGCGATGACGTTGCCGCTGTGACGCTAGCGCTGTTTAGTAAACATACCCCATAGTGTATCTGGATTTTCAGAAAGCCTTTGACAATGCCCCTCATGAAAGATTCTTGGCAAAATTAAAAACTCATGGGATAGGAGGCAGTGTACTATTGTGGATCAGGAACTGATTAAAAGATAGAAAGTAGAGAGTAGGGCTAAATGGCCAATTTTCTCAACAGAAAAAGATGAATAGCGGAGTACCCCATGGATCTGTGCTGGGTCCGCTGCTTTTTAACATATTCATAAATGCCCTGGAAATGGGAATAACGTGTGAGGTGATCAGATTTGCAGGTGACGTAATTATTCAAAGCTGTTAAAACACAAGAGGATTATAAAAAATTGCAAGAGGACCTTGATAAATTTGAAGACTGGACATCCAAATGGCAGATGAAATTTAATGTGGACAAGTGCAAGTTTATGCACCTCAGATAGAACAACCCAAACTATGGTTACACAATTCAAGGTTCCATATTAGGAACCACAACTTAGGAAAAATATGTTGGCATCATCTTGGATAATACATTTAAACAATAATACAAGTCATGCAACCCTCCATTGCCTCATAGAAATCCAAGTGATCAATGTCCCTGTTTAACGTACATGACCAAGGTTAAGTTACAATGAAAACCGCTTTGACTGAAATGATAAAGTGGTATAAAATAAACTGCTGAATACCCAAATAAATAACTAAACCCTCCACCCAGTGTGCAGCAGTGGCCTAGAAAGCAAATAGAATACTTGGAATTGTAAGTGATGAATGGAGAATAAAACCAAGGATATTATAATGCTTCTGCATCGTTCCATGGTGAGACCGCACTTTGAATATCGTGTGCAATTCTGGTCGCCATATTTTAAAAATGATATAGCAGAATTAGAAAAGGTACAGATAAGAGCAACAGAAATGGTAAAGGGGATGGAAGGATACCCCAATGAGGAAAGCTTTAAAAGGTTAGGATTCTCCAACTTGGAAAAGAGATAGATAAGGAGAGATATGATAGAGTTCTATAAATTAACGAATGGAGTGGAACGAATTAACGTAGATTGTTTTTTATTCCATCAAAAAGTAGAAAAACTAAGGGACACACAATGAATCTACATTGCAACCCATTTAAGACTGATAAGAGAAGACTGAACACAATTTAGGACAACTATTCAGAAGGTTGCCATGAGTTTATACTGACTCAACAGCACTTAACAACAAGAGAAAATATTTTTTCACTCAGTGCATACAGTTGTGGTTAACATTATTGGCACCCTTGCATTTAAGGTATGTTGTATAGAAGATCATCAGACACAATTATGCCTAAGTCCCACTCTTTCTTCGTGGACAGAAATACCTCACCCCCTACATTGTACCACTCCTTTGGATTTTTGCAGTCCAAATGCATGACCCTGCATTTTTTAGCACTAAATTTAATCTGCCAAATTCTAGACCATTCTTCAAGCTTAGCTAGATCCCTCCTCATGTTATTTACTTCTTCCTTGGTGTCTTACTCTATTGGACATTTTGGTATCATCTGCAAACAAGCTAACCTTACCAGAAGGGCTATCGGGTAAGGTTTGCTTGTTTGCAGATGATACCAAAATCTGAAATGGATACCCAATAGGATAAGGATGAAAGGGGATAGACTCCAGAGTAATATGTGAAAATATTTCTTTAAAGATTGGTAGATGCATGGAATAGTCTCCCAGTGGAGATGGTAGAGATGAGGACAGTATTTGAATTTAAAAAAAGCATAAAACAAGCACAGAGGATTTCTAAAGGAAAAAAAGACATTATTGTAGTTGATATGGAAGGGCAGACTAGATAGACCATGTGGTTTTTTTCTGCCGTCATGTTTCTATGTTTCTAATATCTTAAGAAATAATTGGAAATATTCCAAATGTAAGTCATCACAATATTTTAATAGTACATTCAAAGGTATAAAAAAAAAGATGTCTGTGCAACATAGGCATTTATTTAGACCACCTTATCCTTCAATCAAAGTGGTCACAACACAATTGGGGGACATGAGGCACATACACCAACACTTGCAGGGAACATGGGCTATGGAGGGTTAAGTGGCTTGCCCAAGACCACAAGTGGCAGCTGTTGGACTAGAAACCCCAGTCCTTCTGGCCCAAGGTTGCTGTCCTCTAGTGGGATGTGAACCCCCAACTTTCTGGGTTGAGGTACATTGCCCCAACCCCTAGGCCACTCCTCCCGCACAGTAAATTTGGAGAAAAAAAAACAAAATATGACCTGGACAGGATTAATGGCACCCTTCATCAATATTTGGCTGCACAACCCTTGGCAGTGATGACAGCCTCCAAACATTTCTTGTAGTCATCTATAGGTTTCATACATCTCTCTGCTGGTAGTTTCTCCCCATTCTTCAACTGTGATTTGTTCCAGCTCATAAATGTTTCCAGGATTCCTTTTACTAATGACAGATTTCAGCTCTTTCCAAAGGTTCTTGATTAACTGAGATCAGGATTCATTGCTGGCCAGTTTAAAACAGTCCATTCTTTCCTTTTTAACCATTCTATTGTAGTTTTGGGTGTATGTTTTGGGTTATTGTCCTGCTGGAGAACCTATGACCTTCAACCCAGACCTAGCTATCTGACACTAGATAGCACACTTTGCTTCAGAATATCTTGGTAGTTCTCTGACTTCATGATTCCTTTAATACGTTCCAGGCCTACAGTTCCTGTGGCAGCAAAACATTCCCATAACTATGGAACCTCCACCATATTTAACTGTAGGATGGGTGTTTTTTTTTACTTATCAGCTTCATTTCTTCACCTGTAAATGTTTCGCTGATCTGCATTGTCAAAGAGCTCAACTTTGGTTTCATCTGTCCACAGAACATTTTCACAGAAGGACTGTGGTTTCTCAAGGTGGGTTTGGGCAAACATTAGGTTGTGACTTTTTATGTCTGTCTTTGAGAAGTGGGGTCCTCCTTGGCCTTTGCCCATGAAATCCTTCTTTGTTTAGTGCATTGTGTATGATGCAGGTTGAAACTACCACTTCAGATTGCTCCAGGTCAGCCTTAAGCTCTTTCGATGTTGTATGTGGTATTTTTCCAACAGTTTGCGCTAACCTTCGAATACTTCTTGGATTAATTTTCCTCTTCCCACCACATCCTGGGAGGTTCTTCACACTTCCATGAAAAGAAAACTTCTTAATCACATTGCAAACTGTAGATACAGGAATCCCAATGTCTTTGGAGATAGCCTTGTACCCCTTTGAAGTTTGATGTTTGGCGATAATGACTTTTCTAATGGTCTCAGGCAGCGTTCTTGTCTTCACCATTGTGAAAATGGAATGGGGAGTTAATATGGCCATTTTAAACATTAGAACCAACATTCATTGCCTGATTCAAGTCATCTGAGTAGTGACAATGGATCACAGGTGCATCTAATTTTACTGCACTGGGAATTTATTTATTTATTTACATTCTCTTATATACCACGCTATTCTGCATCAGTGCGGTTTACATTGAACAAACTGAAATTACATTGAACAGGGCATTATAACTTGGAGATAACTATTTTACAGGGAACCTGGGCTATGGAGGGTTGGAATGTGGTTCTTCTGTTCAAACTGATCTGAATTGTTTATAAATGTGGCAATAATTATTTCCTTTATGATCAAAATCTTTACCCCCCTAAAATTTGCTCACTGCATATTCCAAAACGTTTTGTCGGACTATCACAAGCTGTTTCTAATTTAGTAGTCCCTTTTTCTCTTTTTTTGTTCAGCTTTTTTCTCAACTTTTTTATTTTCTTTGATCAACTTTTTTGTGCATCAACTTTATAATATTTCATTCTAAATGTGATCCATGAAATTCAGTATTGTTTTCTTAAAGAACAATGGGGTATGTTTACTAAACGGCGCTAACGGCGCTAACCCCTGTGCTCGTCCACACTAGAAGTACACACGTCCACACTAGAAGTACACACCATTTCCCTGATGCGTATACTTACAGTACAGTGCCTGCCTATACATGGAAGTGCCCATTCCTGCATGTAAGTCAATGAAAATAAGTGACTAACATACATTGATGGTGCATAATTTTACACTTGGTATAAAATTACCTCCGTAATGTCTGTACCTTCAATCTAGACATGCTTTTTGCTGGATCTGGGCTAGTATTTTCTAAAGATACATAGATGCCTATGTGTCTTTATAAAATAGTCATAAAGTAGGTGTTTCTTGCCCAATTAACGTAGGCACCCAGATATTTGGGGTCTATTTTATAAAGTGAAGTATACACATGTTTCACTTTATAAATTAGAGGCATATAGTTATGCCTGCATCTAGATGCAGCAGTTGTGCCTGGTCAAGAGCTAGCATAAACCATAGTTTTCTATTACTTATGTGCATCAGTTGAGGCTGTGCCTATGCTCTGCCTAGGCTCTGCCCCCATGCGCACACCAACAGAACTTACATTTGATGGGCATTTATGCATGCACTTATGGAATAGTGATTGGCTGAAGCATGCACGTAAGTACCCAGTCACGCATAAATTCCTTGAAAATAGGACTTAGGCGCATGAAGATATTATGTAACTTTATATGTAGTCCTCATAAAATTAGCCTCTAAGGGGTATGTTTACTAAAACCCCGGTAGAGTGCGGGCTGCGGTAGAGTGCGGATGCCATATAAGGAGTGGGCGTTCCGTCCTGAAAAAGAAAAGCCGGAATTTAAATATGCGCTAAGGTGCGCGGCGCCCTTGTGCGCCCCGCACCTTAGTGCATCAGATGGCTGCGCGGGAGGCATATGTGGTACGCTGATGGGCAAGCAAAAGAGTAGAGCCATAGCACGATGGTTAAGGTACCTACCAATGGTGCAGGGATTAGGGGTTCAATCCCCACAGAGCCCAATAAAGACATCTGGCTGAGGCATTAATTTAGGAGGCATTGAAATAATGGGCAGCATGCTAAAGTTTTTGGAGGCATATTAATAATGGGCGGCATAAGGCGGCGCGCTGATGTTTCTGGCGGCATATTAATACTGGGCGTCATAAGGCGGCACGCTGATGTTTTTGGCGGCATATTAATACTGGGCGTCATAAGGCGGCACGCTGATGTTTTTGGCGGCATATTAATACTGGGCGGCATAAGGCGGCGCGCTGATGGGAAATCACAGGAACTGAACCACAGCCCAATGGCTAAGACACTGACCAATGGTGCAAGGATCAGGGGTTCAATCCCCCAAAGTGCCCAATGAACAAGGCTGGCTGAGGCATAACATGTTATGGGGAAGATTGCTTTAGGAGGCATTTTAGTCATATTTTAATTACCACTACTAGCAAACGCACTCCCAAAGCGTGTCAACATCAGGTGCCCTATAAGGCACATTTTAAAGTGCACTGTCAGCCAAGGCACCCTAGAATGTTGCTTATAGGGCACTTTAGAGGGTGCCGTATGAGGTACTGCAAGGTCAGTGTACTGTTTTTTATGGCAGCACTGTGCAGTTTAAGGAATGAAAAGCATATGTAGGTGCGCTGACAGGCAAGGAGGAGCAGAAGTGGAGCACAATGGTTAAGGCACTGACTGCTGATACAGGGGTCATGAGTTTGCTCCCCAGTGTGCCTAATACATAAGGCTGGCTGTGGCATCAGCTTTGCATTGTACATATTTTGTCCTGCTGCACTTTATATTTATGTTATTAATTGCTGCCAGCAAACACGGCTTCACGTGCCGTAATTGAAGGTGCCGTATAAGGCACCCTATAAGGCACTCCATAGAGCACATTAGAAATTGCACTGTCCGCCACAGCACCCTAAAATGTCCCCTATAGGACACTCTATAAAGCACCCTCAGAGGCACCTTATGGGTACAGTACGCTGAGGGTGTTTTTGCTGGCAACAAAATATGTACATTAAAAAAAGATAATACATTGGACAACCCTATCAAATAACCCCACTGTGGGTTTGAACCCATAACCTCTGGCTTCAGAAGCAGTGCAGTAACCATTGGGCTACAGCTCTATAGCTACTAGCAAGCCCCTGGCTGGCTGCAGAGAGCATGCATGTCACCACACAGACAGTCTGCTGTGTGGTCACCAGGATAGGGTTCGCCTACCCATACCCATGATGCACTGCACAAGCAAATCAGCTGTCCACAGATTAACACAAGATGGGCAATGCACCCCCACAGCACCTCGGCCCGGTAGAGGGAAGTGACCATGTGCACCCACACACCACCTCGGCCTGGTAGGGGGTACTGACCATGTGTTTTACTGGCACAGAGTAGCTACACACCGTCACATTGTGCGGGTACTGTGCTCACCCTGAGGGTGCAATGAGGCGCCCAGGACCAGGTCCACAACACCTTCCATGGCTGAAAGAGGCCATGCCGGAGGTCCAAAGCCATGTTAATGTGCGCGATAGGTAGTTTCTGCACAAACACCTTGGATATCTCTGTCTGTTTCAGTCAGGTGTAGCCCCCATGGACCCGCAGGTGGGCCATGCACCACCACTGCCCGCCCCCGCCCCCCCCCAGGGCTGAGGGTGGCAAACAGGGTCTCCCATCAGTAGAGCCACATTCTACCTCCCTACAAAGGTGGCAGTAGAGGGGACCATCAACCTGTGCCCTGCTGAGAAACAGACACCCCACAGGGCAGTTAATGCAGCTCTATGCACAGCCATACTACAATAGCAGACAGACATTGGGCCTGGATATGGTGAGCTGCACCACACCACTATCTGATATTCTCCTGCAGCAAGTCATCCGCCACTGCACCCCACAAGCTGCTCCATCAAGACACATACCAGCTGCAAAGTGTGCTAGTTAGTCCACAGTGCATGTTCCCAGTGGAGATGCATGCACCCACAACTGGGATATCAGCATACACAGCAAGCAGTTACATCAGTGACTGGGCCCCAAAAGAAAACCCATATCTATTATATGAGAGAAATACTATAAAGCACTATGGGGGTGCCTAGCCATGCTGTGGTCACTGCACAGTCAGGGTGAGAGTGATCTCTTAGCAGGACATACTGAGGTCACCCTGTCTGTGTAGGTGGTGGCAGGGCACTAATGTGTCCCAGTCAGTGCCCTATGCCCTGTGCAGATGCACCCTGGCCAGGCCACCCTGTCCGGCCTATACCCATGGTACCTTGCTCCTCATTATGCACATTGGCAGCCCAATACTGGCAACATTGCTGGCAGTGTGGGCTGTGGAAGGTGTTTGCAGCCACCACACACTGGATAGGCAGACAGCCACCCCCACACCTATGCCAGCATTGTGCTACTTTAGAGGAGTCCAGCAGCCATACCCACCACACCAGTCCTGGGCACAGTACAGGCATAGATATGGTACGCAGTACTGTTGGGGGTCACTCCCCAGGGTGGTAAACACTGTCAGAGACCAGACCTGCAGCACATACCGCAGACATCACAATGATTGTTATGGTGGAGATCAATGAGCAACATGTGTTTAACGTAGGAATTGATATCTGCCAGTTATCATGGGCAACGTTTGATAGCTGTGTACCATATACCCAGGTGTAGGGTGGCAGTGCTAAGGTATGCAACTGCTAGTATTGGGGGATACAGGCAGGGCCCAATGTCCTGCCTCTCTAGGAGGCATTGGCCAATGGGGCCTGGGGGAGGGGGGGTGTCTGGCCCTGTTGGCTGCTGCTTTACGGCAGAGTGTCCCAACTCCAGTCCTGGTGTTCCAACCACTGTTCGGGTTTTCATGCTGTCCCTCAGAAATATGCATGAGCTACATCAGCATACCATGGGGGTGGTGCATAGATATGCAGCACATGCATCTTTAGCAGAGGCAGCATGGATCCTGAATGGTGTGGGGCCCTCCAGGACTGCATTTGGGAGACTCTGCTCTGGGTAATGTGGCTGTTTATGGTGTCTGTGTTTGGTGTGGTAAAATATAGGCGTGTGAACCATGTGTTCTCAGCAATAAAGGTTTCTCCTAACTATCACGGTTTAGTTGTAGGAAAAATATGTGGACAGGATTGGCAATAGCCCCAGCTGGGCTTTGAACCTGTGCCCTTCTGTTCCTGCACACGCTGTCTGTGTGCACTGCACCACTGTGTTGCCACAGATATGCTGTGTCCTCTGGATAGTCCATGACTGTACATCCGACAGAGCCTATCTGTTACGGTGGACGGTGCCAGCCTGCACAGGCCTAGGCCACTGTCTGCTGTGGTTTGCAGCCACTGCCCCCTCCACCACCTGTACCCTTCCGCCAACATGCAGACATGTCCCTATCTGGAAAAAAAATATGACCTGATTGAGTTGTGGCACTCCAGGACTGAATTTGGGGGAATCGGCTGTTGGTAATGGCCATTGTTATGGTTTGTGTGTGGTGTAGGGTAAATTATAGGTGTTGGAACCATGCTTATGTTCTCTGCCATACAGGGGTGTCTGTACTATCACTGTTTAGTGGTGGGTAAAACTATGGGGACTAGGTTGACAGGAGCCACAGCTGGGGTTTGAACCTGTGACCCTTTGGTCCTATAGGCATTGGCTGTGTCTGCTGCACCACACTGTGGCCACAGAAACAATGCAGTCTCTGGAGATGGGAAACCTGGCCGCACGAGTCAGACACCCTGCTCTGTACAATTTTACTGTGGGCTCGTTTACCTTGTATGGGGACAGGGGTGCAATTAAACCTAAAAAATGACCTCCAAAAAAAGGGGAAAAAACCAAAACCAAGCTGGGCAACAGTGATATCAATGGGCAACATGAAAAACACTCCCAGGAAAGCTCCATTAAAATGCAGTGATTTTTGAACGAGTCTACGGAGCGTAGACCCTTCCAAAAATCATTTCTTTTTTTTGGAGCTTTCCTGGGAGTGTTTTTTATGGTTGCCCATTAATATCACTGTTTCCCAGCTGGATTATAATTTATTTGAAGATTTTTGTGGTCATTTTCATGTTTTATTTGCTGTTTTGTTCTGTGCACATGTATCACACTGCTCACCTTTTGCAGGTTTCCCCGGTTTTGCTGTACATTGCTGACGGAAATGGTTTCTCTTCCCTTTAAATCGGCTCTAACGCGAGGGTTTCACTTGCGGTATTTTTAATGCCGAATTCAGCCCCGCTCCTGTGCGGGGAGCCTCTCCCCTCCCACTCTCCACCCATTGACCCCGTCCCCCCACCCCTCGGGAGCCTTCCTCCGCCCTCCGTAAGCGTTTCCCCGCCTCTATCGCACATCAGCGCCCCGCACACGTGCGCCAGCCCGTTAATGTGACGCACACGCATGCGCGGTGCTTAAGAGCACTTAAGTGCATCATTAGCATCCGCTCTTGTGTGCCGCGCACGTGTGCGCGGTTTAGTAAACATACCCCTAAGTCTGGCCGTTGTCAGCTTTGTAATATCAGAATCCAAGTTAAAGAATTCATGAAACTAGTAGACAATAAAATACACATTATTCAGCATTTTACTACTTTTGGATAGAATATGTAGTCTATTTGATAAATGCCCTCATAAAAAATGTTGTATGGTTAAAACTATAAGAAACCTATGGCTGGGAATGGCAAAACATTGTAGCTCATTATAAAAATCATCAGGAAGATGTTCCTCTTGAGGTTCATGGTTTAGCTAATCCCTTATTAGGGTAATTCCAGAAGCCGAATAAGCATTTGGACATATGCCGGGGACGTTTATGTGCCAAAAATGTCTATGAATTTATTCTGGCACATGGCACATGCACACATTTATCTCACTTGAAGGGGATCTCTGCACTCATCCTCAAGGGGGTGGAATTGGGCGTGGCCAGCCGTGGAGCTGTGTAAACTGTATTCTCGAAAGCTCTGTGTATGTTTATGGCCTTTCCCAGAGACATGCTTGTTATTCCTGCCAGAGGCATGGAACAAAGGCCAGATATGTGGGAAACAGATGCCATATCCAGAAAGCCATAGTTATTCAAAGAGCATACTTTTGTGGCTCAGCAATATTATGCATCCTTTGGGGGATTGCAAAGTTAGTTTAGATTGTTGTGAACTTGGTAAAGGTCCATACTTAGCATTTTAAAGAGTGTTTTTAGAGATGACCAATGCAAGAATAACTGAGGCATTTTTATACATGTACATATGTTGATTGTTTATTCTGCACATATTTACCTTGTTCGTATGTCTCCTGTACATAACCCCCTGTTATAATGTAAATGCAGTTCAATCCCCTGCTCTGCATAATTTCGTTTCATGTAAACCGCACTGGTGTAAAGAGCGCGGTATATAGGAAAGTTAAAAAAAATAAATAAATATACTGCCAAGTAATTTTTGATACAAGGTACCGGTATGTCATGACAAACATGTTAATATTTACTTTACCTTCTAATATATTAGAGTGAACTGAGATTACTTAGCACTTTTCTGGGTATGAAAAAGATTAGTATATATAGTGTAGTTTGCATCAGCATTTATTTATCATAAGTATTTATTTGTAGTATGCATCAGCAAAATCAGTGAGAACAGCAGCTTAGGAGATGCACGTTTTAACCGAGGAGGCATGGCCATCAGAGCTATCTATAGCTATAGCGCAGAGATGGGCATGATAGGCCCATCTCTGCAATATAGCTATAAATAGGCCATGTGGTCTTTTTTTGTCATCATGTTTCCATGTTTCTATGATTGGGAATAGGCAACTGACCAGAATATGGTGAGTTCAGGGATGTCCAAAACCATTTCGTCATTTACCTGTGTCCCATAATATTAGTGGGGGACTAGTTTCTCCACTTTACTGCATGGCCCTTGCCTGCACCCATGCACTGTTCTCACTGTGAATATGTGCACAGGCCAGCTGAACAGCATGTTGGACATGTCTATGAGCTGATCCCAGAAATGCGGGCATGTCTATACCCGCAGATGTGGAATTATCATGGAATCATGCCTGTGCCCGATTTAAACATGCCTACTTGAGATAACCAGCATATAGGGGATCTACCTCTATGTGTTTTGCAGTTGATTACAGAGAATTCCAGAAGGGGAGGAAACAGGAAGCTATTATTATTTCAGAATGAACAGTCATGGATCTTTCACTTGGCATACAGTATCTGCAGCCCAGTGGACTAAATCAAGAAATTGGGGGATATAGTTACTAACTTTAAGCCACATTAATTCACCATTAATGCATGTTATTTTAACACAGGTCTGATGTTATTCAATAAGACCTAGTTAGTAATAATGCATGTTAACTGTGAATATAACACGCGTTAACTTTAGCACACCTTAATATAGACCTTTGAATGGTTTCATTCTTTCTAATAATATTTAATTCTGGATTTGTGTAATTGTTGTACATAAAAAAGATCTATGTAAGTGAATAAAAAGTTATCGTAACTATACGAGTGCTTTAGGTCCAATTTTCAGAGGGTTAAAGATCCTTATCGCAGTAAATGCCCTCAAAAAGTGTTGAGAAAATCAGCTATATAGGGTTTCTACTGTAATACCTCCATCTTCAATTCGAAGTTTTTTTTCTTTTTATATCCTATTTTTTCTTTTTTTTGTTATTATTTTAAATTTTTACATAGACATCAATACCTACAGATATAGATGAAGTGCAGGTCTCAGACTAACACTGGCAGTGCTTTTTGCAGGCATCAAAAGCAACATACCTTCACACATCAATGACCTTTAAGCACTTATCCATTCATTGAAGAGTTACAGTACTTCAGAACTCCCTACTAGACTTTTTCTTCAATCATTAACTTAATTTGCTTATTCATGTTGTTATTAATGAAAGATTGTGCTTATCTTCTCATATTGTAGGTGATTGCTCTCCCCGACGCCACCAAATGGGTACCGCTAAAATGCGTTTCGTTTTCTTCCTCAGGGGGGATTTAAGTTATTCACAGCACGATCTAAGAAACAACAGAGAAGTAATGAGCATACCAGTATAGAACTTACAGTAGCAGGCACAAAATTTCTCCTATGTAATCACAACTTCTACCTTGGAGTGGAATGCGGTGGCTTACTCTCTACACCTTCAAAACTTTACCATACTGAAACTTTTTTTTACGTGCAGAAAAACGCCGCGCATGCGTACCAACTCTATTAGGGGGATTTAAATAGGGATGTCATAATTGTCAGCCGCCAATCTGATGAATCATCTGATAGTATTATCACAGGCTGTCTTGGATGAGGGAAACAGATTTTTAGATGTTACATACATGCTCGCCATTCAATTGAATTATTCAAACCCATGACACCCGTCGTGGCCAATCTGAAAATCCATTTTTGCTCTTGTATTAATAACGTTTGCGCCCTCAATTTACCATTCCTCCCAGTAGGGGGCATTTCGATTGCAAAGCAGCGTAGATCTTCAAAACAATAGCCTTTGGCAACACAATGAGCTACTATTGGGGCTTCTAATGTCCTACATTTCAACTTGCTGCGATGTTCTGCCATTCTAATCTTTAACTGGCGTTCTGTTTTCCCGATGTATAAACAATCACAGGGGCATCTAATCGCATAAACAACATGATCTGAAAGGCACCACCCGAAACAACTACGCGACAGCTTGCCAATATCTCAATTTATCAGATACAGAAGAAACTGTTCTACAGTTGCAGAATATAAATTGCAAGCGAAGAATTTAATAAGGGATTTTCAAGATAGGGGTTATCCCCCTTTAATAATTCAGAGGGCATACAAGAGGGCGTTATATTGTAACAGAGCATTGTTGCTTCAACCAAAATCATGCAATACATTAGAGGATGAGGACACCATAAATTTCATGACGAAATTCTCCCCATTGAGTGGAGCTATCAAAAACGTTTTGCAGAAACATCGCAATGTCCTCACCACAGTACCAGCATTACGAAATAAGTCTATTAGATGTGTCTGGAAGAGGAATTTTAATCTTAAAGATAAGTTGAGCCCAAGTCGATTAAAACCAAAGCGAGAGTTATCCCAAGCGGTAGCACCTGGGCATAAAGCCTGTGGTAGTTGCACAATTTGTCCTGTGATGGAAGAGCGGAGCAGTTTCACACATTGTGGGAAAACGTATGTTTTAAAACATCTTACAACATGCCTTTCAGCGGGCTTGATTTCGCCGCTTGAGGAAAGTGCGGCGTCTTCCGTCCTAGAACTGTCTCTCTCCCCAGATGGTCGTTCACCTCCGGTGGCTCCAGGATCTTCGGGGATCGCTCTAGGGCGTGGCCCTTCTCCTCTCCCGATGTCAGATGTGGCGAAGGTCCAGAAGCGGGGCGCGCTGAGTGAAAGCTCTGGAGTGCAGCTGTCGGATTCTGAGGCGGCTGTTTGTGTACCTAGAGCTCCAGGTCCAGCCGAGGTGAGCAAAGGAGACGGTCTGTTAAATGCTGTAGAATCATCGCGGGAAAGCTCTACTCCAATTGGGCCTCCGTTTTCCTTTCTACTAACCCGACCGGCTGTGGTGACCTTGGATAACATTTGGGAAGCAATTAGTCAGCTTTCACGGGCTGTGACTCAGCAATTGACTCTTTCTTCTTCAACTGTTACTAAACTTAAGGAGGATGTGCTCTCCCTAACTAATGATCTTGTGGAAGTTAAGACTAATATCGCTGTTTCCGATCAGAAGCTTTCACAGGTTTCAGATTCAACTTTTTCCCTGATGGACAATTTAATGTTGAAAACGAAGCTGGAGTCCCTGGAGAATGCTACTAGGGCCTCAAATCTTAGGTTGCTAAATTTTCCTATGGTTCCAGATGTAGCACCATTAGAACTATTTAAGAAGTATCTTCTTGACACTTTAATGGTCCCTGTGGATTTAATTCCTCCAGTACAGAAAGTTTTTTTACTTACCTTTGGGTAGGAAAGAGGGTCGGACCATTCAAGGTGTTGTGGATTTTGATTTTCTAAATGTCTCCGCTATGCTTTCTTCTCCTGGGGAGGGTGAAATTAAAACTTCTACATTGTTGGTATCCTTTGCCCTTTCGTCCGATAGGGACTGTCTCCTTAAATGGTTTTACAAGAAAAGAGCCAATTTGTTTATGGGAAAAAAGATTTCTGTATTTCCGGATGTTTCAAAGGAAACCCAGAAATGCCGTAAAGCCTTTCTTTTGTTGAAACCTGGGGTTACTCAATTGGGGGCTTCTTACACATTAAGGTTTCCATGTAAGTGTGTAATTCTTTTTAAGTCCCAGAAGTATATCTTTTTTTTTCAACCTGGAGACCTGTCGTCATTTATTAGTACGCATACTGTTGAGTCAACGCCTTCTTAAGGGTTCACCATCTGCTTATGAATATGATCCTAACCTCTTGTTACCATCTTTATTATTGAAATAATTTCTTGTTAGCTGTGGGGTTTTTTTCCTGCCTTCAGTTATTCTGTAATCATTCCCCCATTATGGGGACTAATGATGTTTCTTGTTAAATATTTTAGATACTGTTGATTTTTTCTTTTGTATTAGTTTCGCAAGAATTCATCTTTTCTGTAAACATTAGTGATTGATGTTTAAATTTGTAAAATTGCATAAACAGAAAATTTAAAAAAAAAACAAAAAAACAAAAAAAAAAACGAAATTGTACTACTAAGGAAGAATTTCGGATCCATGCAAAGGATTTATGTCAGCGTTTGTCTTCCCGGGGTTATCCTGCCCAAGTTATTCATAGAGCCTATAAGAAAGCCAAGTATGCGCATCGGGATTGGTTGTTGTCTCCGACTGATCGTTCTGTTGATCATACATGTAATCTTTCTGTGGAAGGACCTACAATGACCCAGCGGATCGATAAACCCCTTCGGGTTCAGACTGATCAAAAAATTGTTGGGGTTTTACCATATATGATTGGGGCATCCCAAGTGGTTTCGATATTACGTAAATATTGGCATATTTTACAATTGAACCCTATTTTTCAACATGAACTTTTAATTGCCTATCAACGTGGCACTAACATTAGAGATATGGTGGTGCACTCCACCGTAAGAGCAGATCGCCAATTACAACGACATTTAACACCGGGACATTTCTCTTGCCTTTCCCCTAGATGCAGATATTGTTCACAATCACAAACCGGTCTTACATGGACCCATGGGACTACTCAACGGATTTATCCTTTGAAATGGCGCACTGATTGCTCCTCTTCTTATGTTGTCTATGTATTGACTTGCCCCTGTGATCTTCATTATATTGGCCGTACGATTCATCCCATGAAGAAACGTTTATCGGAACATAAATCCCGGATACACACTAAGACCATTACGGCTCCTTTGGTGTCTCATTGTCTTCAAGCTAATCATACTTTTTTGGATTTTGTCTGGTGTATTTTGGATTAACTCGTATACCTGCTGGGCCGCGTGTGGGAGACCGTGAACAACATCTGCAACTGTTGGAGCAACGCTGGATTTTCTTGTTAAAGACTGTAGTTCTTAATGGACTTAACCAGGAGTTGGATTGGTGGAGTATTTTACCCACCTGATATCGTCAGTTGTTTTTTAGAGTTTCTAGTTTTATGATTGGCTATAAAGACTTCCGGTTATTAGGGCTGACGTCAGACGCCATCGATGAGGAGACTGCTTTCTCAGAAGTATGCAACGTATTCTTTGAGTTGAAAAGGAAATATACCATCTTGCTTTTTTTACATTTCCATCTGAGGCAGGATCGGAAGATCCGAAACACAGTGCTGGGTCATGGTTTTTTGAAGCCTTATGACTAATAATTTCCTTTTTATGACTGTTGCACATTGTGAATAAAAAAGATTAAAGGGAGAGGTCCATTACTCGACGGGGTTTTTTGTCCCCTGACCTGGCGGACATTCCTACATTTAATATGGTTTATTGTTTGTTTGTTTATGTAGTTGTCTCTCTTTTTATGTGATCCGATTGTTTATTAGGACTGTAAATGGGCTATGGGGGCTAGGACTGGTAATGGGCTGATGGCAGGGTTAGGACTGGAAGTGGGTGATGTGGGGTATTTAGGAGTGGTAATGGGCTATGCGGGGCTAGGACTGTAAATGGGCTGATGTGGGGTCTAGTACTGGTATCTGGCTATGCGGGGCTAGGACTGGAAATGGGCTTATGGGGGGTCTAGAACTGGAAGTGGGCCGATGGGGGAGTTAGAAATGGAAATGGGTTGATCGGGAGGGGACTAGAACTGGAAATAGGCTGATGGGGGTTTAGAACTGGAAATGGGCTGATTAGGGGGGCTAGGACAGGAAATGGGCTGATTAGGGAGGGCTAGGACAGGAAATGGACTTATTGGGGGGGGTTAGGACTGGTAATGGGCAGATGGGAGGCTAGCACTGGAAATGAGCTAGGACTGCTAATGGGCTGATTGGGGGGCTAGGACTAGAGTGGACTGAAGGGGGATAGGACTGGAAATGGGCTAATGGGGGAGGGGAGGAGACTGCTGCTAGCCCTGGAAGAAAACTATGGCTAGGGCTACAAATGGGCTGATGCGGGAGGATGGTAGAATAGAACTGGAAGAAAGTGGATAATGAGAGTGTCTGCCAGGGGAAGGAGGGGGCACGAAGGGAGCTGACAATGGGGAAGGAGGGGGCTGGAAAGGAGCTGACGATGGGGAAGGAGGGGCCTGGAAAGGAGCTGGCACCTGGGATGTACTGAAGGGGGACTGGAAGGGAGATGACATTTGGGGATGGGAGTAGTAGGTGGTTGGGTAATGGGGAGAAGGCTGGAAGGGATCTGACATGCAAATGACACTGGAAGGGGGATGGACAGAGGGTAGGGCGACTGGAAGGGAGCTGACTGGGGGTGGCGGCACCGAGAGTGAACGTGAGCTGATATCTGGGATAGTATTTTTTCTATAAGGGGCTGGACAGTGGGGAAGGAGGGGGACTGGAAGGGAATGGACACCATTTGCAGTCATGGGAATTCAAGGCGGTTGACACTGGAAGGAACTGGGAGGGAAGGACTGGAAAGGGGGCTGATACTGGGAAGGGAAACTGGAAATGGGTTGATGGAAGGAAGTGAAGAAAACAAAAGAAGAGATAAGAAATGGCAGATGGACCATAGACCACAGAAAGAGAGCTAAGAGAAGAAAAGCCGAAGCCTCAGATCGGGACCAGCATGATCAGAGAATAAAATGGTCAGACAAAAAAGATAGAAAAATAATTTAATTTAATTTTTTTTTTAATTTCAAATTCCGTTTATTAAGAAACTTTAGGAAAAATACAGACATACCAGCAATAGCATCATATAACTATTACAAAGAAAAAGCAACAACCGGACATCTGCAAGAAAGTCCACGTCAAGAGAAGCATGTAAGAAAATGAAGGATGCTAACTCAAAAAATATAAACTCTTTTTCATACCAATCTACTACTGAAACACTCAATATTTCAAGAAGTCAGCAGGCCCTTAGATTGGAGGAAGGATTCTAATGCCGAGGTCTCCAGAAAAACATACTTGGTGCTCTGAAAAGTAACTAAACACTTACATGGAAATTTAAGAAAAAAAGTGGCACCAAGGGCTAGGACGCGTGGCTTCAACATCAAAAAAGCCCGGCGACGTAGCTGAGTTTTCCTGGAGACATCGGGAAAAATACTCACCCTCCCCCCACAAAAAAACGATGTCTTATTCAGAAAATATAAACGCATCACAGCATTCTAATCAACTTCTGAGGCGAAGGACACCAGAAGGGTAGCCCTAGTTGAAATGTTATCTTGGGAAGATTCAATAAACTCTGAAATATTAAGGGACTCCTGCAACCGAGGTGGGGCAGGCTCACCAGAGCCCCCCAGCTCGGAAGCCCCTTTAAAGGGAATATAGTACACTTTAGTCAAAGACGGTTTATTATCTTCTCGATATCCTGGTCCTGTGGTGGTTTCCGGGAGAGTTCCTCTGCCCCGGATACTATCAGTTCCTGAGAGCTTTGCTTTGATGCAATGGGACAGTGCTTCTTCATCTGCAGACCCAAAGGATGTTTCCCTTTTGGATGTTTGGTCTATTCTCACCAGGATAGAGTCTTCGTTGAGTTCCGTCGTTGTGCAAATGTCGGACTTTACAAGAGACTCTGTGGCTAAATTTACTCAACATGATTCTCAGATTGATGTGCTGGGGGAGCGATGCCAGAAATTGGAAGCCCAATCTGTTGCATTACAAAATTCTTCATTGTCTTTTATGAAAGATAGTATTATTCTCCATACTCAGCATGAGCTATTGGAGAATAGTTTGCGTGCTTTAAATTTGCATTGTTTAAATTTTCCTTGCACACGGTTTTTATCTCCTCAGATATTATTTGAGAAGTATTTGATTGATATTTTGGGATATCGAGAAGATAATTTTATTTAATTTTAGTTATTGGACTTTGTGTTATTTTTATAATTTAAACAGTATTGAGGAACTGCATCTCTTATTTATCTGATATTGCACTGCATGTGGACTCTGGCTTCTTTGGGTTTCAATTTAAATTTAGTCTACATATTTTTACTTTTACTTTAGATTGTGGTTACTTATTCTGTACTTGGTGAGGGTCGATGTTGCGAGTGTTTGACTGAGGTCAGGTGTTCTGTTAACATGGAGTTTGTACATAAAGATCTATTCTGTACTGTAGTAATTTGACTTGTTCAGCTTTTCAAATAGGTGTATGGATGTTCCAGGGCCCACTGTAGTATTTACAGTGATGCTTTTTTTGGATGGGCTCCTTATGTGAGTTTTGGAAGTTTGTGCTGATATGGTATGGCATGGTAGGTTTGCTCTTTGTTGTAAGGTTTTGCATTAGTTCACAATATGCCTGGTACTGGAGAATAGTGGTTGTTGTTGTTTTGTTAGTGAGATGATCAGAATCAGATTTTTCTATTCAAATATTGAGTTCTGTGGGTGAATGTCCTGGTTCTGCTCTGTACCTACTGTGAATGCAAAATATATGTTGAAAAATAAAAAGCAAGAACCATAGCACAGTTTATAACAACAAAATAAAAATGAGTTATAATTTAGTTTTATAAAATGTGCTGTTGGTTTTTGCTGTCCTTTAGTTCCTTGATGCAAATGGGACCGTAACTAGCCCTGTGCAAGCGGTGCAGCCGCACAGGGCAGAAAGGTTTGGGGGGCACATTTCGGCTGTCTGCTGTAGCCCTGCCGTCGCTGGCAGGACAATAGCAGGCAGATGAAATGCACTCCCTAAGCCTTTTTGCAGCACTTTAAGCAGGTCTGGTCCCTCCCTTCTCCGACGCGATGTCAGAGTAGGGAGGGACAGATCTTCTTAAAGTGCCGGCACCTTTCAGATTGGGAGCATGCCCCCCTCCTCCTCCCCATACCTCCGTCCAGCACAGCTTGCTCTTTCCCTGCTGCTGGCGCCTCCGTGAAAAAAACAGAGGGCGGCAGTAGCAGGGAAAGAGCAGGCAGCGCTGGACGGAGGTATGGGGTAGAGGGGGGGCGTGTGTCCGAGCTGCAAGCTGCACAGGGTGTGATTGCAGCTCGATATGGCCCTGTGTGCAAACATCTTGCATTTCCTCCATATAATTTAATCGGCTTTTTTGTTTGGTTCAGTCTCTGATTGGATTTCTGAAAAAGCCCCACCCCCTCTAAGGTGTATGTGTGTGTGTGTGGGGGGCACCTTTTCATACTTCACCTCAAGCAGCAGATTGCCTTGAGCCGCCCCTGATATCATAACAGCATTATCAGGACTCACAAAGCACCAAACCCTACCTATCAAAAAGGCAACACTGCAAATATTAAACCAATACATCTCAGAGAATATCAATACATCTCACTGGGGGGAAAAGAACAAGTGGGACTGTCAAATAGAAACTACATGAACAGAATACCTCAGCTTGGTTACACATGCAGAACATAGACCGTCACCACACAAAGAACAAGGGATCACAATTTAGAAATTTTTTAGTTGCAATTGCTCCAGTCACTTTCTTCTGGTTTCTTCCTGTCTTCTGCGAGCTGTCCATTTGTCCTTTCTTCTCTCTTCTAGATTTTTTCCATTCTCTCTCTATATCTTCTTTAACATACTGATCTTTCCCCTTTTGCTCTTCCCCCATTTCTTTCTTTATTTCTTTATCATCTACTCAAATTTCACCCTTCCATTCTCAATCCCCACTTACTCTCCGAATACCCGGCCAATCGTAGATTTTTCTTCCCTCCCACACAAAATATCTTTTCCCCTCTTCATCCTCATTCTCCATCCTCTTTTAGTACTCCCCCAAAATCAGCTCCCTTATAGTTCTAGATCCACCCAGCATCTGCTCCCTTCTAGTCCCATTCTCCCATGCCCCCACATCAGCCAATTTCCAGTCCTAGCCCCCCATATGCTCCTTTCCAGTCCCATTCCAGCCCCCCATCAACCCATTTCCAGCCCTATTCCAACTCCCATCAGCCCACTTCCAGTCCTATTCCAGCCTCCATCAGCCCATTTCCAGTCCTATTCCCCCATCAGCCATTTCCAGTCCATCAGCCCATTTCCAGTCCAAGCTGCCCCCATCAGCCCATTTCCAGTGTTAGCCCTTCCCATCAGCCCATTTCCAGTCCTATTGCAGCCCCCCATCAGCCCATTTCCAGTCCAAGCTCCCCATCAGCCATTTCCAGTCCTTTTCCTGCCCCCTTCAGCCTATTTCCAATCCTAGCCCCCCATCAGCCCATTTCCAGTCCAAGCTCCCCATCAGCTATTTCCAGTTCTATTCCAGTCCCCCATCAACTCATTTGCAGGCCAAGCAGTCCCCATCAGCCCATTTCCAGTCTAAGCTCCCCCAAATCAGCCCATTTCCAGTCCCAGCTTACCCTCCCATCACAGCCCATTTCCAGTCCTAGCCCTCCCCCATCATAGCCCATTTCCATTCCAAGCTTCCCCCCATCACAGCCCATTTCCAGTCCTCTTCCAGTCCCCATCAGCCCATTTCCAGTCCAATCTCCCCCTCATCAGCCCATTTCCGGTCCTATTCCAGTTCCCCATCAGCCCATTTCCAATCCTAGCCCTTCATCAGTCATTTGAAGTCCAAGAGTCCCACCATCAGCCCATTTCCAGTCCTAGCCCTCCCATCATAGCCCATTTCCAGCCCCAGCTTACCCTCCCATCAAAGCCCATTTCTAGTCCTAGTCCCCCCATCACAGTCCATTTCCAGTCCTAGTCCCCCCCAATCACAGCCCTTTTCTTTTCCCAGCTTACCCTCCTCTCACAGCCCATTTTCAGTCCAAGCTTCCCCCCCCATCACAGCCCATTTGCAGTCCAAGCTTTCCCCCCCATCACAGCCCATTTCCAGTCCTAGCGCCCCCACCCACCCATTGAAGAGCCCTGCGGCCATCTAAGGGACTTCAGAGGGAGCCGGGAAAGCCCGCACGAGGCCCTGGCTCCCTCTGCACAGCCGGCAGCTTGGAGTGTTTCCTCTCACACTGGCGGCTGTTTCAGTGAAGCACACTGAATGCTGGGAAAGGTTGAAGGTCATTTCCCGGCACTCACGCACTTCACAGAAACAGCCACCAGTGTGACGAAAACACTCTTCACGCTGGTGACTATGTAGAGGGAGCCGGGGTCTTGCACGGGCTTCCCCAGTTCCCTCTGAAGCCTTCCATCTGTGTGATAATGAAGTTCGCGCAGGGCCACCTGAAGATCGGGGGCCCTGCACGAACAACATTCTCGCACAATGGATGGGCCGGCCCTTCTCCTTGCAATCTCTGGGTGTTGTGGATCACCACTATTTACACTTGTAGTTGATCTACATAGTTACATGTGGGGATGCTTCTAAAATAACTCCCATAGGCACCTATGTGTGTTTGTAAAATAGGCTTGAAATAGGCATCCTTTTAGCCTTCCCATACAGCTGCCCTATTCTAAAATTATTCTCTTAATGCATACTACCCATCATGTTTTAGATTATCATTCTATATTTTTTTAAATCTTTTGTGACTGGAATATATAAATACAAGGATTATTTTATTGACTTGTATTTATTCTTGTATTTAGATCTAAATGTATTGTACTAGGAATGTAAATAGTTTCCCCCAAGTTTACCTCCATGTTAAAACCCTGTTCTATGTAGACGATGGCCTAATTTAACTGACCAAGTGTTATATTGTTTCATTGTAAACCGCACTGATGACAAAGAGCGCGGAATATAAGAAATGTTACATAAATAAATAAATAAATATACTACATCTGTGGAAGTCAACGATGGAAAAGCTCTATAATATCAACAAAGACAAAACCTGGAGCTGACTGTGAAAACTCTGAAAATTGCCCAGAAACTCAGAGAAGCTAAAGCCAAAGGAGAAAGAAAGACAATCACAGAACTCAACAGAGATTTCCAACGTGCAGCAAGACAGGACAAGGAAAAGTACTACAATGACGCATGCAAGGAAATAGAAGCAGAAACTATTAGAGGAAGAACAAGATCAGCTTTCCTAAAGCTACGAGAGTTAAAGAAAAAGTTCCAGCCTTGAACTAGAATGTTACAAGATGCTCAAGGTTCTATGTTGAATGATGCTGAGAAGATCAAGAAAAGATGGAAGGAATATATAGAGTTTTTATATAATAAAGATCAAGTGGACCAACAGCCGTTTCAACCTGTACCTTATGATCAGGAACCATTGGTAATTTATTTATTTATTTATTTATTTATTTTACATTTCTTATATACCGCACTATTTGCGATCAGCGCGGTTTACATAAAACAAACAGTATCCGACAATAAACAAGAGTTGAAGCAGCATTGAAAGCCTTATCAAAGAACAAAGCACCAGGCATTGATAGCATTCCCATAGAAGTATTACAGCAATCTGATGCAGCTGTTACTGTACTTACAAGGCTCTGCCAAGAAATATGGAAGACAACATCATGGCCAACTGACTGGAAAAGATCTGTGTTTATACCAATACTAAGGAAAGTTGATCCAACTGACTGTGGAAATTATCGCACAATCGCTCTGATCCCACATGCCAGCAAGATTCTACTGAAGATTATTCAAAAGAAACTACAACCATACCTGGAACAAGAACTACCTGAAGTGCAAGCAGGGTTCAGGAAAGGGCGAGGAACGAGGGACATCATTGCGGATGTGAGATGGATCCTTGAAAAGACTAAATACCAAAATAGATATCTATTTGTGCTTTATCGACTATAGCAAAGCTTTTGACTGTGTAAACCATGAGAAACTCTGGGCCACATTAAGAAGCATGGGTATACCAGAACACCTGATCGTACTCTTGGCACAATCTGTACATTGATCAAGAAGCAACAGTTCAAACGGAACAAGGAGAAACAGAATGGTTTAAAATAAGCAAAGGTGTAAGACAAGGCTGCACAGCCGTGCAACGAGCATTGTCGCCTCGTGCTTTGCCCCCCCCTTCCTCCCCCTTGTTCCCTCCCCCTCCCTCTCTCCCTCCAATAAGTCCACACGCTTTGCCGGTTTTCTTTCAACAGAACTATATACATTTATTGGTTCGTTTACAATGGTATTAACAGCCCAACACTGTTGGCCACAGCATGCGCCATACATTCAACAAAACACTGTAACATTTGCTTTCTTTCCGCCCCTCGAGAAAACACAGCCAGTATCCCGCAGTCCTTTTTACTGTCCTTATGAGGTAGCCATTCAAGCTTTCCCCCCGTCTTTATTCTTCTTCATCTCTTTTAGTCTCAAAGCTGTTACGCCTGCCGTTCAAGCAGGTTTAACTTTCTTGGTTCACCCCATTTGCCCGCCGTCAAAGCGAGGCCTGGGGGGCCCTCTGCGCCGTGTTCTGGTGACCTGATCTATCTCTCCGGGGGCAGGTCCAGGTGTCCCTCCTGCAACTCTCCCCCTTTACTTAAAGCCTAGGCTGTGTTCTCTCTCACCGGGTGCGTTTCTCCTGCCTTCCCTCGCATGCTGCGACTATTCCCCCCCATTTGGCAATAGGGCGGGTCGGGAGGGTGTCCGCTGCTCTTCGTGCTAGCGAAGCAGGGGGGGTGAATGGCGAAAGAGGCCGAGCAGGCCCGAGCACGCTCCTTTATTCGCGACTCGCTGCCCGCCCCCATTTCGCCGTCCCCCTGCCCCTCCCCCTCCTTGCCGAGCCCTCGGATGGCTCGTGCGCACCTGTGCACCGCCACGGTAATTCGCGGCTGCGTCTCAGCCGTGCAACGAGCATTGTCGCCTCGTGCTTTGCCCCCCCCCTTCCTCCCCCTTGTTCCCTCCCCCTCCCTCTCTCCCTCCAATAAGTCCACACGCTTTGCCGGTTTTCTTTCAACAGAACTATATACATTTATTGGTTCGTTTACAATGGTATTAACAGCCCAACACTGTTGGCCACAGCATGCGCCATACATTCAACAAAACACTGTAACATTTGCTTTCTTTCCGCCCCTCGAGAAAACACAGCCAGTATCCCGCAGTCCTTTTTACTGTCCTTATGAGGTAGCCGTTCAAGCTTTCCCCCCGTCTTTATTCTTCTTCATCTCTTTTAGTCTCAAAGCTGTTACGCCTGCCGCTCAAGCAGGTTTAACTTTCTTGGTTCACCCCATTTGCCCGCCGTCAAAGCGAGGCCTGGGGGGTCCTCTGCGCTGTGTTCTGGTGACCTGATCTATCTCTCCGGGGGCAGGTCCAGGTGTCCCTCCTGCAACTCTCCCCCTTTACTTAAAGCCTAGGCTGTGTTCTCTCTCACCGGGTGCGTTTCTCCTGCCATCCCCGCCAACTGCGAATCCTCGCTTGTTGACGGGGACCCCACCCTTCAAGACGCAGCTGTGGCCAACACCTTCTTTTTCCAAAGTTGCTCAACAGTATCCTGTAATGTGCACAGAAAAATGTCCATCCCTATGTCGGACAAGTGTACCCCATCTGGCCGATAGAGTCCTGGGCATCTTTCTTCTATGAGTTCGTGCGGGATGCTGTCGCCTCCCATCATCCCCATAAAGCGGGCCATCCACTTGTTCACTTTTTGTCGAGTCCTTTCAACCGCCTTGTGCGATCTCTCGCCCCTCCATACCCGTCGCGGTATGATGTGTGACCATGCCATTCGTGTCTCAGGAAATTTGTTTGACAGCATCAGCATGTCGCTCTGCATCTTCTTGGTGAGCTCGACACTGCGAATAGCCGCCAGGTCGTTGCCCCCTAGATGTATCACGATCATGGCTGGGCCCTGTGTCAGCCCCTTCCTTTGTAGCAGGAATGGTACTAACTGATCCCACAACATACCGCGTCGGCCGAGCCATACTACTGACACTTCTGCGCTTGGGAGTCCCAGATTCAACCCCTGCGGTCGGTCTCTCGCTCGCTTTTGTGCCCAGTGAACAAATGAATGGCCGCATATCCATGCTTCACAGGGCCATCGGCAGGGACTTGTTCCTAAATTGGATCAAAATTATGGTTACATCCACACTTCGGGCAGCAATATCAAATATAGTAACATAACACTGTAATCACGATTGTAAACATTAAACCGACATATACAAATTATCTCTTCTGGACCGCAATTAGGTTTGGGTTTTTTTTTTTTTTTTTTAATCTGTTGGCCATATGTAGAGCTTGAATCTGTCCGAACGCCATCGCCCGATACTCATAATTTGGGCTCTGGACATCCCTATGCTGGCCGCCGTTGAAGCGGCTCCAATTCGAAAGGAGTGCGAGCCGTAAAAGCTCGCATCCCGTCCGGTTCTGTCTATCGTCTGCTTGAGTACTCTGATGAATTGGAAACGTGACAGTGGTTCGCCGTTTGCATGGACGAACCATTGCTGGTTTGTGTGTGCCCGTAGTTGTTGATAGGCCAGAGCATTCCTCAGCGGGCATGACGGGTCCTTACGCAATGCCGACAGGACGATTTGTGTCCCTTTGCCATCGGCATCCGTTTTGGATCTGCGTAAGTTCAACACTATGGCATCTTTACTGATAGTGACGTCTCGTTCCTCAAGACCGCCATATGTCCTCCCACTCTTTGCTGATGAGGGGGCGACTATCTCGCCCACTCGGAATGCTCCGTAGAAGGCCCAGGAAAAGGCACACCTAAATAGCTTGGCTTCGTAGTTATCATAGCACACCTGGTCAGTGATACCCATCAGTTGCTGTAGCATCTGGTGCGTGATCGGGCGGCGTTGGTCAACCCTTCTGGGCTGCCCCAAGGACCAGCCTCTCATCACCTTTCTAATGACGAACTCCGCATTCGGGCTCTTCTTGCCTATGGCTTTTGCGAAAAATGATAAAGCGGATAGGCGTGCCTGCACCGCCCCTTTTGTGCACCCCATGCTTTTGCACTGCAAAATCCATCTCAGAAGCGATGACACGTCAAATCTGTCTTCATGATGTATTCCCGCCTCGCTGCAAAAGGATTGGTACATCTCCCATGCTGCTAGGTATTTCTTGCGGGTCTTTTCTGCTAGGGAGCAGAGCATGAGCTCCCATACCTCGGCGGGCCATATTCCCATATGTGTTCGGGGACTGCCGTCTTGACTGCGTCCGCCTCGGGCGCCAGTTGGTGGAAGAGCTTGATCTTGGAACGAGAAAGAGCGTCGGCAATGTTATTGCTTTTGCCAGCGATATGTTCCGCTCTAATGTTTATGTTATGCCCTAGGCATAGCGAAACGATTTTTCTTAATAATGTTACTACTCGTGGTGTCTTAGCTCTCATCCCATTCACCGCCCATACCACTGCTAGATTATCGATATGGAAGGTGATGGCTCTATTGGCTAGGCTAGAGGCCCAGATCATTAAGGCAACCATAATCGGGAAAAGCTCCAGGAACGTGATGTCCTTGGTGGTCTCTTCATCTTGCCATGCACGGGGCCATGCTTCCACACACCATGCCCCTTTATAGTAGATGCCGAAACCGTTCCCCCCCGACGTGTCGGTGAAAAATTCTAGCTCCTCATTTGACACCGGTGGTGCTTGCCAGAAGGCAAGGCCATTGAATGTGTGGAGGAATTGCATCCAGACTCGAAGGTCTTCCCGTATTTCCTTGGTCATTCTGATCCGGTGATGCTTTTTCTTGATCCCTCTCGTTACCCACACCATGCGGCGGCAGAAAACTCTCCCCATTGGCATTATCCTGCATGCAAAGCATAGCAGGCCTAGGATTGATTGAAATTGTTGCAGGGTGGCCTTACGCTGAGTGTGAAGTAACTGCAGTTCTTTCGCCAACTTTGTCACTTTATCTGTGGGGAGGCGAGACCTCTGCGCTATCACATCCAGCTGTAAGCCTAGGAAAGTAATGATTCCCGTCGGGCCCTCGGTCTTTTATCTTGCTAATGGGATCCCGAACAATCTTGCCGTTTGCTCAAAGATGCTTAAGATCCTTTTGCAATCGTCATGGTCTTTTCCAATGAATAGGAAGTCGTCCAGATAGTGGACCACTGTGTCAGGGCCTGCAATGTCCTCCACCACCCAGTGCAGGAAGGAACTGAATTGTTCGAAATATGCGCATGATATCGCACATCCCATGGGCAAACATTTATCGTAGTAAAATTCCCCATTGAACCCGAAACCCAGCAGTGGAAAGGACTCTGGATGCACCGGCAATAGCCGAAAGGCGGACTCTATGTCGGCTTTTGCCAACTGCGTGCGTCGTCCTTTAGTGCGAATCAGCTTAATTGCATGGTCAATGGTTGCATATTTGAACGAGCATAATGCTGGGTCAATATGGTCATTAACGGATCTCCCCTCTGGGTATGACAGGTTATGAATTAACCGGTGGTGCCCCGGTTCCTTTTTTGGGATGACCCCCAGGGGTGAGATTACTAGGTCCTTGAATGGGGGTGCCTGGAAAGGACCTGCCACTCTCCCTAGACTTATTTCTTTGTTTAGTTTTTTGCGTGCTATGTCGTTGTGTTTTCGTACAGATGGGGGGTTATTGATAACCCGTGGTATTGCTTCTTTTCTACTTATTATGGAAGGGATGCGGAAACCTTGAGCGAAGCCCACCTCTAAGCTGTTCGCCATGTCCCGCTTTGGGTAGGCTCTTAGCCATGGGCGCATGTTGTCAAGCTTGATGGGCGTGGGTGCCAGCCCCCTCCGTCGAGTGCTGCTGCAAGGCTCTATACGGCTTGGCCTCCCTTGGTGCCCTGCAGGTGACAGCGGGGTGCCCGTTTCCACATATTGAGCATATGTGTCTGAATTTGCAGGGCTGCCAGGTACAACTCCCCGCAATGTACTGCCGGCACGCCCGCCTCCCCGCCCATTGATTAGCTGGCCTCCCTTGCATGCTTTGGTTTGGCTGTTGCCATTGGGTGCCTGGGAGAGGCTGCATCATCCCGTCCTGACACCATGGCCTATTGTGCGCCATTTCTTCGGACCACAAGTCCAGATTTCGGTGATGCCAAGCTAGGGTGGGATCTTCGGCCATGCTTCTTCTGAACCTCACATCATAGTTCAGCCAAGCCCATCCGCCATATTGTTTATATGCCCTGGTGATCGTATCCAGGTACCTGGTCAGGTATGGGCCTGAGTCCGGTTCCTTCTCCATAATCACACTCATAAAGATGTGGAACGCCGAGACCCAATTATTGAGGGATTTGGGGATTTTAGGTTTCCTGTCCCTCTCATTCCTTTTATCTTTATCTTTGGCATTGCTGGCGTCCTCGTCCTGGTCCCTAAGGAGGAGGGAGAATATGTCAATATATTCTCGCTTCCAGATTTTTTTCTTTAATTTTTTGGGTACTGCCACAGCCAGGGAGCTCACCCCGCAGCGTGGATCGCGACTGGTGTCGCGCCAATCTTGCAGTGTTCTCTGCGGCATCCCTGATTGGTTGCTCGCGTGCTGCCCCCCCTCCTGAGTCTGCCCCGCCCATGCTTGCTTTAGTGGATTCATCTGTTTTGAGGTCTTCTTTCTCTTAACTTTCCTCAATGCATATTTGATCACATTTGCTATTGTCGTGTCACTGTCACTGTCTGCGCTAGAGTCGTCCGATGATGACGTTGCTAGCTCTATGGCACCTCTGTTCCCGTTGGACTTACCATCAGTTGTGGCCTGTGTTAACACGCCCGTGCTCGTTGACGGCTGCGCCTCGCTTATCAAGCCTGTGGTCCCCAGTCGTTGTTTGACCGAGGAGAGGCCGTGCTGGGTAACCTGCTCTCGTATCATCTGGAGCAGGTCGTCAAGCTCTTGTCCTTGCGCAGGAGCTGAGATTTGCTGCTGTTGTGGTGCCTTCGTCCTGTTGCTGCGCCTTGGTTGTTTTGCTATGTCCATTTTTTTCCCTTGTGTTCTTTTTTTGCCGACAGTCTTGCTTGCCCGAGCTCTACTGGTTGCCCTCGGCGTCGCCCTGCTGTCTGCTTGTGATGCTCTCTGTGCTTTGGCTTTCCGTGTCTCTTTTCCTGGCATCTCTATCCTAGGGTGAGATCTACTAGTTGGGGAAGGGGTGTAATGGGAAATCTGTGTTACCGTCTGTGTCCTTGTTGTAACATATATACCGTTCCTTTAATACTCTCACCTGTATCAACATTCCAAATGAAATATACATGTCATCCTAAATGCCCCCCCACATTTCTATAATTCACCTATAGTGTCCCCTCCATGCATCCTTTTTTTTTTACTGTAACATATTTCATGCTTTCCTTTATAGTCTGCTAGCCACCGCTCAGTAGTCCCACCTATTTATCCAATGCATTTTCTTTTTTTTTTTTTTGTTTGGTCTTAAAATACATCTGTAAATAATACATTTTCCAATCTTAAAATACTATTAGTGACCAGAAGATGGCAGCACTGCTCCACTTATCCCCTCCGTTGCTAGGGACAAACACTAGTACACACGTGAATTACACTGCATTCTAACTAGCTATTGTGGCGCTGATCCGCTTGTGGCATGTGCACGGCTCTCGCTGCCCCGAGCGTCCGCACCAGAACCCGCGCCGAAGGTTCAGCGTGAAGGAGGTCTGGCAGCAGCTCTCTGGAGCACTCTCGTCTCCCTGCCCTCCCCATCTTCCAAGGGGTACTCGCCCCCCCCCCTCTTGGGCCTCCCGGCCGTAGGCCCCTCGTGTCTGTGGGTATTCAGGCCGCAGACCCCACGTGTGTCCGCCATTGCTGGTGGTTAAAAGAAAATCATGCGGGGATATCCCCCCCCCCTCCCCGCGTTGCTTTCTCTGGCCGGATTGCTGCCCTCTCCCAAAGCGCTGGATGCGACTCGCATCTGCCCCCACCCCTGCACTCAAGATCACAGCCGCCTGTACTTGCCGCTCTGTGCCGCTCTGTGCTCCGTTTGGGTCGACTCTAATGCGTCCCCGAGGTCGGCTGATCCGATGTCTGATGCTGTCCTCTTCTCTTCCAGCGATGCCGTAGGCGGTGAAAATACGGATCCGTTGCTCCTCAGGTCAGTCCGCTGCTCTTCGTGCTAGCGAAGCGGGGGGGGGGGGGGTGAACGGCGAAAGAGGCCGAGCAGGCCCGAGCACGCTCCTTTATCCGCGACTCGCTGCCCGCCCCCATTTCGCCGTCCCCCTGCCCCTCCCCCTCCTTGCCGAGTCCTCGGCTGGCTCGTGCGCGCCTGTGCACCGCCGCTTACTTTCCCCCTACCTGTTTAATTTATATGCAGAACAAATCATCAGAGAAGCAGGATTGTATGAAGACAACAGAGGTGTGAAGTTTGGTGGAAGACTCATCAACAACCTTTGCTATGCTGATGATACCACATTACTGGCTGAAAGTGAAGATGATTTGAAACATTTGCTTCTCACAATCAAAGAACATAGTCTCAAAATGGGCCTGCACCTTAATGTAAAGAAGACAAAGATCATGACAACTGGCATAATCAACAGGTTCATTGTTGAAGGAGAAGAAATTGAAATTGTGAACAACTTTAACCTACTTGGATCAACTATCAATAAAGAAGCAACAAGCAGTCAAGAAATCAGACGATGCATTGCTCTTGACAGAATGGCTATGAAAGACCTAGATAAGATTCTCAAGAGCAGAGATGTCTCTCTCCATACAAAGATTCGACTTGTTCTAGCCATGGTATTTTCAATAACATCATATGGATGTGAAAGCTGGACAGTGAAAAAGATAGACAGGAAGAAAATTGATGTCTTTGAATTATGGTGCTGGGAACAAATACTGGCACTTAACAACAACATGAGTTAGTATAGAGGCCAGTAGTTTGCCTTTACATCTTTTTAAACTATATTGGTCTACAGTTTGCTTTAAATATAAGAACAATTCTAAAATTTCACTCCCTTGGCTCTTGTCTCCCGTGAAAATATATGTTTAGCTAGGAGCAAGAAAAATCGTCAGCACCATGCATGATTTTGTAGTGGCTAAATAAATTATTATATGAAGATCTCGCTGTTTTTTCCAGTGTCTTCCTGTAATAAAAACATACTACTGCTAGATAGCATCTTATTTTGTAGCATTATTCTAGATCTTCAGATGGAGATGTGCCCCATAGATGGAGGCCTTTCCCTGATTTTGACTGGCTTCAGCAGCAGGACCCACTATGAGGATTTTGAATAGTATGTTGACTTCCAAAGCCAATGGATATGCAGTGCGAAGAAGAAGCTATCACTTCAGGAGAGCTTTGCTGATCTAAATTAAAAGGTACTCAGAACAGAAAAACTACAATAAAGAGAGGGCTGGGGATACAAAGAAGCTTCTCAATTATCTTTCAGTGAGGAAGGTTTTCTATTAGAGAACACACGCTGAAATCTTGAAGGTTCACAGTATTACAATGGCATAGTGCAGCATTCAGTCCTACATAAACTGTTATGCCTCAGTCAAACATTTTTAAAATGAAATTTAAAACTTGTTTTAGCATTTGCTGTTGCATATCAAGTCCCGTTTCCTCATGTCACGATTTAGATTTATGACCACAGAACACAGGTCAGAGAAATCAAGTTTAATTGATCTATATGTGAAATAACAAGCAAAAGTTTTGAAATACATTTGGCAGACCGTTTGACCGTTATATAATGATATATGTATGGCAATGAATATAGTCAGTGATTCAAAACTTTAATATTAGGAGAAGGCTTTATCCAAATGGGTACATTTTCTTCATAAACTTGTGTGAGTGAAATATTTTCAACAAACAGTAAAGAACACTGAAATAAATTATTCCCATTACAAGAAAATAAACCATTAAAGCAGTTGATGATCATCATATCGCCAGCCATTGAATTTCAGAGGGTTTTCTTTTTTTTTTTGCTTTTTTTCTAGTCTTCTATGGGTTAAAAATTCAGGTCTGTTTATAGCTCATTTCTATAGTAACAGCAAGACTGAGACTTTTTATGGGCACCTAATAATTAGAAAGTGCTAGAAGGTATAACAATATAATGAATCAAAACTGATAGACTTGTGGGTTTCCATAGAAACCTGTATAATTATGATAATCAGTCCCCAGCGTATCCTCAGAATCATATACATTCAGTTAAATGCAATAAACATCAGCCACTATTTAGTGTGCTGTGATGCAGATTAACAGTGTGAGATAGAGGAAAGCTATGAATAAAATTGCTGTACACTTTATCTCGAATAAACTAATTTCCTAGATTGCTTTAATAAGGATACTGTGTGAAAGTGAACAATTTAAAGTGTATTTCTGTTACGTGTAAAGCCAACAAAATAGCATTACATAAAGTGGCTTAGTGATTGTTGATTTCATTGCAAATCAAAATTTACTGTAACTCATTGTGACACGTGGGAATCACACATAAACTAGTTTGGTTTCAAGTAATTTTGGAACATAAAATATATTACCTATTTGGACCATTTTTTTCCTTCACCTGCAATTTGCTGTTTAACTTGATCGCCTCTTTCTTTTTATTTTAGTAATAAAATCCCTTATGAGGTTGGCAATGAAAAGTGATCTGGGTCCAAGATAATCTGCAGTGGACCATTAATGTGCCACCTTGGCTTATAAAATAGGAGAATCTTCAATACCACAATGATTCTGACTTTTCAGTAGAGGTGCTCTAAGTCAATATTTATGATCTGTAAACACTGAACCTTGGTGATTTGTGGTTCTTTTTCTTTTTCTTTGCCCAGATTACAGGTTGTGATTCAAGTCTGGTTTTATGGCCAGTGGAGTTAAGCCACTTGTACCACAAAGGGAACGAAAGCAAACTTTTTGGAAGTGGTAGAAAATACAAGGAAGAAGTAAGAAAAAATTAGGATTCTCCACTCACCTTTTGATGAAAGTCAACGTTAGTGACAGAACTTTGTTTGAAGAAAATGTCAAGGGGCATTTTCAAAGTGATTAATGCAAGCAGGATATTCATCAGCACTAATCGCTGGCTAGCATCGGGGCATTACGGAGCTGGCACCCAAGGAAAATTGGTTAGTGGTGATCTTCATCCTGAAAGACTTGCCTTTCACTGCCATGGCTAACCGGGCAGCGGCTGAAGATTGCCACTGCCCAGTAAGCTGTGGTGATATCTGGCTGACCTGGATATTCAACGCAGATGGCCAGTCATGTCCCTAGAATTGAATACTCAGATTAAAAGGTCAGAGACAGCAGCTAGTCGCTTTATCAGCATTAACGATCGCTGATGAATATCCTCCCCAACAATTTTTTCTAATGGACAAAGCTACGCAAACAAATTGGTTTGCAGCTTGTCGTGCTGTGAGGGCTTGCGTGTATCAGTGATGCTGAGAGCTAAACTATCGGTAGTTTAACTACTGGCAGGGTCTCCCAAGATGGACAGGTCTCAGCTGAGGTGCCAGACCAAGACAAACCACTCATCTGGGCAGCAGCAAAATGGGATAGTGTTGACGGCGGAGGATCACACTTTTGTGACAACGGCAACAACACCAAACTTAAACTGCGCAGAAGAAAGGCACGGCAATCTACTTCTGTATCTTGCCATGAAAACCCAATGGATAGTTACAACAAAACAAATTTTGCTATGGTGCTGGAAGATGAGACCCCCAGGTCGGAAGGCACTCAACTAGCTACCGGGGAAGAGTTGAAGACTTTTCAGAGTAAAGCCAGCATTTATGATGTGGTTGGATCAAAGCCCTTGGGACGTCTGACTGCTGATGTAGCTGCGCATGAAATGAGAGTCAGAAGCTGTAAAGATGTCTTACACATTGGAACATGGAACGTATGAAGCATGAACCAAGGGAAGTTGGAGGTGGTCAAGAATGAAATGGAACATGTACAACTCGATCTGTTGGGTGTCAGCGAACTGAAATGGACTGGCATCGGGCACTTTGCATCAGATGATCACATGGTCTACTATGCTGAAAATGAAAGACAAAGAAGAATTGGTGTTGCATTTATAATAAAGAAGAAACTTGCAAGAACTGTAATGAAATACAATGCAGTCAGCAAACACTTAATCTCTATTTGTCTACGAGGATTGCCTATCAATACAACTATAATTCAAGTATATGCCCCAACGACAGCTGCAGAAGAGAATGAAATTGAAGAGTTCTATGAACAAGTACAAGCTGAAATTGACAGAACATTCAAACAGGATATTCTGATAGTCATGGGTGACTGGAACGCAAAAGTTGGCAACAAAGAAGAAGGCAAAGTAGTTGGAAAATATGGACTTGGCAACAAAAATGAAGCTGGAGAAAGACTGATAGAATTCTGCAAGACCAATGATCTATTCATCTCAAACACCTTCTTCCAGCAACACAAGCAGCGACTGTACACATGGACTTCACCCAATGGATTGTATAAAAATCAAATTGACTACATCTGTGGAAGTCAATGATGGAAAAGCTCTGCAGCATCAACAAAGACAAAACCTGGAGCTGACTGTGGTACAGATCATCAACTACTAGTATGCAAACTCAAGCTAAAGTTGAAAAAGAGCAAACCACTCATGAATGCAGCAAAATATGACCTTGAGAATATACCACTGGAATTTAAAGACTGCCTGCAAAATTGATTTGCTGCTTTAGATACAAATGACAGAGCTCCGGAAGAGTTATGGAATGACATCAAGAAGGTTGTGCTGGAAGAAAGCGAGAAGTCTCTACAAAAGGTGAAAAAGCAAAAACGGCCAAAATGGATGATGGAAGAAACTCTGAAAATTGCCCAGAAATGCAGAGAAGCTAAAGCCAGAGGAGAAAGAAAGACAATCGCAGAAATCAACAGAGATTTCCAACGTGCAGCAAGACAGGACAAGGAAAAGTACTACAATGACACTTGCAAGGAAATAGAAGCAGACCTCTATTAGAGGAAGAACAAGATTGGCTTTCCTAAAGCTGCTAGAGTGAAAGAAAAAGTTCCAGCCTCGAATTGGAATGTTACAAGATGCTCAAAGTTCTATGTTGAATGATGCTGAGAAGATCAAGAAAAGGTGGAAGGAATATACAGAGTTTTTATATGATAAAGATCAAGTGGACCAACAGCCGTTTCAACCTGTACCTTATGATCGTGAACCATTGGTGATGAAAGAAGAAGTTGAAGCAGCATTGAAAGCCTTATCAAAGAACAAAGCACCAGGCATTGATAGCAATCCCATAGAAGTATTGCAGCAATCTGATACAGCTGTTACCATACTTACAAGGCTCTGCCCAAGAAATATGGAAGACAACATCATGGCCAACTGACTGGAAAAGATCTGTGTTTATACCAATACTAAAGAGAGGTAATCCAACTAACTGTGGAAATTATCGAACAATCGCTCTGATCCCACATGCCAGCAAGATTCTACTGAAGATTATTCAAAAGAGACTACAACCATACCTGGAGCAAGAACTACCTGAAGTGCAAGCAGGGTTCAGGAAAGGGCGAGGAACGAGACACATCACTGCGGATGTGAGATGGATCCTTGTAAAGACTAAAGAATACCAAAAGGATATCTATTTGTGCTTTATCGACTATAGCAAGGCTTTTGACTGTGTAAACCATGAGAAACTCTGGGCCACATTAAGAAGCATGGGTATACCAGAACACCTGATCGTTCTCTTGCGCAATCTACATTGATCAAGAAGTAACAGTTTGAACGGAACAAGGAGAAACAGAATGGTTTAAAATAAGCAAAGGTGTAAGACAAGGCTGCATACTTTCCCCCTACCTGTTTAATTTATATGCAGAACAAATCATCAGAGAAACAGGATTGTATGAAGACAACAGAGGTGTGAAGATTGGTGGAAGACTCATTAACAACCTTCGCTATGCTGATGATACCACATTACTGGCTGAAAGTGAAGATGATCTGAAACATTTGCTTCTCACAATCAAAGAACATAGTCTCAAAATGGGCCTGCACCTTAATGTAAAGAAGACAAAGATCGTGACAACTGGCATAATCAACAGGTTCATCATTGAAGGAGAAGAAATTGAAATTGTGAACAACTTTAACCTACTTGGATCAACTATCAATAAAGAACCAACAAGCAGTCAAGAAATCAGACGACGCATTGCTCTTGACAGAATGGCTATGAAAGACCTAGATAAGATCTTCAAGAGCAGAGATGTCTCTCTCCATACAAAGATTCGACTTGTTCAAGCCATGGTATTTTCAATAACATCATATGGATGTGAAAGCTGGACAGTGAAAAAGACAGACAGGAAGAAAATTGATGGCTTTGAATTATGGTGCTGGCGGCGAATATTGTGTATACCATGGACTGCCCGAAGAACAAACCAGTCGGTAAGAGGAGATCAAACCTAAGCTTTTTTTAGAAGCTCAGATGACAAGACTTTGACTTTCATACTTTGGACACATCATGCGAAGAGAGAGATCATTAGAGAAAGACATCATGCTTGGCAAGATAAAAGGTCAACGCAAAAGAGGAAGGCCAGCAATGAGATGGATCGATACAATAACAGCAGCTACGGGTACCAGTTTGTCAACAATGAGCCGCCTGACTGAAGACCGAAAACAATTTAGGATAGCTATCCAGAGGGTCGCCATGAGTCGACTCCGACTCGACGGCACTTAACAACAACAACCCAAACAAAGCTGGGGAGGGGGAAATACTTAAAGGGCCTGATGTTTTTGGGAAAAAGCAAACTTTAACCACAGAAATCTTTTGCATATACTTCTGCTGCTTAGGATTCTAAGGGGTATGTTTACTAAACTACGGTAACGTAGCAGCAGCTACGTTAGCGCACGTTAGGTAACGTTAACACGTGCTATGTAACGTTAACGCGCGTTAACGTTACCTAACACGCGTTAGCGTTCCCGGCTGCAGAGGGTGGAGAGAGGGCAGAGAGAAGTGGTCAATGGGCATGGAGTGGGTGGGGAGAGGCTCCCACGACACCAACGCGAGTGAAAACCTGGCATTAGATGCACATTTGCAGGAGAGAGAAACCATTTCAGTGTCAGCAATGTACCGCATAGGCAGGGAGCCGCTAAAAGATGATAGTAGTGCTCCATCTGCAGCAACAGTATAGTGGCCAAGTATGAAAGGCCACTTGCAGGGACAGCATGGCGATGGTGCAAATGGGGCATAGGGAGACTGCAGGCGGACATGCAGTGGGGGCAACTGGGGCACAGGGTGAACTAGGCCATCGCCCAGGTGGCACATAGGAACATAGAAACTGGAAATCAGCAGGACAGCAGCTGACCAGGGCCAAACATGCCCAGTAGTTCATGTTCTACAGTGTCCCATCCAGGGGACATTACCCAGCAAGTACCCCAAAAGTCACACAGGTACCACCATGCCTGTAATAAGGCAAACAGTGCACATCTGGGGACCACACTAACAAGAGTCCATAGACCACACCCAGGATGGATCCCAAAAAGTTCGTAGACCCAGCTAACTGAACACACTTTACGGCAGCCCCTAGTAAGGCATTGCAGGGTGTGCCCATATGTTGTCGGAAACATATATACACCCAGTAGGCCAAACTGGGTACACCATACCTGAGGTGCATACCCTAGCCTGTGCACAGTCGGCAGTAACAACTCACTCCACCTACATCTAACCGGTCCACTCTAGCCAATAGTTGCTAGAGCACCAGCCTGACATCCCACCAGCCAACACTCCCCCATGTGGAAGGGACATAACATTGGTAGGCAGTGATGGGGGGGGGATGTGTGGATGCCCATGTATGCCTCGCCACTCCAGACCACGCACCCTGGGCAACCGCCTACCTGCAAAGCGGATGGCCTGGGACCACGCACAGGCAGCACCGACAGCATATGGTTATGTCGGCATGGCAGGGGAGGGTGTTTGTGCTGGAGGGAGCAGTGCCACCCGCCTGCAGTGGACCTAGGCCATGCCCTGTACCAGTATGTGGTGTGCAGTGCAACAGAAAAGGTCTTCCTGAGGAAAGTAAGGGTAGCCCCAGGGACCACTATTCCTCTGTGGCAATAGTGTGGTGCAGTACCCACAGCCAGTGTGTCCAGAAGCAGAGGGTCACAGGTTCAAGTACCAGCTGTGGATCCTACAGAGCATCTCCTCACATTTTATCTTACAATGCAGATATAACATCAACATGTGCAAACCCCAAAGCCATGTCAAACAGGGGTTAAAACACCCACTCACACAGGCTCCACTATCCAAAGCTTACAAGGCGCCTTGTAATGTGCCTTATAAGGTGCCTTGTAACACACGTTAGTCTAAGGCGCCTTGTAATGTGTATTAGCTGATATGGCTTGCTGTAATGATGCACCGCCCATGCCTTTATATTGGCATCTGTACCTTTATCGTGGAACCTAACGCAGGTGACATTAACACAGTTTAGTAAACATACCCCTAAATGTATCCTGCAATTCACATGAGTAGATTTAGGAACACAGGGGCATGTTTAATAAAACATGGTAGCTAGGAGCATGGGATTTAGCATGGGGCTAAGGTGCTTTTTCTCCACACAGTAGCTAGAAGAGTGTGGCCACAGGCGACTGCGCTAAAAACGCTGTACTATCTGAGCAGCTACTAATAGGTAGGGTTAAGATTCCCTGTAAGTATTAGTGTTTCCTGTAAGTATTAGTGTATTTGTCTCATATCCCCTCGTGTTAAATGTATCCCCCAATTGTGTTGTGACCACTTTGATTGAAGGATAAGGTGGTATATAAAACTGTCTAAATAAATAAATAAATAAATAAATAAGGTGTAGAATGGGCGAAGAGTGGGTGGCGATGCGATGTGTAGCTGGCACAGCTGTGCTAGATGTGCACAAGTGGCACAAAGACGCTGCTAGTGAAGGCACAACTATTGCCTGCCTCTGACCAGGTGGTAATTGCACCTGCCTTGCTAGCACAGTTCTTTAAGAATCAAATGGGTAAATAGGCGGTGTTAGCAGAATACCTAGGCACCTGCCTAGGCCACCTGTTTGGAGGGGCTGCATGATACCTGACAGCTACAAAACTAGAGCTTGCAGGGACAGTAGGGAAATATCCACAGAAACTTCAACAGCTGTCTTGACTGACTGTTGTTCACATCTTCATATGCACTGGATAGTTGTCAGAGGGCTGCTGGTGTTGTGTGGTATGGAGGTATCAAGATATAGAGCCTATGTGCTTCAGTCAATACTTGCCACATAGCCAAAGTTGGATCCAACACAGTACAGTGGAAGGTGGGATATGTAACATACAAGTAAAATGACAGTTTGGTATCAAAAGGTGCCATCCGACCCCCACCTCCCCTGCATGGGGTGGGGTGCATATAGTAGTGCATATGTGCAACTGAGGGGGCCATGCCAGTGCCATGGACCATGTTCCTTTGGTAGACAGACCCTCATTCTGACCATGGCAGGATATAGCTCTGAGTAGGTAACTAACAATTCTACCACTAAACACAGACTTGCTTTCTTGGAGGTCAATGAGCTGTTTACTGAGATAGATGCAGACAGAATATACAATCACATTGAGCTCAATAACATCATGGTGATAGAGCAAAAGGGCAATAAGAGATGAACATATGGAACCAAAGACCAGTTAATGCTGAATAAGGCCATTATGGCCAGTGCTAAGAAAGGCAGAAATCTCAGAATAGCATGGATTGATTATAAGAAAGCTTTTGACAGCATCCCACACTCTTGGATAATACATTGCCTTGAAATGTATAAAATACATTCTGGTTTGATAGAGTATATTAAGTTGACTATGAAAATGTGGCAATCCACACTCTTCTTGAGATATGAAGATGGTCAGTACATCATTCCTAACATAAAGATCCAGTGAGGAATATTTCAGAGATTCCCTGTCGCTACTTCTGTTTTGTTTGGCACTTAATCCGATGAGTGCTCTCATCAACTCTTTGGGGTATGGATTTAACCTGAATTCTAAAGACTGTACAAACCCAGAAGCAACTTCCCATCTGCTATTTGTAGATGATCTGAAACTCTACAGTTCCAGCGACCAACAATTAGCAGAGGAGCTTCGTGTGGTGAAAAGCTTTTCTGATGACATCAGGATGACTTTTGGCCTTGACAAATGTGCTAAGGCAACTTTTTTCAGAGGAAAATTGAGCAAAACCAAAACATCTCCCTTGCTCAGGGCTGTGACATCAAGGACCTTGAACAATAAAGCGTATATAAGTATCTCAGAATAAAGGAAGGAATGACACTTGAGCAGAAACTATTGAGAGAGAAGATCAGTAAAGAATATTACAGGAGATTAAAACTGTTATTGAAAAGTGCTTTATCATCAAGAAATAAGATAAAAGCCATCAATCAGCTGGCAATTTCTGTACTCTCCTACAGTTTTGGGATTGTGGATTGGCCTCACAAAGAGCTTGAAAAACTGGATGTGTGAACAAGAAAAATCCTCCATACTCATAAAGTAATTTACAAGAATCAGTGTATGCCAAGATTGTACATCCCTAGAGCTGAAGAAGGGCTAGGACTTATAGAGACTGACTACACCTACAGAGCTACTATCATAGGCCTCCAAGCCTATCTGACAGAATCATCGGACCCAAATACACAAAAAATGCTGAAATATGAAAGTGAACGTCCAGAATCTGTCTCCATCATCAAACTTGGACAAGCATTCTGACAATTAGAAGGAATGAGCGAGAATCCACAGGCATGCATAGGAAAGGAAGTAACAGAATTTTCAAAACAAGAGAAAAAACTCTTCAAAGAATTAGATCAGCAGACGAGGAAAAACAAGTAGGAAATGCACAAACACAGTGGAAAATACAGTGTTACTCCAAGAATCTTTTGTCAATCAAGAACAGACACACAAATGGTTGAGGAGAGGTAGACTGAAACCGAAGGATGAAAGTTTGATAGTTGCAGCCCAGGACAGCGGATTAGAAATGAGATGGTTTATGGCGCGTATTGAAAAAATTGGCACAACAGACATATGCCGATTCTATAAGAAAGAGTTGGAAACAGTGACCCACCTAATAGCAGGCTATGAAGTTTTGATAGTGGAAAATTTCTATACAGAAAGGCACAACAAAGTAGCATGCTTCCTCCACTGGAAACTCTGTAAACACTATAACATCACTGTCCCTGAAAAGCACTGGGATCATGACCCTAAGAGAATAACAGGGAATGAAGAGGTTATGATCACCTAGGACATTTCCATACCGACGGATAAGAAACTGGATGCCAGGAAATCTGATATAGTGGTAAAGAAGCGAACACCAGAATGGCATTGATAATAGAAGTGTCAGTACCGAGTGATTATTCTGTGAATCACATGGAGAGGGAGAAGATCTTGAAGTATCAAGAAATGCATCAGAGACCAAGAAAATGTATCAGAAAGATACAGAAATATTTCCCATTGTACTGGGAGCCACAGGCCTGATAAAACAGAATTTCCAAGCACATCTTGACAATGTACCCATACATGTTACATCTTATGAACTCCAGCAGGAGGCTCTCTTTGGCATGATGCAAGTATTACACCATGCATTAGCAGTAAATTTGAGAGATTGTGATCATATTCCACATACCCTGACTTAGAAGTGAGGTTCATGACTGCCATGGCATGCGCAAATATAACCCATTTGGAGAAACTACCCCGGGATAAAGTCCACAATGGCTAGGATGCTGTCCAAGTCATATGAGAGGAGTGACTGAGAGAGGATTCTCTCCTCACACATCAGAGTCCTTGTACTGTGTTACCTGCAGCCTAGGTGAACAGACACTATGGAAACCTTAGGGGGTGAGGAGGGTTCCTATATCCGTTCCATATAACGGACACTGTAGACACCCTGCCTGATTCCATACAAGGCCCCCTGCACCTTCAGATGCCGCATTTTCACCCGTTCTCCCACAGTTAGGAGTGCTGCATGGACTCTCTGCATGTACTTGCTTTCCTGATTTGCATGCCCCGTCCTCTTGTACTTTGCCCCATTGTTCTGAGCTGTGCATGTGGCTGTGCCTGTTCCTAGTCATCCCTCTCTATTCTGCACTGGCCTGTTACTACTGTCCCATAGGTATGGCTGTGGCACATTTATTACTGTCTGCAGTGGTTCTATAGTCCACTGATGCCTTAATAATGCATTTGTAGCTTACAATTGTGGGACCCGTGTTGTGAATACGTTCACAATGCGCATGCACTATTGCTGCACATTCAGTATTACCACAGCTACACCCCCTGCATCTATCACAGCTTCGATGTCCTCACCGCGGTAAATATGTGTTTGTCCCATGTTACCTGCCACACTTTAATAAACACATATGCTTATTTCTGAAAATCAGTGTTAAACATTTAACCTTTCTCCCTGCCCTAACACCATCTTCTTAGTCAGCCAATTTTAGTCTTCTAAATTTCAGGCATTCTAAACCCCTTGAAAATTGACCTCTGTGTTTCTGAGAGGAGAATGTAGATTCTTTATAACCTAAAGAGGAAGAGGCTGTTGCATGCTTTTCATGTCTTCTCTTGGACCCTCTTGAAGGTAATTTCATTAAGGAAGTGCCTAGTTAGAGTTTTCAAGCGTCTATTGTGGTACTGCAGACCCTCTGCAGACAGAAGAAAATGCTTTTAACTTAGAAAAAAGAGGCAAACACCGGCTGCAGCATCGCGAGGAGCCATATAGGGGGAGCAAGAGGGACCTCTGGAGGACTGAGGAGCCACACCCCAGAGCCAATGATGCAATACCGGGCTGCACCCAATCCAGAAAGGGAAGAATTCCTTTTAAAAGCCCAGACACAGGAGACACAAGAGACACAGGAAGGAAGCTAACCCTGGAAGGAGAAAGGACAGCTTTCCTGGAAGGAGAGAAGGACCAGGGAATAGGAGTCCTGACAGAAGGAACCGGCCCAGCAGACTCAGCAGAACCAGGTGAAGGAATCCGCTTCAAATATCCCAAGAGGGGAGAGGATACGCTTTCCAAGTGGGAAAGATACAAAGAAGAAGCTAACCCTGGAAGGAGAAGGACTGTGCCAGAGAGTCCTGGACCTGAGTCTGGCAGAGGCCAGCAACCTTTGAAAGACACAACGAGGAGTAACCAAGAAGGAGGTGAAAGAAGTACTTTGAAAGGTAACATTCTTGGCACAGAGAGAAAGAAGCTGTGGTGCAAGTGTGGCTTAACCCCAGCAGAAGGCCAGCCGGAGAACTGGAGGCCTACCTTGGTGTCAGAGAAGCCAAACCACAGCAGGAACAAGCATCAACCCTCACTTGGCCGTGATAAACCCAAAAGGAAAGGTAATCACTATTTTACTGATTGTGATTTTATGAATGCTGTGACGCAGGAGGAGCAGGGCCTACAGGAATGCTGTCCTTCTAGAACTATTTGTGCTACAAAATACAAACCTGTGCCAAACAAGAAACTCTCTAGTAAAAGAGCAGTAGGCGAGAGAAACTGTCCTCACTCTAGAGGTGTACAAAACCAAGGCTTACCTTTGGATGCAGCGCATTGGGACATCGTACAAACATTATATAAAAAGCCTGAATGAGAGCCACTAGAAATTCCTGACTGTGAACCAATGCAGGTGGAATTCCCGGATGACCTTTCGGACCCCGAGATGGATTGCAGCTATTGCCTGGCAGAAAGCTTTGAGTCCTTAGCCGAGGAGTAGAGCTGTGGTCTGGGGAAAGGTTTGAATCTGTGTTTCTTATAGTACTGCTGTGAAGTTAACAGGTCTAACTCAGTTCATGTTTCTTTTTCTTTCAACCTGAAGCAAGGACATTTTTGTGTTGATGTAAATTCTGAGCTATTGAACCTATTTGCAATACGGGAAATAAAAGTCTTTATTCTCCCTACACTCGGACGGTTATATTCTTTGGAGCTTTCGTTACCCAGAAGGCAACCAGGACTATAAAAACCTGGGCCCTCTCTTTGAGCTAAACTCCACCATAAAATATTTTTGTGTCCACCTTCCCTGCTGTGACATCCCAGTGCCACCAGGGGGGCGGTGTGACATAAAATGGCGTAGTTATTGGATTTTTGCCCAGAACGTACGTCAACGCCAAAAAGAAAAGAAACTTAAAACTCCTGAAAAAAAGGAAAAGTCTTGGTTGTGCTGCTGAGAAAAAAAAAATCCCTAAAACCCGGAGTGGATCAGCTGGAGAAACTGGACCGGAGGAGAAAAAGACCCGGAGCGGAGTTCCTGAAAACCCGGAACGGATTGGGTAAATCCTGAACAAGGAAAATCCTGTTGCCGATTCCTCAAGCAGAGAGCTGTGGCGAGCAACAGCAACTTCCATTCCCATGCTGATTACACACTAAACTCAGGTAAAATGTAATTGAGCCTGTCTAGTGTCGGACACCGGAGGAAGTTTAAAAAAAAAAAAAGGGAAAAAAGTTTAGGGAACCGCACTTGGTTGTTTCTCTTTTTCTATCCTTGCAGGTGCACCATGGAGCCAAGAGAGCTATGCGCATGGATGGCCCACCAGTTTGACAAACAAGCAGAGGTGGCGCTGAAGAATCAGGCCCAAGCGTTGCAGGCCATGCAAGCCCAGCAAGCACCAGTTTTACAAACAATGGAAAGCTGGTTGGCTCAGCAAAAGGAAGAGATGGCAAGGGTCAATGCCGAGAAGTCGAGTGCGACTGGTCTAAACAACCAAGGGGTTGGACAATGGACATGTCATGATTTGGTGGTAGGAAAATTGAGTCCTGATGATAATGTGGACGATTTTCTAGACTCCTTTACAAGAATAGCTAGTTCAGCTAATTGGCCGCCTGAACAATGGTCAATACGTCTCGCAGCGTCCCTTACGGGCGAGGCACTGGCTGCTTACCGTTCAATGCCGCCTGCCTTAGCCAACACCTATGAAGAGGTAGTGCTAGCAATTAGGGATCGCCTAGGGCTTACCCCATTGACCTACAATAAAATGTTCAGGGCTACTACCCTTAGGGCGGACGAAATGCCAAAAGCCCTTGGTTACAGAATCAGGAGCCTAGCGTACAAGTGGCTACAGCCAGAAAGGAAAAACATAGAGACACTAATGGACGCCATGGTATTAGAACAATACATGACAGCGGTGCCCAGTAGGGTACAGAACTATCTAATGTTACAAAATTGCTGTACCACTACAGAGGCAATAACCCTTACCGAGAGGTACCTAGAGGCTGAGAAAGTCACCCAACATAGGATGGGTAACCCTAAAGCAGCAATAGGTATGGAAGCCCGGAAAGTAGGGAGCCCTTCCCGACCAGTATATGGCAATGTAAGAATTAATAACCCTCCAGATAGGAAAAAGGTTAAGTGCTGTTTTTCCTGTGGTAAAATGGGACATTTAAGGAATGATTGTTATGCTCGCACTGCTCTTGTGGGGGAGGCCCCAAAGACAGTCCGAGAAGGATTTGTGTTAACTGTACAAATACATGGAGTGGATGTAAGGGCGCTTCTGGATTCAGGCGCTGATCAAACGATGATGTCCCAAAAGTTATGGTCTGTGATCAGAGGCCAGGGAGGATCAGTTCCTGAATATCCAGAAGGCCGTGTTAAGATAAAATGTATTCACGGGGCAGCCACAAGCTATCCTCTCTATAGGCTATGGGTCAAAGGCTTGGGAATAAAAAAGAAATGCTGGTAGCAGTCGTGCCGAAATTGCCCCAAGAATTAGTATTGGGTCGCGATTGGCCGCAGTTCCGGAGGAGCCTTAAAGAGGGCTTATCTCCACCAATAATCCCACATTCCACCTGTAGTTGGCATGAGTCTGTGGATAACCCAGAGTCACGGTCTAAGCCGTCCGATCGCTCCATCGCCCAGCGAAACAGCCTAGCTGCGACTACGAACCCCATGGTTCCTAGCCCTCTGTGAGAAAGACCGAAGAAAAATCAAGAAAAGGAAGGGCAGGAGGTGCCTAAAAAGTTTGTGATGAAATTTTGCAAAACTTCCAAAAAAGCCCGTTGCCCGCAAAGAGCTTCAGCACAAGCCGCCGGCTACGACCTTTATAGCGCTGAAAGCCAGGTCATCCCGCGGCAAGGACGCAAGTTAGTTAGTACAGATCTACAAATAGAAATATCTCTGGGGTGTTATGGAAGAATAGCTCCACGATCAGGACTGGCTGCTAAACACAGCCTGGATGTAGCTGCAGGAGTAGTGGACCCTGACTACAGGGGCGTCTTGAAAGTACTCCTCTGCAACTTTTCGGAGGAAGATTTCAAAGTTCAAGTAGGGGACAGGATAGCTCAATTAATTTGTGAGCGAGTGGGTTTCCCTAGCCTGGAAGAAGTCGCCATGCTGGCTCCCACTAGCCGCGGAACGGATGGTTTCGGCTCCACCGGGAGGGCAGAGATGGAAGGCTTCGTGGCTGTAGGAAATGACCACCCAGAAGAGGACCTTGGCCCTCAAATAGAGGATTGTAAGGAAGGCTCCATACCCAAGATGGGGGAAGAACTCTCCGTAAGCCAACGGAAGGAATTAGTCCAATTACTGGAGGAGTATACAGACGTCCTCACTCCGATACTGGGAGAAACGTCATTAGTGGCTCATGAAATTCTTACGCTACCGGGAAAAATCATCCGACAACGTCCTTATCGCTTGCCGGAGGCCAAGAGGCAAGAAATTATCAATCAAGTGGAAGAAATGCTGCAATTAGGAGTCATCGAGGAGTCGCACAGTCCATGGTGTAGCCCAGTGGTACTGGTGCCAAAACCAGATGGGTCTCTACGTTTCTGTATTGACTTTCGCCAACTGAATGCCGTATCCACTTTTGATGCTTACCCCATGCCCCGAATTGAGGAGTTGCTCGACCGGCTCGGCCAAGCAAAATTTCTGACGACATTAGATATGACGAAAGGGTATTGGCAGGTCCCTTTGACGCGGGATGCCAAACCCAAGACTGCCTTCAGTACGCCCTCAGGTCCCTTCTAATTCCGTAGAATGCCGTTTGGTCTACATGGGGCAGCGGCCACGTGCCAGCGCTTAATGGATATCATTCTACGACCCTACCAAGCGTTCGCTACTGCCTACATGGATGACGTGGTAATCCACAGTACCACCTGGAAGGACCACCTACACCAAGTGAGCATTATATTAGCAGCTATGAGGAAAGCGGGCCTCACGTTGAACCCGAAAAAGTGTACCTTCACGGCAAAGGAAGTTAAGTACTTGGGTCACCTCGTGGGCCGCGGAACAGTACGTCCTCTACAAGATAAGGTAGAAAGCGTCAGGAACTTTCCTGTCCCACGACATAAGAAGCAGTTATGGAGCTTCCTTGGCCTTATCGGCTATTACCGACGCTTCATACCACACTTTGCGGAGGAAAGCAATATTTTCACTGAAATGCTGAGGAAAAATGCCCCAAATTTGATAAAGTGGACACCAACGGCGGAGACAGCTTTCCAACGATTGAAGGGAAAGTTATGCCACGCACCTGTGCTACGCGGGGTAGACTTCCATCAGACCTTCTTGTTGCAAACCGATGCTTCGGAGATGGGCCTCGGTGCCGTGCTGTCCCAGATACAGGATGGGGCAGAACATCCTATTCTGTTCCTGAGTAGGAAACTATCGCTGGCGGAACGAAAGTACACTACGATTGAGAGAGAATGTCTCGCTATTAAGTGGGCCATAGAGGCACTAAAATTCTATCTAAAAGGGAGGAAATTTGTCCTCATAACCGACCACGCCCCTCTGAAGTGGTTACATACCATGAAGAACGAAAATAACAGATTGACCAGATGGTATATGGCTTTGCAGCCTTATGATTTCCGAATAGAGCACCGAGCTGGGAAACTACACTTTAATGCGGACGCAATGTCGCGTGGAAGAGGCTTCACCAGCCCGTCATATTTTAAGAGGGGGGATATGTGGTACTGCAGATCCTCTGCAGACAGAAGAAAATGCTTTTAACTTAGAAAAAAGAGGCAAACACCGGCTGCAGCATCGCGAGGAGCCATATAGGGGGAGCAAGAGGGACCTCTGGAGGACTGAGGAGCCACACCCCAGAGCCAATGATGCAATACCGGGCTGCACCCAATCCAGAAAGGGAAGAATTCCTTTTAAAAGCCCAGACACAGGAGACACAAGAGACACAGGAAGGAAGCTAACCCTGGAAGGAGAAAGGAGAGCTTTCCTGGAAGGAGAGAAAGACCAGGGAATAGGAGTCCTGACAGAAGGAACTGGCCCAGCAGACTCAGCAGAACCAGGTGAAGGAATCCGCTTCAAATATCCCAAGAGGGGAGAGGATACGCTTTCCAAGTGGGAAAGATACAAAGAAGAAGCTAACCCTGGAAGGAGAAGGACTGTGCCAGAGAGTCCTGGACCTGAGTCTGGCAGAGGCCAGCAACCTTTGAAAGACACAACGAGGAGTAACCAAGAAGGAGGTGAAAGAAGTACTTTGAAAGGTAACATTCTTGGCACAGAGAGAAAGAAGCTGTGGTGCAAGTATGGCTTAATCCCAGCAGAAGGCCGGCCGGAGAACTGGAGGCCTACCTTGGTGTCAGAGAAGCCAAACCACAGCAGGAACAAGCATCAACCCTCACTTGGCCGTGATAAACTCAAAAGGAAAGGTAATCACTATTTTACTGATTGTGATTTTATGAATGCTGTGACGCAGGAGGAGCAGGGCCTAGAGGAATGCTGTCCTTCTAGTACTATTTGTGCTACAAAATACAAACCTGTGCCAAACAAGAAACTCTCTAGTAAAAGAGCAGTAGGCGAGAGAAACTGTCCTCACTCTAGAGGTGTACAAAACCAAGGCTTACCTTTGGATGCAGCGCATTGGGACATCGTACAAACATTATATAAAAAGCCTGAATGAGAGCCACTAGATATTCCTGACTTTGAACCAATGCAGGTGGAATTCCCGGATGACCTTTCGGACCCCGAGATGGATTGCAGCTATTGCCTGGCAGAAAGCTTTGAGCCCTTAGCCGAGGAGTAGAGCTGTGGTCTGGGGAAAGGTTTGAATCTGTGTTTCTTATAGTACTGCTGTGAAGTTAACAGGTCTAACTCAGTTCATGTTTCTTTTTCTTTCAACCTGAAGCAAGGACATTTTTGTGTTGATGTAAATTCTGAGCTATTGAACTTATTTGCAATACGGGAAATAAAAGTCTTTATTCTCCCTACACTCGGACGGTTATATTCTTTGGAGCTTTCGTTACCCGGAAGGCTACCAGGACTATAAAAACCTGGGCCCTGTCTTTGAGCTAAACTCCACCATAAAATATTTTTGTGTCCACCTTCCCTGCTGTGACATCCTAGTGCCACCAGGGGGGCGGTGTGACACTATATTAAACCTATTTAAAAAAGACAAGTAGGTATCTATTGTCTTTATAAAATACTAGCATTGGCAAAACATTGCACAGATATTTACATCAGCCCTAGAGGTCTGTGCCTTTATTTTTTTAAGTTCCTGTGTAAACTGTAAGATTTTATAATCTGCATGCATACTTGTGCACTCCGTCCAAACTTCATTCAAGTGCAATTTCACTGGCAAAGTACATACCTTAATACCAAAGTGTGTACGTTTACACTGGTTGGTATTTATTGGAGGTCATTTATGCACATATCCAGCCACAAATGTGTGAAAATAACTTTATAACATGTTCTCATTTGTGGTTGCATTTTGCAGTATTATGCATAAGTTCAACTGTGTCCTTTTTAAAATTATAACTCTGCCCAGTTTTCAAATAAAAAGCACAAACACCAAAAATTTTAGAATAGAAAAAGCACTTATGGGGTAGGTACCCCAATTAACTATGCAAATGCTTCTAAATATCACCCTATATGAGGGTCATTTTATAAAAAGTTGCCTATATATGAGGGGCAAAAACATGTCTATTTGCAGCCTGTTTTATAAAGACTACATAGGTGATATTTTATAAAAGGACATTAATTCATATACATAGCCATATACAAGTGAAAACGACTATAAAATTACCCCTTAGATGCAATTAATTTACCTAAATTTAGGTCACACATTTAGGGGCCTGCAGCTGAAAATCAATGTTAAACACTCAACATTTTACTCAATCATAGCTCCTCCTTAGCTCTGTTCCAGGGCTGGCGCTACCCGGTAAGCTAGGCAAGTGCGGCAGGAGGGCACCAGTGGCCGGGGGGGGGGGGGGTGTCGCTAGCCACCCGCCACCCACCGCTTCAAAAAATAAAGCAGCCGCAGGAACATTTATTTATTTATTTTATTTATTTTATTTATTTATAGTCTCTTCTATACCGCGCTATTCAGCATCAGCGCGGTTTACAATAAACAATGAAATTACACATTACACATTTCCAAAAGTACTTTGTGTTTACAGATAAGCGGGACATATAACTCTGCTCTGCTCTCTTTTAAACTGCTGGGTTGCGGAGTTTCCAAAGGCAGTAATAAGCATTTCCAGAGAAACAGGAAAGAGTAGTTACTCACCTGTAACAGGTGTTCTCCAGGAGCAGCAGGAATCAGTCCTCATTTATGGGTGTCATCGACGCTGATGAAGCCCCAGCGGAGCATTTCCCCAGCTTTCCATGAAAGCCTTTGGGAATGCTGGCACGCCTAAAGGTGCCATCTTACCTCAGTCAAATGACATAGCTAAGAACAGCACACAAAAATGTAAAAATTAAACTATATACAACTGCAACTCCAAGAGAAGGAGGGAGGGTAGTGAGGACTGATTCCTGCTGCTCCTGGAGAACACCTGTTACAGGTGAGTAACTACTCTTTCTCCAGGACCAAGCAGGAAGTCAGTCCTCATTTATGGGTGACTCCCCAGCTCTGGGCTACCAGGAACCCAGGCTGAACAAGAGAACTCCCTCTAGTCTCAGCAACACAGTAAAGGCTTTGCAAGGACACACCCTCCACAGGTAGCCCAACCAGAGGGCAGGAGTTGCCTGGCCAAAAGCACTGTCCCTACGGGACTTCCTCTCCAGACAGTAGTGGGCTGCAAAAGTCTGGCTTGAAGACCAAGTAGCAGCCCTGCAGATGTCTTGCAATGTAACAGAGCGGAGGTGAGCCACTGATGCAGCCATTGCCCTCACACGGTGGGCCGTGACCCTACCCTGCAAAGGAAGGTCAGCTGCCTTGTAAGCCCAGGTGATACAGTCAGCCACCCAGATGGACAAGGTACGCTCGGACACAGGCCTCCCCAAGTTATTGGTGTCAAAAGAAAGGAAGAGCTGAGAAGCCTTCCTGTGACCTTGCGTACGTTCAAGGTAGAAGGATAAGGCCCTCCTACAGTCCAAGGTATGGAGAACTGTTTCAGCCTGACTTGCATGAGGCCTAGGGAAGAAAGTAGGAAGAACCACCTCCTGGTTGAGGTGGAAAGAGGAGACAACCTTAGGAAGGAACTTAGGGTGAGTCCTGAGGACCACCCTGTTTTTATAGAACCTGGTGTAAGGTCTATCACAGACCAAGGCCTGAAGCTCACTCACTCTCCTAGCCGAAGTAAGGGCTATCAGAAAGAGAGTCTTCCAGGAAAGGTGCACTTGTCTAGGCAGTGTGCTGCCCAACCCTGCAGAGAGGCATCGGTGGTCAGTACCACTGTATGAGGTGGGATCTGAAAGGGCACCCCCACCAGCAGATTGGGAGGGGTGTAACCACCAGGTGAGGGAGGCCAGGAAACAGTGGGACACTCTGATTCTGTCTCTGAGACCGCCTGAGGCTTGTGACCACTGAGTCTGAAGGCACCACTGGGCAGGCCTCATATTGAGCCTGGCATTGGGGGTCACCTGTACTGTTGACGCCATGTGGCCCAGAAGCCTGAGACAGAGCCTGGCAGAGACCATGGACCTGTGCAGAAACTTGCTGGCGAGGTCCATGAGCCTTTGTGCTTGGTCCACTGGTAAGAATGCTCTTGCCAGCTAAGAATCCAACCTTGCTCCTATGAACTCCAAGTTCTGGGAGGGGAGCAAAGTGGACTTTGCGAAGTTGATGACAAAGCCCACCTTTTGGAGCAGTTCTATGGTCCTGTTGGTGGCCTGTTGAACTTCTAGGGAAGTCTGGCCTCTGATGAGCCAGTCGTCTAGGTAAGGAAACACAAAGATGCCCTGATTTCTCAGGTAGGCTGCCACCACTACCAGGCACTTGGTAAACACCCTAGGAGCGGAGGTCAGCCCAAAAGGCAGAACTCTGTACTGATAATGGTTTCCTCCCACAATGAACCTGAAGTACTTTCTTTTTTTTTTTAAGCTTTTATTTTCATTTTACAACAAGCAAAAAGAAACAACACACCAAAGGAAACAAATACAAACATACACTAAGGAAAAGCAACCCCAATTACCCCCACCCCTATGCTTCTTCTCTAAACTGATTAGTATCATCATATAAGCGCTTACAAACAACAGTAATTGTACATCAAAACAAACAGAAATAGTATCTGCGATACAGAATGATCATGTGACAGAGATTTACACAGATTTAAACAGTCAGATGAGAGCATTGAGCAGTTTGAACATAGTCGTTGAGCATCTTCCATTTAGACAAGTGGTGGGGGGTCTGAGCGGAAGAAGCTAACATACGAGGTATTTGCTCATATTTACTGTAGAGACAGACATGATTCCACCATTCATTGGGGCTCAGATGGGAGCTATTTTTCCAGTATTTCGTAATTAGGGAAATAGCTATGCCCAGCATAAAGTCTAAAAGGAAGTAAGCCGATTTGGGAAGAGAGGGGATCCCCGCAGCTGAGCGGAGTCCCACTATCTTCCAAGAGAGGGGCTCTTGAAAGTGCAAAATAGATTGAATACGACCCCAGACCCGACTCCAGTAATACTGTAATGCGGGGCATTCATACATAACATGAGTGAGTGAACCAATGGCCGCATGGCATGTCCAGCATCTATTGCTCAGGGTGGCGTTCCATTTAGCTAACCTGTCAGGAGTATAGAAACATCGGTGGGCTAGAAAGAAAAGTGTCTGAGTGAGTGAGGTGGATCGAGAGACCCGTGTCACCTTGCTCCAGACTAGGCTCCATTGCTCCGGGGTCAAAGTTACATGCATTTCCCGCTCCCAGGATTTCTGTGCTGTAGGAGTGCCTCTATTGACAGCATTACATAAAGTTTTGTAAAAGTTAGATGCTACCCCCGATAAGCTCCCGATAGATCGGATAATCTCCGACAATCCTTGGGTATGGGGTTCCGATGGCGGGAGCACCTTAGCACTCCGAAGACAATGCTGAAGTTGCACCAACTGAAAGTAGTGTTTCGCTGGGAGACCAAATTCAATTTGTAATTCGCTAAAAGTCTTCCAGCGACCAGCAGAGAACAGCTGGTTAGGGATCCAAATGCCCCTAGTGTACCAGGGGCTCCACGCCATCGGTTTATTTGTATTTGAAATCGAGCATTGTGCCAAAGCGGGAGTCTATCTAGCGGACAAAGTCGGGAGTCTAGAGATTGCACAAGGGTATTAAAGGCACCTAAAGTGTCTAAGAGCATTGGTGGATAGTGGGAGTCTGATGGGAGAGTCATACCAGGGAGATAAGTAAGAGGGATTGGTTTGCAAAGGTCCTCCTCAATATCTAGCCACACTGGTCTACTCGGTGTTAGGTCTTCCAGCCAATGAGCGCCTTGTTTGAGAAGAAAAGAGTGGTGGTATTTCAGGAAGTCAGGGAATCTGACACCACCATTTTCTTTATCTGCTTGTAACTTATGTTTCGCTATCCTAGGTGTCTTGTTTTGCCATAAGTATCTAGTCAGAAGACCCTCTAAATCTTTATATGTACGTCGAGGTAGGAGACATGGCAACATTTCTAAAATGTAGTTCACTTTGGGAACAATCATCATTTTAATGGTTTCTAGGCGGCCCCACCAAGTAAGTGTTAAAGGAGTCCAGCGTTGAGTAAGCGCCCGGACCTTAGAGGTTAAGTCTTTAGCATTAAAGGTAATGGTGTCTTCTAAAGGAGAGCAGTAGTGCACCCCAAGGTATTGACCATGCGAGGTTGCCATAAAAAGGGAAAGGATTGCATATCTGCCTGATGGATCAAAGGATTTAGTGGAAAGGCGACCGATTTGGTCCAATTTATCTTATAGCCCGAGAGTTGTGAATATTTACCAATTTGCTCTAGGACAGCCGGCACTGAGTCTAGGGAGACAAAGAGCATCAGGTCATCAGCATATGCTGAAATTTTGATTTCCCTATGAGAGAAAGGGACTCCATGAATATCCTTGGATTGCCGGATTAGTAAAGCTAAGGGTTCGAGTGCGAGATCGAAAAGAAGTGGAGACAGTGGGCATCCCTGGCGGGTACCGCGTTGCAGGAGAAATGGCTGAGACTTTAAAGCGTTAGCACAGATACTAGCTGTAGGCTGTGCATACATGGTTTGGAGACAACGGAGAAAGCCTTCTCCGAATCCGTACCAGCGAAGAGTTGCAAACAAGAAGGGCCATTCTAAGCGGTTGAAGGCCTTCTCAGCATCAAGTGAGAGTCCAACCAATGGCCGATCAAGATTAACTGCGGCAGTCAGTACATGACATAGGGTCCTAGCATTATCAGCGGTTGATCTACCGGGAATGAAACCGCATTGATCTGGGTGTATTAAAGTAGACATCTTGTCAGAGAGCCGGGTGGGTGGAGAGAATGGTGGCAAATATTTTATAGTCTGCGTTTAGTAGGGAAATTGGACGATAATTAGCTGTTAGTTGCGGATCTCTCCCCTCTTTCTCAAAAACGACTACATTTGCCATTGAGAAGGATCCAGAGGGAGATCCCTCCTCGGCCAGAGCAGAAAAATAAAGTTTCAAAAACGGAGCTAAGTCAGCGTTAAAAGTTTTGTAGAATTCAGCTGGGAGACCGTCCGGGCCTGCGGCTCGACCTGTGGCACATCTCTTGAGTGCCGATTGAATTTCTGCTAAAGTGAATGGTTTGTCCATGGCCTCTCTATCTTCGTCAGATAGGGTCGGTCGCTGTACCCCTGATAGTAATCGTTCAAATACTTCTGGCTCGAAGTCACATTCAGATTGATTAAAGCCGAGTATAAAAATCACGAAAGAGTTCTAATATTTCTGTATCTTTAGTGACCAAGCTCCCCCCGACGGATTGCGGAGAGCGGTAACACGCTTGGCTTCTTTTTGACCTTTCAGGGCATTGGCTAGCAATTTGCCAGCACGGTTATTTTCCCGATAGTACATCCCTTGTTGTGATTCAATATTTTTAGCAGCAGCGGTATATAAAAGCTGATTGTATTGAAAACGAAGGCGTTGTAAGCGAAGTAAAATACATGGGTCAGTACGGGACGTGAGGAGACGCTCTCCAGCTTGTATCTGTTGTTCTAGAATCAGTAAATGTTGCTTTTGTTGTTTCCCCTGTCGGATTTGATAGCTAGTTATAGTTGCACGGATAGACGCCTTGAAACCCTCCCACCAAGCCCAGCTCGCAGTGTCATGGGGTGAATTAAAATGAAAGTAGTCTTGGATAGCGGCCTTTATGTCTACCTGAAAATCTTTTTGGTCTAGTAGGGATCTATCAAAAAACCAAGCACGGGGATGTTCACCCTGCGTAGTGACATGTAATGAGAAAGATATGGCAGCATGATCTGAAATATGGAGAGGATGAATCCTAGCCGTGTCCACTTGGGGTATCAGTGCTTTGGAGATAAGAAAAAAATCTATTCTAGATTGTGAGTGATGGGGGGCTGAGAAAAAGGTGAACTCTAAGTCGGAGGGGTGAAGCAGCCTCCATATATCTACTAACGCAAGATCTTTCATCAGAGCTGTAAGGGTATCAAGACTCTTGGGTGGACCACTCGTTCTAGGCGGCAGTCTATCTATCAAAGGATCAAGTACTTGGTTGAAATCGCCGCCAAGTATTAATGGAGTATTGGCAGAGGCCTGTGCCAACTGCGCAATACTTGCATAGTAAGTAGGGTTATCCACATTCGGAGCATAAATACAAATACACGTGATTTCACTATCTCCAACCTTAAGGTGTGCACGGACCCATCTACCCTCCTTATCAGAGCTAGTATCCAGTACAGTAGCTTGCAAAGACTTCTTAACCAAGATGGCTACCCCACACCGTTTAGAAACGGCGGGAGAGTAGGCAGCCACCATGTAAGGCTTAGCATTAAGTTTCAGTGTTTCAGTGGAGTTTAAATGCGTTTCCTGAAGGAACACTAAATCAGCATGCTCATGATTAAGATAGCTAAGGATTTTCTTTCTTTTGATTGGACTATTGATGCCTTTTACATTCAGTGATAAGAGCTTACATAAGGCCATTCAGAAAAGTTAAAAATTCTGAAAAAGAACATGATAACGCACATAATTTCACAATGTCCCTCATATTAACTGTATATGGCTGTACACATGACATGATAGAAAATAAGCTAATGAAAAACAATGAAGCGCCCCATATAAAAAAATAAGCACCGAAGTGCATTAGAGAAGAAGCAAAACCCCAGAAATTACTGGCGACCATGTGTCTGCGGGGAGAAACCCCAGAGAAGGCCTAATTGAAACATATAACCTGTATAGCTGTGCGTGTTCCGAATCCAACCGAGGTGCACATCATGGAGGGATAGGAGACCAAGAAAGTTATATATAGACAGAAAGAAAAGTCCAGGCAGTCTCTGTTCCAGGCGGTGATCACAGCGTCGGGCCATTCAAAATGGCGGGCAGATCCGGCGGATTACAGATCCAAGTTGTTGGATTAGCGCATCTGGTCTGCTTCTTTGGAATCTAAAAATGTTGCTAGTAGATCAGGATCTTCGAATGTTCTAGTTTGGTTATGGAGAGTCACTCTGAGCTTCGCTGGATACAATAGGCCAAAGCGAGCCTGTAGCTGTTGAAGTCTAGGGCGAAAAGCAAGGAGTCTCTTCCGACGGTCAACTGTGGGCTTTGCCAAGTCAGGGAAGAAGGAGACTTTATGACTTTCAAACTCCAGATGATGATTCGCCGGGCAGCATTTAGAATCTGCTCAACTTGTTGATATCTCAGTAATCGAAAGATGATAGGCCGGGGGGTCGTCCGATTGAGGGCCATGTTGGTAGGAACACGATGTGCTCGGTCAATTTCCAAATCTCTGTGAAAAGTGATCTTCAGCAAGGAGGGAAGAGTTTTGACCAGGAATTCTCTTATATCTCCTGCTTCGGCCCCCTCCGGTACTCCAATGAGCCTTACATTGTTGCGACGGGCTCGATTATTGCTATCCTCTAACTCTTTTTGAAGATTCTGTATCTGACGCTCAGCCTTGTCCAGTTTCACCAAGCGCACCGCGTGCGAGTCGAGGACCCCCGCCATGTTGTCCTGCCGTAATGAGAGACCTTCAAGCCGGTCCTGAAGCATACCGAAGTCTTCTCGCATGGCTCGGAGCGCTTCTCCGTTGGACTGTACCAGTTCCTTCACACCGCGTATTTCCTCCAAGATCTCCTGTTGCATTTCGGGGTTTTACGAAGTGGAACTGTCTTTTGTGGGGAAGACAACTCTGTTTTGGAGCGTTTTCCGTGTGAAGAAGAGGGAGACCCGAAGTCTAAGCGCGCTGGTTTGTGGGCCGCCATCCCCCCCGAGGCACCCCGGTAAGTTCGGAGCAAAATATTAAGTTTAGGTAGGTATTAAGTCAGGATTCTGAGTAGGCCTCTCGGGAGCTTCAGCGCGAAGCGTCTAACCCGCTGGACATCAGGCTCCGCCCCATCCTGAAGTACTTTCTGTGGTCTGGATGAATAAGGATGTGAGTGTAAGCATCCTTTAGATCTAAAGAGCAAAGCCAATCTCCCTGCTGGAGGTAGGGCAGAAGTGTTCCAAGAGTAAGCATCTTGAACTTCTCTTTCACTAGAAACTTGTTCAGGTTTCTGAGATCCAAAATGGGTCGAAGACCACCGGTTCTTTTTGGCACCAGGAAATACCTGGAGTAAAACCCGTGACCTTGGAAGTGGGGAGGCACAGGCTCCACCGCCTTGTCCGGCAACAGACCTTTTAGCTCCTGGAGGAGAAGGGTTGTATGCAGGGGAGGCCGGAAAGGTTCCCCTGGGAAGTGTGGCGGAGGCAGTTGGTGAAAGTGCAGGGCATAGCCGCGATGGACTATGGCCAGCAAACTGTCTTGGGTTATCAAGGGCCACTTGTGGGCGAACAAGGTGAGGCGGCCTCCTGTGCAGGGTTGGGTCTGCAAGGGAGGTATGGCTATACTCAAGGAGTCAAAAACCCCCACCCTGCTGAATGGGAGCAGGGGCTGCAGGCTTGGGGGTCCGCTGCCTACGGGGCCCATTACCCTGGCCCTTGGCTTGCTGACCCTGGGGGGCAGCTTGGGCAGCCGGATATTGTGGGTACTGTTTGTAGGCAGTGCCCTTCCTCGGGTAAAAGGACTTTTTACCCGAGCCCATCTTCTTATGAGAAGGGGCAGAGGTCTTCCTCGACAGCTTTGTCCTCGTGAGGTGCTCTGTCTCGAGCTGAGCGGCCTTCTCGGCCACAGGCTTGCCAAAAAGGTTTTCACCTCGGCAAGGGACATCGACAAACTTGTCCTGAACCCATGGCTCGAGGTCCGATGACTGTAGCCATGCCTTGCATTGGGCCGCGATGCCGGCTGCCGCTACTCGGGCCGAAGCCTCGAAGCCATCGTAGGCGGCGCGGGACATGAACTTCCAGCATTCCCGGATCCTCGAAGACAAGGACTTAAAACTCTACAAGGGTTCCCCGGAGAGACCAGCAGAGAATCCGGCCAACTCCTTGGCCAGGTCTCGTAAATACATGCCCATGTACAGCTGGTAAGTCTGGACATGGCAAGCAAGCATCGAGCCCTGAAAGCACTTTCTACCGACGCCATCAAGGCTTCGGGCTTCCCTTCCAGGAGGCACCGCGGAGTGCATCTTCTGACTCTTCAGACGATGCATGGCCGATTCCACAACCATGGAATGGTGCGGTAGCTGTGCTTTCTGGAAGCCAGGACTCTTTCGGAGCCGATAGATGGAATCGACTCGCTTGCTCAAAACCGGCGCCGAGGCCGGTGCCTCCCACATCCGGAAGAGGAGCCGTTCCAGCATCGGAGGAACCGGGACAGTAAAGGCCTCCTTTGGAGAAGAGTCATACTGCAGAGCATCGAGGGCAGCGGCCATATTGCGGACAAACTCCGAGAACCTAGTATCCTCCAGAGGGGATCTACTCCGGGGCTCAGACTCTGGTGAGTCCGAAGGGACACACCGAGTCTTGAAGGTGTCAGGAGAGTCCTCGTCTTCGGTCTCCCAAGCAGACTCGTCCGATGTTGAGTCGAGGTCCGACCCCGAGGGGCCTCTAGGCACCCGCCCTGATGCCGGTGCCACCGGCGTCGAGACCCTCGGTCCCGAATGGGAGGTCGAGGGAGACCTCGACCGAGGACGACTTCGAGCCGCAAGGGACTCGATTATCGGCTCGGTCTCCGGGGTCGACTTCGAAGTCGATGTCCCGGTGGTCGGGGCAGATGCGCCAGACAGGCTGGCCATCAGTGCCCGCTGCTGATCCATGAAGGCAGACATTCTGCTCTCCAAGGCTGTCAACCTGAGACTCAGCTCGGGTGACGCAGCAGCCCCCGACTCGGGCCCCGGCGGTGCCGGGCCCGACGTCGGTACTCGGGGAGGCGAGTCCACGAGGACAACAGGACTGACGTGTCCAGCAGACTCCGGCTCCATGCGAGGAACTTTAGTTTGCTTCTCCTGGTCCACGGGCCCGGGACGACGGTCGGGGGTCTTAGACCTGGCCCTCGAGGGCTCAGGGACCTCCTCCGACGATGCCCTCGTGAGCCGCTTCTTCCTCTTACGTTCCCGGTCGGGGGACCCCCTGTCCGAGGAGCTCCGACGCCTCTCGGGATCGGAATCCCGAGATGTCGAGGCCTCAGACGAGGTCCGGGCCCAGGCAGAGGCCGAGTCCGAGAAAAGCCTTTCACTTTGTTGCTGACAACTTCGGAGGGCCTTGGAAGACATTTTTCCACATGGCCCGCACGTTTTAGAATCGTGGTCCGGGCCAAGGCACCGAAGGCAGCAGTCATGTGTGTCGGTGAGAGACATTATCTTCTTACACCGATCACACTTTTTAAAACCACTGGAAGCCATCGGGGAGAAAATGGTCCCCACGAGGTCAAAAGACCGGCCTTCCAGGGAAAAAGAAAAAGATTTGGCGCGAGCGCCTAGCCACTAAGGGCAAAAAACGAAAAAGGAAAAAAGGGATTCGATACCGGTGTACCGAACCCGGCGGGAGGGGAACCGACGTTGAATACGAGGAAAAAAGCGAAATAACGCCAAGAAAAAACTTCTCTTTTCCGGGAAAAAAAGGACACACATCCGATAGGCTTCACGGAAAAAAAGAGACTGATGTAAGATGGCACCTTTAGGCGGGAAGGGAACTGCGCATGCGTGCCAGCATTCCCAAAGGCTTTCATGGAAAGCTGGGGAAATGCTCCGCTGGGGCTTCATCGGCGTCGATGACACCCATAAGTGAGGACTGACTTCCTGCTTGGTCCTGGAGAAATACTTGTTACTGTTGGAAACTCCACGACCACATCCCAGGCACCCATCACCGGGTCCCCAGAGTAAGCCCTGCAATAGCTGGACTTCCCAGATTCTGGAGCAGATCTCTGTCACTGCTAGTATGATACATGTATTATCTGCAGTGTGTGATGCTAGTCACTTGGAATGCTATACAGTTGCAGTATGCTAGAGTGGCCTGTTTCCGTTGGTCAGGGACTCTCCTATAACATCACATGTTGCACCCTAAGGCTGCTACAGCAGCTGTTGACATGGATCCCAAATGCTATAGGTGCTGTCTGGGCAGTAGAGAGGTGCTGACAACAAACAGAAGAGCATATCATGACCAGAGTTATCAGCAGCCCAAAAACAGTCTCACAGTCTCCCAGATTATTCCTTGGCAGCCTGCATAAACTGGGCAACAATATTCTGTGTCAGCCACTCATATACTAACTGTGCCCAGTCTGCTAATCACCACATTCTACATGTGCACATATCCACCATGAACACATTGGTTTTGTACAAACAGCAGTCTGTGCAGTGACAGGACTACCATGAGAAAACAGTACACATATCATTGCATCTTGATCCTGTATAGCACTATGTGCATACATAGCCGTGACATGATCACATCCTGGTCAGAATGAGAGTGGCCTCTCAGCATAAACAGATGTGTGCACCCAGGTCATGCCTGTGATAGACCCACGCTAAGATAACTCAGCCATTGCGCTACCCTTTGATGCAGATGCATCCTGTGTAAAATGCTCTGTTTTAGACAATACCCAGAATCCTCTGCTCCTCATTATATATCATTTTATCTTGGACTTGGGGACAGATCATACAATGGGAGGAACAGTGGAAAATTGGCCAGAGATAGGCTGAGAGAGCATGCTGGCCCACAATGGGCTACATCTGTCACTAACACAAATATGGTATCCCCCCTACATAGCTCTGGGCAGTGAGCATGGTACCTAGTACCATGCCTGTACTCGCATATAATGTCATGTCCCTAGCCATGGATGCTCCAAACCTGGCCAGTGCTGCACATGCACTCTACAATACTGCAGATGCATTGCCCCCCTCAAGAGCGCTTGGAATCATGGCAGGTTGGACATGGGGTTGGATGTTGGAACAGCTGCTGGTGACACATTCACCACCATATCCTGCCTCTTTGTACACTAACACCATCCTTGTGAGTGTCACACTTGGTGCCCTTGGGGAGCCAGTGAGGCTGTCATGCAGGCTCTCTGATGTAACACATGAAGACACTGAGTAGGCCAGCATAGGTTCTGGCCATGTGAACATAGGCTTTGGCTAGCAATGCTACCTACAAAGGGCACATACTAAACATGCAAGGTGCTGTTCCCCGCACTCCTACCCCCACCCCAACATTCACCTCCAGGCACTGCTGTCCTATATGGTGGCAGGCAATGCAGAGACCAACCTGACATCTTGTGCCACCTTTTGGCAACTAGAAGTGTGCACGCACCATTCCGAGGTCAGTGACCCACTGTCCGATCAAGCACACAGGTGCATTTGGACTCAAATTTGGGAAAAAAGGATATAAGCAGATTGGAGTTGGTGCAAAGGGTGGCAACTAAAATGGTTAATGGTCTTCATTATGAAGCATATGAGGACAGACTTAAAGATCTTAATATGTATAGTTTAGAGTAAAGACGGGATATGGGTAATATGATAGAGATATTTAAATACCTTTGTGGCATAAATGCACAGGAGGGTCTCTTGGACATAGCATGAGAGTGAAAAGGATAGACTCAGGAAATATTTATTTACAGAAAGTGTGGTAGATGCAAGGAATCTACCCAGTGAAGGTGGGAAACACAAGGACAGAATCTGAATTCAAAAAAGCATGGAACAAACACAGAGGATCTCTAAAGGGAAAAAGAGGACTATTGTAGTTAATATGGAAGGGCAGACTAGATATGCCATGTGGTCTTTTTCTGCCATCATGTTTCTATGTTTTTATGTTTCAGTAGGTATGTACTACTAGATGCTTTGGCCAATGATCAGTAGACAGTGTTAAGGTGGTGCTGCTTGTGTGTGAAGTTGCCTGATACATACGTCCCTCTATTTGTATACACTACATGGAGCTATGACTCCCCTCGCTTGCCCTCTGTGAATGCAACATGAGAACATAAGAACATAAGATATGCCATACTGGGTCAGACCAAGGTCCATCAAGCCCAGTATCCTGTTTCCAACAGTGGCCAATCTAGGTCATACGTACCTAGCAGTTTCCCCAAAAGACACAGGTTCTGCAATGCTTGTACTAGGTCAAGCATTGATATCCTGGGTCCCTTCTTAATAATGGTTTATGGACCTTTCCTCCAGGAACTTGTCCAAACCTTTTTTAAACCCAGCTACACTAACAGCCTTTACTACATCCTCTGGTAACAAATTCCAGAGGTTGATTACACGTTGAGTGAAAAAATATTTTCTTTTATTAGTCTTAAATAGTTTACCTTGTAGCTTCATTGCATGTCCCCTAGTCTTCCTATATGCTGATAACGTAAACAGTCGATCTATGTTTACCTGTTCTACTCCATTCATTAATTTATTGACTTCTATCATATCTCCCCTCAGCCATCTCTTTTCCAGGTTAAAGAGCCCTAACCTTATTAGCCTTTCTTCATAGGAGTATCCTTCCATCCCCTTTACCATTTTTGTGGCTCTTCTCTGAACCTTTTCTAATAACGCTATATCCTTTTTAAGATAAGGCGACCAGAATTGCACACAATATTCAAGGTACAGTCTCACCATGGAATGGTATAGAGGCATTATAATATCTTTTGTTTTATTTTCCATTCCTTTCCTTATGATACCTAGCATTCTATTTGCTCTCTTGGCTGCCGCTGCACACTGGGCCAAGGGTTTTAACATGTTATCCACAATGACGCCTAAATCTTTTTCCTGGGTGGTGGTTCCTAATGTGGAACCTTGCATCGTGTAACCATAGTTTGGGTTGTTCTTCCCTAGGTGCATAACTTTGCACTTGTCCACATTAAATTTCATCTGCCATTTTGATGCCCATTCTTCCAATTTATCAAGATCCTCTTGCAATTTTCCACAATCCTCTTGGGTTTTAACAACTTTAAATAGTTTTGTGTCATCTGCAAATTTGAAAACCTCACTCGTTATTCCACTTTCCAGGTCATTTATTAATATGTCAAAAAGCAGCGGACCCAGCACAGATCCCTGGGTACACCACTATTCACCTTTCTCCATTGGGAAAATTGGCCATTTAGCCCAACCCTCTGCTTTCTATCTTTTAACCAGTACCTGATCCACAGTAGTACACTGCCTCCTATCCCATGACTCTTTAGTTTTGCCAAAAGTCTCTGATGAGGGACCTTGTCAAAGGCTTTCTGAAAGTCCAGATACACTATATCAACTTACTCACCTTTGTCCACCTGTTTATTCACATTTTCAAAAAAACATAACAGATTAGTAAGACAAGATCTTCCTTGTCTAAAGCCATGTTGGCTGTCTCCCATTAGGCCATGACTATCTACATGCTGAGTAATTTTATTCTTTATGATGGTTTCTACCATTTTTCCCGGTACTGACGTGAGGCTCACCAGTCTGTAGTTTCGCGGATCACTCCTCGAACCCTTTTTAAAAATTGGTGTTACATTGGCAATCCGCCAATCTTCAGGTATTAGAGATGATTTTAATGATAGTTCACAGTTTACTAATAGCAGGTCTGCAATCTCATATTTCAGTTCTTTCAACACCCTTGGATGTATACCATCCGGCCCAGGTGGTTTGCTACTCTTCAGTTTATCTAATAGTTGTAATACATCTTCCCGATGTATCGATATTTCCTTCAATTCTTCCGCACCTTTAAATACCACTTCAGTCATGGGTAACATCCCTACATCTTCCTCAGTAAAGACCGAAGCAAAGAATTCAGACAAGAGCAATGTGCATGCAGGTAAATCACAGATCCCTGCCAGTGTCACCAACTAAGTGAATGGATTGCATATTCACAGAAGCCAGCCCTCCCACTGAGCCTAGTTCCCTTTAGGCTGCAGCTCTGCCAGGTGGGCTGACACTATTGCCACAAATACAGCTGACATTAATCTGGCCATGAATATGACATTAACCTGTTGCCACAAATATGGCAGTTGACATTAATCTGGCCTCTCACCTGTGCAAACGGGTGTGTCTTGAGGCCTGGAGGCTGAGTCAAAGGTGAGGGTTGCAAGAAAATCCTTGGTAAGGACCACCTGTGACTCCCAAATATAAAAATGGGAATGAAGTAGATACCACACCATTCACAGAAGATGATGTGTTAGAACAACTTGTAAAACTGAAAGTGGACAAGGCCATGGGACCAGATGGGATACATCCCAGGATACAGAAAGAGCTCAGAGAGGTTCTTGCAGGGCCATTAAAGGATGTTTTCAACAGATCCTTGGAAACAGGAGAAGTTCCTCAGGACTGGAGAATGGCTGATGTCGTACCTCTACACAAAAGTGGTGAAAGGGAAGGAGGTGCTCCTGAAAGAGCGAATAGTGAACTTTCTCAAAACCAACAGGTTGCAAGATCCGAGGCAACATGGTTTTACTGAAGGATGATCTTGCCAAACAAATCTGATTGAGTTCTTTGACTGAGTGACCAGAGAACTAGATCAGGGGCATGCAATGGTTGTCATCTACCTGGATTTCAGCAAAGCCTTTGATACTGTCCCTCATAGGAGACATCAATAAACTCAGTAGTTTGGGGATGGGTCCCAAGGTGGTAAACTGGATCAGAAATTGGTTGACTGACAGACGAAAGAAGGTGATGGTAAATGGAGCTCACTTGGATGAAAGAAAGGTGATTAGCGGGGTGTCCCAGAGTTCGGTCCTGGGCCCGGCACTGTTCAATGTATTTGTGAGTGATATTGCTGAAAGACTGAATGGAAAAGTCTGTCTTTTTGCAGATGACACGCAAATTTGCAACAGAGTGGACTCCCCCGAGGGAGTGATTAACATGAGGAAAGATCTACAAAAGCTGGAAGAATAGTCTAATGCTTGGCAATTAAAATTTAATGCAAAGAAGTGCAGTGTCATGCACTTGGGTAGCAGAAATCCAAGGGAAATGTACGCGATAGGGGGTGAGAGGTTGGTGTGCACATATCAGGAGAAAGACCTTGATGTGATTATTTCTGAGGATCTCATAGTGGCAAAACAGTGAGACAAGGCGGTGGCAGAAGCCAGGAGGATGTTGGGCTGCATACAAAGAGGAGTTACCAGCAGAAAGGAAGAGGTACTGATACCACTGTATAAGTCACTGGTGAGGCCTCACTTGGAATACTGTCTTCAGTTTTGGAGACCATATCTTGCAAAGGATATAACAAGAATGGAAAATGTTCAGAGGAAGGCGACCAAAATGATTTGGAGCCTGTGTCAGAAGCCTTATGAGAAGAGACTTGAAGACCTAAATATGTACACTTTGTAGGAGAGGAGGGACAGGGGAGATATGATTCAGACCTTTAAATACTTAAAGAGAAATAATGAACAAACAAACCTCTTCCAAAGACGGGGAAGCTGTAAAACTAGAGGGCATAACATGAAGCTGCAAGGTAAATTGAAAGGCAATGTCAGGAAATACTTTTTCACTGAAAGGGTGGTGGATGCTTGGAATGCCCTCCCGATGGAAGTGGTGGGGGCAAACACGGTGACGGAATTCAAAATGGCATGGGACAGACACAGTGGATCCCTTTACAGCAACAGGATAAAATCAAAATAAACTGAACCATCTAATTTCTCAACAAATAGGGGTATCCTACATGGAGCGGTGGGTTCACCCCTAAAAAAAGACATGGGGAGGGGTGGTCTGCACAGAGAGGCAGGTGTACCCCTGAACAAAGACATGAGGAGGGGTGCAACTACTCCTGGTAGGTGCACCCCTAAACAAAGACATGGGGAGGGGTGCACCTACTCCTGCCATCTTACTGGGCAGACTAGATTGACCATACTGGTCTTTATCTGCTGTCATTTACTATGTTATTATGTTACATGTGTCCACCCTGCTTACTCAAGTCAAGCCAGCAGATGATTTAGGAGATACACAACAGTGTCATGTTGTTAGGTAAGTGTAGGGGTATGTTGTGGGGATGGACCTTGTTGATGATGTAACTGGGACTGCATTATGGCGTCACAGCCACTGGTTGTAACTACGTACTGCAAACTAACTTTCCACTTGTAAATGGTGCCTCACACAGTATGTGGGGTTGCTGTATAGCTGACCTGCAGCATGTTGCATGTGCAGGCATAGCACCTGGGCACCACATGAATGCACAGTGTATTGTTGAGGTTCACACTATTCTGGACACACACACACACATACACAAACACACACACACGCACACACACACGACCCCACTATCCAAAAGTGGTGCAGGTTGGCATTCTTACCTGCCGCTTAGGCCTCCTTTGATACTCCACTATTATCAACACCTTGCTCAGGGTGCAGACACCATAGGGCACTTTGCAATGCTCAGGCACTATCAATGCCTGATCAGTGTGCAGATGCTATTAGCGTGCTCAGCCATCTAGCCATGGTTGGTGCAGCTTCTCAGTGTGACAACTGAGTGTGTGGAATCTTACTGGATGAAATGTTGAAGGTTGCACATACTGATACTGTTCTGGAAACAGCAAAAGGTTAATGCACCTGGACATACATTTCCTGACCCACAGGCTGGTCTTGAAGCTGTTATCCTTCTCTCATGCCCACACTAGCCATGTGTTTGGAGCCATAGATCAGCAGTTTGGTTTTATCATTCCATGGGGATATATGTGGTCATTGTCAGGATGCTTGTGGGTATGAGTTGGGGTATGCCTGTGTCTGCTTAAATCTCTGTAGGCTCTCTGGCATACTTGTCTGACAGGGTATGTTTGGCAGATGTGGGAGAAGGACATCTTGTTAGGTTTGTATGTTGCACTGCCTTGCTATGCTGCTGGTTCAACTGACATTCATGTCTTACATATGGGATCTGCCAGTCAAAGGGCAACCATGATACATGAACACATACACTGCAGACTATGGGTGTACTAGCAGAATGCCAACATTCTGATTTCCTGGTGTGTGCTTGTGGGGCAGTCATGGGAGAATCTCATATCTTGCAAACCAACATAGCTTACTTGGATTCACATGTGGCTCAGATGGTTCTTACTGACTGGGTGCTTACTTCTGGAGGGGTCACAGGTTCATACACAGATTATGGTTGTCATTGGGCAGAGTGGGCATTTGTTTTCTGACATGGGCTGTTGTCATATTGCATACTATTCCTGCCTCAGTGGCACATTTTTCATACCACATGCACTCAATATGTGCCACTGGGGGGTATCCTGATCCAAGGGCCAGCCCATCCACTTGGAGAACTAGCTGGGAGACAGGTGTCACTGATCATGGTGGGCAGCATGCCGGCCATTCCCTTCCTCTCTGCCATTGCGGCACAGCTGCCGCTTTAGTGCTGTAGGCAGTCTCACTGAATTTGCACACACGCAGCTAGGCACATCTTGCCATTCCTGCCCCCCTCCACTGGGGGATGTGAGCATGCATGCTGCTGCCTTTGAGATCAGTAGAGAGGGATCGCCATGTGCTCCACTATATCTGCTGCTGACATTCTTGCCATCCCACTGATGGTGGTAACTGCAGCATTGCACCAGACACACAGGGTCAGGACAAGATTTCATCTGCAGCAGGCCACAGCCGCTGCAACCACCACCCCCACCCTCACACAATGCTGACATGGCAGCATGGTGGCAGTGGGGGTATCTCAATGTCTTTTTGACTGTGGCAGCATGAATGTGTGCTGCTACTATCACAGTGGTGTCATTCCAGACATCAAAGATGCCACCCTAGGTAGTGGCCTTGTCAGCCTTTGTGGACCAGCCATCCCCATTGCATCACCCAAGTGACACCCCCTTTGCCAATTTGGAAACATCAACATAGTGCCCTTTTTTAATAGGGCATCATGTTGTTGCTGCCAATGGAACACTACTATCACAAATTTGGGAACTCTGGTGAGTGGAGCACATAGCATAAGAGGTGTGACTAAAAAGAAATGAGACTGTGGCAGCCACGCCCATGACTCAATGCCAATTGGCTAATTGCTTATGTCACTGTGTTGTGCAACATCTCACCACTATTCTGCTATAATATTTTTCATCTCTCTCACTCTGTTTTTCTTTTTCAGGTTTTTTTTGTAGCACACTGCTCCATCGCTTTGTCACGCAATTGGAGGTGGCAGAAATATGGAGCAAAGAATCAACTTGAAATTTCTGGTTAAGTTGGAGAAGGGCCCAACTGAGTGTCTCCAACTTTTCCAAAAGGTTTATGGAGAAGATGCAGTGTCAAGGCCGCTCAGTCTTCGAGTGGCATAAATGCTTCAAGACTGGCCACAAGGAGGTGGAGGATGACCCCAAGTCAGGACAGCCTTCCACGACAAAGACGGCTAAGAACACTGACAGAGTGAACCAGCTGGTGTGGAGTGATTGCAGATTGACGTGTGAATGATAGCTGAGGAGCTCAGCCTGAACAGGGAGTCAGTGCGGATCATCTTAGTGCAGGAGCTGGGGATGTGGAAGGTGTGCACCAAGATGGTGCCCAAGCTTTTATCGGATGACCAGAAGGAGCACCGGATCAATGTTTGTTGATACTTGCTAGAGAAGATCGAAGAAGATCCAGAGTTTGTTGGCTGAGTCATCACAGGGGGCGAGACTTGGGTCTTCCAGTACGATCCTGAAAGCAAGAGACAGAGCCTGCAGTGGAAGACTCGACTGTAATCCAAACCCAAGAAGGCACGCATGTCCAAATCAAGGATCAAGGTCATGCTGATCGCATTCTTTGACCAGAAGGGAGTGGTCCATCATGAGTTTGTGCCTGAGGGTCAGTCAACCAGCACTTCTACCAGCAGGTCCTCAATTGCCTCTATGACCGGGTTCGGCGCAGCAGGTGGACTCTGTGGAGAGATAAGTCATGGCTGCTCCACCACGACAACACGCCCACACATACCACGCTCAGTGTGAGGGAGTTCTTGGCCAACAGTCAGATCACAGCTCTTGACCACCCTCCTTATTCCCCAGATCTCGCACCGTGCAATTTCTGGCTCTTCCCCAGGCTGAAGACTGTGTTCAAAGGAACTCATTTTGCCTCTGTAGAAGAGACCAAGGCCACTGTGATGAGGGAGCTGAAGGATCTCAAGGAGGAGGACTTTAGCAAGTGCTTCCGTATGTGGTAGAAGTGAATGCAGAAGTGCATTAACTCTGGGGGGGGGGGGGGTATTACTTTAAAGGGTACAATGCATAATTTCTCTGTAGATTTTATTTTATTTTTTTAAATTCTTTATTTTCGTTTTATAACAACAAAGGAAAGGAAGACATACAGCTAAAAGACAAATACATAACGTGTAATACATACACCAAAGTAAACCCCTACCACCCCCCTCCCCCCTGCTTCTTCTCTAGAAAACTAAACATTCCCGAAGCGGGCGTGTACTTACATTATTGTATTACAAAACCTAACGGTGATCTAAAACATGATAAGTGCACATTATACAGGCATGTTGGAGCAATGAGCAGATTGTACATAATCATTAAGCATCTGCCATTTAGACAAGCAAGAGTGAGTTTGGACATGGGGAATAGCTCTCCGAGGTATCTGCTCATATTTACTATATAAGCAGACGAGGTTCCACCATTCATTGACAGTAAGTCGAGAGCTATCCTTCCAATTCCTCGTGATTAAGCATATAGCTATACCCAGCATGAAATCAAGGAGAAAGCGACCCTTCTTAGGAAGAGAGGGGACCTCCGCCACAGAGCGGAGTCCCACGACCTTCCAAGAGAGAGGTTCATGAAAGTGTAAGATAGATTGAATACGACCCCAGACCCGCCCCCAATAGACCTGCAGTTGAGGACAGTCATAAATAACATGAGCGAAGGTCCCCACAGCAGTATGGCAAGACCAACACAGGTCCCTAGCATTTGGGTTCCATTTGGCTATTTTTTCTGGGGTATAAAAGCATCTGTGTGCAAAGAAGAAGAGAGTTTGGGTAACAGAGGCGGACCGGGAAACCCGCACTACCTTACTCCAAAAAACGCTCCATTGCACAGGGGTTAGAGTAGTTTGCAGTTCGCGCTCCCAGGCTTGTTGAGCTCTAAAAGTGTCCGTATCTGTACCCTGACAAATTATTTTATAAAAGTTAGAGGCTACCCCATGTGTACTACTAATGGAGTGAACTGTCTCTAATAGCCCATCCTCAGTAGGGGCAGAGGGCGGCATGATTCGAGCACTTTTGAGGCAGTGTTGAAGCTGCATCAATTGAAAGTAGTGTTTCGCTGGTAACGCAAATTCCTTTTGCAAATCAGAAAAAGTTTTCCAATGAGCTGCAGAGAAAAGCTGTTGGGGTGTCCAGATCCCCCTGGAGTACCAGGGTTTCCAGGCTATTGTTCTATTTAGGACTTGAATTCTGGGGTTATTCCATAGCGGGAGTCCGTCCTGAGGACATACAATCGGGCCCAGTGATAGAATGAGAGTGTTAAAGGCCGCAAGAGTATCGACAATCATTGGTGGATGGCGGGTGTCTACTTGATAGGACATACCGGGGAGATGGGTCAACGGAATTGGGCTACTAAGCTCCTCTTCTATGTCAAGCCAAACTGGTCGGCGGTCTGTTGAGGTATCTAGCCATCGGGCACCTTGCTTAAGTAGAAAGGCTTGATGATATCTAAGAAAATCAGGAAATCTGGTACCCCCTCGTTCCTTTGCAGACTGCAGTTTATGTTTAGCTATCCTTGGTGGTTTGCCCTGCCAGAGATAACGGACGAGAAGGCCCTCAATATCTTTATAAGTATGTAACGGAAGTAAACATGGCAGCATTTCTAAAATGTAGTTCACTTTGGGGACTATCATCATTTTCACAGTTTCTAAACGGCCCCACCATGTGAGAGATAAGGGAGACCAACGATTTGTGAGTTCACGGACTTTGGAGACTACCTCTTTGGCATTAAAACTGATAGTGTCTTCTAAAGGAGAACAGTAATGGACCCCGAGATACTTCACCATGCGGGATTGCCAAAGGAAGGGAAAGGCCTGCATGTCAGCCTCATGTACCCAGCGGTTCAGGGGGAATGCTACAGATTTGGTCCAGTTAATTTTATAGCCCGATAATTGTGAGTATCCGTCAATCAGATCCAAGACGGCTGGAACCGAATCGAGGGAAATGAAGAGCATGAGGTCATCTGCATATGCAGAGAGTTTAATCTCCCTATGACTAAAGGGGACACCTCGAATACGTGCAGACTGTCTAATAAGGAGGGCTAGGCGTTCAAGAGCGAGATCAAAAAGCATTGGTGATAGGGGGCAACCTTGACGCGTGCCTCTTTGGAGGTTAAATGGCTGAGATTTGATGGCGTTTACACAAATACTGGCGACGGGTTGAGTGTACATGACTTGGAGATATCGGAGGAAGCCCTCTCCAAAGCCATACCATCGGAGAACTGCAAATAAGAAGGGCCATTCTAGACGATCAAAGGCTTTTTCGGCATCCAGGGAAAGACCCACCCATGGATGAGCGAGATTGACAGCACTAGATAACACATGGCACAAGGTCCGAGCGTTGTCAGCAGTTGATCTGCCGGGTATAAAACCGCATTGGTCGGGGTGAATTAGGGTAGCCATCATGTCAGATAGCCGGGTGGCCAAGACCGTTGCGAAGATCTTATAGTCGGCGTTAAGTAGGGAGATTGGACGGTAGTTGGCGGTCAGTAGCGGGTCTCTGCCTTCTTTCTCAAATACAACCACATTAGCTGCAGAAAAGGATCCCAAAGAGGATGTATCTACCGCAAGGGCAGTAAAATAGAGTTTTAAATAGGGAACTAAATCTGCACTGAACGTTCTGTAGAATTCGGTCGGGAGACCATCAGGCCCCGCGGCACGGCCCGAGGCTGTTCGTTTTAGGGCAGATTGGATCTCTGAAGTAGAGAAGGGTTCATCCATCGCATCCCTATCATCTTCAGAGAGGGTCGGCCGCTGAATGCCAGAAAGCAATCGCTCAAATGTCTCTGACGAGAACTCACATTCAGATTGATATAGGCGAGTATAGAAATCCCGAAAGAGCTCTACAATGTCGGAGTCTGTGGTCACTATGCCCCCTCCCTGTGGAGCTCGGAGGGCCGCAACGCATTTGGCTTCTTTTTGACCTTTCAAGGCATTGGCTAGGAGTCGACCGACTCGGTTATTTTCACGATAATATGTCCCTCGCTGCAGCTCAATACTCTTAGAAGCTGCAGTTGAGAGAATTGAATTATATTGAAAGCGGAGACGCTATAATCGAATTAATACACATGGGTCAGTGCGTGAAGTTAAAACTCATTCGCCTGCTTTTATTTGTTGGTCTAGTATGAGCAGCTGCTGTTTACGTTGTTTCCGCAGGCGGATTTGATAGCTAGTGATCGTTGCCCGAATGGCCGCTTTGAAGCCCTCCCACCAAGCCCAATTCGCAGTATCTTGGGGTAGATTAAAATGGAAGTAATCCTGTATGGCTACTCGAATTTCTGACTGGAACTCTGGCTGAGTTAACAGGGCTCTATCAAAGAACCAGGCTCCCGAGTTTCCCTGGGGTACAGTAGTGTGTAATTGAAAGGAAATGGCAGCATGATCTGAAATATGTTGGGAGTGAATCTTTGCAGTGTCCACCTGAGGAACTAACAGTTTTGAGATTAGAAAGAAGTCTATGCGAGACTGAGATTTATGAGGGGAGGAGAAGAAGGTGAAGTCAAGCTCATTGGGGTGTAGTAACCTCCATAGATCAACTAAAGCAAGATCCTTGATCAGGGAGGAAAGCGTGGCGTGACTCTTGGGGGGACCACTCGTCCTAGGCGGCTGTTTATCAATCAGGGGATCAAGGACTAGATTGAAATCCCCCCCAATGATCAATGAAGTGTTAGCAGAAGCCTGCGCAACCTGAGCAATGGTAGCAAAAAAGGCAGGGTCATCAACATTAGGAGCGTAAAGGCATATACATGTAACTTCTAGGCTACCTATCTTGAGGTGAACTCTAGACCATCTACCTTCCGTATCTGAGCTAGTCGCAATAACAGTAGCATGCAAAGATTTCCTAACTAGTATGGCAACCCCACATTTCTTAGAAACGGCTGGGGAGTAAGCGGCCACCATGTAAGGTTTAATATTGAGTTTAAGAGTTTCCTTCGAGTTTAAATGCGTTTCTTGGAGAAAAATCAGATCCGCTGCTTCCTGACTGAGGTAGCTTAGGATTTTCTTCCGTTTTATCGGATTATTGATGCCTTTTACGTTCAATGAAAAAATCTTACATGGTGCCATCAATCGATAATAGACATTTTAGGGAAGGGCGCTGGATAGCATAGAACATAAGCAGAATCTGTACTACAATGTCATAATCACCGAGCATTCTGGCTAATACACCCCATATTGAAAAGTATGTACCAACGTATCTTAGAGAAGAAGCAAAATCCCCAAAGAATATGGCGACCATGTGTCTGCGGGAGGAGGCCCTAGAGAGGAAAGAGAAGACATGTAAAAAAGGAAAAGAAACACCAGAGTCCATAATAACACTGTCTCTGATACTCATCGAGGCTACTGTGGGTAGATGGAGTCGGGTCACAGATACCATCAAGAGTAAGGCAACAGACTGCCCACGCCAGACTCTGTGTTAGGCTGCGGCAGATCCAATATGGCAGATACAGCGGGTATGAGGAGGCTTGAAGGAATATTCTGGAAGTCAGCGCATCAAGTCGGCTTCTTTGGAATCCAAAAACTCCGCGAGTAGAGCAGGGTCCTCAAATGTTCTTGTCTGATTGTGAAGCGTGACTCGGAGCTTGGCAGGGTACATCAGGCCATAGCGTGCTTGTAGTTGTTGAAGCCTCGGCCGGAATTCCAGAAAGCGCTTTCGGCGGTCGACTGTGGGTTTAGACAAGTCGGGATAGAAGGAGATCTTGTGGCTCTCAAACTCCATATGGCCCTTTGCCCGAGAGGCACTTAGAATTTGCTCCACGTGTTGATATCTCAATAGTCGAAAAATGATAGGCCGCGGGGTCTTCCTGTTGAGCGTTATGCTTGTGGGTACACGATGAGCGCGATCAATCTCCAAATCTTTAGTAAAGGTGATTTGGAGCAGGGAAGGGAGGATTTTGCATAAAAACTCTTTCATGTCTCCCGATTCCGCTCCCTCCGGGATGCCCACGAGTCGTATGTTGTTGCGGCGTGCTCTATTATTGCCATCTTCCACCTCTTTCTGCAAAGCCCGCACCTGTCGTTCAACTTTGTCGAGTTGGGACAACCGGGCCGCATGGGAGTCCAATATGCTCTCCATTTTGTCTTGACGCGAAGAAAGCCCTTCTAGCTTGCTTTGCAGCACACCAAAATCGTCCCGCAGCGCTCGGAGTGCTTCCCGTTTGCCTGCACAAGGTTTTTGACCCCTCTAATCTCTACGAGGATTTCCTGCTGCATTTCGGGGCCCTCGCACGAGGCCGGCCCCTTCTGCGGGGACGGAGGTTCAGTTTTGGAACGTTTACCGTGAGAAGCCGCTGGAGACCCAAATTCCAGGCGCGTTGGTTTGGTCCCCGCCATCTCACCAATGTGCCCCAGCAAGATCAGAGTAGAAGTTCCAAGAATATGAGGTGTTAATTCAGGATTCTGAGTAGGCCTCTCGGGAGCCTCAGCGTTATGCGACCATCCCGCTGGACATCAGGCTCCGCCCCCTCTCTGTAGATTTTATAATAAAACATTTATGGGACAGTCTCGTTTCATTTTTGTCACAGCTCGTATATTTAAATAGGCTCTCTCCCCTCAGAAATAGCCCTTTCCACAAAGCTTCAGATGGCGTTATGGTTCCTAGCCCTGGAAGCTCTAAAGCAAGTGTTGCACAACCTAGCATTAAGGCAGCACACGCTATCCCCACCCACTCTCTGCCCCATTAACGCTCACTCTCCACCTCCTTTTACCTTAATGCTGAGGATCCTGCTTCCTCTGGTTAATCCAGAGTTATTGCTGCTTTCCATGATGTTAACCGCTCACGGGCACCGCTAATGTGCATTAACGGTACACTCGCTCCCATACTACCCTTTAGTAAACATACCACTTAGATTTTAAGTCCTCTGGAAACAGGGAAATACCTACTGAATTTGAATGTAAGTCACCTTGAAATAATACTAGAAAGGCAAGATTTAGATACAACTAAATAAATTCTTCACATTAAGGGGTATGTTTACTAAGCAGTCTTAACGTGCGCCCGGCGATAGTGTGCAGGCTGCCATAAAATGAGTGGGCGGGTCGGTCTTAATGTAGCAAAACGGGATTATCGTGCGATAATGCACACTGCACACATTATCGGGCAAGATGCCGCTAAGCATGTTAACGCGCGGTAATCTTAAGTAGGCGCGCAGAAATGCAAACACAGAAACAGAGGTGTAGCACAATGCTTAATACACTGACTAATGGTACAGGGGCCATGAGTGTGATCCCCCAGTGTTCCTAAAGCATATGGCTGGCTAAGGCATTAGCTATTATGTGTAAGTGTTGCTTTTTAAGGCATGTTATGTATATTTTAATTAGTGCTGCCAGCAAAGACATCCTCACGTACCGTAACCGAAGGTGCCGCATAAGGCACTCTATAAGGCACTCCATAGGGCACATTATAAAGTGCACTGTCCGCCAAGGCACCCTATAATGTCCCCTATGGGGCACCCTATAAGGCTCTGTATAGGACACCTTATAAGGCACCGTAGAAGGTGCCTTATACGGCGCCTTATGAAGCACCTTATGGCTACAGTACTCTGAGGGTGTTTTTGCTGGCAGCACTAATGTACATTAAAAATAGACAATGCCTCAGACAGCCCTATCAAAGAATCCCACTGTGGGTGTGAACCCATTACCTCTGGCTCCACAGGCAGTGAAGTATCCAGTGGGCTACAGTTCTATAGCTGCTAACAAACCCCTGGCTAGCTACAGAAGGACTGCAGGTCACCACACTAACTGTCTGCTGTGGTTACCAGGATAGGGTAACCCACCCGTACCCATGATGCACTGCATATGCACATCAGCAGTCTACAGATGATCACAAGATGGGGTATGCACCCCCACAGCACCTCGGCCTGGTAGGGGGAACTGACCGTGTGCACCCCCACAGCACCTCAGCCTGGTAGGGGGTACAGACCTTGTGTGTTACTGGCACAGAGTAGCTACAGACCGTCACATAGTGCGGGTACTGTGCTCACCCTGAGGGTGAGGTGGTAAGCCCAGCACCAGGTCCACAGCACCTTTCAGGGCTGGTATATGCCATCCTGCAGGTCCCCCATCAGTGTTAGAGTATGTGTGATAGGTAGTTCCTGCAGACACACCTAGGATACATCTGTATGTCTCAGTCATGTCTAGCCCTTATGAGCTATGATGCACCCAGAATAGTGCATATCCTGTGTTGGTGCCATGGTCACATGATGTAGATGAAGGGGGGGTGTTTGGACCCATAGGCAGATTATGTACCACCACCCAACCCACCCCACCCTCTGTGGTTCAGGTGGGAAACAGGATCTCCCACCAACAGATCCACATTCTACCTCCCTGTAATGGTGGCTGTAGAGGGGACCATCAACCCCAGTCCTGCTGAAGAACAGACATCCTACAGGGCAGTCAGTGCCAATCAGTACACATCCATAAGGCAAGGTAGACAGACAGTAGGCCTGGAAACACTAAGCTGCCCCCCACCACTATCTGACATTCTCCAGCAGCAAGCCTCCAGCCGCTGCACCCTGCAAGATGTTCCAGCCAGACACATACTAACTGCAGACAGCCTGCTAGCTAGTCCATAGTGCATGTTCCTGGAGAAGATGCATGTACCTAGAACTGGGATGTCAGCATACACATCAAGCAGATAAGTCAGTGATTGGGCACAAAAAGAACCCATAAATATCACATGAAAAAAATGTTACATAGCACTATGGGGGAACCTAGCCATGCCGTGGTCACTGCTCAGTCAGGGTGAGAGTAGCCTCCCAGCAGGACATGCTGTGGCCACCCTGTCCGTGTAGGTGGTGGCCGGGCACAACAATGTCTGAGCCATTGCCCTATGCCCTGTGCAGATGCAGCCATGCCAGGCCACCTTATCCAGGCTATTCCCACAGTACCTTGCTCCTCATTATGCTCATTGGCAGGCCAATACTGGCAACAGTGCTAGCAGTGTAGACTGTGGAGGGTGTTGGCAGCCACCACACACTGGACAGACAGACAGACACGCACTCCACACACCTATGCCAGCATTGTGTATAGAGGTGTTTGGCAGCCCTGGCCACCACACCAGTCCTGGGCACAGTGCTGGCATGGCTATGGTACACAATACTGTTCGGGTCACTCTGTCAGACACCAGACCTGAGGCACACTCCACAGACATCAGAAAGGTTGCTATGATGCAGCTCAATCAACCAATTGTGCTTAACGTAGGAATTGCTATCTGCCAGTTATCATAGCAACCTTTTGATAGCTGTGTACAGTTTTCCCATGTTTAGGGTGGCATTGCTAAGGTATGCAAGTGCTAGTTTGGGGAGATGCACGCAGGGCCCAACATCCTGCCTCTCCAGGAGGCTTGGGATAATGGAGCCTGTGGGTGCGGGTGTGTCTGCACCTGTTGGCCGCTGCTCTAGGGCAGAGGTTCCCAACTCCAGTCCTGGAGGGTCAAACACTGTTCGGGTTTTCATGCTGTCCCTAATGAATATGCATGAGATACATCTGCATACCATGGGGGCGGTGCATAGAAATGCAGCACAGCCATATTTATTAGAGGCAGCATGGAACCTGAATGGTGTTTGTCCCTCCAGGACTGCATTTGGGAGACTCTGCTCTAGGTAATGTGCATGTTTATGGTGTCTGTGCTCTGTAGGGTAAAATGTAGGTGTTTTGGGCATGTCTACGTCATCTGCAATAAAGGTTCTGTCTGTATTAGAACGTTTTAGTAGTGGGTAAAATATGGGGGCTGGGTTGGCAGGAACCACAGCTGGGACTTGAACCTGTGATCTTCTGTTCCTGAACACACTGGCTGTGTGCACTGCACCACCATGTTTTCACAGAAGCAGTGCATTCCCTGGGGATGCCATGACTGTTCGTCAGACAGGGCCTGTCTGTTGCAGTGCATGGCACCCACCTACACTGGGCTAGGCCACGGTCTGCTCTGGGCAGATGCCACTGCCCCCTCCACCACCAGTACTCCTCTGCCACCCTGCTGACATGCCCTTCTGCTGGTGGTGCTGGTGGAGCGCAGACTCAGGACATCCAGTGTGCGGGTAGGCGGCTGCTTATGGTGCGGGTCTGGGGTAGGGGTGCCTGCATAGCTGTCCACGCTTCCCCCCAGCACCGCCTGGCAATGTTCTGTGCCCTTGGGGGTACCTGCTGGGTACTATCGCCTGTGACACTGTGGGAAGCACACTCGTGCCCATGCTGGGTCCTCATCAGTTGCTGTCTGGCTGCACTACTGTGTCAGCATTCCTATGGGCCACCTAGGCATCACCCTAGTCTGCACTGTGGCCCAGCTGCACCACAGCATGTGACGCCTGCAGCCCTATGTGTCCCCTTTTCAAGCATCTGTCCAGTTGCCCATTCCGACATGCCCGCCCTGCTGTTGCGGAACATGCGCATGCCAAAGGACACCTGCCCAATGGAGAGGGAAACCCTGCTCAGCGCACTTTCACTGTGGGCTCATTCACCTTGTATGGGGACGGAGCATAGACCCTTCCAATATTCATATCTTTTTTTGGAGCCTTCTTGGGGGGGGGGGGGTTGATGTTTCCCATTTATATCACTATTGCCCAGCTTGGTTATGTTTTTTTTCCATTTTGTTCAGGTCATTTTCAATGTTTATTGGCCTTTTGTTCCGTGCACATGTATCACACTTATCACTTTTGTAGGTTTCCCTGGTTTTGCTGTACATTGCTGACGTAAATGTTTTCTTTTCCCTTTAAATCAGCTCTAATGCCAGTGTTTCACTGGTGTTAGTTTTCAGCCTTGAATTTCACAGCGTTAGTGTGCAGGGAGCCTCTCCCCTCCCACTCTCCGCCCATTGACCCTCTCTCTCCGCCCCTGGGGAGCCTTCCTCCGCCCTCCGGGAGCCTTTCCCCGCCTTCAGCGCTCGTTTGCGCCGCTGCGCGTGTTATCGCGCGCTAAGGTACCTGTGCACCTGATAAAGCACCATTATTGCGCGATAAGGTACCTTATCGCGCGATAACATCGCAGAGTGCACATTAAGACGGTTTAGTAAACATGCCCCTAAAATCCAAATAGCTGATAAACATCCATGATCCTATAAAATTCAAGAAATGGTTCAGGTCCTCATAAATCTCAATCACTCCTTCTCCAAATATACTGTAAATATTGTACATTATTTGCATACAATCAGAACCAAACCACAAATGATTTCGAAGCCACAGCTAAGAGCTGTAGATATACATATGAAGGCACATTTTTGAAAGGCCATTTTTTGTGAGCGCAGGGACGCCCAAGTGAAAACATCTACATGTCTATGTTAACCTTAGAAGAGAGGGTGTGCATATGTAAGTCCAACATAAAATCAGCACATCTCTGCCCCTCATCATGGATGTGTGTGTGTGTGTGTGTGTGTTTTTTTTATTCAAAGAAGGAATACTTTTGGGATATTTTATTTGCATTTTTAAGCCTTTAATAATTTAGGTGTAATAGATGATACCAGTTTGTTGCACATCTCTATTTGTTTGTCCCATTTCTACAGCATTTAACAATGCTTTTTCATTTTCATACTTCAAAAAACAGAGGAAGGTAACCTGCACAGAGTGGCAGGTACTCTCTAACCTCCTCACCGGGCAGATTAGATGGACCTTGTTGGTCTTTATCTGCCATCATTTATTATGCTACATAATTTTTAGCTGAAAGGGGTTATATACACTGCGGGCAGATATTCAAAGAAAACTGAACTGTGAAATTCAGGCACCTAAGTTAGGTTCTTAAATTTGAGCCTAAATTTTCAGCTGAAAATTCATCTTAATTTAGGAGATTAAAAGTTATGCTTATAAATTTAGGCCTGCCATTCATTTGCTTAGATTTATGAGACTAGTGCTAAAAATGATTGCTAAGTTGCAAGCTTTCTTTCCCCCTCCCCTAAATCTACCCCTATTGCCAACCACTGTTTATACTCCTAAATGTAGGAATTTAGTAGAATTTTGAGTAAAACCTTAGGCCAGTTTAGGAGCATAATTCTCAAACTTCTTTGAATATTGAGCCCTATAATTTTTGGAACAGTTTTAAAGTGGTTAAAGTGATATGCTGAGAATCAGGGCAGCTGGAGTTCATATCCTGCTGACACTCCTTATACAGTAACCTTGGACAAGTCATTTCACCCTCCATTGCCTCAGGTACAAACTTATGTTGTAAGCTCTCTTGAGAAGGGATGGAGCTACTATACCTAAAATGTAATGTACCTTGAGCTGGGGTTAATTTAACCCTGCCCAATCACATCTCAACAAGGCCACCCAGACCCCCACAACCTCTGTCTACAACAAGGCCATCCAGACCCCCACAACCTCTGTCTACAACAAGGCCAACCAGACCCCCACAACCTCTGTCTACAACAAGGCCAACCAGACCCCCACAACCTCTGTCTACAACAAGGCCATCCAGACCCTACAACCTCTCTCACTTCCTCTACCTTCTTCCCCCTGGCAAGAAAATTGCTTATCTCGTGCTGTCTCATTGGTATTAAAATTATGCAGTCTAAGCTTTTCTTCAGTCTATAAAAAACCTACAGTCAGCCAGCATGATTTTGAGTGTGCTGTTAAAAGATAGCAGAAGCAAAGAACCTCTTCTTCTGTCTATAGTGGGGTATGAGGGATTGTGGTGAGGTGGGTTTCTGGAGGTTTTCAGCATCTATGTTGAGGGAGAGGACAGGGGTAGAGAGTTTGGGTTCAAGATGACTTTTTCTGTCATGAAGGTGAGAAATTAATATCTGAGTAGTCTTATTTATATATTTTAAAACATTTATATAACACTACCATATACAACATTCTAAGTGGTTTACAAAAAGGACATGCTAAATAAAACATAATAAGGGAAAATACAGAATAACAAAACAGACTAGGGCCTCCACCTATCCACTCACCCCTCCCTTTGCTATCACCTAACTGGGGAACAAAAAGATCTTCAAACATTTCCAAAAGCAACATTTGTCTAATTCCTGCTGCACTGGAAGCTTATTCCACCATACCAGCACAGTCACCCTAAAGGCACCCCTCTCTATCTCGGTTGCCACATCTCTCGACTATTGGGAACCACAAGCAAACTCCCCTAGCTGGATCTCAAGACACAACTAGGCTGGTACCACTATAACACTCCAGGCAAATAATTGCCCCCCCCCCCTTCAAAACTGTAAAGGTCAGCATTGCCATTTTAAACAGACAGCGCTCTCGAATTGGGAGCCAGTGTAATTGCCTCAGTACATTGTCAACAGATTCTCTCCAACCCTGACCAGATAACATCTATGCAGCCACATTTTGGACCATCTGAGAAGACTAGTACAATGAGGCTATGAGGTAAGATTAGCATCCTGGTCTTTTTTGCCACCCTTTTTTTACTTCTCCATCACCCTCCCATGCTGATTGTCTCAGTTATGTGATTGTGAAGTTCACACACACTTTTAAGCACAGGATATGGTCTTAGAATGTAGAGGAGTAGCCTAGTAGTTAGAGCACCTGCCTGGTATCCAGCAGATCAAGGGTTTGATTCCCACTGGCCTTCCTTGTGACCTTGGGTAGTTCACTTTACCTTCCATTGCCTTGAAAGAAAAGGCCTGACAATCTACTTCTGGTGATACATTACCAAGAAAATCCAGAGGCAACTGACTTGACTGCACTTAAAAAAAAAATCATCTTAGAAGCCTATTCCACTTGCATAAATAATTTGATTTTCTAAGAAAACATAAGAGTAACAAAACTCTAATTACTCTTATGTTTTCTTATAAATTTGTTTTCTTTTCTTTTTAGATCTTCTCATTATTGTGGGCTAAGTAGTAGTGGTCTTTGTTAATGACTCTTTATGCTATATATTTTATGGAGTGTGGATACATTTAATTTGTTTTTATGTGTGCAACGGCACTTCTTTGCTTAATTCTTGCTTTGTGTAAGTTGATGAAATCCAATAAAAAAAAAAATAATTTGATTTTGAACCACTTGGCATCAACAAATTTTCTAGTGCACTACAATACTTTGGACTAATCGTGAAACAGGAACAAAGATCACCAGCAATATGACACAGTTCAGAGCAGGTTGGCTAAAGCCCACTTTGTTAAGGCTGCAATAGCTCTACTTGTGAGATTGCTGCCTTTTAATGCACAGGGCACTGATTTGATGCCATCCTGTGATAAAACAAAACAAGGGTATTCTGGACTTTTTTGTGTGTCCTTTCTGATTAAAATTGATACAAAATGAAAAAGAAAATTTGATTTCAAATATAAAACTTAAAATTTGAAATGAAAGCACATTTCTAACCACTACTCCCCCATATCCCATATGACTACTCTATCTCTATCTCTATCTCATAGCCTGCCATAGTTTCCAAAAATGAATTCTGTAGTCACAGCTTGAAAAGGATATAAAACCAGATGGAGTGGCTTCTAAACAGGCTTATGATCTTCATCCCAGAGCATACAGGGACAGGATTAAAGTTCTAAACACATATGTATTTAATAAAAGACAGGATGGGGGAAATATGAATGAATCATTTAAATATCTCTAAAGTATAAATGCACAGAAGGTGGGCCTCGTTCAATGAAATAGAGACTTGGGAAGAAGGAGTACTAGGAGGAGGGTGAAAGGGGGTAGATTCAGGAGTAATCTAAGGGACTATTCCTTTAAATGGTGGTAGATGAGTGGAACAGCCTCCCACAAATGTAGTGAAAATAAAGATAGTGTTTGAATTCAATAAAATAAGGGACAAGCACAGAGGACTCCTGAAGGAGATGAATGGTTTACAGAACTAAGCAGTTGGTGTGGATGGGAAGACTACCATTATTTTCTGTTACTATTAGGTACGTGCACTAGTTTTTTGTCTGATTGGAAAAATCAATAAAAATTGTGACTTTCAATTTGTCCTGGCTTCAACTAACCAAGAGCACATACTTGCAAAATTTGCACGAATCATCATTTGTGAACTTCATTTTTGTCATGCATGAGCACATGACCAGACACGCTGGAGTGAATCTGGGAGGGAGAGCAGATCAAGGAGGGGTCAACCCTGACCAGCATAAGGTACTTGAGCCAATCATGCTGCAAATCTTTGACAGACAATCAGAAAAAACTATCCCTGCCTGAGTTCTGCAAATCTCATCACTGATGAAGTCACAGCAGGGCTAGAAACACCCGGGCCCAAGCCCCAAAGAACCATTTTGACTCTGACTTTCAAATACTGAGGAAGGAGTTCTAGCTGGGGTTTAAGTTTGGAATAGAGAACTAAAATAGCAGCTTTGTTATGGCTGGGGTTTAGTGTTGCAAAGGAGATACAACATAGTAATTTGGATAGAGTTGTGTCTCAGGCTAAGGAGTATTCTAAAGCAGAAAAGACAGCTTCAAGCCTGACTTATAGGCACTGAGGAGTGACTGGTGGCACTGACTGAGGTTTGCTTGCTTGGAATCTGAAAATTCAAAAAATAAGATTCAAGCTGTTTTTTTTGAGTTATTGCCTCTCTTATAGCTGTAGAGTCTACTTCCAGAACTAGGTGCTGGAAAGGTCTAGATAAATTTGGGAGTGCCTCTACACTAGTTTCCAATCAAAACAAATGTAATAACTTCTAATTAAAGAGGGGTAACCTGCCTGGAGTGGCATATACAAATCTGGCACCTTACAGGGCAGGCTAGATGAACTATGCTGGTCTTTATCTGCTGTCATTTATTATGTTACTATGTTACTTCTAAGAATTGGTAGAACTGGAATGATGTGTGCTATATCATGTGCACTTTGATATAACAGAGGCAGTGGCAGTGGCGAAAGCAAGCAGAGGTTAATGTATCTAAATCTATGCATTCCATTGCACAACCAGAAGATACTGTACAGCTCAATATATTTTTTTTTTTTGCAACAATCTTGTTCAACTATTCTCTATCACTGCAGCAGTGGAGGGAAGACACCTTATTTATTCCATCCCATGTTCATAGAAAGCTAAAAACTAAATAGAAAGTAAAATAAAAGCCCAAAAACCCCAAGCAGTCCCTGATTCCAAGCGCTGGGAATCCAATCCCATTGTAGCATTGGCTTGGTAAAGATCCTTCCCCCACCCCCAGTCCTTTGAAGAGCGTCAGCTGGTAATACTGCAGGGTCTGTCCCAGGCATAGTATGTGAGGCTGTGCATTTGTGGAAATAGTATTCCAGGGAAGCACACAGGTTTGGCGGGCTCTAAATAACAGGTAGTCCATTGGTCCAAAACGTGAGAATCTAGTTCCATAGGAACATTAGCTGGGCAAACAGACATCTACTCTTCCCTGAAGAGTGTCAGCTGGCATATTGCCTAACTGGGCACTGCAGGGCCCATTCTGGGCACAGAATCTGAGGCAGTGCATTTGGGTGAGAGTATTCCAGGGTGGTGCAAAGCTTGCACAAAAAGACACATTGCTCAGTTCTAAGAGCTGGTAAACATATCACATTCTTCCCAGATCTTTCAAGCATGTCAGCAGGCAGTCAGCATAGCTGGGCACTGCAGGAACACTAAACTGGTTATAGAAAGAAAGAAGGGAAGGAAGACAAGAGCACACGTATGATATGGATATGGGTTCTTCTAGTTCATTTCCCACAGCTACTGTCATAGCCTTGACCAAAGACTGGTATTTCTATCAGGAGAGGTCAGCATGGAGCTCTGATGGTGGGACACCTGTCTAGCCAGCCTGAGACCTGAATCAACCCTAACTATCATGGGGTGATAGATTGCTGTCACAGTCATCATCCTCCATTACTGTATTTGTTGACTATCGGCCTTCTGCAACAAGTATTGGCCTTTTAATATAGGAGCTTCTAGCATATCTTCCTGCTGTGTTGGTCTTCCTCACTTCTTCTCAAATGTCAATGACAGGACTACAGCCCTACTCCTACTACTTTTTGGGCCTTCACCACAGTACATCCTATGATTCTTATTCACATCTCTCAGTATGCCATCTATGCAGCCCATGAATGTTTATTTCATCCCAGGGGATATTCCTCTGTACTTAAGGTTCCTCTTATGCTGGTTTCAAAGTCCTCAGGGCCAGGTCTCAAACTTGTGTACAATGAGCTTAGCTGAGCTTACCCCACTCCAGTGGTCTGAGCTCATGTTGTCTCTTCTGTTGTTGTGTTGCCTCTCCTCTGCCATTTTAAGGCCTTCCAGCTAATCTGAATGCTCTTATGGCAGAATTTAAGGCCTTCCAGCCAATAAAAGTGCTGTACTGGTCCTCCTGGCATAAATTAGATCCTTCCAACCAATCCAGATGCTGTGTTTTTTCCTATTGGCATAATTTAGGGCCTTCCAGCCAATTTCAGTGCTGTACTATGCAGTGCTGGTCCTCCTGGCAGACTTTAGTGACTTGTAGCAGATCTGGGTGCTATGCCTATCTCCTTGCTATTTTACTCATCTAAAAGTGCCTTGGTCTTCTTGCAGCAATTGTGGTGCTGCTTTGCCCTCTTTCACTATCTTGAGGTATTCATTGTGCTCTTTGTACTTCTTTTCCCTTCTGATGATGGTTTCCGATACTCATCCCGTCACTGTACGTATTCTTTGTTCTTCCACTTCAGGTGTCACTGGTAGGTTTGTGACACTTGATGGCTTGTAATTTTCTTACAGTTGTCTGCCATCAAGTTTCAAAAAGGTCTCATTGAAAATAGATGGCAAACCTTGACTATAGCAGTAAAAAATAGCTTCCCTCATAGACTTTAAGGGGATGAACGGGATAAATAGATAAATGGCTTGGTTCCCAAAGACTAACTGAACAGATATACAGTATTCTGATGAACAAAAAAGAGACCAAAAATCTTGGGTGAACACATGCTTAATTACTATGTGATAGATTCCGGATGGTGTTTAGCAGGGATGGACGTCCGGTTTGGATGTCCATACCCGCTAAACTCTGAGGTGATGATCCTGCAAACAGAGCTCCCCACATGTGCAGGCACGTTGTACGGGGAGCTCTGTTCGTGTGTGGGAGGGAGTTGGCTGGAGGAGGAGTGAGGGTGGGGAGTGGGCAGGAACCTGACCCCGAATGTACAGGGACAATTCCAAGTTTGGCCCTGTACATGTGGGGTCAGCCATTTGCCAGGGACTTATACCACCTCGGAGGCACAATAACTCCCCCTAGACATCACAGAAGGAGGATGCCGGGCATGGAAAGCAAGGTGAGGTGGTGCAGGGGGTTCCCCGCGGCCCAACCCTGGCCACGTTAGGCCCGATCAGGGGTTGAGCTGTGGGGAAAGAAACTTTTCAGGGTCTGCCAGGGATCATGGCTCCTGCATACAGCCGCAGTGCCATGGCAACATGACACCATTGCATCGCGGCTCCATGCAGAATCCTGGCTGGGCTAGCCGGGTAAGTGTCTGGGGTACCTGAATTGGGGTATATCCTGGACATTCTGGCCTTATGCCATGATTATGCTCCCACGGGGCCATCTAGTCCCCATGGGAGAATTGAGTGCATCCTCTGGCCGTCCAGATGGCCCGGGGATGCACATTTCTGAATTGACCTCTGCGTAATCAGGCAAGTAGTAACAATGCACAAGTCAGTGAATAATGGTATATAGGCCCAACAGAACAAAATGTTCCAGTCCTTCCCTCTCCTCTACTGTACAAAAACTGGTCATGCCCACATGATGCAGGCACTCTCTCAGACTTTCAGTGTCTCTTTGAGCTTTGCTGTGTAAGCAACATGTAGGACTTTGCTATTTATACTGTTTCTCTCTCTTTCAAGCCACAATGATACAAGAGTATGAACAATACTTAAGCAAAATTTACTAATCATATAACACAGACCAAAATAGAAAGATGAATTCAATTGTGGTTCTAACAAAAAAACAATTGAATATGGAATTATATATTTGCATTTATATAAATATTGATTCTAATAAGTTCAGTCATACAGGAGAACACATATTTCACTGGTGTTTCACATTATTTTTGTTTTTGTCAATATTTCAGGCCATGCATTTATTTTAACCAGCCAAGGATTTAAGACATACCAGCAGACTGCAACACTTTCCAAGTTACTGATGTGCTCTTGATCTCTAGGGATTAGAGAGGAAAATTGGCATCTACAGAAGGCCAGGAGAACATACATAACTGTCTTGGGAATTTAAAAGGATAACCCAGAAAATGGCGTTAGTGATTGGCCTTAGAGAAAAGAGTGTCTGAAAATACAAACACACACATCCATCACTTTGCATGCACTACAGTGCAATCTGCTCCTCTGAAAAATGTAAGGAGGAAGAATATTTTTCTTCTCTGATCTTTCTTTGTCTTAAATGTACGCATAGAAATATAGAAGCTGTTGGCAGGGAAGGAGCATATGTTCCATTCAGTTTGCCTACTATGCTGTGACCTTTTCCCTTTTACCACCATTCAGATCCTTTGGGCTCTATTTACTAAACTGCCTTAGCTGTTAATGCAGCTATTAACTCATGCTTACAGTTAATGCAGGCATCACACTAATATTTATGGTGGCACTTTAGCAGTTGATGCGCAATAATCGTCATGCTAACAGCTAACGTAGAATGGGGTAAAGAACTGGTGGGGACAGCATCTTACAGATAACGCAAAGGTAGTTAATGCAGTGGTTACGTAACATGGAAAATAACAGTCCTCTAATCTCTCCTGATAAACATCCCAAAAAGATGACCTCTTTAGATTTTTATCTTTGGGAGTTATCTACTTTAGGTTGGTTCTCTGGTGTAGTGAGGTCACCTAAATGGCTCTCTTAGATGGTGTTAGCAGGGAGGTGGCGGGGCCAGTACCTAGCCAACTGCTAAGCAAATGAAACATCGGGAGTTGAGGCAAGGCTTTGCCTCAGGGCTCAGCAATAGATGTGGGCAGGTTCTACTTTCTCTGCAGCAGGATTTTCCTACATGGCTCTCCCTGATAGTATCACGGAGAAAGTAGGAGGGTTCACAAACTTTTAGAGAGGAATATTTAAAAGGTTTAACTAGTTAAAAGCAGGTTTTACATAAGAAAATCTTACTCCTTCAAAATCCCCTTCCCCCCTTCTTCTTGGATAAATTTGCAGAGGTAAAATCACTGTCATCACCTGTTTATCATGATAAGCAAGAGGCTAGGATGGAGCATTCCTAGAGCAGGCTTTTTTAATTCATTTGGTTAACACAATATTCAGCACTACCCAGCTAAATTTCTGCTTACAACATCCGCCACACAAATTGCTATCCTAAATGTACCTGAATAAAATTTGAGCATATACATTTAACTAGATATTTACTGGCACTTGTAGTTGAATAAGGATCTCAGAAGCTAGGCAGGATCAAGCTTGGATGAGAGACCACCTTGGAATAGTAAGGGTTATGTTTACTAAAGCTTCTTAATGTGCGCTCTGAGACGTTACCGCGTGTTAAGGTACCTTAACGCGTGTTAATGGCGCTTTATCAGGCGCTCAGGTACCTCAGCGCGCGTTAACGCGCGCAGCGGCGCAAATGAGCGCTGAAGGTGGGGAAAGGCTCCCGGAGGGCGGAGGAAGGCTCCCCAGGGGGGGGAGAGAAGGGGTCAATGGGTGGAGAGTGGGAGGGGAGAGGTTCCCCGCACACTAACGATGCGAAATCCGAGGCTCAAAACTAACACCAGTGAAACCCTGGCGTTAGAGCTGATTTAAAGGGCAGAGAAACCATTTCTGTCAGCAATGTACAGCAAAACCAGGGAAACCTACAAAAAAGTGATAAGTGTGATATATGTGCACGGAACAAAAGTGAAAAGAAACATTGAAAATGACCCCAGCAAAATATAAAAAAAACATAACCAAGCTGGGCAATAGTGATATTAATGGAAAACATCAAAAAGCACTCCCGAGAAAGCTCCAAAAAAAGATATGAATTTTGGAAGGGTCTACACTCCGTCCCCATACAAGGTGACTGATCCCACAGTGCAATTGCACTCATCAGGGTTTCCCTCTCCATTGGACAGGTTTCCTATGGGGTGCACATGTTCCACAACAGCAAAGCGGGCATGTCGGAATGGGCAACTGCACAGGTGCTGGGAAAGGGGACACAGACGGCACATGCTGTACTGTGCTGGGCCACAGTGCGGACTAGGGTGATGCCTAGGTGGCCCATAGGAATGCTGAAACAGTAGAGCAGCCAGACAGCAACTGATGAGGGCCCAGTATGGGCACGAGTGTGCTTCCCACAGTATCACAGGGGATAGTACCCAGTAGGGACCCCCAAGGGCACAGAACAGTGGCAGGCGGTGCTGGGGGGAAGCGTGGACACCTATGCAGGCACCCCTACCCCAGAACCCACACCATAGGCAGCCGCCTACCCGCACACTGGATGGTCTGAGACTGCGCTCCAGCACCACCAGCAGAAGGGCATGTCAGCAGGGTGGCAGAGGAGTACTGGTGGTGGAAGGGGCAGTAGCAGCTGCCCAGAGCAGACCATGGCCTAGCCCTGTGTAGGGGGGTGCCATGCACTGCAACAGACAGGCCCAATCTGATGAACAGTCATGGTATCCCCAGGGAATGCACTGTCTCTGTGGCAACATGGTGGTGCAGTGCACACAGCCAGTGTGTTCAGGCACAGAAGGTCACAGGTTTAAGTCCCAGCTGTGGTTCCTGCCAACCCAGCCCCCATTTTTTACCAACTACTAAAACGTGCTGCTACAGACAGAACCTTTATTGCAGATGATGTAAACATGCCCAAAACACCTACATTTTACCCTACAGAGCACAGACACCATAAACAGGTGCATTACCTAGAACAGAGTTACCCAAATGCAGTCCTGGAGGGCCAAACACCATTCAGGTTCCATGCTGCCTCTAATAAAGATGCCTGTGCTGCATATCTATGCACCGCCCCCATGGTATGCAGATGTATCTCATTCATATTCATGAGGGACAGCATGAAAACCCGAACAGTGTTTGGCACACCAGGACTGGAGTTAGGAACCTCTGCCGTAAAGCAGCAGCCAACAGGGGCAGACACACCCACACTCACAGGCTCCATTAGCCAATGCCTCCTGGAGAGGCAGGACATTGGGCCCTGCGTGCATCTCCCAATACTAGCACTTGCATACCTTAGCGATGCCACCCTAAACCTGGGAATACGGTACACAGCTATCAAAAGGTAGCTATGATTACTGGCAGATAGCAATTCCTATGTTAAGCACAGTTTGCTGATTGAGCTCCATCAAAGCAACCTTTCTGATGTCTGTGGAGTGTGCTTCAGGTCTGGTCTCTGACAGTGTTTACCACCCTGGGGAGTGACCTCCAACAGTATTGCGTACCATATCCATGCCTGCACTGTGCCCAGGACTGGTGTGGTGGCCAGGGCTGCCAAACACCTCTATAGTAGCACAATGCTGGCATAGGTGTGGGAGTGTGTGTCTGTCTATCCAGTGTGTGGTGGCTGCAAACACCTTCCACAGCCCACACTGCCAGCACGGTTGCCAGTATTGGTCTGCCAATGTGCATAATGTGGAGCAAGGTACCATGGGTATAGCCCGGACAGGGTGGCCTGGCCAGGATGCATCTGCACAGGGCATAGGGCAATGGCTGGGACATTGTAGTGCCCGGCCACCACCTGCACAGACAGTGTGGCCACAGCATGTTCTGCTGGGAGATCACTCTCACCCTGACTGAGCAGTGACCACAGCATGGCTAGGTTCCCCCATAGTGCCATATAGTATTTTTCTCATGTGGTGTTTATGGGTTCCCTTTTGAGGCCCAGTCACTGACTTATCTGCTTGGTGTGTATGCTGACATCCCAGTTCTGTGTGCACGCATTTCCACCAGGAACATGCACTATGGACTAGCTAGCAGCCTGTTTGCAGCTGGTATGTGTCTTGCTGGAACACCTTGCAGGGTGCAGCGGCTGAAGGCTTGCTGCAGGGGAGTACCAGATAGTGGTGGGGTGCAGCTTAGCATATCCAGGCCTAATGTCTGTCTGCTATTGCTTTATGGATGTGTACAGAGCTGCATTGACTGCCCTGTAGGGTGTCTGTTCCCCAGCAGGACTGGGGTTGATGGTCCCCTCTACTGCCACCATTGCAGGGAGGTAGAATGTGGATCTGTTGGTGGGAGACCCTGTTTACTGCCCTCAGCCCCAGAGAGAGAGGGGAGGGTGGTGGTACATAATCTTCCTATGGGTCCATAAGGGCTAAACCTGACTGAGAAATACAGATGTATGGAAGGTGTGTCTGCAGAGACTATCTATTTCACACATTAGCACTGCTGGGGACCTGCAGCATGGCTTATTTCTGCTGTGGACCTGGTGCTGGGCGCCCCACCTCACCCTCAGGGTGAGTACGGTACCTGCACAATGTGGTGGTGTGTAGCTACTCTGTGCCAGTACCACACACGGTCAGTTCCCCCTACCAGGTCGAGGTGCTGTGGGGGTGCATACCCCATCTTGTGATCATCTGTAGACTGCTGATTTGCATGTGCAGTGCATCATGTGTATGGGTGGGTTAACCCTATCCTGGTGACCACAGCAGACTGTTTGGGTGGTGACGTGCAGTCCTTCTGCAGCCAGCCAGGGGTTTGCTCGCAGCTATGGAGCTGTAGCCCACTGGTTACTTCACTGCTTGTGGAGCCATAGGTCATGGGTTCAAACCCACAGTGGGGTTATTTGATAGGGCTGTCCGAAGCATTGTCTATTTTTAATGTACATTAGTGCTGCCAGCAAAACACCCTCAGGGTACTGTAACCATAAGGTGCCTCAGAAGGCGCCCTGGAAGGTGCCTTATAGGGCACCCTATGGTTACAGTCCGTATAAGGTGCCTTATATGGTGTCCTATGGAGTGCCTTATAGGGTGCCGTGGCGGACAGTGCACTTTATAATGTGCCCTATGGAGTGCCTTATAGGGTGCCTTATGCGGCACCTTAGGTTAGGGCACGTGAGGGTGTGTTTGCTGGCAGCAATAATTAAAATACCTCAGGAAACAATACTTACATGTCAAAGCTGATGCCTCAGCCAGCCTTATGCATTTGGCACTCTGGGGGATTGAACTCATGAGCCCTGTATCATCACTCAGTGTATTAACCATTGTGCTACACATCTGTTTCTATGTTTGGATGTCTGTGCGCCTACTTAAGATTACCGCGCGGTAACGCGCTTAGCGGCGCTTTGCCTGATAATGTGCGCAGCAGCACGCGTTATCGTGTGCTAATCCCGTTTTGCTACTTTAGACTGAAACGCCCACTCCTTATATGGCATCCTGCACACTAACGCCGGGCGCACATTAAGAAGGTTTAGTAAACATACCCCTAAGTGTTGTAGGTTCATTGTGTGAAAGAAAGGCCTGGCAATCTACTTCCATTTGTACCTTACCAAGAAACCCAGGTTAGCATTGATCCACAGCAACACAATTAGCCAGATCAATGTATTTGGTTGTCTTACCATTCAGCAGGCTTCTCAGTATTGATCTCCAAGCATGCATGTTCCAGATTTGGCAACTTATTTTTTCAAAAGCTCTGCATATCATCATTTTAGTGAATGTACATGTATTTACTAAGCTGAGTTAGTTGTTCAATGTGGGAATTACTGCACACTAACAGTGGAAGCTCATGCTACCCGTTAATGTGGCATTTTGATGGTTATCATGGGTTAATTTCCATAGTAAACAGCTAATACAGAAGGGGGAGTGCAATGGGTGAAGGCTGTACCCTATAGTTAAAATAGAATAGTTACCACACACTGGAGCATGTTTACGAAAGTGTACTAATAGTTAACAAAGGGTTTGGCTTGTGGTAAACAGTTCGTGTGGAACCATGTTAACCATTACCACATGCCAAAAATGCCAGCACAGTAAAAATCCTATGCTAAGCGCTAAGCGTACATTTGGGTGTTGACTGGGTGAATTAGGGATGGAGAGTGGGCGTTGCCTGCACTCTGTGATTAGCTTGGGCATTATTAGCCTTTGTTAATCGTCAACATTGTAGATAGAATGTAAAAATAAATAGCGTGGGTGCACTTTCCACCACCTCAATTGGTGGCGATACGTGCACCAACATTAATCATGGTTGCAGATTTTGCACAGTGAGGTATTTCCCACCATACCAACTTCTTAGGAGCTTGAAAATTGAATAAATAGTTTGAACATAAAAAAATCTGAATGAAGCCATGTTAAGGGGTGACTACTTCTTCCTTCTCTCCTGGAGATCAGAAGGGAAGGGGAGTAATCTTAAAGGAAATTTCCTTAAAAGAGCAAAGAGAAATGTTAAGTGGGATCCCTGGATTCTCCAGTAAGGAGGTGGTATGGACATTTTTTGTAGAAGTATGCATTCATGAGTGCACATTTGGTTTGTCTGCGCACCTAAACATTTAAAGTGCAAACAAATCTCTTGTATGTGTGCATACTGTACCTATGAATTAATGAATGCACAATCTATTTACTTGTTTAAAAGGTATGGGCATGCATACTAAGCATGCACAAAACAAATAGGTGAAAAAGCATGAAAAAAATACCCCCAAACTGGGAAAATGTCATTTAAAATAAGCACAAAGTAAACTTTTTTTGGTCGTGCACAATCCTCATCATTTGTTGTATGCCTAATTAATCTCTTGTGTCTTTGACATGACTGAGCTCCCTGCCTTCTGAAGTAATAGCTTGCCCAGTGAGAAGAAGACAGCTTGTGAGGGCCAGGAACCTCATACTTTCTATTCAGCTATATGAGACGTCCTTAGACATACTGAAGTCTCAGATGTCGGTGTGAATGTTTAAGACTGCCAATAGTTTGTTATGGACATATATGGAAACAACTGCCTGGAAGATGTTATGAACTATTTGAATTTTAAGTAAAGCTTTTATTTTCTTTGGGAGATAGGTAACTGGTGTGCCACCTGAGCATTGATTTAAAATATCACAGAGATGCTGGGAGGCCCAATAGAGAATATTGTTCCCTCAGGGATGCACTCCCATGTAAAAAATAGAAAGTCAATATTCAAAAAACATCCAGAAAATAATTTTAAAAGTGTAATCTTGATGTTTCAAATTATTCCTACATTCATCAGCACTATATGTGTAACTAGTGCCACTGAATATACACACACAGTATAAATTATGGGCCCGATATTGAGTTGGGCAGGCTATGTGCCGTGGCGGTGCATAGCCTCCCTGTCGACCCCTATAACCCAGATTTTCACTTCCGCGCCAGCAAAAGTGAAAATCCGGGTAAGCCTGCATACCCTGACAGGCACAGAGGGCTATGCAGGTAGAATCGAATATCACTGCTACCAATGTAGCCCCTTCCTCTGCCCCTGCTCTTGTTCTTCAACTGAGGATTGATGGTCACACCTTGTCCGAATTGTCTAGTTTTGATGGCAATCACAAAGAGAGACACCTAAAATCTGTCTCAGGCATCACATTTGAAAGACTTTGAATTTGTTCAAGTCAGGTTTGAGCAGAGTCCATATTTCCGATCCATACAGGAGAATTGGAAGGATCAGCGGTCTTGGTGGAGATATTGGCCTTCTTCCAGAAGCACCATTTGCCTTCCCCTGTGGGGACATTGGACAAGATGGAAGTGAAAGCCTCAGATGGGATTCCACTTGACCTACCTGCAGCAGAAGAAGAAATGGAGATAGAATGGGCAAATAGGTTGTAAACTTTATTTTTGCTGTTTTCTTTGCCTGATTGTTTAAGGGTGGTGCAAGAGGGAGGCATGACGATGTTATGTCATACTGGTGTGGGCACCTCCTTTTTTTTCTCACCCCACTGATAAGCCATTAGAGCCAGGTGCTTTATGAGCTGGGAGTAATTTCAAAGTGGATAAGAATTCAACTCTGTTATATCCACCTCTAATATCTCCCCTTCTTCCAGAGATAAGCGGGGATGTTCAAGGCCATTCAAAAATTTAGTATGCCTACTTCTATAATGCTCTTGTTCATCTTATAATATTTACTATAGTCTATATAAAACTGCCTATTTTCGTATCATTATAAATCAGGTATCCCTGATCAGACATAATAGCTCTTATTCTTTGTCTAGATGTCTTAGCTTTTAATTGCTGGGCAATTCCCCACGTGTGCTCAACCATCTGCCTTCTTGCTGTGGAACGTGCAAGTCTATCACAGACTCTGCTCCTTGCTTCTGGCAAGGGTCTGACTTTTACCACTTTCTTGTAAGGTCTGTCTGCCTATATATATGCTTTATTTATTTTTCTTATCATTGTTTGTTGGAATGCCTTACTTTTCAGTATTTTTGTTTGTGATCTTCAACTCTCCCCCTCTGTTTTCAGCTATATTTTGCTGTCTCCTTAAAATATCCTCTTGCACTTTTGCCCACTGCTTTTCTATATCTCCCAGCTATTCCAGTCCTGCTAAGAACTCCTTCAGGTATTACCAGGGCCGGCCCGTCCATTGAGCAAGAATGTTTTTTGCACAGGGCCCCGCGTTTCAGGGGGCCCCGCGCAAAAAACATCTTGCATCCCAGCAAAGTTTAAAAAAATCAGAAACCGGCTGCGGCTGCCGCCGTGGCAGCGGCAGAATCGAGAATCAGCCCATTTACAGTCCTTACCACCCCACCCCCCCATCAGCCCAGCTAAGTTTAAAAAAAAACCCCAGAAACCGGCTGCTGCTGCCGCTGCTGCCGTGGCAGCGGCAGAATCGAGAATCCCGCGGGGCCCCCCTGTCCTGCAGTCTTCTATGCAGCCTCAGCGTCGGCTGTCAGAGCTGCGCGAAGAGAGAGAGCTTCTCCTCTCGCAGCTCTGTTAATCACGCCGCGGGGCTGATGGGAAATCCCATCAGCCCTGCGGCGGGATTAACAGAGCTGCAAGGAAGGGAAACTCTCCCTTCGCGCGGCTCTGAAAAGCCCGCGCTGAGGCCGCATAGAAGACTGCAGGACAGGGGGGCCCCACGGGATTCTCGATTCTGCCGCTGCCACGGCAGCAGCGGCAGCAGCAGCCGGTTTCTGGGTTTTTTTTTTTTAAACTTAGCTGGGCTGATGGGGGGGGTAAGGACTGTAAATGGGCTGATGGGGGGGTAAGGACTGTAAATGGGCTGATGGGGAGGGAGGGGGGGTTCGGACTGGAACTGGGCTGATGGGGGGGGGTTAGGACTGGTAATGGGCTATAGGGGGTTCGGACTGGAAGTGGGCTGATGGGAGGGGTTAAGACTGTGAATGGGCTATGGGGGGTTAGGACAGGTAATAGACTATGGAGGGGCTAAGACTGGAAATGGGCTGATGGGGGAAGTTATGACAGGTAATGGGCTACGGGGGGCTATGACTACAAGTGGGCTGATGGGGGATTAGGACTGGAAACGGGCTATGGGGCGGTGGGCTAAGACTAGAAATGGGCTGATGGGGGGTGTTAGGACTGGTAATGGGCTGTGGGGGGCATTAGGACTGGTAATGGGCTATGGGGGGGTTACAACAGGTAATGGGCTATGGGGAGCTACGACTACAAGTGGGCTGATGGGGGGATTAGGACTGGAAAAGGGCTATGGGGGGTTAGGACAGGTAATGGGCTGAGGGGGGGTTACAACAGGTAATGCGTATGGGGGACTAAGACTACAAGTAGGCTGATAGGGGGTTAGGACTGGTAATGGGCTGTGGGGGGCGTTAGGACTGGTAATGGGCTGGGGGGGGGGGTAGGACTGGTACTGGGCCATGGGGGGTTACAACAGGTAATGGGCTATGGGAAGTTACGACAACAAATGGGCGGATGGGGGGATTAGGACTGGAAATGGGCTATGGGGGGTTTAGGACAGGTAATGGGCTGATGGGGGGTTACAACAGGTAATGGGCTATGGGGAGCTACGACTACAAATGGGCTGATGGGGGGATTAGGACTGGAAATGGGCTATGGGGGGGGTTTAGGACAGGTAATGGGCTGATGGGGGGTTACAACAGGTAATGGGCTATGGGGGGGCTAAGACTACAAGTAGGCTGATAGGGGGTTAGGACTGGTAATGGACTGTGGGGGGCGTTAGGACTGGTAATGGGCTTGGGGGGTTAGGACTGGTACTGGGCTATGGGGGGGTTACAACAGGTAATGGGCTATGGGGAGCTACGACTACAAGTGGGCTGATGGGGGGAGTAGGACTGGAAATGGGCTATGGGGGGGTTAGGACAGGTAATGGGCTGATGGGGGGTTAGGATTGGTAATGGGTTGATGGGGGTACAACTGAAAATGGGCTGATGGGAGGGTAAGGACTGGAAGTGGGCTGATGGGGGGGTTAGGACTGGTAATGGGCTATAGGGGGTTCGGACTGTAAGTGGGCTGATGGGGGGGGGTTAGGACTGGTAATGGGCTATAGGGGTTCGGACTGGAAGTGGGCTGAGGGGGGAGCTAGGACTGGTAATGGGATGGGGGGGCTAGGACAGGAAATGGGCTGAGTGGAAGGGGGGCTTGACCGGCAAATAGCTGATGGGGACAGGGGCTTGGAATGGAAATGGGCTTAGTGCTTGGAATGGAAATGGGCTGTGAGGAGAGGGAGCTAAGACTGGAAATGGGCTGAGTGGGGGGGGGCTAGGACAGGAAATGGGCTGATGGAGGGGCCAGGATAGGACTGGAAATGGGCTGTTGGGGGTGCTAAGGTTGGAAATGGGCTGTGGTGGGGGCTTGAATTGAAATGGACTCATGGAGGGGCTAGAACTGGAAGTAGGCTCATGGGGGGCTTGGATTGGAACTGGGCTGAGTGGAGGGGAGCTAGGATTTGACATGGGCTGATGGTGGGGCTAGGAAAGGAATAGAAATGAGCTGATGGGGGGCTGGGATTGGAAATGAGCTGATGGAGGCAGGGGCGGCCCAAGGGGGGTGCGGGGCCATGTGCGGAGACGCGGTGCGGGGCCTCATTTGCATAAGGTGCCTCATTTGCATAAATATTTGCATAATGTTACCATACACTACTAACTTTTAGTAAACATGCCTCTTAATGAGTATATGGATAAAGAAAGACTAAAAGGTTTCTACATTACTATAATCCAGTACCAAACGCCAGGCACATTAGGAACTACTACAAACACTGCCCATTTAGAACCCATAGCAAACCTGCCGTATCCTAACAGCACTACCAGGACTCACAAAGCAACATACCCTAACTATCAAAAGACAACACTGCAAATATTAAACCAATACATTTCAGAGAACAATAATACATGACCTACTGGGGAAAGAACAAGTGGCAATGTCAAATAGGAATTACATAAACAGAATACCTCAGCTCAGTTACACATGCAGAACATAGACCATCACCAAACAAGGAATCACAATTTAGAAACAGGAAGACAATAATTAAACTGGGAACCCCAAAAGCCAAACTTGGAATATACAACAACACTGTAGAAATAAAACTATAAATTAATTTCCTCTTGTACTAAACAAAGCGCAAAAATTAATGATGCACATTTCCCAGAGCTGACATATTACCGTTAATAAATTCAAAATAAAGAGATATTTTTCTACCTTTTGTGCATTTTTTTTCAGTTGCAATTGTTCCAGCCACTTTCTTCTGGTTTCTTCGTGTCTTCTGCTAACTCTCCATCTGCTGTCCATTTGTCCTTTCTTCTGTCTTCTTGTTTTTTTTTTCCATTCTCTCTCTACATCTGCTTTAACATACTAATCTTTCTCCTTTTGCTCTTTCCTCTTTCCTATTTCATCCACTCAAATTTTATCCCTCCATCCTCAATCCCCACTTACTCTCCCAATATCCGGCCAATTGTAGATTTGTCTTCCCTCCCACGCAAAATATTTTTCCCTCTCCATTTCACTCTCCCAGCTCCATCCCATTCTAATCCTCCCCCAACATCAGCTCCTTTCTAGTTCCAGCCCCACCCAGCATCTGCTCCCTTCTTGTCCCTGCATCAGCCCATTTCCAGTCCTAGTCCCCCATCAGCCCATTTCCAATCCTAACGCCCCCACAGCCCATTACCAGTCCTAATGCCCCCACAGCCCATTACCAGTCCTAACGCCCCCCACAGCCCATTACCAGTCCTAAACCCCTATCAGCCTACTTGTAGTCTTAGCCCCCCCATAGCCCATTACCTGTTGTAACCCCCCATCAGCCCATTACCTGTCCTAACCCCCCCATAGCCCATTACCTGTCCTAATCCCCCCATCAGCCCACTTTTAGTCGTACCTCCCCATAGCCCATTACCTGTTGTAACCCCCCATCAGCCCATTACCTGTCCTAACCCCCCCATAGCCCATTACCTGTCCTTATCCCCCCCATCAGCCCACTTGTAGTCGTACCTCCCCATAGCCCATTACCTGTTGTAACCCCCCCCCCAATAGCCCATTACCAGTCCTAATGCCCCCCACAGCCCATTACCAGTCCTAACACCCCCCACAGCCCATTTCCAGTCTTAGCCCACCGCCCCATAGCCCTTTTCCAGTCCTAATCCCCCCATCAGCCCACTTGTAGTCGTAGCCCCCCATAGCCCATTACCTGTCATAACTTCCCCCATCAGCCCATTTCCAGTCTTAGCCCCTCCATAGTCTATTACCTGTCCTAACCCCCCATAGCCCATTCCCAGTCTTAACCCCCCCATCAGCCCACTTCCAGTCCGAATCCCCTATAGCCCATTACCAGTCCTACCCCCCCATCAGCCCACTTGTAGTCGTAGCTCCCCATAGCCCATTACCTGTTGTAACCCCCCCATAGCCCAGTCCCAGTTCTAACCCCCCCAGCCCATTACCAGTCCTAACGCCCCCACAGCCCATTACCAGTCCTAACGCCCCCCACCGCCCATTACCCGTCCTACCCCCCCATCCGCCTACTTGTCGTCCAAGCCCCCCCATAGCCCATTACCTTTTGTAACCCCCCATCAGCCCATTACCTGTCCTAATCCCCCCATCAGCCCACTTGTAGTCGTACCTCCCCATAGCCCATTACCTGTTGTTACGGCCCCTTAGCACATTACCAGTCCTAATGCCCCCACAGCCCATTACCAGTCCTAACGCCCCCCACAGCCCATTTCCAGTCTTAGCCCACCACCCCATAGCCCGGTGCCAGTCCTAATCCCCCCTTCAGCCCACTTGTAGTCGTAGCCCCCCATAGCCCATTACCTGTCATAACTTCCCCCATCAGCCCATTTCCAGTCTTAGCCCCTCCATAGTCTATTACCTGTCCTAACCCCCCATAGCCCATTCCCAGTCTTAACCCCCCCCATCAGCCCACTTCCAGTCCGAATCCCCTATAGCCCATTACCAGTCCTACCCCCCCCCATCAGCCCATTTACAGTCCTTACCCCCCTCCCTCCCCATCAGCCCATTTACAGTCCTTACCCCCCCCCCCTCCCTCCCTCCCCATCAGCCCATTTACAGTCCTTACCCCCCCCCTCCCTATCAGCCCATTTACAGTCCTTACCCTCCCTTCCTCCCGCCCCATCAGCCCAGTTACAGTCCTTACACCCCTCCCTCCCTCCCTCCACATCAGATCATTTACAGTACTTACCCCCCCTCCCTCCCTCCCCATCAGCCCATTTACAGTCCTTACCCCCCCTCCCTCCCTCCCCATCAGCCCATTTACAGTCCTTACCCCCCCATCAGCCCATTTACAGTCCTTACCCCCCTCCCTCCCCATCAGCCCATTTACAGTCCTTTCCCCCCCCCTCCCTCCCTCCCCATCAGCCCATTTACAGTCCTTACCCCCCCTCCCTCCCTCCCTCCCTCCCCATCAGCCCATTTACAGTCCTTACCCCCTCCCTCCCTCCCCATCAGCCCATTTACAGTCCTTACCCCCTCCCTCCGGCCCTCCCCATCAGCCCATTTACAGTCCTTACCCCCCCTCCCTCCCTCCTCCCTCCCCATCAGCCCATTTACAGTCCTTACCCCCCCTCCCCATCAGCCCATTTACAGTCCTTACCCCCCCCATCAGCCCATTTACAGTCCTTACCCCCCCCCATCAGCCCATTTACAGTCCTTACCCCCCCTCCCTCCCCATCAGCCCATTTACAGTCCTTACCCCCCCTCCCTCCCTTTCTTCCTCCCTCCCTCCCCATCAGCCCATTTACAATCCTTACCCCCCCTCCCTCCCCATCAGCCCATTTGCAGTCCTTACCCCCCCTCCCTCCCTCCCCATCAGCCCATTTACAGTCCTTACCCCTCCCCCCCCCTCCCCACCAGCCCAGCTAAGTTTAAAAAAAAAAAAAACAGAAACCGGCTGCTGCTGCCGCTGCTGCCGTGGCAGCGGCAGAATGGAGAATCCCGCGGGGCCCCCCTGTCCAGCAGTCTTCTAAGCGGCCTCAGCGCAGGCTTTTCAGAGCCGCACGAAGGGAGAGTTTCCCTTTCTCGCGGCTCTGTTAATCCCGCCGCGGGGCTGATTGGATTTCCCAACAGCCCCGTGGCGTGTTTAACAGAGCTGCGAGAGGAGAAGCTCTCTCTCTTCGCGCAGCTCTGACAGCCGACGGAGGCCGCATAGAAGACTTCAGGACAGGGGGGCCCCGCGGGATTCTCCATTCTGCCGCTGCCACGGCGGCAGCAGCAGCAGCAGCCGGTTTCTGGTTTTTTTTTTTTTAACTTAGCTGGGCTGATGGGGGGGGGGAGGGTGGTAAGGACTGTAAATGGGCCCCTCTCCATTCTGCCGCTGCCACGGCGGCAGCGGCAGCAGCAGCCGGTTTCTGTTTTTTTTTTTTAAACTTAGCTGGGAATCTGGGATGCAAGATGTTTTTTGCGCGGGGCCCCCTGAAACGCGGGGCCCTGTGCAAAAAACATTCTTGCTCAATGGACGGGCCGGCCCTGGATGGAGGAACTGATAGGACTGGAAATGGATGGGGGAGCTAGGACTGGAAATGGGCTGATGGTGGGGCTAGGATAGGATTGGAAATGGGCTGATGGGGGACTAGGACTGGAAATGGGCTGATGCAGGGACAAGAAGGGAGCAGATGCTGGGTGGGGCTGGAACTAGAAAGGAGCTGATGTTGGGGGAGGATTAGAATGGGATGGAGCTGGGAGAGTGAAATGGAGAGGGAAAAATATTTTGCGTGGGAGGGAAGACAAATCTACAATTGGCCGGATATTGGGAGAGTAAGTGGGGATTGAGGATGGAGGGGTAAAATTTGAGTGGATGAAATAGGAAAGAGGAAAGAGCAAAAGGAGAAAGATTAGTATGTTAAAGCAGATGTAGAGAGAGAATGGAAAAAAAAACAAGAAGAAAGAAGAAAGGACAAATGGACAGCAGATGGAGAGTTAGCAGAAGACACGAAGAAACCAGAAGAAAGTGGCTGGAACAATTGCAACTGAAAAAAAATGCACAAAAGGTAGAAAAATATCTCTTTATTTTGAATTTATTAACTGGAATATGTCAGCTCTGGGAAATGTGCATCATTAATTTTTGCGCTTTGTTTAGTACAAGAGGAAATTAATTTATAGTTTTATTTCTACAGTGTTGTTGTATATTCCAAGTTTGGCTTTTGGGGTTCCCAGTTTAATTATTGTCTTCCTGTTTCTAAATTGTGATTCCTTGTTTGGTGATGGTCTATGTTCTGCATGTGTAACTGAGCTGAGGTATTCTGTTTATATAATTCCTATTTGACATTGCTACTTGTTCTTTCCCCAGTAGGTCATGTATTGTTGTACTCTGAAATGTATTGGTTTAATATTTGCAGTGTTGCCTTTTGATAGTTAGAGTATGGTGCTTTGTGAGTCCTGGTAGTGCTGTTAGGATACGGCTGGTTTGCTATGGGTTCTAAATGGGCAGTGTTTGTAGTAGTTCCTAATGTGCCTGGCGGTTGGTACTGGATTATAGTAATGTAGAAACCTTTAGTCTTTCTTTATCCATATACTCATTAAGAGGCATGTTTACTAAAAGTTAGTGTATGGCAGAGCTACTCAATTCCAGTCCTGGTGGCCCGCAACCCTGCAGGTTTTTGGGATATCCCTAATGATATGCATGAGATATATATGCATTAGAGATAACCTGCCAACCTGACTGGTGTTTGGCCCTCCAGGGCTGGATTTGGAGACCCCTGCCTTGCACCTCTGTCATTTAAGATTGTAAGTGGGCAAGGTGCAGATGTCCAAGACATCAAAAAGGTTAGAATTTGTCACATTCCTCCTTGCTTCTCACCACCACCAAAATATTGTCTATTAGACAACTTTTTGGTGGTGTTGAGAATCTAGGAGGAATGTGACACATTCTATCTACCCTTTTGATGTCTAGAACATCTGTACCTTGCCCACTCACAATCTTAAATGACAGAGCTGTAAGGCAGGAGTCTCCAAATCCAGCCCTGGAGGGCCACAAACCAGTCAGGTTGGCAGGCTATCTCTAATGCATATATATCTCATGCATATCATTAGGGATATCCCAAAAACCTGCAGGGTTGCGGGCCACCAGGACTGGAATTGAGTAGCTCTGGTGTATGGTAACATTATGCAAATATTTATGCAAATGAGGCACCTTATGCAAATGAGGCCGCACACCGAGTCTCCGCACATGGCCCCGCACCCCCCTTGGGCCGCCCCTGGGTATTACCCCATCTTGCCAAAGTTAGTTAGACTCTCACTTTTGAATTCATATCCTGATCAACATCCGGCATATTGAAATCACCTATCAGCAGCACTTCGCCTTTCATAACAATACTGAGAATGTCTGTCCAGATCTTCTGCTTGCAAAGGAGGTCTGTATATCACACCAATGCAAATAGATGTGCCATTCCCTCTTTCCACTTTAACCCACAATTCCTCCTCCTTCCCTCTTAAACCCTGCATTTCTGTACCTTCAAAATTATTTTTTTTACATATAGTGCTATTCCTCCTCCCTTTCTTCCTTCCCTGTTCTTCCTAAATAAATTATAGACTACTATAATTACATCCCAGTCATGGTCACTGTTCCCTCTAAGCTGTGCGCGTGTGCGCGCGCACACACCTCGCTGAGTGAGCGCACATACTTTACAACAGAGCGCACAAAAATTACGGTTCTGATTCTGATAGAAAACAACACAAACGTTCTTAAAATTGAAAAGTTGTTGTGTATTTATGGTTTTCACAAGTTCTACAATATTTTCTAGTGCAATCAATGTGGTGTACATACTGTATTCTGACGTGTAGTCAAATTTTAAAGTACATAACTCCGAGTGTCGTTATGTGGTGCACAAAAATTTAACCTTCCTTAAAAAGCTGCACAGCTGATATTTTATGCGCACACAGCCTACAGAAAATTAGAGGGAACATTGGTCATGGTTCTCCATGAACCATGTCTATGTAAGTGCCATTCAATCCAAGTTAGTCTCTTCCATTAAAGCCTCACCATCTGGAATGTTCCATACTGCAGGCATTAATACACACCATTTTCCAGATGTTGCCCCTTTTACCCATTTCTACAGCAGTTTGTTATGTTTTACTTACCTGGGGGCTTTCTTCACCCATTCCCAAAAAATCTAGTTTAAAGTCCTCTTAAGTAGGTTAACTAGTCTGATGCAGAAGATTGTGTAACCCTTCTTGGATAGATGGACACCACCTCTGCTCAGCAGGCCTTGGAAAATCATCTCATGGTCTAAGAAACCAAAATATCCTTGATGACACCATCCATGCAGCCATGCATTCATCTCAAGGATGTGAGCTTCTCTGCCTCGGTCTTTACCCTTAATAGTATGGATTGAAGAGAACATCACCTGCACACCTTTCTGCTTCACCCTCTCTCCCAAAGCCATGAAGTTACTCTTGATACGCCCAGAGGGATACCTATCATTATCATTTGTGCCAACATGGATGGGCTTTATCGGATAATAGTTGGTAGGCTTAATGAGTCTCTGCAAGTTCTCCATAACATTTAAGATTTTGGCATCTGGCAAACAGAACACCTTCCAGGATATTAAGTCTGGTCGGCAAGTGGATGCCTCAGTACCCTCAGAAGAGTCACCAGTCACCACTACTTTTCACTTCTTTGTGTTCACAGACTCTGCAACTTGGAGTGTTTGGGCCAGTTCTTCCTGATGCTTTTGCCTCCTCTACTTCTATGACAGCATAACGGTTCTTCAGTTTGAGGGATGGCGGAGTAGAGCTTGGAGTGTTGATTCTTCAGGCTTTAGTGACCCGTATCCAGTTTTCTTCTTTCTGTACCATACTATCTTCACCTCTGTTAGAGAGGTTAGATGCCTCCAAGAAGCATCTCCACAATGGAGTGGAGGAGTGGCCTAGTGGTTGGGGCAAGGTACTTCGGGTTGGGGGTTCAAATCCCATTAGAGGACAGCAACCTTGGGCCGGAAGGACTGGGGTTTCTAGTCCCAAAGGTGCTCCTTGTGGTCTTGGGCAAGCCACTTAACCCTCCATATCCCATGTTCCCTGTAAAATAATTATCTCCAAGTTATAATGCCCTGTTCAATGTAATTTCAGTTTGTTCAATGTAAACCACCTTGATATCATGAAAGGTGGTATATAAGAAATGTTAAATAAATAAATGTACTTCTTGCTCTCACAGATGCTTCTCAACCTCGCCACCACCTCACCCTCATGAGAGATTAAAAAGTCATGGGATAGGAGGCAGTGTACTATTGTGGATCAGGAACTGGTTAAAAGATAGAAAGCAGAGGGCAGAGCTAAATGGCCAATTTTCACAATGAAGAAAGCTGAATATTGGAGTACCCCAGTCATCTGTGCTGGGTCCACTGCTTTTTAACATATTCGTAAATGACCTAGAAATGGGAAAAATGAGTGAGGTAATCAAATCTACAGATGACACAAAATTGTTCAACGTCATTTGAAACCCAAGACGATTGTGGAAAATTGCAAGAGGACGTTGATAAATTGGAAGACTGGACGTTCAAATGGCAGATGAAATTTAATGTGAACAAGTGCAAAGTTATGCACCTAGGAAAGAACAACCCAAACTATGTTTACACAATGTAAGGTTCCACATTAGGAACTACCACCCAGGAAAAAGATTTAGGCGTCATCATGATAACACATTGAAACTCTCCAGCCAGTGTGCAGTGGCGGCCAAGAAGGCAAATAGAATGCTAGAAATCATGAGGAAAAGAATGGAGAATAAAACAAAGGATATTATAATGCCTCTGTGTTGTTCCATGGTGCGACCGCACCTTGACTGTTGTGTGCGATTATGGTCACTGTATTTTAAACAGGATATAGAGGAATTAGAAAAGGTACAGAGATGAGCCACCAAAATGGTAAATGAGATGGAAGGATAACCCTATCAAGAGAGACTAAAAAGGTTAGGGCTCTTCAACCTGAAAAAGAGATGGCTGAGGGGAGATATGATAGAGGTCTATAAATTAATGAATGGAGTGAAAGTGGTAAACGTAGATCAATTGTTTACAACATCAAAAAGTAGAAAGACTAGGGGACATGCACCACTGATCACTCACCATCCAGCTGGGCAAATCTACGCAAATGTCCAATCAATTCACATTGTACAGATGTAAATAGTTACCCCTGTTTCTTTCCAAGTTCCTATTCCTGTTATTTGTAAACACAAATCAAGTCATTTGAAATGTGTATGTAAAATGTTCCATGTAAACCGCACTGATGGAAAATAGCGCGGTATATAAGAAAATGTAAATAAATAAAGAAAATAAATACATAAATGAAGCTACAGTGTAACCCGTTTATGACTAATAAGAGAAAATATTTTTTCACTCAACGTGTAATCAAATTCAGGAATTCGTTACCAGAGGGTGTAGTAGAAGTTGTTAGTGTAGCTGGGTTTTAAAACGGTTTGGACAAGATCCTGGGGGAAAGGTCCATAAACTATTATTAAAGGGGACCCGGGAAATCCACTGCTTGTCCCATTCTGTGTCTTCTGGGGAAAATGCTAGGTACTTGTGACCTAGATTTGCCACTGTTGGAAACAGGATACTGGGCTTGATGGACCTTGGTTTGACCCAGTATGGCATTTCTTATGTTCTTATATTCTCTCAGCTCTTCCACTTGTTTCACGAGGGATCCAGCATTTAGGCATCTAACATCACAGCAATGTAGTGACTTCTAAGGGCTTGCCTTCCTCTTTGAACATGAAGGTTTGAGCTGAAAAAACTAGCAGGAGAAAAGCTTTGCTTAAGAATACGAAAAAAAAATCTCCTGCAATCAGCTACAAAAATAAATCAGTAGCTAAAGCAACAGAAAATATTGTCTGATAAAAATAATAACTCCCTTTCTTAAGAACTTTCAGGCAGGGAATTTGTATTAAAAGCCACAGAATTACCTTGCTTGTAATGGAGACCCTCTGTTGATTTTTACCACGGGGTATGTTCATTGAACTACATTAGGCCTTTGAAGCTAATGCCGGGTGATAGCTGCAAAAGCCTGTATTAGCAGCAAAAGTCCTGTTCCCTGCATTTCCCCTGCAAGTACAGCGGAGAAAATGCAGGGATCCTGGGAGAAAGCTTCGCAGATGCAGCTCTTGTCACTCATTGAAGGTGGCAATAGCTTCAAAATGTATAGCTACCACAATCTGTTAATGCCCAGAGTAGCTGCTTGCAAATGTAACATCTGCTCTCCATCCACATCCTGTCCATTCTTACAGCCACTGTGTGAAATGCAGCTACCACAGAAACGGCCCATGATAGCTGCATTTCTTGCACCGTGAAAACAGCTAACACGCTGTAGTAAACATACCCTCATGTGCTGATTTGTAAAATGACTCTTCCTGCTGTACATGGATGCATATTGCTGCTTCCTTATACATAGTTTAGAAAAGGCTTCACATTTGCAGAACTCTTTTTAAAATACTGCCCGAATTGTGAAAATCGTAACCTCAGTGACTCAGTTCTTGTCTAAAATGTGTTTTGTCATCTCTTAACGATGATTTTATATACTGTATGTAGAGAAACTTTGCCAACATTTCTGCAGTGAATGATTAGAACATAAGAGCTATTATCAGGAATTCATTTCTATCTGCAATAGTAATACGTTTTGTTAAAACCATCATATATTGTAGCATTTTCTTTTTTAGAATTGATGTCATTCAAGTGTAATCAGTGAGGAGGTAACAGATGGCATGCTTTAAAACAAGATGAGCAGTGACACTAACCATACAGTGGAATTCTACGTGAGGTAGATATGTCATGTTTTTCAATAGAACTATTCTGTAATGGGTCAGTGATTACTGGGTTGCCAATTTAGAGGCTGATATTCAGAAGCCCTTATCTAGAAGATTTTATTTACTTAAAAATTTAAAAGATATATAACTCACCTTTTCGGCAAAGCTTGAGGTGAGGTACAAAAAACATCCATAGTATGTATTATAACACACAGACACACCATGTGAGTGACATCACACAAAGCTACTTTAAAGAACAATTTGAAGAAATTATATAACCATCAATTATTAAACTGTTAATCTCATAACGAGTCTCTCTACATTGCCCAGCTCATGTGGAGAGTAATTCTGTATAATCCTCTGCAGGCAATGTGTGGTACTGTACATGCTATTTGGGCCTATTTTATAAAGTAAAGCGTGTATACACTTTGCTTTATAAAATAGGTGCTCTCCCAAGTACTCTTTAGGGGTATGCATACTAAACTGCGGTAACACAGCAGCGGCTACATTAACGCGTTTTAAGTAACGTTAATGCACATTAACGAAAAATTAACGCGTGATAACGTTACTTAACGTGCGTTAACATCACCGGCCATGGTAAGTCCCGCAGAGGGTGGAGAGAGGGGGAGAGAAGGGGTCATTGGGCGGGGAGTGGGCGGGGAGAGGCTCCTTTTAACACTAACACGGGGAAATGAAGGGCCAAACATTACCGGGAGTGAAAACCTGTCGTTAGATGCACATTTGCAGGAGGGTGAAACCATTTTAGCGTCAGCAATGTACAACATAGGCAGGGAGCCCAAGAAAAGTGATAGTAGTGCTCCATTTGCAGCAACGCCATAGTGCCCAAGTATGAAAGGCCACTATGGCGATGGTGCAAATGGGGCATAGGGGGCTGCAGGTGGGACATGTAGTAGGGGCACCTGGGGCACAGCATAGACTAGGCAGTCGCCTAGATGGAACATAGGAACCGGACATCAGCAAGACAACAGCTGACAAAGGCCAAACACAATCCACCTACATCTACCTGGGGTACAAACACCTACTCACACAGGCTCCACAATCCAAAGATTCATGGAGAGTCAGGATGTTGGCCCCAGCACAGAGCTGCAGTTATCACCAGAGCACGACTACTACCTCCTGCACAGTTTATCAATGTCAGCACTGTGATCAGGACCAGTGTGGTGGGCAGGGTTGCCAATCACCCCTATCTTTGCACAATGCTGCAATAGGAATGTGTGTGTGTGTGTGTATGACTGTCCATTGTTTTGTGGCTGCCCACACCTCACTGGGCCCACAATGTCCCACTGTTACCAGCGTTAGCCTGAATATGTGCATAATGAGGAGCAAGGTATTGTGGGTATGGCCCAGACAGGGCAGATTGGCCAGGATGCATCTTCACAGGGTGTGGGGCAATGGCTGGAACACTGTAGTGTCTGACCACTACCTGCATGGACAGGGTGGCCATAGCATGTCAGGCTGGGAGGACACTCTCACTCTGACCGAGCAGTGACCATGGCATGTCTAGGTTCCCACATAGCATTCTACACTGTCTACCTCCAATGATACTTGTGTGTGTTGCTAGTGTTGGGGCCTAATCACTGAGATAGCTGCTTAGTGCACATAGTTTCTCTGTGAGCATGCACTATGGATTGGTTAGGGGGCTGTCTGCAGTTAGTTTATGCATGGTTGGAACATCTTGCAGGGCACTGCAGGTGCAGTCTGACTGTGCTGGTGAATGGCAGATAGTGGTGTGAGGCAGTTGAGGTTTTCCAGACCTAATCTCAGCATTACTGCGTGTCTGCCACTGTCCTAGTCACAGGTATGGTTCTGGTTCACCGACCTTGGAGGGCTGTCTTATACCAGCAGGATGGCAGTTACTTCACTGGGGCTCTGACACCTGTCTCTTACCTGCAACAAGGGTGATTGTGGGCCCTTTGGGGCATATAGTGTATACCTCTGTGACCTGTAGAGGCACTGCTACACAAACCTCATGCAAGTCTAGAAACCCCTCTGCCCTGATAACAGGTGCCCATGTCAGCCAGACCCTAACACTGGGCATCCACTAATCTAAGTGGTGTCTGGTCCCAGAGGACCACATGTGACTGCAGAATACAGACAGACACCAAATTACTTTCAAACACACTGCAAGGATGATCTGTCACACACTGGT